>CM057169.1:7696671-7733349 GCA_029962745.1 Echinometra lucunter | reverse complement strand
AAACAGTATAATACTTTAAACAAATACAGTAAGTTACTGGCAGCAGAGTTGCGGGTAATTACAGATTACCTTCACTGTAAAATTGCTGTAGGAATTCACAGTTAATTACAGGCAGCAGGGTTGCCAGTGATTTACTGTAAATTTCGTAAATGATACTACAGTTGATACTCTAATTTACTGCTGTTTACAGTTTTACCGTAGAATAAACAGCCAATACTTTAAACAAATACAGTAAGTTACTGGCAGCAGAGTTGCTAGTAATTACAGATTACCTTCACTAAAAATTGCGTAGGAATTACTGGCAGCAGAGTTGCCAGTGATTTACTGTAATTTCATTAAATATACTACAGTTAAATACTCTATTTTACTGCTGTTTACAGATTTACGTAGAATAAAGAGTACAATACTTTAAAAAAAAAAAACCGGTAAAATTAGGCAACAGAGTTGCTAATAATTACTGTAAATTCTACAGTTATTTTTTTGTACCACTTTTTTCCCAAGCAGCATGCCATGTTTCTTCCCTCAGTTGATTACGAATAGCCCTCCCCTAGTGAAAGGGGCTTCGATTCATCATGATTACAGAGGGAGTAACGAATTAATCGGAATGCTTCTCTCCACAGGACACAGAGTTAATTGAAATGAAATGGGAAATAGTAATGGGTGTCCTTGCCCCTAATACACTTCACGTTCATCATCAGAAATACGATAAAGCCCCTTTCAGATAAGAGGTGGCAAATCCCCGTAACATTTCTAATGTTCAGATACTAATAATAATTAGACCATTTTATATAGCACAGTCACTATGCAAATATACTCTACTGTGCTGTAATGTACAGAGCTCCTAACAATGCTACTGCTTTAAACATGTTAACATAATACAACCAACCAAAATTTTCTGAAAAGGGGGGGTCTTCAAAAAACTTTGAAGACGGTAACAGATGGGTTTTTTTTTTAATTTTTCAATGGTAGTTTATTCACAAGTGGTTTTTTTTTTGGTCGGCTCATACCCCATTTACTTGTAATGTTGACTTGAAATGTTGTGGGGATTTGTATCCTCGTATCTCAACAAGCCTTACCTCTAAAGTATTATTGTCATTAACATCACAAAAAATACTATTTTTCTAATCTAATCATTTTCTGTACCATGATTTCATACAAGAATTTTAAGAAAAAAGGGTAGAGAAGAAATAGGAAGATGAAAAAGAGTAAAAGAAGAAGGAAAAGGAAAGGAAGAAGAAGAAAAGAACAAGAGAAGAGACACACTATAAAACAACAACAAAAGACCCCCAAAACAAGAGGAGACAAACAAGTGAACAAGGGAAAGAGATTGAAGAGAATGAAGAAAAGGGAAGGATAACAAGAGAAGCGAATTACCAATAACACAAAGGAAAAGAAAAAAGTAGGTGAAGAAGAAGAAAAAAGAAGAAAAAGAAGAAAAAGAAGGAGGAGGAAGTGGTGGTGGTGGAGGAGGAGATGAAGGAGAATGAGAAGGAGAAAGTAAAGAAGAAAATAAAGAAAAATACGACACTCTAAAAAATATTGGGTAAAAATGTGTCATGAGGGCAATTATGTATCCAACCAACTTTGGGCATTTCTTGGGGCATTTCTTTTCATCCAATTTGATGGAAATTTCCCCATTCTAAATTAATTACTGCTTATTTTTAACCTAATTGGGCAGTACAGTGTGTCCCAGAAAAAACGAAACCGAGATGTATCGATGTTTATTCATATCTTAATCACAATTAAGATCAATAACTAATACATAATATTTGTAAAGCTCAGACCCTTTTCTTTCACTAGATACCACTCATAATTGATACATACTTCACGCATGAGTGAATTAGAACAATATGAAGAAGGGCTACCAAAAAGTCCTTAGCACAACCATACCTCAAATTCTTTTTGATAGATATGAAAATATTTCTGTTACTGTGATATGAAAATAATACTTCTGAACAGTTCCTTTTCTGCTCTTTAATATGACTCCTAAATGGATGAAAATGAGTCGGGGATGACTAAGCTCTGTTCATGTAAAGTGATGCTTGCATTTCCATGATTTATTACATGAATTCGTTTGCATTCGCTGCCTGTCCTAGCAGTGAAAAAAAGAAGACAAAAGACTTCATGCATGGTTGATCATCAAGAAAATGGAGTGGTGAGTTAAAAAAAAAACCTCACAAAATGATAACAGTGATTAATAATGAAGTATGTTTTCATTAACATAGTTCACCTTGCAGTTAACAACAGATTGATCAACGAGTGTTTCTAATAACAAAATCGGGACGTTTCGAGCTCGAGAGCAAGTTGCTGATGTTGCTGTCTGTCTAGCATTGTCATATCAGATTCAATTTATGAATAGCTTTTATGAAAAGGAATTAATACTTAAGCGTTGACAGCTATGCAGTGGTGTTTGACTAACAAATTCATTAGATGAACAACCGACCATAAGAGGGAACGAGAGAAGTGTGAGGGAGTGAAAAGTTAATGGTTTGGAGTTTGGAGTGGGGTTAAGGATGGGGTGGGGTGGGGATGAGGAGGAGGGTGGGAGGGGTGGGTTTTAACATGCAATGTATCGGTTATGCAGTGTTGTTTCACTAAATCTATACATCAGATGAACAAACGACCATAACACAATACACACTATCACACACACATAACGAGGGAGGGAGAGGGAGCTTGGGGGATTGTAGAGTTTGCGTTTCGGGAGGGATTGGGTATGGGGGGGGGGTGATGGGCAATGAGGATGAGGAGGGTGGGATAGGAGGAATCTCTGCACGAAAGTTTTCAAATCACGCGTGACCATCTCCGCATCCATTCATGCGAATAATTGGTGCGAACAATTGGTCAGAAGTTAAGAAACAAACGATTTTAAAAATCAAGGAAATGCAATCAATATTTCGATTTAAGATATCTCTGTCATCCCTGGATCATTCTTCCCAATTGAGGTGTCAAACGAAAGTGCAGAAAATGAACTTTCTAGAAATGTGATTATCTCTTTGAAATTCAAACATCGTTGGCCAAACGAATTTTTGCTTACCCAACTTCACACTGTATTTATTCACTCATGCGTGAAATATATGAGTGACATCGCATGGAAGAAGAGGGTCTAAGCTTTACAAATATGTGCCACTTATTAATCATAACTGCGATTAAGATATGATTAAACATCGATCAATTCGGTTTCGTTTATTCTGGGAACACACTGTATATGTTTCCCGCATTGGGTAAAAATTTGCCCAAAGTTGGTTGGATACATAATTACTCTCGTGCTGGTTAAATTTCCCCCCAATATGTTTTACAGTGTAGTAATCATAACAAGAAGAAACGTAGAGATGGAAAGAAAAAAAATCAGGATTGCTAGGGAGAGGAGGGGTGGGTTGAAGAGGCCTATTTCATTTCATTTTATTGCTGATTTACTTGCTACAAGACCGTAAGAAATAAATGTGTTTATTTCTCATGAAGCTAATGCCGTCATACCTTGATAATGAAACAGGGACATAAGAAGAGAAGAAAATACGGAGGAGGAGGAGGAAGAAGCAGTTTTATCGCTTAATTCTTGCAGCTATATATGACAATTAGAAATGAACGAGTATCGTTTTTTAATTTTAAAAAAAATTTAAAACTCTTTGCCACTGTCCGCCATACTTTGATCTTAGAGGTACTATAGATGCTATGATAATCACAAAGGGAAAATGGAGTCAAACATATGCATTTCCTTCTCATAATCAAACAATTATAAACACAGAATTTACATTGACAAAAACGTAGTGGAAGGTGGCCAGGTTCCCTGGAGCACAATAGTATTGAGATCGCCATAATGATATATTGTTCATAATTTATGCATGATACAATCATAACACATCATAACACACATAAAAACCCTAGAAAAGAAAATTAAAAAAAAAAAAAGAGAGAAAGAAAATACAAAGGGGAACATGTGATATGAGCTACTGACAATATTTCACAACATAATGGACTGAGGCACCCGATCTATACACTCTTAAAACAAACTATACAGTTACAATGACTAGACGATATGATCAGCTGGATGCCACTATTATTCCAGTCATTTTCTACTATTTACTAGTATTTTTTTTCACTATTTTCCAATCGTATTTTGACTAGAACACAATAATATCTGACTAGAATATAGTAAGATATATGACTAGGCATATAAGTTGCACCCAGCTGACCCTTTGTTTGAACTAGTTTGTATTTAGAGTGCAGTAAAGTTGTTCAGGGGTTTGGTGCCAGTAAAACGAATATTTTTGTTGCAACAAATAAAGAGACAAGAGAATACAAAGAAGAAGGGAAAGAAGGGGAAAGAGAAGGGGATTGAATATAATGAAATTCTGAATAGACCTGTGAAAAAGAATAGGAAAAAAAAAAAAACCGGTGTAGCGTTACTGCCATTAATCAACTTTCCAACATGTTGATGTACTTTGATGATACCGCCTATACTCTGGTAATGAAAATCTTACCAGCCATGATGGATTACCATGGCAACGCCACGCTAAAAGCAGACTACACAACTGAAGGTTCCACGTTACCTTGGCACGACCCATACATTAGTCATACGCAGGAACGATAATATAATCGTGCGTGGGGTAGATATACAGTATGCTTTGTAATCTATTCGTTTTCGCGTTCGATACTCATTCCAACTTTTCACCAACGTCCCCCCCCCCTTTCTCTCTCTTTCTCTATCTCTCCCTCTCCATTTCGCTTTCACTCTCTCTGTCTCCCTCTATCTCTCTGCCTCTCTCCTTTTCTGAATGTCTGGGTGTCTTTTTCTTAAAACTGTTGTTTTCTCAAATTTCTTTCCTTTCTGTCCTTCCTTAAAAACAAATCTAGTCAAATTTGACTGATTAATACTCTTTATTATAGTCAAGCTTGACCTTTTTCTAGTAAAAATGACTAAATTCTAGTACAATAATTTGACTAGATCACCGAATTATACAGTTATGTACGCATCAGCACAAACTTCACTCGATTCTAGTGAAATTGACTAGAATTTTTAAAATCTATTTTAGATTTATGTGACCTCAATTGTTTTGATTATACTATTAATTTGTATCTTCTACTTTGTATTACTTTAGTATTCGCTTATGACCTTATGTACTAAGTTTCAGGGCTTGCACTTCACAACCATTTGCTTTTTTTTAGTTTGCCCCTCCGTTTTGCTATATCCTTTTCTCATTCTGGTCAGTATTATTTATAAGTATCTCAGAATAGTTCTATTCTTTATTTTATTTCATTACCATCACTTTTGTCTCATTGAGATTGTATGCATAATTTTGTTTGTATATATTGTGAAACGGAAAAATAAATCAAATCAAATTAAATCAAATCAAATTCTAGTAAAAAAAAAAAAAAGTTCATTTTTGCTAGAATTCTGGTCACTTTTACTAGAATATAGTTACATTTGACAAAAAAAGAGTAAGTGCAAATGGGATTCTGTGTTCTAGTCAAATAATTTACTGGAATGCTAGTCATTTTCATCAGAATGCTAGTCATTTTCACTAGAATTGTGTCAATTTGGAGAATAGTGCTGGTTCTAGGTTTAGTTGACTAGAATTCTGGTCATTTTGACTAGAAATAGTGCAAGTGCCCCTTCGATAGGGTAATCTAGTCAAATCTGACTAGATTGTTTTAGAGTGTATTATGTTTAATCTTTTTTCTACCCCTTCCACCCCTCTCTCTATTTCTCTCTCTCCCTCTCCCTCTTTCTCCCTCTCTCTCTCTCTATCTCCCTCTTTCTCTTTCTCTTCTAGCTTACAATATATCAAATATTACTTGAAATAATCCTGTAAATGACAAACCTCTACCTTAAACAGTACATATACATTACATATACGTTACATGTCGTTTTTTCCGACATTTCATAATTTCGCAAGTTTGGAATTGGATCCGAAGGTTCATTATTCCGACCGTTCGTAGTTTTGAAGGTTTGTAATTACGAAAAGAAAAAAGAAAAAGAAAAGAAAAGAATTCTGACGGTTCAAAGGTCCCTAAATGAGAAAACTCTTGGGAATTCCAAACTTTGGGGAAAATAAAGAACCGGAAAAACAAGTGCCAAGCACCCTCCCCAATATTTACATCTTCTTTAGATCATATTGTCGGTTGGTCGGTTTTTACACTCTAAAAACTAAAAAGCTAAAAAGTAGAATTACTGTTTAAAAGGGTGGAGGAGTGACTACATTTTCAAATTGTTCGATTAACACTTGCTAGATTCAACAGTTAAAAGATGAGTGTTGAAATACTTGAATCCAGCATTTTCAAAGTGTTAATCTAACATTTTGAAAATGTAGCCACTCCTCTACCCTTTTAAATGGTGATTCAACATTTAATTCTTTAGAGTGCCTGACTAGACTGCTGAAGGGTCGCTCAAGTTTCAATTTAATTTTTCGAAAGGACAAGGCAAACAAAACGCAGCAGACAGCAACAAATTCTTCAAGGTTGGCATGAAGCTGTGTTGAAATTTATCCGTTATAATTATTTCACTATATTAGATAGGATCATGCATGCAATCAGAAACGGTTCCAAGACTATGCACTTAAAGAGATAGGAAAACTTTCGTACATTCCCCCTTTTTTGTATGCAAATTAAAGGTTCTGCGAGGACATCTCCAGATTATCAGACCTAATGTAAACTGTATATCACCTGAAGCAATAACTGATTTATATTCATTTTATGCAAATTGCCGTGTTCAGGTACCGACTAAATTAGAAGGAAATGCCTTTATCATTTTGTAATGATTTTACTCTGAATATAGACACATTCATAAATACTCAACTAGACATTCTTCTGGTTTCCATTTGTTTACAGAACGATTAGATGATGTAGGACCTGACATTTGGAACGTATTGCCACCGGACATACGAACCTGTAATAATTTTTTGTTATTTATAAAAAGGAAGTGAAAGAATTACTGCTCTCCAAATGTATTTGTTGAATTTTAAGGTACACTGGTTCTTAGCCTTTCACGTTGAGATAAATGTTATGTATTCACTTGTTTTGTTATTTAAATGTTTTGAAGGGGCATTTTTCCCCTTCCTTTTTTACGCCATGTTCACTCTCAACGAAAAAAAAAATGGTCATCAGTTATGTTATACCATAGGGACGTTGCGCTTCAAACATTCTTTGTTTATGTAGTGTTCGTACCATGTATTTTAATGTAACTCACTGAATGTTATCATTTGTCAATGACTATACTGCCTGGTGAAAAATAAAAACAAACAATTAAGTCTCTGCTAAAACACAACAAAAAAGTAACTCCCCCCTACATGCCCTAATTCAAAATAGCATAACTTTTTAACGGAGAAGTTTTAAGCAAAATAATTTGACGGGAGTGTTCCTACAATGTTTATTGACTAACTTCTGTGTGAAAATGAGATTGACCCATCAAGTCATGCATGAGTGAGCAGACACTAAAGGCAAAAATGTCACTTTTCAAAAGTCACAAGAGTCATTTTGGGGGTCTGTGAAACAAACTTTTTCTGGTGTATGTTTAGTGCTGTTGATGTTTTTTTTTATCATGGTTGTGCAATGGTTGAGTGAGCACATTTTTAACGATGAAGCAAGAAATGCTAAAAAAATTTACTGTTTAATACCGGAAAACAGCTACCCGGAATTTTCACATATGTGCTGACTCATGTTCGTTGATGCCAATTCTTTCCATAAATTAAATGGATTTTGAAGTTTTAGGAGGGCTGAACCGCTGAACATCACCTTTTTTCCAAAAAAAAATTGTGTTCACCCAACTGTGATGAACATGAAAAGTGTCGGGGATAGGCGTGACGGGGTCAAACAATGGAAGAAATCAAACTCGCCAAAGCTTGGTTTCAAAGACCCCCCAAAAATGACTCTTGTGACTGTTAAAAAGTGACATTTTTACTTTTAATGTCTGCTCACTCATGCATGACTTGATGGATCAATCCCACTTTCACACAGAAGTTCGTCATTGTAGGAACACTCCTGCCAAGTTATTTTGCTCAAAAATTTCTCCTTAAAAAGTTATGCTATTTTGAATGGGGGGGGGGGGTAATTTTTTGTTGTGTTTAGATAACGGATGCGCACTGCTATGTTCATGAGTGTTATTTGCGAAAAATATGAGCAATTAAAACCGGCAAACTATATATTAACAATGATTAAGGTCTGTAATATAGTCTATACATTTTTTTCATTTTATTTCTTTTTTGCTGACAATTGTTAAATATATCATTTAATCGTAAATATAAGAGCAAAATCTCATATTGACTCTATGTTACACTTCCATGCTAAACTTCTACATGTATTGGCATTTGTTCGTTTGCGTCTGAAGTGAAACGATCGATCTTTTGACATTTGCTAAAAAACCTTGCTTGTACTATGGATAATAGTGATCTCGGCAGAATCACCGGCAGCTCATCAAATTATCATAACGTAATCCATTAAAATAATTAATTGGTATTTATTAGGTTCAAACTGAATTACGTGACAACAAGATGAGGCCTTCAAAATTCGTTATTGCACGGACTGTACAGTGGGACGAATACCAACTAAATTAGTTATAATTTACGGTTCTAGGACAACTCCCCCGATACGACTTCCACCTGGCAACTCCTCCTGGAGCACAGCTCCCCTGGAGGACAGCTCCACCGAGGGCAACTCTCCCCGGAGGAGACTTTACCCGGATGACAACTCCCCAAGGACAGCTCCCCCAGTCCCCGGGGAGTTGTCCTCCCGGGGGAGTTGTCCTGATACGACATTTACTAATGCATGTATGCATGCATGCATGTTTATATTTTGATCTTCTTTCCACCTCAAAATTAATCAAAATTCCTTCATTTATTCTTACAACAAATAAAAAAAGAGGTGCTATGAATAAATATGATGGGTCTACACCACTTTTTAATCAAGAAATTTGAAAACGAAATTAAAAGAAATGGGTCGGGGACTCTGCGCAATACAAGTGAATTAAAAAAAAAAAACCTTGGTGGAAGAAAACAATGGCGCTCTTTTATCGCTGATTGCATTTAGTGTCGTGCACGCTGGAGAGTGTCACCATGGAAACGGTGTAGACAAAATCTAAATGAAGAGACGTCGAGTGCAGAAACTGAAGGCAAAATGTGAGCATCCGATATCTTCATCGCCCTGTTATTTGGGATTTGTCTACAGAGAGATCGTTAGAAATGATGTTTCTTTTTAGTATGTTTACATAGTTCGGGTGAAAATCAGCAGTTTGTTTGCATTGGTCTATGAAAGATTATTGCATAATTAGAGGTTTCTAATGCTTCGAACGCAATAAACTCTCCCTAAATACAGACAAGACTAACTACATCTACTTTAAGAACATACAGTCCAAACATCTTCTCAACAACAAAACGACATGCCCCTCACTGAAAAGGAAGAATCAAAATTCTTAGGTGTTACAATCGATTCAAATCTAACTCGGAATAGCCACATTCGTAATATCTGTACGTTAGTTTCTAGAGGCATAGGCATTTTGTATAGACTAAAATACCATCTTAAACCTAAATCATTATTCATGCTCTATAATTCATTAATTCTGTCCTACATTTCTTATTGTAACATAGTATGGGGAAATATTAACAAAAAGAAAATTATGGCAGTGTTTCACCTCCAAAAGAAAGCTCTTCGGATTCACATTACTTAGCCCACACAGATCCAATGTTTCATCAATTGAAAATATTAAAAATTGCCGATATTCACCTATTCCAAACTGCAATCTTCATGAACAAATTTTCGACAAATACTATACCATTGCCTTTTCGTAATATTTCCACGTATAATAGAAATATTGATTCTTATCCCACTCGACACTCTTCTGATCTCCATTTAACCAACCCCAAAATAATTCTTGCCCATAAATCGATTAGACACCATGGTCCAGATGTTTGGAACGATTTACCTCCCAACATAAAACATGCAGCATCACTTTATTCTTTTAAAGCATTAATGAAAAGATATCTGTTATCCAAATATTTTTTGTAAAGATGACCAGTTTAAAAAGATATACCAAACGCAAACTTTTCAAAGGCACTCGCACCCACTTGCACGCACTTGAAATTTCTTTTTTTTTCTCTCTCTCTCTCTCCCTCTCTACCCTGTTTTCCCCCGACAATCTCCGATTTACATAAATTTTGGAAACATAGTATTAAGTTATTATACACGTGACACCCTTATACGCGACTCACATAACTATCATGTAGTCCCCATCTCCCCGGCTGCTATCGACTCAAGCTTTTTGCCTTATGATAGCTGGCCCCTGCATTTATATTGATTTCTTCATTGACCCAACTCCATTATTTCAATATTATCTAAGTATACATATTCTTTCTTTGTATATTTGTCACACTTTATTTGTATCAATTTTGATTTGTATCGTTACTGTATCCAATGTTTGTATTTGTTACTTTAAAGGTAATAAACAGTGGTAGCAAAATGAGAGTTGGCATGAAACTGCTCAAATATAGTCACATATTGTTCGGCTTGCATGAAAAGATGCATGAATGAGATAATCTAGTATTCTATTCTATTCACGATTTTCGGTGATTTTCAGTAAAACAATTCAAATGGTCGTATATCAACCGTTACCTTATACCCTCGCTACGGACCACCTACCCCGACGCTCTCGGCTCAACGGCGCATAACAGTTCGCACATACCGTTTACACGTGTTTGAATTTTCGACGTGGGCCCGCGCTGAGAACTCGACGTATCTTCCGTTGATATTTCAGCCATTTCTAAACAGATATTTTTCAAAAAAAAACGTCGACTATGTTCGAAATTAGTCATTCTACATTAGTTCATGTAGTAATTTTCATTCCACCTAACTAAGTAGTTAAATATTCAAAGCGCCACCTTTCCCACCACTGCTTATTACCTTTAATAAATGCAGGAACTTCTACAACAACAACAAAAATATATATATATATATATATATATATATATATATATATATATTCACAAGTTTTGAGTTTCTCAACATTAAAGAAATTTGCCTCTGATTGCTATCAATGTTCCAAGATATCAACGAAAAAATCCACAAACAAACATGAGGGTGCAAGGCAAAGGTTAGACCGCGTACATCTGTGTTTAGAAAAAAAAATTGTAACTTGACTGGATATTGAGTGCAAAGGGGATCACAGTATCGTACAAATATTCAACGTTTATGAGTGCGAAGGTTACGAATATTGCATGAGGTGCAAGTTGAGCCGTCCTATTCAAAAAGACGAAGCCGAGTTGAATAGGATGGCACCCCGTGTAATATTCGCAACCGTCGCACGAATGACAAAGCATTGAATATTTGTTTTTAGTGCACCGGGTAGGTATTGCCAACATGATAGTTTATGGTGCAACTTTTGTACATTCATATCCAGAGGATACAGATATTTTGACTATAAAATAATTAGCTGAATTTCAATCTAGCTTTTTATACTGAAACTGAACTGAAATTATGCGTCAAAAGTTTAACATTATGTGTCAACACTGACTTCACAGGAGGAAAATGCGCCTTAGAATGTTTCCAACAAAGAAAAAAGAAAGAAAGAAAAAAAAATAGCGCCATGTATAATGCTGCGAATCATAACACTAGCGGCAGCACCAACTCTCAGTCATGCTCGGTAGCACATATTTAATTAATGTAAAAGTGTGGCTTATCTTTTTTTTAAAATAAGAAATACATAATATATTGCGTTGTTACACAAACAATAATCCTTCTCTTCTCTTTTGTTTCTTTAAAATTTGTGTATAGACATTATGATAGCATTTAATTTTGTTTAATGGAAAATAAAACCAAGTCAAACCACTTAAGACATTCGCCTAGCTCGCAATAGCTCGTGGCAGAATTCTCTCTCCCAACTAGAAATAAAACGAGGAATATTTTTTTTCTTTTGACATCTGCAGCCTGTATAGATGCTCATCAAAACTGATTGGAAAAAAAGAAGCTACTTGCTTTGATTTTTATCAATTCAATATCGAACGCTACAATCAACGTGAATACATTATTACTATCGCTGAGAAACAAGCAGCGGCGTATAGGTTTACCGACGGTTCTAATTTATGTAACAATGGTATAGTGCACTCGATATTTCAGCAAAAGGGATATCGATTTCTGCGTGTGAAGAAGGGAGCGGGGGGGGGGGGGGCGGGGGTGTGGGAAGAGTGGGCGAGTGTGTGATTTTGTTGTTTTTTATTTTTAAATAACTTCCTCTAAAATTATTTTTGATTAAATGATATTGTAAATGGAAAGCAATCATGTATAATTTGAGATTTACCTATATATAATGTGTGTGTGTGTTTTTTTTTTAATGCAATTCACAAAGTTTTTTTGTATCAAGATTATATGCTATGTTACTATTCCCATTCTGATTATAAATTGTCTATAGATTTGATTCTAAGTTTACTTTTTCGGATTTGTATAATCATATAATCAAGAAGGTTTATGAATGAATTTTGAATTAATTATGTAAATGAATTCATGTAAAATATTATTTTCATATGTTATGAGGAAGAAATAAAATATCATTTAAAACAAAAAATAACGAGGATTGTCTGTTATGTAAAGATAGTAAGCGAGCAGCTAAATATGTTTTTGAGTTCTCGTTCGTCTTACGAAGATGTGAAATAAGTGAGGGGTCTGATGAAGTCAGAAGTTGTTTTTTTTTTTTTAACGAAAACATGTTTAAAATTCAAAGTAAGAAGGGGAGGATAAATAATATTAATGCAATCAATTTCCGGTACACATGTGTTTTTGTCAGCTTGATAATAAAAGTTATTATGATAATGCTGATAATAATGATAATAATTATTATCATAATCATTATCATTTTCATGATAATGGCAATAATAGTAGTAAAAATAAAAATAATAATAATGATGATAATAATGATAAAATGATAATAATATCAATAATACTGATGATGATGATAATGATAATAATAACAATAATGATAATAATAAGGTTGAAATGATAATGATAATAATAGTAATAATCATGATAATGATGACAGCACTAATGATACCAACAATAACACTAATGATAGTAGTAATTATAATAATAAATTAATGACAGTCATGATAAAACCCATGTATTATTCCCACTACTACTTCTACTGGTTCTTTACTTTCGAGACTACTACCTCTTATAAAGATTAATCATCATCATTATAGTGATACTAATAATGATAGTAATATCATATACAGCGTTTTCATCAGTCAGTGGGTTCCTCATCTTTTTGCGCTCTAAAAAATAAACTTGGCTCCTGGGGTTTGTTTGTGTTCCATCAATACTGAATTTCATCAAAACTGAATTATTCATAAAGAGCGCAGTCATCTGTATCCATCATCTAATTTCACTAATGAACATTTGCAATTTATAAAATGATTAGATATTATCGAGACCAGAGAAGCCCTATAGTAACCCAAGAGGAGAAGAGGAAACTGCTAACTAAGTGCTCCTCAATTTTTTTTTTTTTTTTTTTTTTTTTGGGGGGGATAACCATTTCTGGTTTTCTTTATTTCCTCCTGATAATATGTACATTTTCACATTCTGTTGTTTTCATTTAGTTTCCCGGGGGGCGGGGGCTTTGAAAATACCTTACAATGATAAGATATATTTCTGAAGCAAGACATGCATAATTGCAAAACTTTGTACTGATTTTGTGACGTGATGATGATGATCATAACAGCAGCAACACCAACGACAGTAATGCATATATTGATAATAATAATGACAATGATGATGATGATGATGGTAATGATAATAATGATAATAATCATAATCATAATTACGATAATAATAATAATAATAATAATAGTAATAATAATAATAATAATAAATAATGATAATAATGATGATAGTAATGATAGTAATGATAATAATGATGATGATGACGATCATCATCATCATAGTATCACATCATGATATTGGTGATAATGAATATAACCAGCTTAGTTGACATCACTTTCGATTATGGTGCCATGTTTCCTACACACTTTGTAATACAAACTAGATTCTCTACGTTTTGTTTGTGTTATTATATCTGTGATCAATAATAATGATAATTGTAATTTATTATACACACGACTATAAGAATCTTTCCTAATCCTGTCATCTGAATGGTTGAAACTGAAATCGTGTTTTAACTATGCCCGCAAAAATTCTCTACACCCTCGGGCATGATGAAATTTTGCTCTAATCCGGCCCACTGGTTTATGTGTAAAATATTACTTTGTGCTAGAGCGGCATCTCAGTGAGATTTGAGTTGCTTGCATAGAGGAACTGCTGATCTCCTATCTCGATTTATCTCCAAGGTTTTTAGTTTAATAACGTTATTTTGGTAAGTCGCACATTCTTTGACTTTCACCACCAGCATGAATAAAAGGCAATGGAGAGCTCCCCTCCTTTCAGATTTCTGATAATGGAAAATATGCATCCCCTAACCCCACCCCCACCCCGTTTTGCAAACCAGAGCCCTCCAAAAAGGGATTTCCTTGCTGAACTGTAACCAATGGACCACTGTAAACAAAGATGTTAATCCCCCCCCCCCCGCCCCCTCCGGGCCAAAGTCCGAATACGCCACTGAACTTCAGGAATACCGGAAGAAACAGCTTTCTTTGTACAAGGGCTTTTGAATTATGTGTTTCATGTGTTTTTAAGCAGTTAAGGTATGTTAGTTCTGATTTTTAAAAAAGAAAGAAAACAAACTATATCAATGCATGTGCATGGCCATCTCCCCCCCCCCCCCCCCAGATTTGGAATTGTCATTATTCATATACGTTCTCTATTCATAACGACATATCATTTCATTGTGGCCTACAATTTTACTAGCTTCCTTTCATCTATATCCCATCATCAGCACTTTTAGAGAAACTCTGTTTTCCTACATTGTCGGCTTATCTTTACGTTGTTCATACTTTTTAATTGATATCATTCTCATCACATCATTTATATTCTATATTGAAAACTTAATTGGTTTATATAAGAAATTTGAGAATATGTAAAATGAAAATGAAAAAAATGCAAATCACGGTTCACCAACACATCAACTTTCAGAGGAACTTTCAATTCTAACAGATTATTATCCACAATCTTTTCAAAATGGTCTGGGAATCATGAAATTGTTAACGGAAAGCATAGGACAGTATTAAAATCAAGTTTTGTTTAAAGAGACTCACTTTTTAAATGTACGAAACTATTGTTTAAACTCCCTGTTTTGACCCCAGATAAAAGAACTGCATCTTTGATGCGAAAATGCGCTACAAGAGTGCAGATTTACTGGAATTCATGTTTTAGATGAAAACAAATCGCTCTTATAACACTATGTAACATGTTACGTTTGAAAAGAAAGAAAAAACCCTATTGTACTGTTTCCCTTCCCCCCTCCCCACCACCAAACACCATACACGATACTTTTTCGTTCATTTGAACATAATGTTCACAGTGCAAGCTGAGAGGTTTTCTCTCTTTTTATGCTAAACAATTTCTGTTGATTTCAGTTAATTTAAAAGATTAACTTAAAATTGTAAAAGAATATTGGATTAAATACAAATTTCGATGTATATTCAATTGTGTTGAATCATAAGCAAAAAAAAAAAAAAAAAAAAAAAAAAAACTTTATTCTTTTCGGTCTAATCTATAGCAACATATCAAATATTGATGATTGGTTCTTTGAATATATAATGCTTAATTCGTTGAATTGAAGAACAAGAAAGTCATGATTTAACAGAAAATGAGAATTCTTTGATAATAAAAAGATTAAATTCAAAGAAATATATCCCCCGGGATATATCCTCCTCCACGAAGTGATAGGGGGATGGACTCTCCCCATACGATGTTCACGATGTTTTAAACCTTATACATAATCATCGGAGTAAAAAATATTTCAAAAGGGGGGCGACAAAGCTGAGGACTTTTTTTTCTCTTTTAGCCAGTTTTTGGATAAAAAGGAGCAGTCGAAATAGAGCCGAGGATCTCCCCCCTTTTTTTACTTGTAAAATTTCAAATGCGCCCCCTCAAGTTTCGTGTCAGATTTCCACTCTCGTCCCCTTGTGTGCCCCCCTTCCGATTGACACTCATGCTTTCCCTACATCTTTCGAGAAGAGCAGCTTTCGTCTGAAAATAAAGTATCGAAACATCTACATTTAGGATTGGTTTCATACCTCAATTGCGAAGCCTGAATCAACGTTTTCAAACATAATTGTGAAACATAATTTTGAAATGCCGTTTCATGGTATCCTGTTGATAGCTATTTTTCTCCAGACACAGCCGTGTCTTGAAACGAATTTTGGGAATTTTGTAACTGAACTAAAAAAACGTGTTCCTGCAAAAGAAAAAGAGGAAAGCTATAACTGTGTCTTAATTAAACGCTTACAAAAACGCTGATCTGAAAAATGCAACCGATGTTTCAGGTACTTACCTCATTGGGTTGCATCATACAAACGACGAGAAGAAGTGATGAAATCGTGACGATTTTCATAGCTGACACTTCTTTGAGTCGATGGGTTAGACTCATGATGTCGACTAGGCGTGATGAACTTCAATGAGAGTGACGAAACTGGTTGCGATACTGCTTAACCAAACGAAGTGAAAATACCTTTTTGTATCACTATACAGTTAAAGACACCCACTTTCTGTCGCTGAATGTTCAACGACTGTTTTGCAGAGTATGATTCGTCTGTTATCGACAACGCAAATTCGTTGATAATCTTTTAATGAATCCGGGAGATTTGCACCAAGGCCGGGGACGGATCACAATTAAACTTGTAAAAAAAACGTGCGATGCTTCTCTCCTATTGTGCAAATCCCAAGCGGACTAACCGAGAACAAATTTAGCCCGCTTATTCTCCACGGCAATCCACCGCTGGCGCAACAAATGTACGTCCTTCTGCGATGAAATCATAAAATCCCGCTCCACCGCGCGCGAATGTCAATTCAGGTTTAAATCATGTTTCAACACTAGTTGCTAAATGTCGCCGTATAACCGCTTATAAATAAGCCAGTCAGTAATGGGTCAGGGTGAATTTGGTTAATGAATATTCCAAACTGAACACGGCGGTGCGGTACGGTTTAAAAACATCTAAATGGTGACTGAATGTCAATATCACCAAAGGTTCTATGAACAAATCCAATATCGCAGTTTAATGATGCCCGCGCTCCACCGATCAACCTCTTGGGGCGGGAGCTCGTCGCTGTATAGGTCGAAAAGCCTCAGAATTATTTTCTACAGTTTTTTTTTCTTTTCCAAGTTCATAGCAGATTTTCACCACAGTTGCTCGGTTCTGCTACCCACCTGAAAATTTTCAGCTATACCTTGATTGTCTTTAATCACGGATGAAAACCAACACTATTTTGTGAGGCTGGCAAAGATTTTTCCGCGCCACGGCAAATTATTCGTCTTGTGCAGGCAACTTCCTTTGAACCAATAGCGACGCAACATTTGGCAGGGATATTAAAAAGAGGCCTTCGATACGAAGAGGAAATGATGGCATACGAGTCAGAACAATAGTGATATGAACAGTATTGTTTGAGAAAGCAATTAATAAGCCAAGCACTCAAGGGAACACGTGACTTTCGTGTACAGGGGCTGTCTATACGGGTTTTTACTTTGCACCTAATTTGATTAGCCTTATTTGATCAGGTTTCGATGCGCATTGGGTCCTGCTCACACGAGGGCGAAGCGTCAGTGACCTGTACATTCTTTTGCGCATCATAAAAGAGTGATACATGCATTTTTAAAAGTGACCTTAAAAATAAACAGTGCAATTGATATATTTAATAATTAAGAGTAATGATACCAATAATATTCCGTTCTTGTTTACCGCATACCAAACATCGTTATCTAAGGTCTCTGTGCGCTTCCAAGATGTCCAAAGGACTTTTGATATTGGATATTGGATATTGGATATTATATTTGGATATCAGATTTATACCAGTGAAATCATAACTGCTGAGGTGCAATGAAGCTGGCAGGAATTAGTGATTGAGATCTATAGGTGGGCGCATGATATATTTAATTGGTTAAGAAGGAATCAGGACATGTTTGAATAGGCCTGCAGAAGGCCTGCAGGTTGGGAGGTTAGGCTGGAATTCTGGAGGCAACAGCCTGAAATACAAGAGAGGTTAATGTGACACATGCAATATGGTTGGAAGGTTGGGCAAGATTAAGTGATGTCCGTTGTTCAAGAATTATTTTAATTGACAAGGAGTAGGCACATGTAAGAATAGGTCTGGAAGGTTGAGAGGTTGGGCTGGAATGTTGAGGGCAGGCAGCTCAGATTAAGAATGACAAGAACAATTTTTGAGGACAAATGCAATATGGTTGGAAGGTTGAGCAAGATTAATTAATATATGATCAATAATCATTTTTAGTGACAAATTAGGCCTGCAAAGGCTGGGCGGTTGGGCTGGAACATGGAGGGCAGGCAGCTCAGATTTAGAATGACAAGAGAATTTCCGAGGACAAATGCAATGTGGTTGGAAGGTTGGGCAAGATTAATTAATATATGATCAAGAATTATTTTCATTGACAAATCAGGCCTGTGAACGCTGGGAGGTTGGGCTGGAACGTTGAGGGCAGGCAGCTCAGATTCAGAATGACAAGAAAAGTTTCTGATGACAAATGCAATATGGTTGTAAGGTTTGGCAAGGTTAATTAATATATGTTCAATAATCATTTTTAGTGACAAATTAGGCCTGCGAAGGCTGGGCGGTTGGGCTGGAACATGGAGGGCAGGCAGCTCAGATTTAGAATGACAAGAGAATTTCCGAGGACAAATGCAATGTGGTTGGAAGGTTGGGCAAGATTAATTAATATATGATCAAGAATTATTTTCATTGACAAATCAGGCCTGTGAACGCTGGGAGGTTGGGCTGGAACGTTGAGGGCAGGCCGCTCAGATTCAGAATGACACGAAAAGTTTCTGATGACAAATGCAATATGGTTGGAAGGTTGGGCAAGGTTAATCAATATATGTTCAAGAATCATTTTTAGTGACAAATCAGGCCTGCGAAGGCTGGGAGGTTGGGCTGGAATGTTGAGGGCAGGCAGCTCAAATTCAGAATGAAAAAAGTTTCTGATGACATACGCAGGTAGCTAAGATTCAGAAGTACATGCAAAAGAGGTTAACGAGGCACATGCAATATGGTTGGAAGGCTGGGCATGATGAAGTAATGTCTGTTGTTCAAGAATTATTTTCATTGACAAGGATTAGGCACATGTTAGAATGGGCCTGCGAAGGTTGGGAGGTTGGGCTGGAATGTTGAGGGCAGGCAGCTCAGATTCAGAATGACAAGAAAAGTTTCTGATGACACACTCAGGCAACTCAAATTCAGAAGTACAAGAGAATTCAATGAGACGCATGCAATTGGTTGGAAGGTTCGGGCAAGATTAAGTAATGTTTGTTCAAGAATTGTTTTTATTGACCATGATTAGGCATAGGTAAGATCATGCCTGCGAAGTTGGGAGGTTGTTATGGAATGTTAGAGTCAGGCAGCTTAGATTCAGAAGTACAAATAAATTTTCTGAGGACCACACACAATATGTATTAACTTTTCACAAGCAACATATGGCTAATTTACTATTTGTTGCCCTTGTTATGGATATTCTAATTATGCAGCTTTGAAAATAACAGCAACACCGATTCTCTTTTTGGTATTTTTTAAAACAGAGATTGTCATCTTTATACTTTACTTTTATACGTATTAAATTTTCACATGCATCACAGGCAAATAAGCTATTTTTCTATAGTTTGTGAAGCCTCTGATATCCTGATATCTTGTTATTATGCTGTTCTGCTAAATAACAGCTACAATGATGCTATTCGTTTTGTTTGGATTTTTTATTACACTGTTTTATTGTTTTGTATATATATATATATTTGATTTTGAAAAAAAGGAAATGAATATAGATTTCAAACTTTGGTTATTGATATTCTTAATCAACAGCCACAAATACTATAATTATGTTTTGCCATACTTATGTTTAATGTCCTTTTGTTTACTTAACGTTATCCACTTGGTGTTTATATTCATAGCTATATTGATCTTTATGTCTCTATGAAAGAAGAACAAATGTTGATGTACATATCAGTGCAGTTCAAATATATATAATACAATACAATATGGTTGGAAGGTTGGGCAAGATTAAGTAATATTATTGTTCAAGAAGTGCTTTCATGGGAAAGGAATAGGCACATGTAAAGATGCGCCTGCCAGGTTGGGAGGTTGGGCTGGAATGTTGGAGGCAGGCATCTTAGATTCAGTAGTATAAGAGAAGTTAATGATACATGCAATATGGTTGGAAGGTTGGGCAAGATTTAAAAATGTGTATGGTTCAGGATTAATTTCAATAAAAGAGACTTGGCACACATAAGAACGGGCCTGCGAAGGCTGGGAGGTTGGGCTGGAATGTTGTGGGCAGGCAACTTAGATTCAGAAGTACAAGATGAATTTTTGTGGACACATGCATATGGCTGGAAGGTTGTTAGGAGTAAGCCATGTGTGTTGTTTAAGATTTATTTTCATTGCTAGACTCTTGGCACATGTAAAAACAGGCCTGTGAAGGTGGGGGGGGGGGGTTGGGCTGGAACATTGTGGGCAGGCAACTTAGATTCAGAAGTACAAGATGGATTTTGGGGGGACACATGCATATGGCTGGAAGGTTGTGTAGGAGTAAGCAATGTGTGTTGTTTAAGATTTATTTTCGTTGCTAGAGACTTGGCACATTTAAGAACGGGCCTGCGAAGGTTGGGCTGGTAAGATGCTGGCAGGCAAATTAGCTTCAGATGTACAAGATAATTTTTTTGAGGACACAAGCTTTATAGCTGGAAGGTTGGGCAAGATGAAGTAATATGTATTGTTCAAGATTTACTTTCATTGCTAGAGACTTTGCAGATGTAAGAATGGGCCTGCCTAGGTTGGGAGGATTGGCTGGAATGTTGTGGGCAGGCAACTATGAGAAGCACAAGATAATTTTTTATGACCACATGTAATATATTTTGAAGGTTTTGCAAGTTTAAGGAATGCATATTGTTTCTAGATTTACTTCATTGAAAGGACTAAGCACGTGTAAGAACGTGTCTGCGAAGGCTGGGAGGTTGGGCTAGAATGTTAGGTAGGTAGGCAGCTCAGATCCAGAAGCACAAGAGTAGTTTTGAAGACACGTGCAATATGGTTGAAAGGTTTGGCATGATTAAATGATGCTTATTGTTCAAGAATTAATTTTATTGGAAAGGACTAGGCCTGCGAAGGTTGGGAGGTTGGGCTGGAAAGTTGGGAGCAGGCAACGTAGATTCAGAAGTTCAAGAGAAGTTAATGAGGACATATGCATTATGGTTGGAAGGTTGGCCAAGATTTAAGAAATGTATCTTGTTTAGGAATTATTTCAATTGAAAAATATTTGAACCAAGTTGGTTGTTTATTGATTGTATTTTGAAATAGCTAGTTCGCAAAAGTGGATCCGAAGGTTTTCCAAAGCTTTTGCTCATTGAGTTTTATCTCTGTTTTTTTACCCTGGACCTACTTGTCGCGAAATACTCGTAGTCATAGGGTTCGTTTAAATCTTTTTATACAAACGCCATTATCAAAATTGTAGAAAAGACTGTAAATGCAGGCAGCACGGCCAGAATATGGTGCATTACAAGACAGCCAGTTGGAGCTGTATTCCATTACCTATTTGAAGGTCAGATTATGAGATAAATTGATTGAAAACTGTGGGAGCATCAATATCAGAGAATAGGCTCCCACAATTATTCAGAAGGGGCACAAGCCCCAAGATTAAGGGGAATACCCCTAGGAGCTATTGTTTTGCGTGTGGGTCACGTGATCAACAGCCCCAAACTCTAGGGCCTTTGGAAGGAGCTACTATCCTTCACGGTGATCACATGACCAGAGATCTCCACAGCTTTTCAGTTAGCTTTAATAGTATGCTACCACATTTCTGGTGCATTTATATTCGTGGATTGATTATTATGTGCCATTACACGACAATTATACTTTATGTGTCTATTTTGTTCTTGACACTTAATAATTTACGTTGTCATATGTTCACACCTTATGTTCAGGGATATTCTGCCTCTAAATTTTGAACGCCTAGAACGAAAATAAATGTGAAGCAATGGCAAATTATATTCGTACACTTGTTTTCTTCTCAAAATGAATATTTTCTAGTTGGGACTAATGGGCTGGTTATTCGTTTCCAAGCGAGCAAAACAATTCTTTTATATAATGCTAAAGCAAGCCATATGTTTTTTCTTTAATTATCATTTACAGCGATATAATGACCATGACAACTACAGTTTCTTTTTAGGGCGGTGTCATCAATACAATCACGAACGCTGCGATTTTTCTCGTCAATGTCTGTGCAAAGTCTAAATGGTTATGTGAGGTGACATTACGACGGATCATATTAATTCCTTTGAGAAATCTACCGAACTTTTAGGAATTTTTAAGCACCACCACATTACATATAAAGTAATTATCAGGGGGTGTTTCATAAAGCTGTTCGTAAGTTACGCATGACTTTACGAACGACTTTGATATGAAGTGCCAAATGGAATGCCCTAAGTTTTTCCTGATGATTTAACAAATTGTGACTATATTTCTCATGATCTCAATTAAATTTTTGCGAAAAACATACTTTTGCAATAAAAACTTAGTAAGCAATGGCAATATTAATCTACGTCTGCATATTTCACCTTTAGCTAATGTGATTTATAAAGATTAAGAATCCCATTTGGCTTGCCATATGTAAGCCGTTCGTGAAGTCATACCTAGCTTTACGAACAGCTTTATGAAACGCCCCCCCCCCCCCTCCGGTCCTGTAAAATTACATGCTAACAACATAATTTAATTATCAGCCGAAGTAGCGAGTATATAGAAGTAACGAGTATATAGAAGTGGCGGTATATATATATATATGGAAATTTGAGGACTTTAGGGCAAGTTTCCAAAGCAATTGGTAAAAAGGAGCTATAAGAATGTACTTACAGGTGTGATCCGTACTGCTAAAAAAGAGTATTATCATGATCAATTCAGTCGTTGCAAAAATGATCTTAAAAGAACATGGAATATCATCAATTCTACCATCAATAATAGATCAAAGCATTCTAAGATAACTAAGCTTAGACATAATGATATTGTAGTCGAGGATGAAGTTCAGATGGCAGATATTTTCAACGATTATTTTTTCCAAAGTTGGTTTTAACCTTGCTAGGCGCATACCATCAACATATCGTTCATTTCACCACTATCTGGGGGACAGAAATGAAAGTTCTATATTTTTCTCTCCTACGTACCCGCAAGAAGTAATTAAAATTATTTCTGGCCTAAAATTAAATAAGAGTGCAGGATTTGATGAAACTGATAACAAACTTTTACAGAAAACTATGAATTATATAGCTGATCCTCTCGTACATATATTCAATTTGTCATTACTATCTGGACATATTCCAGAATCAATGAAAATTTCGAAGATAATCCCAATTTTCAAAAAAGGTGACAATGCACTAACAAGTAATTACAGACCCATCTCTCTGCTTACAACCTTGTCAAAAATCCTTGAGAAGATGGTCCACATACGAACAATAAAATTCTTTAAAAAGCACAACAACCTTTCTGATACTCAATTTGGCTTCCGGGAAAAGAGTAGCACTACCCATGCAATACTCTCTTTAGTTCAAACAGTTGCCAAAGCTACTGATCAGTCTTCTAATACGGTTGGTTTGTTCATAGATTTTTCTAAAGCATTTGATACTGTTGATCATGACATCCTACTTTACAAACTTTCTCACTATGGAATTCGGGGAAAACCGTTGACGTGGTTCAAGAATTATCTTAAAGGGCGCTCCCAGTTTGTTTCACTGAATGAACATTTCTCTGAACCTAAACCTGTCCTTTGTGGAGTTCCGCAGGGCAGTATTCTTGGCCCACTTTTGTTCATTATTTATATAAACGACATTGAGAAGTCATCTAGTTTGCTTCAATTTATACTTTTTGCTGACGACTCGAATATATTTTTGTCACATAGCGATCCAGAGCATTTGACGCAAATTTTAAATAACGAACTTAAAAGTGTTACAAATTGGATAAAAGCAAACAAACTGTCGCTTAATTTAGACAAAACTAGTTACATGCTATTTAGTAATAAGCTTGCGACCTTGCCAAATGATATAATTTTTGATGGTACTGTCATTCAAAGGGTCCGATTAACTAAATTTTTGGGGCTAATCATTGATGATTGATCTTGGAAAGCGACAATATCTGCAAAATCATTGCTCGCAACACTGGTATCCTTAGCAAATTAAGACACTTCCTACTCCATTATATTATGTTATCCTTGTATTCCACGTTGATTCTTCCTTACTTGAATTACGGACTTATCGCCTGGGGCAGTGCAGCAGCTTACCAAATTAACAGACTCTTTATATTACAAAAAAAAGAACAATTCGTATTATTAATAATGCAGATTTCCAGGCACACACGAATAATCTTTTTCTGAATGATAAAACTTTGAAAATTAAAGACATGTATATTTTTCAGCTTGGACAGCTAATGTACAAGCTCAGCACTAAACAATTACCCATGCCTCTTAATGATATGTTTGTAAAAAATGATTCGATTCATAGTTACTTCACTCGCCAGGCGAGCTCCTTCCATCTACCACTAAATAGAACATCGTTTCCTCAAAAGACATATGTTTTTACAGGTCCGAAACTCTGGAATTCTCTTCCAAATGATATTATACAATGTAATTCAATACAAATTTTCAAAAGGAGACTTAGAAGCTTTCTTCTGAATATCTACTAGGTAATTGCATTTCCCAATCGAATATAATTTGTAGCGTGACTTTGTGCAACTTTGATGTTTGTGTACCTTGATTGTTTTTTATGTATATATTTATCATTGTTTTGCGTCTTAAAATGATTTTGTAATTACTGAATCAGTTGTTATTATTGTTGGTTTTATTTTATAAAATAATAGTTCATGATAATTACTTTTAACAGGGGGGCCTACACCCTACAAGCTCTGCTTTTTAGTCGGCCCTCCTTCCCTTTCATTTTTTTTTCTAATTCATTGTATTGTGCAAGTTTATCTATATGTATGTTAATATGTGAAGTAAACTGTACCATCATTGTAAATATGAAAAATTGAAAGAGGAAAAATAAATGAATTGAATTGAATTGAATTGAAGGAGCTCACTTATCATAGCCAAGAGGGGCACTTTCCAGAAGGAAAAATGACAGAAATTGGAGCTCACTTATCATAGCCAAGAGGGGCACTTTCCAGAAGGAAAAATGACAGAAATTGTCAAAAATGAAAAAAAAAAAATCCTTCACTCGCACTTCCCCGCGTTCTCATGAAACAGATGCGTTGTGCGGTGCCATTCCCGTCCCTACTCCATTGCCTCACGTTGTAAATTGTGGTGGTATAATGGAGGATATTTATTACTAAGTGAAGCCACTCATCGTTCTGAGACAGGTATATGGAAATTGGAGGACTTTATGGCAAATTTCCTAAGCGACGATGGAAATTGTAGGTAAAATATAGCTCACTTATCATAGTTATAAGAGCGCCGCATAACAGAAGGGGGAAATGGTACTTATTGTAAAGGAAAAGTGCAGCTTTCCAGGAGGGGGGTATTTACTAATTAGAGCGAAAAGTGAGCACTAATGAGAAATAAAGAAGGGGACCTTATAATATTTAGAACGGGACACTTATCAGAGGTGGAAAGGAAACTTATCAGAAAGAAAACATGGCACCTACAAAGCTTTGAAAAAATGAAAAGGACAACTCATCAAAAGGGGAAAATTCACAAATAATAGCTAAAAAAACAACTTTAAAATGTAAAAATGGCACACTTTTATCGGACATTAAAAGAGTGCTATTATCTGACATCTCAAATGGGGAAATTATATGTCAAATATAGCGCACTTATCTATAAAAGGGCCACTTATCAGAAGGGGAAAATGGAACTTTTTATAAAGGAAGAGGGCAGCTTACCAGGATGGGGATATTTACTGAATAGAACGACAAGGGAGCACTTACCATGCTTACGGAAAATTTAAAAACGAGACTTCTTAGGTATATCATGGGATACGAGTGGAAATGAAACTTATCAGAAAGAAAAATGGCACTTACAATGCTTACAAAAAATGAAAAGAACAACTCATCAAAGGGGAAAAATTCACAAATAATGACTAAAAGGACAACTTACAAAGGGGAAAAAAGGATGTTCTTATCTGAAAGAAATTGTATAAGAAATGGGGCACTAATTAGAGGTTCATCATGACCGACTTGTGTTCTCAGTCATAAAAATGAACGGATGTTACACTGTAAAAAAAAACAAAAAAACATCTGGTAAAATTTTAACCAGCACGAGGGTATGTCCGACCAACTTTGGGCAATATTTTACCCAATTTGGGAAGCATGTTGTCCAGGGGCCTGTTGCATAAAACTTTTGCCAGACTTTTTTTCTGGCAAAAAAAAGTCTGGAAAATTTTTATGTAATGAAAACTATGGCAATTTTTTTTTTGCCATAGTTTCCTCAAATTTTGCCATAAAAAACTCCGGCAAAAGTTTTATGCAACGGGCCCCAGATAGGGTAAAAATAAGCAGTAATTACTTTAGAATGGGCAAAATTTCTTTCAAATTGGATAAAAAGAAATGCCCAAAGAAATGCCCAAAGTTGGTTGGACACATAATTACCCTCATGGCACATTTTTACCCACTATTTTCTTCAGAGTGTACAATCTTATTTTGGATCATTATGTATCTACAGAAGAACTCATAAAACCTACATCCACTTCACAAAGTCATGACTAATATTTTTCAGTGATGTGATTTAATTCAAAATAAAGAGTATAACATAGGGCATTTCGAGATTTAAACCCAACATTTATTATATATATATATATATATATATATATATATATATATATATTGAGAATAATACCCACGTGTTGGATGATTAATAATGTAGGCAGTAATAACTTCAAAAAGAGTCGAAGGTACGCCATGTGTAAATCCAACATTAGCTTTTATTGTTCAGAATTTTCGGCCCGCCTCGGGCCTTCCTCAGTGTATACAGTTTAAAATAAAAGCTAATGTTGGATTTACACATGGCGTACCTTCGACTCTTTTTGAAGTTATTACTGTCTACATTATACATATATATATATATATATATATATATATATATATATATATATATATTATATATATAGGTATATATAGAATGAAGCTGACAGCTCTCGATCATGTCCTCTTATTGTAATGGCAAGTTTTCGGCCAACATGGCCTTCATCAGGTCTCGGGTTGAAATTAGACCGAGCTCATCAGATTAGTAGAGGATGAGGGGTACACAAAATACTTGTACGGAGATGTTCAGTATGCTTGCTTGTGTGTGTATATACAAGCAAGCATCTGAACATCTCCGTTAAAGTATTTTGTGTACCCCTCATCCTCTACTAATCTGATGAGCTCGGTCTAATTTCAATCCGAGACCTGATGAAGGCCATGTTGACCGAAAGCTTGCCATTACAATAAAAGGACATGATCGAGAGCTACGTCAGCTTCATTCCATTTATTTTCTTTCACTGTGTGCTAAAATGAAGCACTGCAGACGTTTTGCAAGGGGACGTCTTCCTTTATTTAGGTATATATATATATATATATATATATATATATATCTCCCTAGCACACCACTCTGAAAAATTCTCGTTTTTGTAGAATCTATATGTGCACTGATGCTTTTAAACTAGAAATTAATTCTTCTCTCTATCCCCCCCGTCTCTCTTTCTAACTTTATCTCGCTCTCTCTCTCTCTCTCTCTCTCTCCTTCTAGTTACGATCTGTTTCATAACACGCTCCATATCACTTATCAAGAAACGTAAAATATATCTTCCCTTGTATGTTCTATTATATCATGGCAAACTGAGATTCTTTTTGAAAACGTGCCGTTGCTCTGTTTCCCCAGACGTGTTGCTGTGTTTCTCCACACGAACCCAACCGCCGACGATGTAGTTCGTTGCCTAGCGACGGGATGCTGAAACGCACATTGTCACGATGCTATATATGGTGTGTTCTTCACGATCCTCAAGTCTGGTGATTAAAAAAATATTGCGATTTTTCAATTTACTCCTTCTGAGTGTATCGTGTTTCGGCTCATTTTCATACAGGAAATTTGAACTTTTTCATTAAATGAGATATATATCTCATGCATGTTGTAAATTAATAATACACAATGGATCTGTTCATTCTTGATTACTGTATTACCGCAAGTATCTGTTTTGTGCAGTTTAGTTTACACAATGTGACTGATGAGTTTACATTCTGCAGTTGTATCGGTTTGGGGGACATTTATTAGCGCTTTCAAATGCCTGCAGTTAAGAACGAAATTATTCACACCCCTACCAAGTATCGATGTTTAAAAAAAATGAAAAAAAAAGGGTTTTCCTGGTTATGTTACATAAGCACGCCACAATCATTATTTATCAGAAAAATTAAGCAAAACAATTGCACAAATTGATGGATCACGGTTAATTTATTCACATTTTCAAACTGTAATGTTTGTCCATAACTACAGTATTAATACTCTTTCTTGAAAAGTTTGTCAGGAGTGTGGAAAATATGTGTTCTTGAAAAAATCTATATATGCCTGAATACAATGCCTAGACCAGGATGTAAATATAATTATCTAAATATTCTTCAAAGAGGTTTTAATTAAATAGTACTAAATGTATAGTCATATTTCAAAGAAGATATCTTTTTATTCTCTAGAATAAAGACATATCTAGTGAGAATTGTGTGGGGGAGATGTGTGTGTGTGTGAGTTTGTATAGCTATAAGCGAGGACAGTGAAAAAAGAAAATTTCCTGAGAAAAATGGTCCTCGGATGTCAAACAATAGATTTGAACCTTATTCCGTCAGCCTTCCGAGGACAGGAGAACAATAGTTGTCCTCGGAGTAGAGTGATGTGAAGCTAGGTTTAAGGCGCTTGAGTGAAGACGCGAAAGTCGGGGGTTCGATCCCCGACACGGCTTTTATGCCCTTGAGCAAGACCTTTTATCTGCATTGCTCTTTTATCGAATGGTCAAATAAATGAATCTGCTAAAGGCATGTTGATACCAACGTGTGCATGTGTTTGGAAAAAAAAAGAAAGAGTTTAAGGCGCTTGACAGGAGACGCGAAAGTCCGGGGTTTGATTGGATTTGATTTATTTTTCTTCTGCATTCATATTAACATTTTGGTAACAATATACAAAAAAAGATAAATCATAAATACACAAGTTTTCGTAACAATCATTTTTCAAAAACAAGAAATGATAAATTGTCAAATTTTTGTAATTCATTAAACATAAAATCATTTGCGGAAGGATTGCTATTACAAGCAATATGCTTGAAAATATGGTAACCAAAAAAACAAGCAAACAAACAAACAAACAAACAAACAAACAAACGTGTGCATGTGTTTTTGAAAAAAAGGAAAAAGTTTAAGGCGCTTGACTGGAGACGCGAAAGTCCAATTTGTATTCGATCCCCGGCACGGCACATATGCCCTTGAGCAAAGCATTTTATCTACATTGCTGTTTTATCGTATATCAAAAAGTGATGATATATGCATATTGATACCAACGTGTGCATGTGTTTTTTTTTTTTTAAGTGTGAGAGTATAGTTAGGTGTTTACAGATGAGCCTGATCAATTTGTCACGGACGGACATCAATTTTAACAAATTTTATAAGTTTGAAGGCTTGTAAAAAAATTTAATAATATGTGTTGAGCTATTTTATGTTTCACTGCGAAGTGTATCACTACAGGTGTTAAATGCTAACAGAATTTGGTTGCCATAGTTACCTAATAAAGATAGAATCAATTAAGTATTCACTCTATCACGGACGGACAAGATAGAAATGCGTTTCTTGGCTTATCGGTAATCTTTTGTCTTTTCTATCTAAACGAAATAACACTGACAACTTCTTTTAACTGCGGATGAAGTCAAGTCAGTTGACTTCACTGACATATGCACAGAATTTTACAGCAAACCGTAACTTTTGCTAGAGGGGCAAAAACTTTTGTCACGGATAGACATTAGCTTTAAAAACAGCATGTTTTCATGTTTAACTCCAAAATATCTACCACTTGCTTTCTCCTTTTTGTTTCAAATTGATTTTATTTTGCAATTTAGTTACTTTTTAGAGGATCAAAAACAGGGGCGGGTGGGGGGGTGCCCCCTCTCCATACTTGGAAATTTGAAATTTGAATTGCGGCAATGATTTCAAGTGGAAATAAAGTGATATACTCCTTTGTATGCGCAGTTCCCTTCCCCAACTCACCACACACATTCAAAACTGTTTGTGACTCCCCAAAATTAATATAGTGGATGCCTTTGTTGAACATACACGAACCTGCAAGTGCATGTACATTGTACCAAAAAATGCTACAGGCCAAAAATTGATATGTAATATAGCATGTGCTGTAAGTTGTCAAAATACAGTCCTTACTCTTAGGTGGACCTAATTTAAACATCGATATGTTATATTTTTAATGTCTTTCACAGGTCAAAGTCATATTTTTTTTCAAACACTGAGTTTGCTGTATGATTTATCATCATATATGTAGGAAGAAAAATTCTCATTTAGGGGTAATACATCTTACTTTTTTCCCAAGCAAATAAACTTTTTTTTTCATAATGAAAAAAAAAAACCCACAACATATTTACAATATAAATCTTGGTTACTATCTGCATTGCCAGATAAGTACAGGGTATAATAAAAAATACATGTAACTATATAGAAGTAAACAGATTCTAGAAACACAAGGAACATAATTATATAGGTAAGAGAAGTATGCAAAGGTTTCACACTTACGAAGAGGCAACGAAGCAGTATAACTGGATATAGTCAAATTCGAGTTACCTACTGAGTCTAAAAGCATAGTGCAAGAAAATTAATGATATTAATAAGTCTTAATTATATACTTATATTCCATTAAATCATAGTACCTGAAAAATGATAGATAGCTGCAAGTATTAATGGTTATTGAACTTACAGAATGAATACTGAGGTAGATGTCCAGTAATCAAACAAAAAGCTTTAGAACGTATAGCAATTCAAAATGAGATTGAAGGAAAAAAACAATCTAAGGAATTTCACTTATAGTGATATTTAGGAATTGGTGATTGTTGATGAAGCAGCAGGATATTGTGTTTGACATTTTCGTAAGTGCCCAATAAAGAAATATTGGGTTTCAGCCAAAAAAATGAATTATTAACATATAGTTACAGAAATAGATAAGTAAATGCTTCACATCGTTTACATAATTTAGTGGCGGTGATTTTGTGGTAAGGCTACCACATAAACAGTTTTTTTGAAAAAAAACCCAACAACTTCAAATTACAAATTGAATATCAAAATTCGGTTACCTTTCATTATTCTGAAGGTTCATTATTCCGAAGGTTCGTTTATTTCTAAGGTTTGTTATTCCGAAGGTTCGTTAGTCCGGAGGTTCGTTATTCCGAAGGTTCGTTAGTCCGAAAATGAAATAAGGTTCGTTAGTTCGTTAGTTATTTTCGGACTAACGAACCTTATTTCATTTTCGGACTATGGAATCTTCGGAATAACAAACCCTTTTTCACTTTCGGATTTACGAACCTTCGGAATAACGAACATCACCCCCAAATTCTGTAGGTTACTAACATGTTAACCAAGCAAAAGAAGGGATAAAGCTAATACTGTGTTTTGACTTGGACATTCTAGGAGAGGTCTGTGGATACGAGAATGGTGAACAGTATCGGCATTAGCATATTTAAAAGCTAAGAAGCGCTGGTTTTGTTCGATCCCATTGTAGATTGCGTATGATGATAAATTGGCAGTCTTAGATACTCTTTATAAAATCTCACATTGTTCAATAGTTCTAGTAAAGAGAACTATCACCGTTTACTTTTCAGTAAGTCTCTATCTCTTTCAGAACAATTTCAGCTTTCTGGAAAAGGCCCTAATGACAACATTAATGAACCAATAAACATTTTTTTTAAATCATTAAATTAGAGATCCCCTGGGATTTACCATTGCAGTATATTGCATTGTCCGTCTGTGACAATTTTCAAGTTCATTTTTAATATATGGATATTTAATTGATCTAGGTTTCATTCATACACATTAATATGTCTCTAGCTAGTGAGATACCTCATCATGTTTTTTTTAATTTGAGTTTTGCCCAGGCACCAATGGAAAAATAAAATTTTTACCTTTTTTCTGTAGGACCTAACGGATGGACAAATTTGCATAAAGATGAATACAACCATTCGGTATGACCATTCTTGCAGAGATAATTTCAAATATATATATATTTTTTTTCTTCTTTTTTTGCTTTTTAACAAAATGGTATTTGATCTATTATCATTTGCAAACATAACATAAGAAAATCTAAAGAATGTTAAACTAGGACCAGATCAGTCTTTCTCGAAAATGTCCGTCCACGACAGCATTTGTTCAACACTCCTATTAAAATATGGGTCATTCCAGTGACTTTCCGGACCTAATCAAATAAACAAATAAGAATTTTAGTTACTTTAGACATTAATGAAAAATCTGAAAGTGACTACATGATAAAAATCTGAAAACTGAATTTTCACCTCAATGCTCACTTTAAGTGATCAAGCCCAGATCTGTATCAATGGTTACAGCTCGTTATTCCGAAGGTTCGTTAATCCGAAAACGAAATAAGTTTCGTTATTCAGGAGATTCGTTAGTCCGAAAATGAAATAAGGTTCGTTAGTTCGTTATTTTCGGACTAACAAACCTTATTTCATTTTCGAAACTTATTTCGTACCTTCGGAATAACGCCACGTATGTTCGGATTAACGAACCCTTTTTCATTTTCCGACTAACAAACATCTAGATATACGCAATTTGCGTGTTTCGGAATAACGAACATCAACCGTATCAATCAGATATACGTCTGGGAGCCGACCTTTAACGTCACCATCCGGAAAATGTAACTGTCACTGAAGTTTGAACCTGGGTCCGATCAGAGTCAGTTTTTCCTTTGAAAATAATAATACCGCTCACACAACCTTGTCAAATTGGTTTCTATTGGGCTGTAAATGAAATGGTAGAAGAGTAATGAAGTAAAAGAGGTTTCTTTAAGAGTGAATTATATAATTCTTTGTTTTGATGTTGCATGTCGTATTTCGGAAAGTTTCATGATTTTTAAGATTCGTTCTGCGAAGGTTCTTTATTGCCGATATTGAAATAAATTTAGAATTCTTTATCATGTCAATTTTAGGAACCTTCAGAATAATGAACACTGTTTCATGTACGAAATTACGGACCTTCGAGTAAACGAACCTTAAGAATAATGCAAGAAATGTTTCGAATTAGGAACCATATTCTACTTTTGGTATTATGAACCCCCTTGAATGGGAATTTTGTGTTTCGGAATTAAGAACCTTCGAGAATAGCGATAACAGATTTAGCAATTTAGCAGAACACTGAGCAGATTTTATAATGCATGCTTTTCATTGAAGATATTTTTATACACTGAAAATACAATGTGTATAAGATTTTCCTTTGGTAGGATGATAAGACACTGCACAATGATATTCTAAAACGGAGTTATACACAATACCTGTTCAAAAAATGATCGACAGTTATGCATTTAAGCATTGGCATACAATCTAATTTCTGAAAACTTCCTAAACACAGCCAAACAATTATGAAAACTATCGATGATAATGTTGCATTTTAATGCTTTGATATCATAATTATACTTGATTAGAAGACTGGGACTATGAGACAATAATAATAACGATAATAATAATGACAATGATAATAATAATGATCAGTCCCTATATGCGCTTTAGAGGTGTTGTGGATCAGTGGATAAGTCCCCGGACTATGAAACACGAGATCAGGGGTTCGAATCCCACCACGGCACTATAATGTCCTTTGGCAAGACGTTAATCTATATTTGCCACTCTCCACCCAGGTGTTAATGAATACCAGCAGGAAGGAATTCCTTGAATGCTGTGAGCACTGAAATTTGTAGCCTAGCTGAGCTGGGGTAATATTGGGAGCCCCTTGAACACCTTGTTTGATGGATACGTGCGCTTTATAAATATCCAGTATTATCATTATTATTATCATGATTATCATTATCATTAAAGTACTAGATACAAAGTTAAGACAGAAGAACCCAATGCTAGAAAGAGACATAGTGTAGATCGAATACCATCTTAAATCAAACTAAACTAACTAAAACTACTATAAAGCAAATAAGTTTTCAACCTGTTCTTAAACTGATCTGCTGTGGCTGCCTCTTTCACAACATTAGGTAAACCATTCCATGTTCAGCCGCTGTTGCTTAGAATGAGTGAGCTTATACATGTATAACTTTACAATCGCTAAGAAATATAAATATTAACTAAAACCAAGCATATCTAACAAACTTTTGGGGGGGGGAGGTGTCATATGGTGAATACTCACTCACCATGCATTAAAACCTATACAGAGAACATATCCTCTTGTTGGGGCTTACCATATGTGTCCATAAGCTTTAAATTGCATTTCCGGCAAGATGCTAACAACTTCGGCAAATTACAATTAGATGCCCTACATCGTTTTATCCTTATCTCTAACCAAATATACAAATAAGTGATTGGTGCGCGTATATTCCGAGCCAAGTTGTTTAATTTAGAGGAAACTGAACTATAGATTATTATCATCCTCTCCTCGTTAATATTGACATGACTACAACCCTGAGAAGAAATGGAAGGGCATTATAGAAAGCAATTCAAAAGCACTTTATTACTATATTCCATCAAGCATAATATACCATCTGATGATACAACGCTCTATCAAATTTAATCATCCTAAAAGGCCTATATGCTGCTGGCCAGTTGCAGGCAGCGGTTGCCTTAGCAACAATCTAACAACAGGCAAGATAGCGGGTTTTCATCGTCGATATTACTCCCGAAGGAAAAGCGCTTTGCAATAGTAGAACGTAATAAAAACCTCTGTCACACGTATGGACCGATCGCCCATTTGCAAAAACCTGTCCATTCGCGGCAACGCATTTTGTCTCTATAGTTCTGTCTATTTTTGTTGGTTAAGTGGTGCGCTCGTATGTGTGGCGGGAGATGGTATTAGGAGTATGGTATTAGGAGTATATCATAATCGCTTGTATTTTAAAAAAAAAATCCAACAGTGGTCCGTACTTCTGTTCCTCAAAAATTGATGAATCTTTGAACTTTATCTTTTTTTTTCCCAAAACTACAGTAATAGTAAGGAAAAGTATACAAAAATTCATCTTTTATAAACATATATCAATATAAAACGAATGCCTTTGACTATGTAAATGAGCAACTGGATTTATTTTCTGCATGTGGCAATTCATCTGTCATGGTGCAGGACTGGGGATGCAGTTCCACAAAGAAAACGAAGAACGGAAAATGAAAGCACCAATACTGGAATCGCACATTTTCAATATAAAAGGTGAAAATATTAATATTTGAACAGTTGATATTTGAGCAAGTAATCTACGTCAGCTTCTTCAAGACTTTGGAGTCATCATTACGCTACTGTCCGCTTATGAAATGAAAGGTTCGTCTTGACATGAAAGGTGGAGGAAATCTTTGATTTAACTACTGTAAATACTATCAAAACAAATAAGAATGTAAAATGGGTTTATTTACTATCAAAATATTAACCATCCCACTTAACTTAGTATATGTATTTCTGTTCTTCGTTTTCTTCAATTTGTTTTTGTTTTTTTGTTTGTTTATCATTTCTTATTTTCCTTGACGTTATGTTATTATCATCATTTTATTATAATTCTATGTTATGCTTGCATTCTTTTTTAAGATCTTATTTTTATCTATCAAATATGTTGCTATCATTTACCATTTATTTTAATGTTATACTTGTTGTATTTGTTCTGTAGCAGGGCTCCCCTTGTAAAGCAGGCCATCTGCGGCTCTGAGTGGGACCACCCTGCTTTTTATAAAGAAAACGTGATTAAAATGAAATCAAATTATTATTAAATTTGTCCCTTTTTCTGTTTATGGCTTCCTTTAGGCGTTTTTGTGTTTAAGTTTGTTTTAAGGGGTTAAGTATCTCAGTACTTTCTCTGATCTACAGGAAATCTCTTTCGAAGAGTGATGTTTTCCCATCTTCCCCCATATGGCAAAAGTAAATTCGATGTAGCTAATGTCGTTAATGAAAAAAATAGGTTATGTTAGTCAAGAGGGGTAAATCATTATCGTTAACATCGATAGATATGAAAATAAAAGTTTATCTTTAAAATTTCTAACGGATCTATCAAGAGCTTCCTTTTTAAATAGTCCTTCAGTCTAGAATTATAGTGCACAAATGTTCTTCTTAAGGATAACATCAATGATATATTATTATTAAATACTATTATGTGATTATTATTATATCATCATCATATGATATCAATGATGATAAGTTTGACAAAATAATAAAGATGCGAACTTTTTTTCCCATTTTCAGATTTTATTCTCATTTGATATGGAAGTCGAAGTAACGCAATCATTCGGCTACTACAGTGATGACTTTTTAAATTATGAAAATGTTGAAATAGTAATTGCCTCCCTGTCCAGTATTTATGACCTTTGTTGTGATGATTGAGTGGAAATGAAATTCATCAAATTGATC
>CM057169.1:7689171-7691671 GCA_029962745.1 Echinometra lucunter | reverse complement strand
ATGCATTTATAAAATTCTATACATATAATTCAAGTCATGTGGGCACTTTATGGGTTGGGAACTAGTAGAGAGAGAAAAAAATAAAGAGAGGGGGAGAGAATAGGAGAGAAGGAGAGAAGGGGAGAGGGAAAGAGTCGTGGAGTCTCTCATCAATCGATAATCGAGGCTAGATTCTGTGCGAGTAGAAACGGATCAAGGAAAAAAAATGATGAAATTCATAGCAAGCCACTGTCGTACAGCCATTAGTATTCATGAGAACGTAGCCAATATTTTACATGTAATTAGCTGATTACTTCAGTTAAGTTGATAAAAAAAAATTCCATTAAATATATGAGAGATATTTGCACGATCCGCTGTGAATTATCCTTTTTTTTTCACTTGTTTTCCATCGGCTGGATTGCCCTACTCAGTCGAAGGCTAAACGTATTATTTGCTTTCTTCCTGAAGGCCTGTAAGTTGAAATGAAAATGTGAAAGGCTTTCATAATCAGTCACAATAATGGCAAACGATGTGTACGAAAGTACCAGTCTGAACGATCACAAAAAGGTTTCATATGCGGCAACAGCCGATCTTGGCATGAAATCCCTTTAAAATTAATCAGTTTTGGTGAAATGAAGATTAATCTTCTCTTGTTAACGTTGTTCAGTTTTATGGATTTTTTGAGGACCATTAATACCATAATTACCAATACTCAGAGACCTAGGAATCTTCATAACCATTAATATCATTGTAATAATCATACTCTCAATCATTTTCATCATCGTCAGCATCATCACCATAAACATCATCCTCAACACATCATCCTCAACCTCATCATCATAATTATCTAGTCTATCATCAAATCCCCCTCCGCATCATCATACTCATCTTCTTCTTCGTCGTCGTCGTCGTCGTCGTCAACATTATCATCAATATTATAACCATCTTCATTCATTCATTTAGATACTCATCACCATCATCATTTTCATCATGACAAAATGGTTGCTCGTAAGGACTATGAGTGGAGATGGTGCACACTTTAGCAAGGACTAGAAAATCCAGTAAAATGGGGCAGTACATTGTAAAGTGTATTATAGTATTCATGTAATGAGGTAAATAAATGAACCATGTAATATCATCATTATCATCATCATAATATCGTCATCATCCTCATCATCATTGTCAACATCGTTATGATCACAGTCATGATTATCATTCATCATCATGATTCATCATCATCATCATCAGCATCATCATCATCATCAGCATCATCATGATCATTCATTCATTCATTCATTCATTCATTCATTCATTCATTCATTATAATTATCATTCATCATCCATGTCAGCATCCTTGTCATCATATCTCATCCAGCTATTCCTATTAAAGATGATAGGCATTCCCAACACTTTCATTTCATTAACAGTCATGATTTCTATGATAATTGTTTCCGTTGAACACTTTTTTAAAATCAGAGGAACAACATACTATATTTCCAGCCAAAATTTTTTTTTTTAATTGATCAACGCCATCGCCTTTATTAAAACAGGATCATCATCGTCGTCAAGTATTGCACGCGGCCCTCTACGTTAAGAGGAAAACCAGATGAAATTAAGCCTATGAGGGAGCTAATGAAGTATAACTAAATCGTTGGTTTCAACTCTTTGAGTCTTTGATCATCCATATATGGACTATTTAATAATACATGTAAACAGTACTGGTCAAAAGTTTCCTAGAATGTGATTTGTTTGTTTGTTTGTTTGTTTGTTCGTTTTTTACTTCAATGTGTTGAACCAACGCAAGGAGCATATCTCGGCACTAAAAAATGTTAAAAGTTTGGTTTCACATTGTATGAATACCTTCTGGTATAATATGTTTTGATACTTCCAGGTGTTACCTACTTTTAATTGTGTTCAGAATAATTAAAGACACCAAAAACTGACGAAACATTGATGAGAGGAAGAAATCCCCAACACCAGTAGTGCCTAGGACATGGTACTGCTAAGAGTAACAATATCTTTGCAGGGAACCTTTAAGAAATTAACTTACATTATCCACTATCTCGAGACAGAAACATTCCGTCTTATCATGAACAAAAATTGAGGGTTTCTTTTTCCTTTATAATACGAAAATGCTTTCATAAAGTTTGTATCAGATTCTATTATGAATTCAGTTATGTTTGCATTATCTTCAAGCATGACAGTGTATCGGACTCGTTCTCACGCATATAGAACATAATACATAAAATCAAATCAACGTTCATATCAAACAAATTCCTTTTAAAAGTCAAGTCGCAGACAGATCGTACAGTGTGCGATGAGCTGATGGACGTAAATTGTCTTGAAATTAGAGAGGACACATCGGAAATAACAGACGAGCAAAAAAGTTACCTTCCTCGGGCACCCTTTTCAAAATGCTATTTTGTTATTTTGTTTCGTTGATTTCTTTTACAAAGGTCACAAAATATCGCTCGTGGTCCTCCCCCTCCCCCCCCCCCCCCCCCCCGCGATATTTTCTAGG
>CM057169.1:7681671-7684171 GCA_029962745.1 Echinometra lucunter | reverse complement strand
AAACGCGTTGTAGCATACATTCGTGTTGCAGGTCCTATCCGTTCTCATCGACTCATGTCAATGTGCATTATTATGTGTAATTGTGTATTTACAGACGTGTACCAATCAGATGTGATTATTTACGTCCTGGACCGACCTTTAAGGCCACCATCTGAAAGACGTGACTCAGATTCGAACCTGGGTCCCATCAGAAGCAGTTTGTAGGCGAAGACAAAGAGCTGACTGCGATTGCTTAAGCAATTCCTGCAATTCTTTTGCACATGCAATGCCTACACTTCAGAAAAATGTATAATCTTAGTTACTGTTATCGTTAAGAGTGCCTTTGTGACCGACCCTTCACCCTTAAACGTGTAAAGCAGTAGGTCTACTTCATTGTGTAATCGATCCATATAGCCTAATGCTATCATAGAAAATAAACCTCATGAATGAAGCCTGTGAATGCGTAGGCACGAAACAGTGGATAAAATAAATACGAAGACACTCAATACGAGGTTGACGTTCAAGTAGAACCCTACTGTTTATATTGTTCATTTACTCTGTATGGGGGCAATTTTTACATTATGGCGTATAAGGCCAAGTAAAAAAAATATTAGTTTCTCGTCCCCGCCCGCATCGTTTTCTGCCGCTGCATCAAAAGAAGTTGTTGGGTTTTTTTAAACATGAAAAAGATGAAATTTCGATTTATTTTCGCTGTTTCCAGCCGTTGAACCTCGCACATGCACAGCCTACATATTGTACCGTACATAAAAACAACTGTGATAAGGCCAAAAAAAAAAGTGCCTTCATCCTCCTTTTTTTCAAAAAGTTAGGACGAGAAACTAATAATTTTTCTTTTTTATACTTGGCCTAACGACGAACATTTCCTAACTTTCTGTATGTACCTGCACCTGTATGTGGTCCCATGATGTCTATTTATTACTGAAAGTGGACTTTATTTTAAAATACTGAAATATGGTTATTTACTCGGGGATGGGGCAGTTTCTGGGTATGGGTTATATAACGAGGGACTATGACATTTCCTAACTTGCTGAAAATGTACATGGACCCTACTGCAAATATTGTTCATTTTACTCAGTGAGGGCGATTTAGAACTGTGTTGCTTATATCGAGAGAAATAGAGGATATTTCCTAGCTTACTAAACGTTACATTCACATTAACTATCAAATCCACTTCTTTCCATGAAACTCGTTTAAATGTTATAGTGATCCCCATTCCCAGTCAGAAAAGAATACATATAGAAGATAAGTTTTGCAATGTACTGAGACATCAAAAATATTACACCAATAAACAAAGTTATGCTAAAAATATACGGAACATCAAATCGATAACGAAGTATGTACATGTATGATAGGCATACAAGCATATTTGAGTTGTAGTCGGCGTCCCGGTTTACGATCAAATCAAGAAAAAATGGTCCTAAAGCTACGTTTACCTTCAGAAAATTGTCTCGAAAAACTTGCAGACATTGCCATCGTATTTCCAACATTATTAAGCAACTTTTGTGGTATATCAGCAGGAGCTCCCAATCCATACTGAATCGAGAGGAATGGCCTCAAAAAAACTTTGTAGAAAACGGCATTACAATAAAACTGTGGTTCTCACTCCAGGAATATTAACACCATGTAGGATAATTACAATATTACCCACATATAAAACATTACTAGCACAGTCTTAATTGGTAGTTTTTAGTGGCATCATCGGTGCGGATTCAGTCAAGAGAAAATGGTTTCAAAACTAGATTTACCTGCGCCCAAATAATCATGACAAGCAGACAATGGCATATTATAATAATACTTCCAACATATCCAGCAACAGTAAGTATTTAGTGTGACGATATTATCAGTTAAAACGCTCAAAATTATATTTACCAGCAGAAATTTGATAGCAGCGAGAAGGCAGTGGCATACTGTATATACTGCAGCTTGTCCAACAACACGTTGTATTTTGACGGCGTTTTGCGGAAATGAATTGTTGCATATAATACTAGTATCTCCGTGTAAAGCCAATATTATGCGGTTAATTGGTTTGTAACTTTTTCATCGACTGATCACTTTGGTCCTGCTCAGCTCACAGGAGACTGGTGAAGGCAACGTAATAATGATTCCTGATATCCATGATAGGGCTACTGCAAGCATCCTTGTTATACGCAATTACAATTGATCGGTTTTAATCACGTCGAGCATGTACATGATCCATAATTGGTGACAGCTGTTAATGATTAAACCCAGATCGCCAACTGGGGCATTCTCATTCGATTTTAATTGTAAATATTGAATATCTCTCCTTCTCTTTACCTGTCTTTTGATCATCCTCTGTTTCTATTGATATGCTATCTCCCGCTGTTTGATTCTATCTCCCTCTAGAAAGCTCTCTATTTATCCCTCTCTCCTTCTCCCTTTCCCTATCTCTTTTTCTCTCTCCTCTCTCTCTCTCTCTCTCTTTATAAACGTCGATCTCTTTGACATTTCAGTATGTTTTTTAAATCTCTGTCCCCTTCTT
>CM057169.1:7595038-7681171 GCA_029962745.1 Echinometra lucunter | reverse complement strand
TAGTTCAGCAGTCAAAAGGGTGTTTACTGTTATAAACGTCCTTTTTTTCTTAGCTTTATGCCAGGATGACGTTTAAAGTAATCCTTCAGGGGCGTGTTTCACAAAACTGTGCGTAATGACTTAACGCATGACTTAACTATGAAGAGCCATATGGGATGCCCTCAAATTTTTCCTCTTGTTTAAACAAAAGTGTGACTGAATTTCCCATTATCTCAATCAAATTGTTGGTAAAAATTAAACTTAACACATTAAAGATGGCTTTGTTAACAATAATCATTTTAATCTACACAGATATTTTAACTTTAGCTCAAGCGATTAAAACGGATCGAAAATCCCATTATTTGGCTTTCCTTATTCAAGTCGTTAGTAACTTTGCGCACAGCTTTATGAAACATCCCCTGGACTTATCCCGATGATATTAACCTCAAGATTGGAGAACTGGAATTTCTCCACTCGACCGCTGAAGCGTTGCGGTTTCAAGGAAAACCGAGATCTTGCGGACCTTGGGACGTAGACCACGAAACCGCACTGATAACCTCAGCCTGCCTCACGCGAACAACATACAACCCAAACAAATCATCATCCTCAACCTGTCTGTCTGTCATGTGAAGTTCAAACATTTGGGAAGCAGAACACGGATAGAGACAGGAGAAAAGAAAACATCGTACATCCGTCTCTTTGGTTGGACAGAATTTGTGCAAACGTCACCAAACTCTTTGATCAGTTTAATTGTATTGTGTTCTAAGGTTTTCTTTTTTTATTTGTTCAAGAGAAGTAACCTTCTTATTATTTATCATGGGTACAAAATACTCTTAAAGTTTAATGCGAATTTCCTTGGAAATGACGAGCACTGATGCACGTACACGAGTCGTTACTTTCTCTGAAGATAGAGAGGCTCATCGTGTCTGCACATCTTTATTTTGTTATTCTACCAGTTTTTACAGCAACTTCTTCACTAATACTTTGCTGGCGCTTTGAATAGTGGAAGGAGGGTGGGCAGGTCAGTTGTCTCGTATATCATTTGGCATAGACTTTAGTTTATGGATTTTATGGAGCGATTAATGCAACTTCCTAAAAAGTTCATAAAGATGGATCCACAGCCATGATACTCTATCAATACCATGGTTATCATCAGGTGTAATCATGGTCATCACTATGGTAATCATCATCACAATCATCCCCACCCTCGTCAACACTTATCTTTGTCATCAGCATTATAATATAATCGCCGCTAACAACAGTCACTACCACCATCGCCACCAGCACCATCATCATCACCACCGTCGCCATTAATGTCAACACCGTCATTGACATTATCAACATCATCTTAGACAATCATCTCCATCATCATTGTCATCATCATCACCTCATCATCATCATCATCATCATCATCATCATCATCATCATCATATCACCACCACCACCACCACACCACCACCACCACCACCACATCACCACCACCAGGCAACGTTATCACTATCATGCACCATGACCATTATTATCATCACTATCACCATCATCACTATCTCATCCTCCTCCTCCTCCTCCTCCTCCTCCTCCTCCTCCTCATCATCATCATCATCATCATCTTTCTTCTTCTTCCTCTTTTCTTCTTCTTTTCTTCTTCTTGTTCATTTTCTTCCTCTTCCTCCTCCTCCTCTTCTTTTCCTTCGTCTTCATCATCATCATCATCATCATCATCATCATCAGGCATGAAGTGAAAAATGGAACTTGGAGATAATCAAAGTTAACTAGTTAAATTGATAATGCAGTAGAATAAGCGCATGTTCTAAAGTAGTTTGCGTAAACCCGAAACAGAGGTGCATCTCCTGAAGATAGACATAGCTGAGAGTGAAGGAGGGGCATGGAAGAGCCCCGACTGGCAGACGGTATATATGCGAAAATGAACTGTCTTTACGCGGATCTTAACGAGAATAGGTCGTGCAAGGGTGGGGATTCAGATGCTTATTATGTCGAGAGTCAACTCCCAGATTCGTGTTATATTTTAAGTTACATGATTCAAGTTCTACGGTTGTGTGTGGGGGTGGGGGGGGGGGGTAAGGATTTTCTCTTATAATGTAAATTTAATCGAGAGTCAATTCCTAGATCTTCGTGTTATCTTTTGATTTACTTGATTCAAGTTTTGTTGTCATGGGGGTGGGGTAAGTATTTTTTTCTTGCAAATTTAAGTCGAGAGTCAACTCCTAGATTATCTTTCGAGTTACTTGATTCAACCCTTACAGTTGTGTGTGTGTGTGTGTGTGTGTGTGTGTGTACAGTGTGGGGGGTGTCGGGAGTTAAAAAATTTTTTCTTGTAAATTTCAGTCGAGAGTTAATTTGAGTCTTGATTCAAGTCTTACAGTTATGTTGTTTCCCAATTTCTACACTGATTTTAATTATCAAACACCTGCGATCCTATTTCCTTTCAAAACTGACTCATTAGACGGGGTGCACACAAACAGCGCAATTAAATGTCAAAGGTCTTCTTCTAAAATTCGTTGTTACATCCTCTTAGACATTCGACGAGGTACATTGAGGTTAAAGTTTGTCGAGTGATGGAGTTATCTTCAGCGATGACAACTTCAGAATGAATTTAACGATTTTAAGTTTACTTTGTTCGAGTGCCTTTTGATGTTTTTCAAGCGTTTTTAGGTTGCAAACAATACGACGGAATGCTTCCAGTCATCTTTCCTATCACACACTCAACCAAAAGAACAACCGTGTAACAAGGAAAACAGGTTTTTGTAACTGGGCGTGGAGAAGAATCCCATTAAGATCTCTTCAGTTCAATTAATCGATGGCAATTATTCGGCGAAAGTCGGTGGGCTTTGTCGGAAGAAAATAATTGGGCTCTTTGCCCATGATACATGGGTGTTCCAGTATCAGAAGTTGGGGGCGACAAAAAATTGCCGACAAAACTGAAGGGGGTGCATTTCACTCGCGAACGTATCTAGGCCTACTTTCTTATCCTCATTTTCCCTAAAATATCCTTCTCTTCTTCTCTCTCTGCCTCTCCTTCCCTCTCTTTCTATACTTGTATTCCTATCTCTCTTTCTCCCTAATTATCAATATTCCAGTTTATTCCCTAGCTCCTTCGTCCCTTCTTGGCTCTCTTTGTGTATCTGTCCGCCTATTGTATTTTCAACTTTTTCACATCTATCTGTCTATCTATCTATCTAAACAAATTCCAGCGTTTACGGAGTTTTCATTAAAAATTTTGTGAGATACAACTATTACCATCTCCGAGCAGAACACCATCTATTTTGTCCATCTATCTATCTTTCTGTCTGTCTATCCTCTTTCTTTTCTGATATACATGCATGTGGATACATACCTCCTTCGCTCGTTCTAGACAGCCCCCCTCTCTCTCTCTCTCTCTCTCTCTCTCTCTCTCTCTCTCTCTCTCTCTCCTCTCTTTCATTGTGTTTCCTAATCCTTTATCTCTCTTTCTTTCACTCCCGGATTCGGAAGGTCAAACTCCTGCCAGGCGTTACCTTGACTCATCCATTACTGAGAACCTGAGAAAGGCAATATACCAAGAAATCAATGTAGCCCAAACAATGTCTGTACCTCAGACAACAAACCTCCGCCGCTGATGTGATGCCACAGGGAGGGAAGAGAGTAGCTGGAAAAGCGGTCGCGCCACTCGTACAAAACGCCGGTATTTACGACAGTGCCGATAGCATAGCTCAGAGGCTCAGACCATCACGCGTGGGTGCTTTACAGTGTACATCTACCGATCTTGAAGTCGCGAAAAAACGCGCGCTCCCCCATGATCATGCGCTATGAATCCTGGTATAAACATTTTTATTGACAACGTAACTCCAGCATAAACTTGTACTTCTAAAAGAGTGGTATATGCTGGCATCTTGCGAGTGTATCTGCATGGGGAAAATTTGTGTTCGGGTCGGGATGGTTGGGGAGCGAAAATAGATGCGAGGAGTCAACAAGGATGTACTACCGCAGACTGACGATCCATCTGATTGCCATTTATTTTGAACTTTGACTTAGCACCACCATAAATTCTGCATTTCGTGACGAAAAGATCTTTTGGAAAAGTTACCGGTGAGTTTGGATTGACACTGGGCTACGTGCAGCGAGAGATCGAGCTAGGCGAGGGGTATTCCTCTCTACCGGCCGATGACGCATAGCATGGTAGTTACCGTATTGACAAAAACAGTAATGAAGACTTTTTCGTCTGGATAAAACTGGATCTCCTTTTTGGACCACATGAGCTTCATATTCATTTGATTTTACAGAAACAGTGTGGTTTATTAGTTCAAACTAGCTTTATTCGGAGATCGTTATGGATCCCTTCGTTTTGCACAATTTTAGCGTAATTCGAGAGCAGACGTGAAGTTCCATCTGCAGACGATTGCAATCGAATTGGGAATCGAAACTTTGTCTTTGGTCTTTGGTCCAAAACTGACTTCATCTTGCCCGTTTGATATCACGTTTAAACTTCGCAGCTGAGACTATTTTAGCCCTTAGGATCTTTTATTTTGGATTTATACCAGTGGAAATAAAGGAATAACTATGGCTTCAGGTCGCATTAAAGGCAAGAACTTGAAAAAGAAAGAATTACCTCCCCCATCCTCGCCCGTGAACAACAATGACCACGGGAAATTTGACCTGTCAGAATTAGAGTTCCTGAAAACTGTCGGTATGTATTGCATTCAAATAGACATAGGCTATTTTAGAAATGGAACAGAAAGAGTCTCAATCTCATGCCATAAACATCTAGGAAATATTATGATAGAAACTGCTTAATTGAATTTTAAGGGAATGTATCCCTGCTATTAAAGTTTAAATAGTATAAATGATAAATAAAATTATAAAATGTACCCAAAAAAATGAATGCTCAGATTTAATGCTAGAAAGTTCAAAACAGATATTATAGAGGTCAAATGTTATCTAACTAGTTACATCAAAGTTTTGGGGAATATTAAGTTTAGGAATGTTTTTTTTTATTATAGCTGCAATCAGTTGAAAGTAAGTGTACAATACCGGTATCAACCTTTTCAGCATCGTTCCATGCATTTTCGTATCGAGATTTCGATCTACATGTATAAAATGGAGATTTTGACCTATAAAATGATTTTTTTTTTTTTTTTGGGGGGGGCGGGGTTCAGTGATGGAACACTTTCCAATTTTTTTTTTTTTTTTTTTTTTTTTTTGGGGGGGGGGGGTAATATGGGCCCTAGAGGCCAAAGAGGCCTTCTTAATATCAGGAGCACAGATAAGACAGAACTTTAAATATTACATCTTTGTTACAATGTTTTGAGAGCTGCTTGCAAAGGGAGATCATTATCAACCCTCTCTGGTAAAGGATGGGGGTCTGAAAAATTGTAAACTGTTGACCAAGAGCAAGAGGTTATTGACATTTATCAGAGGTGACAAGCTTACAGCTGAAGCTTTTCAGAAAACAGGTTACACACAGCAGAAGCCATAGCAATGTCATGACCTAGATTTCTTAGGTCTTGCAGCAGAGACAGGCTTGAGAGTTTACAAGTGCCAAGGTTACATACCAGAGCTACAGACCTGTCTGGAGATATTTTTTTTGTGAGTCTGTAATTGATTAAAGGGCCTGAAGTTGTCATTTTCCTATGTAAATGAAATGCCCATGCTTTATTGAGAAAGGTAGAGAATAGAGGGATGCACCTTTCCTCAATTATCAGTGAACAGTTAAAAAAAGAGGGGGCAAAAAGATAGATAAGAAAAGAAGGGTGGTAGAGGAACACAGAATGGAAAGGAAAAAAAGATGGTTTGACTGAAAAGACGGAGAGGAGAAAGGTGTAGAAAGTTCCCCATCAAGTGATAGAAAAAAGAGAATCTTTTTTTTTTCGGGGGGGGGGGGGGGGTGGGGTTGAAGAGATAGGAGAGAAGAGATTATATACATTTAGCAATTATTTGAATTGTACACTATCTGCATATCAATACCATGTAGGTATGATTGTGTATAGTATGGCCTCAATTTATCATTCTGGAGCAGAACCGTGGACTTCTACATTGTTTAACCCGTTCAATATTAAGCTTGAGATGACTCGAGCTAAAGTAAAGGCCTAGACGGAATTGTGTGTTATATCAAATCGTACTCAGTGGGTTAAAGCTAATGATGCATGGTGTACAACAGTACATGTGCCACGAGTATGGTGGCCCTGAAGTACGCTTGACAACAGGTCATGTGCGACGTGAATTTCGCATCCCAGGTCCTGAACTTCGCATCCGAGGTCATGAAATTCATGACTCGTGGCGCAAACTTTGCATCCCAAGTCGTGAAATTCAGGACCCGCGGTGTGAAATTCAGTTTCACTGGTCTCTTCCAAAGCCTGTAAAAAGTTAATGACTTGGTGGTCGAGTATCCTGTTAAATCCTCTCAAGCCCTTTCTTTACATTGGACATCCTGTCACAGAGAAAAAAACAAATGAAACAAGTTCAGGGGCACAATGTTATTGACTCACTGGTGTAAATATTGATTTATTTCTGTATATACATGTAGAAATATTGTGTTAATTCCTGTAGATGTTTTTATTCTTGCATTCATTTTTTTTTCACTCGAGAATAACAAATGTGCATATTATATGTTCAAGTATAAAAGGAATAGTGATGAATCATGAAAGGTATGTGGATTTTTGGATATGATTTTCTAAAATATGGTATGTAACTATATGCATTACTTATTTTTTCTTACTTCAAATGTTCACATAGTTTTTCCACTCCAGGTAAATTTTGAGAATCCCTTTGAACCCGAATTACCAAATTCTTCCATGTGCATCCCAGCGCACCCCCAGAATCCTGTTTAATCTAAAACCCTCTCATGCTGTGAATAGAATCTAATGAGGTGGAAACCATTGGTTCAGCCCAAAATTAATCATCCAGACATTTGCTGAACTATATTATACAGTGATATACTGCAGGAATGGAAGTCCACTTTATCAGGAGTCAATATTAGCCAAGGGATCACTTCCATTTTTATGGAGGTGAAATCTGTGCTCAAAATTTGTGGAATCCACTCAGAAATAATAATAATGATAATAATAATAGTAATGATGATGATAATAGTAATAATGATAACAATTAATGATGATAATGATGATAGTAAATAATGATAATGATAATGATAATAATAATGATAATAAGTCCTATATTAAAATCACTACTGTAGAGCAGATTCCTTTCAATTTGGTGTGGATTCCACAAATTTTTAGCCTGTATTTTTGCTCCAAAATGAAGTAATCACTAAAAGAGTTCCTCAAAGGTTGCATATCTACTCCTATATAAGTATACATGTAAAGTTAGCCTTTTTCCTCTCTTTTTTATTTAATATTTAGACCTTTTTGTTTATGAAATCAAATTAAAATCAAACCAAGTCAAGTCAAGCAAAATCCATACTTTTGTACTCTATCATTAATCAGAAATACAAACTCATACCTCTGTATGTTTCTCTGTTATTTACAATTGTAAATATATATGATCATAATTTATTTCTGTTTTTTAATACTCCCACTGTTTGTTCTGGTCATGAATACTATGTCATGTGATGAATCATGTAGAAATGAAATGAATAAGCTAATGATGAATAGATAAATGAATGAATGAATAAATAAATGAATAAATGAATAGATAAATAAATAAGTGAATGAATAAATAGATGAATGAATGAATGAATTAAATAATGAATAAATGGATAAATAAAGAAATAGGTAAATACATGAATGAGTGAGTGAATGAATGAAGGAAGGAAGGAAGGAAGGAAGGAATAAAATACACAGAAGAACCACATTGTTATTTTTGTATTCCCATTACTTGCAAATGGGGAATGAAGTCACAGGAGGTTCTTTTGTAATTTGAAGCTATTTTATTAGTGTTTGATTCTTAAGTGGAGGAGGACAGGTTAGGGGTGTCCCTTTATAAGTATGTTTCTAGACACCAACTTGGAGTTTACGAAAATAGGATATAATGTAAATGCTTTTCTTCTACCATATCATTTTCATGGGACAGTTTAGCGTTCACCCCTCCGCACTCAAGACAAAGATTTTCAACTCATGTTAAAAAAGGCATGGGAAGGACTGTACTTTGGCAAAGTTTTCAGGCCTAGCATTGGTTGTATAAAGTGCAGTTTTCATGGGGCTCATGAACGATTTGCGAAGGATGCGAATGTCAAAAAAATGGCAAAGTTCAACATTTACATTTTATGCTCCAAAAGTTCGCCGAACATGGGGGTTCGGAAGCGTCGCCAATTGTTCGTTTTTAGTTCGGCAGATTTTCCAAAAAGTTTGAAATTTTTGCGAACATTTGCCACATCCCTCGAACAGTAGTTGACAGCGCTTCCAAAACCCGGTCCAAGTTTGGCATATTTTCGAAGCATACAATTTTTTCGACACTTCACATCCTTTGCAAAACGTTCGCATGCCAGTGAAAACCGCACTTAAGTGGGTTTCTAGACACCAACTTGGAATTGAAGAAAATAGGATATAATGTAAATGTTCTCTGCTACTGTCAATAATGTACATGTACATCAATAGCTTCAAATCACCTTTTTTAACTTCACATTTATTCCAAATTACCCATACGTAGGTGTGTGTTGTCTCAATCTGAAGTATTGTGAAAGTGTAACTGTATGTTTTGGTTTGACTCATCATGAATAATAGTCTGTTTTCCACGGACAACACAAAACAAATTTGTACTGGTACTCCTTATATTGTGAACATTTTACAACTATGTTTACTTCGATAAGACACCATATTTGGGGAAATCTGGGGAGCATTTCATGAAGAGTTTTGTCGGTGATTTTCACTGACTAATTTGCTTTCATCCAATCAGATGCGAGGATTTTCAGTAGCTTATAACATATGTCGGTGATTTTCACCGACAAAACTCTTTATGAAACGCTCCCCTGAAGTACATGTACATGTATTGCTATAAGGATATATTGGTCTTGAAAGAAACAGTTGGTTACATGCAGTGGTTGGTAATACCTGAAATGGATTTCATTAGTGTAAATCATTGATCTTATAACTATCATTTATGCTGATATGTGGCATATTGACAGGGAAGAAGAAGTGACCTTGTCAAGATAACAGCTTTTAAGTGGATATATGAATGGCAAGTAACAGCTTTTAAGTGGATATATGAATGGCAAGTAACAGCTTTTGAAGGGGATATATCAATGGCAAAGGCATGCAAGAAGGGAGGGGCAGTTTGGAAGGGTTTACTGTTACAGATCTTGGTAATATGAGAAAAGGTTTCAAAAGGTTATTTATCCAAGCATCATGCTGATTTTTTTTGTAATAAGAATATTACTGTCTTTACATTATGTGTGGACTAAAAAGAAATTGTACAAACGTGGTATATAAAGACTCAACGCTTGTTTGTTTTGCATCCACATGCAATGCATATATGTTTGCTTGAATTCTGCTTCAGTTGCCCAGATCAAAGTTTCATTTCTACCATGACCAGACACATTATTATGAATTTCTATTTTTATCTTTGCGAATAATAAGGAAAAATGTGCATTGTTGTGGAATGTTTGCACTGCAAAATAATGTTGTTAATTTGGGAAAATTTCATGGAAGTATGATGTCCCTATTCAATTTTATTGTAAATACACTGCAAGTACATGTACTCCGTTGTAAAAAGTTTAAGGAAGTGAAAAGAACTAAATTCAGGTGAACATCAGCTATCTTTTCATCAAAAGCTATACATGTACAGTAAGATTTGATTATTTTCTTCTCAGATTTGGATCACTAATCATGTAAGGTTGGTCTGTCATCTGTACCTGAAACAGAGTTATTATTTCAGGCACCTAAACCCCTTGAATACTATGCCCAAGATAACTCAAGCTGGAGCATATTGAAAATGTGTGTTATACCAAAATCATTTGGTTTATAGCCAATTGGTCAACTACCAGCTGGTCTAATTGACAGATCGTCTAACACCACCATGGCTAAACCCATTTGGTCTACTGTCATTTTGGTCTAATTGCTGTTTGTTCCAATCATCACTTGGTCTAATACCCACTTGAGTTAATTTCATTTTGTCTAATGATCAGATAGTTTAATTGCCACTTTGTCTACATAGTTTTCCGTATTTTGTCTAATGACTATCACTGTTTGGTCATTACCAGTTTGTCTAATCAGATAGACTTAGTGGTGTTAGACCAAGAAGGTATTTGACAAAGTTGGCATAGCCTAATTGGAAATTAGACAAATGGTAAATGGACTAAGTGGCATTTAGACCAAAATGGTTATTAGACAAACTGGTGGTAGACGAAATGGGATTAGACAGTGTGGGATGAGACCAAACAGGCTGCTATGGGCATTAGACAAAGTGGGAGTACACTGTAGACCAAGTGACAATTCACCAATCATTCCATATATCCATTGGGTTAATTGAACTAAGAACTTGTATATTTGTTAAATGTCTGATATCAAGAAAAATCGTTTGCAATATCTATGCCCAATCCACTTCTGCATGAAATATTTCTTATATTTAGAGCAATTAGAGGTACATGTATATTTGTGAAATTCAGAGGGGCGTTACACCTGGACTTGTGTCAGTGAGAACTGCCAGCCTTCCAGCCCCATTCGCTTTGTTGTTTTGACTTTTGGGAGAGAGTGACACTGTACACCTCTTTCACATAAAATACAACTTAAAAAGATATACATGCAGGATATACTTCTTTGATTTCATTTTCTTTTCTTTTCTTACCTTTTTTTTTCTATAAAAACCTCAGAGACAGGAACCTTTGGGAAATAATCTTAACCAGGGACAAGAAAACCAAGGATTACTGTTTTTTACATGACCTTAAAGGTGCTAACAATAGAGGATATATACGCAGTCAAAGAGGGGTAGCTGAAGTAGTATAGATTAGTGAATTCAATTTTGAGGAAAAGCTATTAAACATCACTAAAAATGATATTATTTTCATTATTTTATCCATTTTGATCTTAGGGACAGGAACTTTTGGGCGAGTGATCCTTACCAGGGACAAGAAAACCAAGGATTACATGGCCTTAAAGGTGCTAACGATAGAGGATATAATCAAACTCAAACAAGAGGATCATGTAAGAGATGAGAAGGCTATACTGAGTATCATCAATCATCCATTTATCATCAAACTGTAAGTTTTTCATTTCAATATTCTAGTTCCAATTCCAATAATTCCATTTTAGCATTTGATTCTACTTTCAATTTTAGCTTCACTGCCAATTGAAAGTGAATGTAAATGCCAACTGAAATGTCATGTCAATTGAATTTGAATTTAAACTTGAATTTTTATTCTAATTTTCAGTTTCAATGCAGTTTCATTTCAACATCAGTGTCTATGCAAGTGTCTATGAGTTTGAACTTAATTTCATGTTATACATTTCAATTGATTTCACTCATAAAAAGAAAAATACACACATAAAATAGATTATACATGAAATGTCAAGAAACCAAGAATTAGAGTGATTCAGAGTTTGAATACTCAACCTGGGGTAATTTTATTAGATTGATAATGAGTCCCTTTTAAACAGACTCAGAAATTTCCTAGTTTGGACCATGGCATTACTTGTGTACCTTTCAAATCCAAATACTCTCTCTCTATGTGCAAACATTTGAGAAGGCATTATCATACTTCAGAGAAACTGGACGTCAGAGATAACAAAGTGATTATGGATGTTTCATTTTGTTTTGATGAGTATCTATTGTCACTTCTTATCTTGAAACCCTCAAGAGATGTTTACCTTCTACACACACCTCTTGAAGGATTAGGAAAGCAAACATTGTGGTTCTTGTAAGAAGAGTCATCTTTGTTTGCTGAGGGGGGGGGGGGTGCAGATACTTCCCTAGATGATCAGGAAATGTGGAGTGAAAGTTATAGCTTTGAAGGAGATGTCACTAAAAGAAGATGTAAGAAAAAAATATTGTTTGAAATTCCACCATCTAGAATCTACTGAATCATTTCAAATAGCTTGCATGAATAAATGTCTGATTCTTGGGAAGTAATTTTTTTTCGATATAAGGCCAACAAGAATCATATAACATTGCTGATGTAAACTTATGTTGCTTTGAAATCTTTGGTTGATTCACTTTTAAAAAGAAAATCAATTATTTGATGACTAATATATCATTAATATGATTGAAATATCAAGTATGCATTGCTTAAAAGTTGAAATATCAGAAACTCATTTTTCTGATTGAAATGTGTTGTCAAAATTGTACTGATAAAAAAACAAGAGTTTTTTTCTCACTGTCGTGCACAGGTAGAATTTCTTAAGATTTTCAGGCATTTGATGTGAGTGTACAGGGATGTTTAGATGTTGGTTAAGTACATTGATAACCTACATGTACATGTATATATTTCGAGTTATTTGCAATACCGTCTCCAAAATCTATGAACTCTGTAAAATGTTTACAAGTGATCATTAAATGTCTGCATGTGGAATGAAACTGTTTTTTGCCTTTACACGCCCATAATAACCTTTGTGTGACCTCCATCATTTTTTTCAAGTAAATTTGTCATTCACCAAGGCCATATGGTGGATATGGTAAATCAATCTGTTCACCAGGGTTTGCAATCAGACTGTCAATCTCTTTTGTTTATCATAAATGCTGCTCATGAGGCATCATTCTTTCATGGTTTTGAGAATTTTGCGTTTAGTGTGGGATTGCAAAAAAAAATTTGAGTGACATGCCGTCAATGAATTACATGTATATTAAGGGCTGTATTCTTGAAAATCCTGGTTTGTGTCAAAATATTTTCGAGAGAGAGAGAGAGAGTACAAAGGGAAGAGATCAATTTCTTCAAGAAAGCATTGACTCCATAAATATGACCTGGGGTGCTTTCATAAAGCAGTTTGTAAAGTACGAATAACTTTACGAACGCCTTGAATATGGCAAGCCAAATGGAATTCTCACTCATAAATTGCATCAGCTTTATAAAGGTGAAATATGCAGATGTAGATTAACATTACTATTGCTCACAAGCATTTTTATTGCAAAGCATATTTTTTTGCCACAATTTAATCGAGATGTGGGAAATGCAGTCACACTTTGTTACAACATCTGAAAAATGTTTTGGCATCCCTTTTGGCACTTCATATTCAAGTGAACAGCTTTTATGACCACATGTCCTTGTACATTCAAATAGACTTGAGCTTGAAGTAATCTACCCATGTTACTGCTTACAGTTTCTTGATTCATTGGAAGAGTGTACTTTTGAATTTTTTTTTAGTTTTTGATACTTGGCTTCAATGTCACTTTATTCAAAGCTTTGGGATTGTCTGATTATGATGATGCAGGGCTTCATATCAGCTGGAATATACATGTACAGGCTGGGAAATTTATAGACAACATTATGATAAGGTAAAAAGTCAGGGCTTCACCACTAATTATTTTGTTGTGGGTCCATATTGAAATTGTAGGGTCTTTATGGGTTGAGCCTAATGTTGACTTTTTTTTTTTTTTTTGGGGGGGGGGGGGTCCATACCTACTTTGAAGATATTTGGTGCCAACATGTATGAAGATATTTGGTGCCAACATGTACATGCCCCAGATGCCTGCTTAGTATTGAGCCCTACATAAGTGACACTATTTGCATTGTTAGGTATCAGAAATATTTAAACACATGATATGTTACAAGAATTTTACATAGATATCTATGGGCCCCTAATACATGTAGGGCTAGGTTAAGTTCGGTTTGGATTCGTAATGATTTTCCAATGGGCTATCATGTCTCTGGTGAAAATAGTAAAAACCTCATTGGTAGAGAGTTCAATCGCTAGGACCACATCCTGGGCACTGATCACCTTACTCCCAATGTCAATCTCAATCAAACCTCAGATCAAATGCCTCTATAACTCAATACAGTCATCTTCTCCAAACAACTGCTCCCACTTTGACATGTCTCTTCCCTCGCTGATGACTTTGCCAGGTCTCCCCCCTGCCATGAACTTGGAAGCAATCAGTGATCCCCCCCCCCCCCCCCCCCCGGCCACACCCCCATCAATCTGTTATGCTATTTTGCCTAAATATACATGGCTTGGCAATAAAGAAAATGGCATGATTTAGATAGTAAAATTTATGCACATAGAACCCTTAAAGAACTTAATTGATTAATGAATAACATAGTTGATAATTTTTTTTAATCTATTCATTTATTTTTATGAATAATTATTTTCTCAATATTCCTTCATTTTTCTTTATTCTTTATTTTATTTTCTCATTCTTTGATTTTATGTTTTTTATTTTCAACAACTGAAGCCCTCCCTCTTAAACTGCAAATAACTGAAGATGTCATTTATCATTTAGCTATCAGAAATGTGGGATGGCACCTTGAGGAATGATAACCCTCATACTTGCTTAGTACTAGCCCGACTTAGCTCAGATGTTCATAATCTATATAATCCTACCTTAAAACAATAACTACAATATACAGGGGTGGATCCAGTGGGCCAAATTGGCTGCAGCCCTCCCCCCAACACACACACACTTTTGAAGCCCAGCAGCCCCCAGAGGACCCTTTTTTTTTTTTTTTTTTTTTTTTTTTTGCTTATCATCAGTGAATATTGGGGGTTAAAATAGACACCTGAATATGCAGAGGACGTTTTTAATTCTTTTTTTTTTTTGCTTGTCAGCAACTTTTTTGGTAAAACAGACACCTGAAAAAGCTGACCCCCCCCTTTTTTTTTTGAAAAATGCTGGATCTGGCCCTGATATAAAAGCAGGACAAATAAATTTCACTAAGCCTTGATTATCAAACACAAACACAGAGTCAGAGTCATCAGACTTCCAAGATTTCAGATTGCCACCCAGGCAACATTGACAGTAGCTTACAGTATGTCTAGGTTCCGACTGCCGACTATTGATATCCATTTCCATTCTCCAGTATCAAATTGCACGAAATTTATCAAGGCAGGACTTGGAGATTATCCTGCTGCAGGGTTTTGTGCATTTGCACCAGTGCAACTGCTGGTTGTTTCAAGCCTTGCACTAGTACATGTAGTACCATCCACCTCCACCAATGCCTCCTCCATGACCATGCTGACTGTTGTGTCATCCTCGTTCCACCCCTAGCAACCCCTCCACCCCCGCTAGGAGGAAAATTGCATCGCTCCATGGGACATGGAGGGATGGGTCATTACCATCACTCTGCTGTGTGGACTATCCGCATCTTTCTGGAAGAAGGATTGTCACCTTGGAACGCGTGAGGCGAAGGGCATCACAAGCTAGCCTATCAAGCAGACTGTCACTGATCTTTTTTTTTTTTTTGTATTTTTTTTGTATTTTTTTATTTAGCACCTACAGCAAAACCATGGGATAGGGGCATCAGTGGGGGGAAAAAATGTTCCCAATGTGTGTTTGGTGGATTTGAAGCCCAGCTATGGGTTTTTATGGCCAGTTCACCCTCAGAAAAGTTGGTTAAAAGTCATTAACTTGGTTAAACTATAAACCGACAAACTGTTGGTTTAAAAAAAAAATCCCATATGTTTTACATACATTTTTTTCTAACTAACAGTTGGTCGGTTCATATTTTAGCCAACCTAATGATTTTTAACCAACTGTTCTGAGAGTGTTGGCTTCTAGATATGAGACAGTCAAGTTGAAACTTTTGGGTGATATCAAGGAGCCTGTTACCTATTAATGAGTGTTCCCTAAATCTGTAAGAAAGGGAGAATGTCTCAGTCAACACTCCACAGGGTATTATAAAACAGTTTATATCGGTTCAAAATGCAAGATTAAATAGACTGAGGCCTTGATGAGGATGCTTTAAAATTCAAGTTATTGTGTACTTGTATTTTGAGTAAAAATAATGTGGATTTACCTAAAGATCAATTGCCTATAGTGCATCATAGCAAGAGATAGGTTGTTGAATAGGGAACATTTGTGTTTCTGTAATAGCCTATCCCACCTTTATCCAACATAACTTTTCATAAAGATTCAATAGAACTTGTTTGAATGTAGTCTCTTTTTTCACTGACAGATCAATGTATGATGGTTGCTTTAATTGATTGTTTAGACAAAAGAAATGATGGCATATCATGAGTAAGTACTTTATCTATTCGCTCTGGTCTAGTTTCAGCCCTCTTTACCATCACTAAACAGTTGTGATACAGTGGCGGATCCAGGTGGGGGCGCAAGAGGCACACGCCCCCTCTGTATTTCAGAATCACACTTTGACCATACGTGTTAATATAGCTGTATCTATCTGCGCCCCCTCTATTTCCATATTTGCTGTTTGCTGTTGCGCCCCGGCTGCCCTCTCTGTTTCTAAATCCTGGATTCGCGGCTGTGATATAGTGGAAAACTACATTTTCATTCAGAGCTCGTTTAAAAACTTGGTCATTTTCACTATGAATTTCCTTAATATGGCAACTTTGTGTACCAAGTACATGTAGTCGTATAGATGTAGGTACTGATGTACATTTTTTCTTGTACTGGAGCTCTGAAAAAGTTTTCCAAAGCTATCTTTTAGTTGACAGAGGGAATGCTCTTGCTTCTGTCCATTTTCTAACAGCTTTGATGTGAATAGCAATTGCTGCAAATTTGTAGCAATGTTTATGAAAATTTGATTAGTATTAGAAAATGACATACATGTGTCAAAGATGGAATTAAACATGTCTGTAAGATCTACCAGTCTGAAGAACTTATAGGAGGGACCGTGGGGCTCTGTTATTTGTCTTTTTAAAACTGTACCTTAATGCTCAGTAATTTCAGATTTGATATTCATTATAGAAATAGCTATTGTATGAATTTGTATAGAATGGAATGAAAAAATGAACTTTCTCATCTTTGATAGATTGGAATATTCGATATCATTTACGGCCCACATGATAAATTAATGTGTTGTCAGGGTCTGTGGTACTAAGACTACATTGTCTTCATGTAATCGGCAAGATCGGCTCTAACCGGTATTGATTTTTGCTCACAATCAATTACACACTGCTAAGTTTTTCTTGAATGTCTTATCCCTGATCATGTTACGCCATCTAAGAATGCTTTGGTTGACCTGGGTTTGAAAGACTACAATGGGTCTTCCTTGTAGTGGGGGGAAACTTGATGAGATGAGCTGTGAAGCTAAATACCCTACGGTTTGTTTCTTCCAGCCCTGAATATCAGCACTTAAAGAAGATTAAATGAAAAGATTACTGTAAAAGTGTAAAAACCAGAAACTTTTACATGCATGAAATGTTTTGCAAGGGTTTCAGTGCACCAGAAAAAAAAAAGAAAAAAAGAAGAATTATGCTGCAAAATATTGCTACATTATTTACAGTACAGATTCTTGTCGAGAACTTTATTAATTGTACTGGTACATAGAATGCCCTTGGATCGTCTCCCCAACTCTGAATTTAGCTGATTAAAGGTGATATGCATATTTCTCAGCACTGAAGATGGTTGATACTAAAGTGCATTAAATGAATGCGGAAGGTAATCTCAGTTTCTGGTATTGGGGAAAATTCAAATCTCACAGTCAGAGATTATTAAAGGGAAAAGTCCCACCCCAGAAGTTTCAATGTTTTTATAAAAGGAGGTAAATTTGAACAGCATTTTAAAAAAAGAAATGAGCAAAATCGGTCAAAGAATAAGAAATTACACTCATTTACATTTTCTAATAAATTACTCTCGACTCTGCAAATTGGCAGCACTAACGACATCATATGTGAGTATGTTATGTAAAAAGCAATTCTTCTGAACATACATTGACTATGGGGGTTAGAAAATGTGTAACTTCCAAGAAAATTGAGAAAATGTGAAATTTAATGTACAAAGTGAATGGAGACCTGCTCGCATATGATGTCATCAGTGTTGCCAATTTGCAGGAGCCGAGAGTAGTTTACTAGAAAATGTAAATGAGTGTAATTTTCTTATTCTTCGACCGATTTTGCTCATTTCTTTTTTTAAAATGCTGTTCAAATTTATCTCCTTTTATTGAAACAGTGAAATTTCTAGGGTGGACTTACCCTTCAAGATTTGTCTTATTTTACAATTTGTTGTTGTTAATACAAGAGACCTGCGAATCAACACATGGTGGGCAGAAACTTGAATGGGAGATAAAAACATTTAATTATTTAGATATTCTTGAATAACAGAATTTGCTTTCTTTGCCTAATCACTAATTGTCATGCAATGATATATACATGAAAAGAAAGCTTGTAACTATAATCATTTTTTTTTTCATATGCAAAACTCAGATTTACTGAATAAGAAAACACTGCCCATTCAACCACAATTTGACGGTTGTAAAGACATATTTTCCTAACTGTAAACACGCCCTGTATATCGTTCATTCGCTGGTTCGTAAAAACTATGACAAATTTTTTGGAATGTGTCACAAAACCTATCCCACAATACACCATGCAGTGCGAGAATTTGACATCTAGGTACTTTTTAGGGCGATAGTCAGCAGGGAGAATTCAATAAGTATGGGACAATTTCTGCAGAAGAATTGTTGCTGGAACATGAGCTGTAAAACAGCCATAATTGGAGAGCCTTGTGTTTACAATAGATGTTACATAGCTATTTAGATAATATCTTTAAGTTATGTTTCTTTGAATAAAGCATGGAAGTTTAGAGCAATGTACATCTACCAACAATTTATCTAAGAATTGTATCGTAAGAACTAAGAGATGTCTTCAGCCAGTTTTGCCTATTGTTGCACAGGCATTGAAAATTCTTTCTCAATTGCAATTGATAGGCAGAGACATAAAAGAGAGAACAGTGAAGGAACCTGCACAATAGGCTCTTTTTATAAGCCCTAAATCCATAATCCTTTCAAACATTTCTATACCCAAATTGCATTGGAATATCTTCTATGTGCTTCAACACTTGTGAGAGAACAATTTTTTTGTTCAGGTGCTATTAAATTTGGAGAAAGGATTGCTCATGTAAAGAGTATAAAAAGTATTTACTTTGGAGCCCAGAGAAGTGGTCATAGTACATATCAAATGCTCCAAAATTACTTCAATTTGAGTATCTTTATACCCCCTGGAAACAAAGTTTGAAGGGGGTATAAAGGAATCAGCATACAGTCAGGCAGTCGGTCCGTTGCAAATCTTGTGGACTAAACTACAATGTGAGCAATGCTCATGAAATTTTGCATGCACTTTGGTCTTGGGATGAAGATGTGCAAGACATACTGGTATTTGTTGAATGTGTCAAAAACTGCGTTGCCATGATAACAGCATATTATGGCAAAAATTCAGGGAGAAATATTGTTTATCGAACTACTTCCTCATTTTTGAGCAATGCTCAGAAAATTTAGCACACACAATGAGGTGGGGGTATCTCAAAGTACCTCCAGCGATATTTCTGGTTGCATTCAAGCTTGCAAAATTTTGATATTTTAGTAAAACATTTTCCTGCCAAAAATTATCTTCCTAGATACAGGTACAAAGGATTGATATATTCTTTCCTGTGGGTTTGTGTATGTCACTACACTTGCTGGGGGGGGGGGGGGGGGGGGGTGGGGGGGGGGGGGAGGGGTCAGTAGAAGCATAATTATATGAAATAAAGGTTATAGGGCATCTGTATGTTAAAGCCAGAGCAAACTGGCGCCCTTGTATGAGATTTCAAAATAGCGCCATCTCAGTCCTGAACTATTGATTCTGTCCCGTTTTTTTTCCCCCAGCATGCACTATTCTGATCAACACAGGCTTTATTTTTGAGACGCATCTGTAAAAATTTATATATATATATATTCAGACTAAGGCAGTTCACTAGAAGCCAAGAAGGGTGTAATGTTTCTAAGACAGTCTCTGGTTGTGAATAGCCGCAAGTTGGCGCTGTTGTAAATACATCATTTCAGAGCTGTATAAGCGCCAGTTCACAGTGGCTTTAAGATTTGGGATTTGGTTTTATGATAGTTCTAGAGATGGAGGTAGGAATAGTTTTGGGTCCAGCCGCTAACGTTTAGAGTTTGATCCAGGAGCAGTTTTCGTTGGAAAACGTGTTCTGCACCCAAGCATAGAGAATCGAGAATATATCACTGTATATTTTCTTTTCCAACGCATCCTTTGTGCTTGCATATAGGACTATGTCGTAGCACACGATGGATTCCAGATGTAACCTGTGAAGACATGAATGTACACGTAGCCTATAGGATGACAAATTAACCCTGGACCTAATGGAGGGTGGAAATAGATCCTGATTATTAGTACCACCGATTAAAATGGCCATGGCTCGATGACTGGAATTGCAGGAAGGTTAGCGGCAAGAAATAGAACAGATAATGTGACGTGACTGATGTGCGATGTCAGAGCACAACATACATGCACCCTCATTCAGACAATCAAGATTTACTGTATAGCTGTACTGTATATCGTAGAGCAGTAAAGTGATTAATTCTTCTAGCCTGAACATTTTTATAATGAAACATTGTGAAATAAACATTTGCAAAACACTGTGGATCAAAAAGGATGTTTGATCATTGTTTTTGAAAGAAAACTTGACAGAGAAATAGGATCCCCTTGTTATTTTGATAAACATTTAATAAAAAAAAGTTTTAACAACAGGGCAGGGCTTATTGTTAACTCGTGCCATTCAGCTGCCATCTAATATCCTTCAAGCATTACTGTGACATAAGCTGGCACTATAATATTCATTACAGTGTTGTGTTATCTCCATAAAACTTACTACTATTTTTTTTTTTTTGGTATGATGTTTCTTTATATGAAGATCCTCTTGTTGTCTGCAAATGCCCCTTTGTATGAGGTTTGTTAATCTTACAAATTTCCCGTGACATTCTTATAGTCTAAATACATGTAGGCTAATAGATGAAGTCGTGTAATAAGAGGAGGGGAGGTGAAGGGTAGGTTTATACCTGGTTGTTTATAACCAATGTTGTAATGAGAAGAACATGAAAACATGGACATGTGATGAAAGGATTTGGTGACAAGGAGATGACACTCATTGAAGGAAGAGAGAAATGCATCATGGGATATGAAAGAGATGTAGATTGCTGTTGGTGAAAGCAGAAAGACAAAAAAACACTGTAAAAATTACTGTAGAATTTATAGTAAATTACTGGCAGCAGAGATGCCAGTAATTTACTGTATTCCTTTACATTATTGTGCTGTTTATTCTACAGGAAAACTGTAAAGAACAGTAAAATAGAGAATTTAAACTGTAAATGATATAGTATTTTACTGCATCATTTACGGAATTTACATTTAATTACTGGCAACTCTGCTGCCAGTAATTTACTGTAGACTCCTGTAGCATTTTTTTAACAGTGTAGGGTCTGTAATATAAGTGAATAACAAACATAATGTTTGAAATATACCACTGTTTTTTTCCTTTTTAACAAATAAGCCATTGTTTTTACTTGAAACCTTGAAATGTGTTCGTTTCATGGATAAGGTAGATGTACATTTATATGCCTACATTTTTGTTTAACAAAATAAATTCATTGATTCTGTTTAAGTAATATTATCTAGCCTACATGTATTTTTGCCTAAACTATGCCACAGAATTAGTCCAAATATTCTGAATGACATGATCATGAAGAAATTTATCTTCTCCCTTACAGAAATTTGTTATTGTGGTCATCTTTAATATTTTGTTTTTGTTTTTGTTTTTGTTTTTGGCCTTGTCTCAGTGCTCTTATAGAAAACAAATAAAAACAGTGAAGTAAATGTCTTTTTCAACACACCAAAGAATGATATGTGTAAATCTAGATAATTCCAAGGAAAACCCTTCAATTAGTCCATTTAATAGCATTTGTTTCCACTTGAAAACTTAGATACATGTAACTGAAGACTTGAAACCACTTGACTACATACACATACTTTCATTACAAGTAGTTCATGAGCATCTCTTCAGTTTTATTCAGTCATAACTTTGCATAATATGTTTTCTAGCATAGGAAAGGACCTATATTTATCTGCAATTTCAGACACAATTGCACTTTATTTACTCTTCTAAATGGACTTGATTGAATTTCTTTTTTTGTAAAAAGAAGACAAGCATTCCATGAACCCACAAGTTTTTGAGTGAGCTTTTTTTTTTTTTTTTGTAAACAGATTAGGATAGTTCCTTGACCTCATCATTGTGCAAAATTTGAAAAGCAAATTCACAGTAGGTGCATTGTCATCAGCTCGAGCATGAAGAATAGCCCACTATTTCTAATCCAGTAAATTAGCCCGATCAGAGAATAGCGAGCTAATTCTCAGATGAAGATGGAATTAGCCCGCTATTTCGCTCGAAAAGTAAGCCACCCAGATCTTGGGACTAATTTGCAGAATAGCCCGCTATTTTTCGACGCGACTTCATCAGCTCAAGCTTCAAGAGCTGGCTTATTGCACATGCACCAGCATTGGGCTACAACTCGAGCTAGATTGCAATGTACGGAGCTCAAGCTGATGTGGACGTGATTGCATGCTTCAGCTGAGTTCGGCTGATACCCCAGATCAAATATTGGGTTATTCTTCAAGCTTTGAGCTGATAATGATGACATACATAGTTTGAGCTTGGATCGAGTTGACAGCTCATGGCATAGTTTTATAGTACATGTTCATTTACCTTTTATAGTATATTTACAAGCAAATATCAAATATCTTTTTTACTGATTGGCAAACTGATTATTGTAGTTATTTCTAGACAAAATTAAAGATTTGATTGCATTTGTGTTTGCAATATGTAGATTCATCCAACACTTGCCGAATGCTGTTCAAAATAAATACATGTACACATATTTTACATTTAAATCAGATTTACATCATTTTATGCAATATGCTGCATTATCTTTGCATTTTTATCTACACATATGTAGCAGAGTGTGCACGCTGTTTACTGATCATGATAAACAACGCATTTTCAAAATTGACATTAAACACTTGATAAAGCCCTGAGGGCGAAAATTCGTGAAATTTCTTTGGTTACGGAGTTTTTTATTCGTTCTTTGAGTTATATGAATAGCTATGTGTTCTGACAGATACTTTGTCAAAGGTGAAATTAGGGGAAGATGCAGGATTTTGTAAAAGTGGGGGATACAAAATATGAAAACAGTCAATTTATTTATTTTTCTTTTTTTGTCTGGGGCGGGGGGTATCTATACTTCAAAATTCTCTTTAAAAAGGGAGGGGCACTAATTTTGAGTTATGTATTTAATAGGTTTGGCACCTTCATTTGAAATGGGAGGAGTTATTCTGGGTAGAATGACCTTGCCCTAAATCTACCACTGGATATAATCATTATTAAAAGATTTTAATGCATTTCAAAATCTGATGACTGAAATCATTGCCAGATATGTAATGTTAACTGAAGCACTGAAGTATGAATTGCCTTTGGTGAGCCTACTCACGTTGTCTTTGAACTTTGGTAGGTTCATTTTCAAAATATTTATTTACAAAAGCATGAGAGGTAAGTAAGGTCATGACAAATACTTTTATTCATTGCAGTGATTTCATTGAAATAGTAGATATAAAATACAAAACAATATTCTTGACAGAAACATAATGACATATTAAAGAATTTTTGTGAGAGTAGACTAAAATTACAAATGTACTTCCTTGATTTTGCCATGGAATCATGTAAATAACAGACAAGTGAAACAGAATTAGTCCTTGCTTCATTTTTATGTTTGTGAGAGTACAGAAATTGCAAATACACTTCCTTTTTTGCCATGGCCACTATAATAGCCCTATAGGTGTGGTTTACCTTTCAAATAAAGACTTGTACTGAATAAATATCATGTCGTCTGTGCCATGTTGACATTATACATACATGTATGTCTACATATCTCCTTTCTGCCTGTACAAAAGAATACATGGATAATTCAAAGTAAATTTAGTTTAACTATACATGTAGTAGGCCCTACATTGTCCCCAAAGTGTCTATGGGACTGGGGGAAACCCCATTTAGGTGCCCCAACCTCACCTTTTCACCATATTAAAAATGCTGCCATGACGATTTGCGTAATATGTAGGTGAGACTACCATGGGCGTTTCACTTTTTTTTTTAAAGTTTGATTCCGTTTTTGATATTTGCTTACACCTTGTGTCATGCATGTCAACTAAGACAATATGTCTTATGAACTACTAGTCATAAAAATAGTATATTATAAACAAATGGAAGCCATGATGCCTGAAAGTAATTGCGTGTAGCTGATTGCCAGAAGATCCCATTTGATTTGTGGGAATGACTTGGGCCTAGATTCCGATTGTGAAATAGTACAGTAAAGAAATGCTTGAGTGTGCATGTTTCTTATCACCAGTGGCTAATGATGTAGCTGTACTTTTTGACGAGTGCTCTTGAATTGCGGTCAATGACTTTGACTGCCTTTGAAAACGAGAAGCAATATTGGAGCTGGTGGCAACTTATCTTGGATGTTAATTGAGTTCAAAGACAACTCTTTGCTTTAGCTACAATATCATTAAAAACTTATGTAGGGATCTGTGGATTCGAATGAAATAGGCTGGTAAATTATTTGTTAGTAAATTGGAAATGTGTTTCCCTTTCTCTATCATTTCTTTTTTAAATCAAAGCTTTTTTCTGAGGATTTACGTAAATCGGTAATTTACCAGAGGAACCTATTTGAAAGTACAATTACGATATGAGGATGATACCTGTTTAATAAAAGTTATTTTCCAACCATACACCATGTAGATTACTCATAAAAATTACAGTGTATTATTACCAGTCATTTTACACAGTCTCATCACAGTCACTTCGATACAAAGCATATCAAGATACACACTGTAGTGATACAGTTTTCCCATGTTTAATGCCTTTAGATAACAAATAAGTTATTTCAAATGGATATGAGGTTATCAAATTTCAAGTATATTTTCCTAAATGCTTAGTCAGACATCTTTTCAGGATATTTTCACTTGTCTAAAAATAACTGATGCAGATCATGTTGTGATAGTTAACAACCTCAAGTAAAGAGCACATTTCCTTCCTTTTTAAAGTCTGCATGCGATTATGTCTTGCAATGTACACATGGGGGGGGGGGGATACTCAGGTTTGGTTTCGGACAGGGGTGTGCCACTGAAGCCTCCATACCCGTACACATTTTTAAGGGTCATTTTGGCAGAATAGGGTACCCATTACTATTTCATATCAAGCTTGATATTTCTGTTGACATGAGTGTGTGGAATATAATATTAGAAATGTAATGATTAGAAACCCTGAAACAGAACCTTGTTATCAATGCCCTTTTTCTTAATCAGGAGTATTGATTCCTTTACGGCCCGTTTTCACTGGGCATGCAAACGAATGTTGAAAAAATGGCAAAGTCCAACATTTATATTTTAGGCTCCAAAACTTTGCAAAGAGTTCATAATTGTTGTTAATTGTGTGTGGGATGCTGAAAACATTTGGAAGAAATCAAAACTTTTTAAAACCTCTGTCAAAGTGAAAACAAACCATTGATGACACTTGCGAACACCCACGCATGTTTGGTAAACTTATGGAGCCTAAACTACAAGTGTTGGACTTTTCCATTTTTTCCACATTCACATCCCTCGCGAATCATTCGCATGCCATGAATTTCCGTGAAAACTGGCCTTTAAATGAATTTATACGTTTGCATGAATTAAAAAATACCGTTATGTGCCTTCCGCCACGTGATACGCCAATACACACAGTGTGGTCCATTGAGCCATCCGCGCATGCGCACTCCTTATGTCTGGTTTGTGCAACTGACCCTCGTATATTTTTCAAACATTGGTCCACATTTCTATTGTTTAAAAATAATTCCTGTCGATATTCTTTAAACTTTCAGACTGGTATTTTTACACTATAACCCCTATGTTTATCCCATTTTCAAGTAACAAAATGAGATTTTTTTAAATCATAACAATGTTAACCAATGTCTTTACTGAACAAATTGGGATAGTGAGAAATACTGGTTCTAAATGAAGTAAACAAAATTTCCTCATCCATTTAGAGGCTTGGTTGGAACCATGACCTCTGTGACAAGTGTAGGGGTCACCACTTGTGATGAGGTGCTTTATGAAATCCAGCAAGTCAAATGATAGTCTTTCACACAGACTTTGAAAGCTGTATGGTACATTTAAGATCCGAAATATGACCTTAAAGTCTCACAAATTTTGAAAGACAGTGATGTTAACTGAAGCACAGTTGGGGGGAATTGCAAAAAATCTATATTCCGTCAGCTTTTATTCAGCATGAAACTTTAGGGAATTGTAAGCACCTGCAAAATTTAATAACTTTTATTGCTTAAAGGCATTGGCTAACTTTGTGAGCAGCTGATTTAAAAAATTCTCAAACTAAGATGAAACATGTGTATGAGTACTTGTATTTATACTCAAAAACCCTGAAACCAACCATAATTTGGAAGGAAAAGCTGTAAATTAGACGCAAACCGCGATTTTATTAGCTTTTGTCTCGAGAGACACTGAACTAAGAGGACCGTTTGGACGAATTCAAAAATACCGTTACTTGCCTTCCGCCGCGTGATACGTCAATACACACAGTGCGGTCCGTTGAGTCATGTGCGCATGCGCACTCCTTACGTTGGGTCTATGCAACCGACCCTCGTATATTTTTCAAACATTGGTTCACATTTCTAATATTTAAAAATACTTCCCGTGGATATTTTGCTCTGAAACTTTCACACTGGTATTTTTACACTATAACCCTAATGTTTATCCCATTTTTAAGTGACAAAATGAGATTTTTTTAAAATCATGACAATGTTAGCCAATGCCTTTAAGAAAGTTTGTAGTTTTGCAGTATACTTCTGCTCACTAATGTAAAATAAGAAACTTCTGTGTATATGAAACATTTACAGATTTTGCAAATAGTATGTATTCCCTTGATTTGGTCCGTGAAATCAAAACACAAATCTTTGCAAAGCCCCTGCCCCATGTTACTACCTCTCCCAATCTCCCCATTCACATCCCCTATGGTCTAAGATTTTAACATGCTAGGGTATGTTAACATAAGGAAGATATTTGCATGGTGGTGAGAAAACATAGGTGGTTTGCGGTTTTTCACCATGATTACCGCAAACCATGCACCTATTTTATATTAACATTGCACAATATATTACAGTTTTAATAGAAATTGCTGCCTTTATGGAGGAGGGGTCCTGCAGAATTTGAATTTGCAAAGGCTTTATGCTTGTATAAATGAATTATGAGAATTTTTGGGACTACTTTTTAGACTAGAGCTGTAAAGGACAAACTCTTCTGTCATTGCAAGTTCTGAGACATACCTTGAGAGTTCAACCAAGGTCAGACCTCACAAACTGTCATTCAGGTCGGCCTTTGTTGGAAAACTTGAAGAACTCGCTTCAAAGAACCTGACCCTTGTAAAACATCATTATCCTGCTCTCGTGATAGAGCAAATAAACCTACAAGTTTGAGAGGACCTTCTCCAGACACCAGCAAGATTTGATTCCAGGCATATTGCATTTACCTTCCTTTCCTTGAGGGTTATTTTCATCCAGCTCTAAAATGAAATTCGTGAAGAAAGCAAGGAGTTGGAACTCCTTGAAAGAAAGAGAAGGAAAAAAATTGATCTATGGATGTAAAATATGTTGTAAATGTGTCATTCAAAGTTTTTTTTTTACTAGACCTGTATTTTTAAAGTTATGTGTGATCAGTTCTTTGGAAAAAACTGTCAGTAACATACACGAGCAAGTCCAAGGTACATGTACATGTATTTGACCATCTTATATCCCTTACATAATGAAGTATTGTGGATTTATGAACATCATATGCACTCTAACTTCTGCAAGTCAAATTTGACTCGGAATGGCGTCAGCTGGGAGTCAACTCTGGAGTCAACTCTCTTCCTAATTAAAGTGACTTTGATTTCTGAATTAATTTGACTTAGAATGGTGTGGCGTCAACTGAGAATCGACTAAATTTGCTCTTATTCAGTGTTTATTTGACTATGCTAATGCTGCGTGGTATAATAATTTAGGCAAGTCAGATCAAAAGAAACTGAAAATCATTCAAAATAAGATGGTAAGATTCATTCATTGTGTAGGCCCAAGAATGCACGTTGGCTATAACGAGCTGTTAGCTGTCAGTTTACTTGATGTCGGTCAAAGATCAAAACAACTTATACTGCACCACGCCACACAGAATATATAACTCGAGGGCTAATCATTATATTGGCCGCAATTTTAATCTTGTTACAGACTTTACATATTATGATACAAGATATAATTTTATCTTGCCCCGAACGGGTAGGCAGTATTGGCAACTGCTTTTATTATAATGCAATCAAATACTGGAATTCTCTCCCTAATAATATTAAAGCAGTTGAAAACTTTGCACACTTTAAAAGACTTCTAAAAGAGTTCCTGTCACTTGAGTCTAAGAAAAAAGAAACAAGTGACATGATTTACACAATTGTATGATATGCTTAAGACATACAGATCAGTATTCTTTTCTCTAACTTATCGATATCATATGTATTATTTCGTTCTTTTGTGTTTGATTTTTTTTTTTTCGTTTTAAATGTGTTGCTGTTAAACTCCTGTAAATAGGTTTCATGTATACAGTGCTAAATACTTACCAGCCATGTTACCAGCAGTCAAGTTGTTGTTCTCTTTAGGACCCCATTGTAAATAAGCTACCGAGCTTTCATGGGTCATCCTGTCAAGCTTTAATGAACTTCTTCTTTATGTATACCATGTGCTCTTATCACTATGTATATCTGAACTTGACAAATAAATCAAATCAAATCAAATCAAAATCAAAGTAACTCCATTCCGAGTCAAATTAATTCGGAAATCCGAGTCACTATAACTCCGAATAGAGTTGACTCCCAGCTGACTCTATTCCAAGTCAAATTAGACTCCACAGAAATAAGAGTGTGGATGCCTTTAAAGGAGAATGCAACCCAGGAATCAGTGTGCTCTTAGTGAATAGAGATGACCAAGAAGAGTAAACAGTGAAAGTTTGAGCAAAATCGGACAATCTGTTCAAAAGTTATGAATTTTGAAAGTTTCAGTAAATCCCTATTATGGGGATCCTTGAGCTGGCAACTTTGCCAGCATCTGTGATGTCATCATGGACAACTCTCCATTTTGTGCATAAATCTTCAAAAAAATTGATTTTTATGAAATTTCAAGTCAGAAATGAACATAATTCTTCCCAATTCTTCCCAAAATGCTTGCAGAATTGATGTAGCCATGTCATACTCAAACAATAAATCAAACAAATGTGTATTTTCTTGAAAATAAAGAAAATGTGAAATTCTATGTACAAAATGAATGGAGAGTTGTCCACGATGACATCACAGATGCTGGTGGAGTTGCCAACTCAAGGATCCCCATAATAAGGATTTATTTAAACTTTCAAAGTTCATAACTCTCGAACAGAATGTCCGATTTTGCTCAAACTGTTTACTCTTCTTGTTCTGCATTCACTGAAAGCACACTGAAGTCTGGGTTGCATTCTCCTTTAATGTCTGCAACAAAATACATGTACGTGTAGGTTGTACTTGCCCACATACATAAAACCAAACATGATACATTTATGTAGGCCTCCTCCCAATATTGAAAATTAAAACTCCAAATTTGTTCAGATGAATACAGGAGATGTGTGGGAGCTTTGAGGAAGTAATAGCCAAGTAAATGTTCAAAGTCAATATATTTGATGAATTTATCAGGTGCTACATTTGGACTGCATTGGTTTGATCCATTGTTGATATGATGTAAACATTGATCGTCTACACGGCTCCATGGAATAGAAAGTAAACTGTAAGGTTGCAGAATGTTGCATGAAACTGAAATATTTGCAGGCTGCGTGCATGTCAAGGGCACAATAACTCTGTTTACAATCAGAGTGAAATTTTATTTATATTTGGCCAAACTGGATATGGCTCTTAGTTTTATTCTGTGCAGTGGAATGAACAATAACAATATTAAAATACTCTATATTTTCTTTTGCAGTAGGGATATTTTCCATATCTTCAAGTTAATTTGAGCAGATATTACAATTACTGTATGTATACACCCTCTGCTTTTTATTTTCTTTTACTCTTGTAAATCATTATATCAACAGTCAACTTTTTGATGTTTATATACCTTACTAAATGCTTCTATTGGATATTGTACTGTACAAGTTCAAAATCTACCCTTTAAACACTTTTTTTCTTCTGGAAATATTTTAAACTTTCTGATCTGAATTTTATTTTGTATTTACTACAAGGCTTTCTAGCAGATAGTATGATTCAATTGAATCAGCACGCCATTTATAGTTGAGTAGAATTTTTAAATTTGTCAGATTAGCATTGAAAATTCAAGGTTTTCTTTTTCAGCACTGCTTGTTTACAGTGGAACCAAGGCATCAAACAAGCACTTATTTACACCATGGTATTATTCCACCCATTTCTATAGGGATTTCACCTAGCTATTCTGTTATAATATTGAAGGGAAACTGTAGTCTGAATAAAACCACTCTAATGTGAAGATGGTCCTACAAAAGTCACCATGTGGTCGATATAATGAAATGAAGCGTAGCATGACTAGTCTGAGTAACAGACTCAGCTCATTTGAGACGGTCTTGATATCATGAGAAGAACCAAATAAGTTCTTAAAGTGATTACACAGTGGTAAATTTTTTTTTTTGATATATGATCAAGAATGGAATTATAAGAAGAATAACATTAAAAATATGATTTTCAATCGAAATCAATGCATTTTGGCTAATTTTCTCATAAAAAGTCAAGAGCTGACCAAAAAATTTGAGTATGAGGTATTACGTCAAAGTGGGTACCCAGCTTCGTGCATTGCAGCCGTGCTGCGCGCTAGACTGTACAATATGTATTATACCTTGCGTGCATTTTGTTAGAATTGCGCGACAAGGTACCCACTTTGACGTCATTTTGACGTCAAAGTGGGTACCCAGTTGAAACTGGGTCACAGCTGAGGGGTCAAAAATATCCTGAAATCTTACCACATTTGGGGGTTTCCTTGGCAATGCGACTTTTAAAAAAACTTTAGGCAGATGATTTTCTGCTAATAAACTCATGCTCTTTTAAATGAGCTAACATTGTTTCAGCGTTGGGTACAACCCTTTAAATTGGCGGCAGATCCATGGGGTGGCATGGGGGCGTAGGCCCTTTCTTATTTTGTTGCCACTTGGACGCTGAAATAAAATAGGCTCCACATGAGCTCAGTAGTGCCACTGGCTTAATACTAGTAAAGGTGGTCCATCTTTCCCCTCACCCCAACTATTTCAAACCCTGGATTCACTAGTGAAAATCAACCATTCTAACTCCCCCAACTATTCATATATATATTTCTTTTTTTTTAATGAATCTCTGTTCTGAAAAATTACTTATAGATGCATTCTTGATATGAGTAAAGAAAAAGCATATCATTCAGGTTTTACTGTCAGTGCTCAAATAATACATGGCCATGCTAGAAAGCATTATTTTAGACATTACTATTTTTCAATCCAATAATTTATAATGTTTAACTTGTCCGACATGATTTGATATCAGTATAACATGCATTTTCCATGGACCTTGGCCTGAGTTACTAGTATCTCTGACTTAGTGTTCATCAGGTTAGGGCAAGTTTTAACATATACCTGAGTCGAGTGTAAACGCAAGGCCTTGAAAGTACTTTGATTTTCAGGAAATTGGTAATGAAACCATACAAGTATATGTCAGTGTATCACCTGGTCAATAACTGCAGCCTAAAAAGAAGTATAATAACAACTCTGATCTATTCTAATCCTCCATATTTGGTGATTATGTTTCTGGTTCTGAATGCCTATTAGGGTATATTCTTCCTGTATCATTTGTGAAACCAGAAGGGACTTTGCAATATGGACACAGATTGTATTACATACCTATACAGCAAGGCCTACATGTATTTCTTTTCTGCTTTTAGTTTTGATGAAAGTGATAGCCAAGCTATGAGTGACTATATATAGCAGTACACCATTATTGTTTATGTGTACATGTACATACAGAAAGATTTTGGAAGGATAGGGTACACAGATAATTTAAACATATACATGTATTTCAAAGTTTTTTGCGTACATTAAGAGTAAAGGCCTCAAAATTTCTATTACCTCTGGTATTTGCAGCTTTGGTAGACTACTGTAAAACCAGAAACTTTCATGACTATTTACTTTATGATTGTTCCTTTCACTAAAAAAAAGTTTGTAGGTTCACATTGTTTATGTATTGAAGGTATTGTCTTGTCAATGTTGCCTAGCACTTGAAAATCTGAAAATAATTCAAGTAATAAGAAGACAAGCTAGAACCTTTTTATTGTGATCAAAATGAGTGTTTACATCATAGAAAAGTTTCTTATCAGAAACTTGTGTAGATTCATTTTTTTTTAATGGATTGAACATACCATCATGTCCATGTTCCTGTGGCAACTCTGCAAATGAAATATATATGAGCAATATGAACCCAAGATGATTTTTTTCATAGTGTTTGATCACAGACTATACCAAAAGGACCATTCCCCTTGCAGTGGGATCGATACAGTCTGAGGTCGGGCAACGTTATTGTTGTTTTGTTCGACTTCACAATAGTCAATAGGATTTTCACTCACTTTATCATTCATAAGAACCCCCAGTTTTGCATTTGGCACTTGTTACAGTGCAAGTGTGCATGTCATACCCGGTGCACATGGGTATTCCATTCATTGCCTGACCCCCCTCTGTAGAAAACTTTCTGAACTTGGTGTGTCATTATAAACACATGCACTACAGCATCGATGTATTGTTAGTGCTGTTTCCAAGGATACTATGTAAAGCACAAAAATGAAACGGGCTTGGTATTATTTTCTTCTGTTTATGCCAGAAACGGACTTTAGTGAGTAATATACCCACTTTGCTGTTTGAATTAATCATGAATGTACAGATGGGCCAGCAATACTCTTTATATGCAAATTAGTGTTGTGGTTTTGCACTGCTATATACACGGACAAGGTCATGTGAAAAACTAGGAGGATTTTGTGAACAGGCGTCTGCTTTATTGGCTATGATTTTTTTTAAAAACATTTCATTTGAATATTTCTGTTCCTGTGGTAATCAAGAAGGTGTAATGTAGATTAATTGGTGAATTAATCGGTGAATAAGTGATAGATTAAAGAATTAATTCATAAATTATATGAATGATTGATCAAATTTAAATTAATTAATTAACTGAAAATATATAAATGCTAAACAAATGAATTAATTCTTTTAATGAATTGAATTTAATGATTGAGTGAATGAATGAATTTACTGAAAATGAAAGTGAATAAAAGAATAAATGAATTTTAAATCAGGCTAGTACTTAGAGATAATAATTCAAATGTAAAAATCCATTCTAAGATGACTATTTAGCCTAAATATTTTACCACCACTTGAAGTATACTGGTAGATTAACAGTGGCGCATCCAGGATTTTTCAGGGGTGGGGGGTGGGGGTGGGTCCAAGCAAAAGATGAAAATAAAAAGCTCCGCCAAAGGGGGGGGGGTACAGCCAATTTGCCCCTGGATCTGTCACAATATTAGCTTGTATTACGTGCTCCCTATATAGGCCTACAGAATCATATAGAAACAAATATTTACCTGTGAACTTTGAACTTCTGAACCCATGCACAATCAGTAATTATGAAGTAATGAAGATGTGCTTCAAATTATTAGCCAATTAGCCATCTTGGGTTCTGTTATGTCTGGCTATACCTCTCCTCTCGATAGGATCTCTCGACAGAAACATTCTGGTTCCATCATCGATGACACTTCCAAGATGGGACGCCAGCAAGTACTGGTGATAACGAAGCCGGTTGTTAATGCCGGAGTTAGGAGTGGTTGACAGTCCTGCTATGCGGCTAATTAAAGTGGCATTTAATTGGCGGGAGGGAGCCAAACCTCCTGAGAGGCACTTTACCTACATACATGAAGGTGTAGATTTGAAACCAGTAGCAAACAATTTCATACATGATTGAATGCACCATTGGGAATGTACTTTAAAGTAATCGTAATACACTTTATTAAGTAAAAGGAGCTCTGAACCAGCGCAGCTGAATATACATGTATCTTGCATAGTAACTGCACTATTAATGCTTATTAATATTATCATTATTGATAACTTTTGTAGCACAAGACTAATCTGCCACAAGGCCCAACTTATGATACCAATACATTATCACATACTGACATGAAAATCAACAAAGTAATAGTTAACAATTAAAAATATTAGAATGGGTTTTTTTCTGCTCATGTATGGGTGTGTGTGTGTGTGTTTATGAGTGCTTGTTTTTTGTTGTTGCTTTTGCTTCTTTCTTTTTTTTATTTTTTCATATATATATTTATCATGTCCAAGGGTACATGTACCCTCAACCCAAGCTTTTGATCTGTATATAGAGGTGTGTCCTCCAATTATTGATGTAACTACGTCTACGATGAATGTATATTTTGCCATATTTTGTTAGAAATACATGTATATCATCTTGTTGTTTTATTATTATTATCTTGTTTATTATTTGAATAATTGGAAATAAATGTATCTAAAGTTGAAACCTGAAACTTGAAACATGTACAGGAGAATAACTGCACATTTGACTAATTAAAAATTACTTACATATGATATAAAAGTGTAAGACCAGGACTTGTTTTCTGATATTAGTGCAGCTGGTAATTAAAGTCTGGATTTATCATTGTAGAAATTTAGCTGTGGATGCTATGAAAAAAAAAGCTGTGTCTTTTCGACTATCTCTGTAATTAAAATGCTTCTAATCACTTGAGTATAAATGATATACATTGATTTTGATTGAAAAGAAATTTTTCAATTTTCATTAGATGAGATTAAACATGAGGAAATGAATCTAGAACATTAGCCTATTGAACACTAAGCAGAGATAACTCAGGCTGGGATCTGTGGAAAATTATACTGAAATCAAATCGTACTCACCTGATTAAGAATGCATGAAAGTTTTGAACATTTTCATGTTGTGAAACGATTCAACCACCACATGATATGTATATTTTTTTAAAGCTTTTGCTGCGAAAATGGCTGACAGCACTTACTGCAGAATTATCATGATGCAAAAGTGTCTGGATTGACAGTAATTTATAATCCTGTAATATGAATCATTTAACCCACTGAATACAGAGCCTGAGATAACTTGGGCTGGGGTGCACAGAGTGTTTTTAATTTGATTTGATTTGATTTATGTCAAGTTCAGATACATAGTGATAAAAAGCACATGGTATACGTTAGAAGAAGTTCATTAAAGCTTGACAGGATGACCCTTGAAAGCTCAAAAGCTCAAAAGCTCATTTACAATGGGGTCCTAAAGAGAACAACAACTTGACTGCTGGTAACGTGGCTGGTAAGTATTTAGCACTATATACATAATGAAACATATTTACAGGAGTTTAGCAGCAACACATTTAAAACGAAAAAAAAAATCAACACAAAAGAACAAAATGATACATATGATATCGGTAAGTTAGGGAAAAGAATACTGATCTGTAAGTCTAAAGCGTATCATACAATTGTGTAAATCATGTCACTTATTTCTTTTTTCTGAGATCAAGTGATAGGAACTCTTTCAGTACCGATAGTCTTTTAAATTGTGCAAAGTTTTCAACTGCTTGAATATCATTGGGGAAAGAATTCCAGTATTTGACTGTGTTATAATAAAAGCAGTTGCCAATACTGCCTACTCGTTTGGGCAAGATAAAATTATATTGACCATGTCTTGTATCATAAGTCTGTAACAAGATTAAAATTGATCTAACAGATATGAACAAGTCGGTGTGACTCGCATTGGTTCATCAATGAGTTGACTTAAACTGTAAGATTCAATGAGTCGATATATCTTTTGGAGAATGGAGAATTGTGAAGTAGACATATATTCATATCCCCTAAAATGATAAATTCATCATCTGTGCTAATATGTTCTAAAGAAGTTGACAAATTCTCAATAAACGTATTATTCTTTGGAGGTCTATATAAAACACCAACAACAATTGGTTTTGATCGTGGTAAAAGGACATTAAACTACAATGATTCGGTGACTTCAATTTGTATATCAACATTGATATTGAATGCGATATGATTTCTTATGTATGAACATACACCACCTCCGTATCCATCTATATTAATTTCTTCATCGTTTATTGAGTCATTTAACCATGTTTCTGTGAAAGCAATGACTGCCAGAATTTTACTTTTAAAAAGAATTCTAAGTTCAGAAATCTTATGCAATATAGATCTTACACTGAGATGTAAAAAATGTAGACCTCTGACATTAAATCTTTTTTCAAAAAAGAGCTGTTTGATCATTTAAGCCATTTATCCATAAATTTGGCTCAGAAGTATTGTCGAGCGTCAGAGTATCTTTGTATGGTTTTCATCCACCATGTCCACTGTGCCATAGTCATAAAATAATGAATCACAAAAAGATGGTAAACAACAGGTTAAACAAACCATTTTTCATCTGGGCTCATGTATAGGGTAATATATATATTCAAACTTATTTCTTGACAGTGAATGTGATACCATTTTTTTCAACTGAAGCAGAGAAGGCTGTGCTGGTTTGATTTTACTGGTTTTTCACAGTTTCCGCACAGAAACTTATATTTTGGGCCAGGGTTTAATTCAACATCGCCAGATAGTAATAAGAGAAGAAGAAAACAAGTCCTGCGACTACACCAGAATATTTGAAGGCCTCCTGAATCCCCAAATTTTGTTAGATGCTCCCCAGGTGCATATGTGCTAAGCACGCATCAAAAGTAAGAAATCAGGACCAGTGTAAGGCATGGGCATAAGAAAAGGTCAGATCCGCTTATAATGCATGAAATGATATCGATATTGAATCGTATCGGGCCTTCGGGAAGCAATGAAATGTTGCCAAGAGGGGCAGACCCCAATATGCTCGGACTGAATGCTGATGCTGTACCTTATATTCAAATGAAGCAAATCTGCTTGTGCTACTTTTCATCTATACTACTTGATTTGTCTATGACAGAAAATGCTTGTTATGCTGAAATCAGATTGTAATCAAAGGGTTGATTAATTTGTTTGTGTTTTCTGTCTACCCTCAGGCATTGGACGCATCACAACGATACTTTCCTCTACATGCTCCTGGAGTATGCCTGTGGTGGTGAACTCTTTACATACCTCCGGAACAATGGCCGCTTCAACAATGACACGAGCAAATTCTACGCCATGGAAATCATATCTGCAATAGACTATTTACATAAAGAAACCATTGTATATAGAGACTTAAAACCAGAGAATATATTATTGGATTCAGAAGGTCACGTGAAGCTGACGGATTTCGGGTTTGCCAAGAAGCTGGTGGATAACAGGTGAGTGTGGGGAAAGTAGATACAGGGACACCCTGACAGCCTCTGATACCAGCAGCTCATGATATCAACAGCACATGAGGCCAACATTCTATGAGACCGACTGCTCACAAAACTGACATCCAATGGGACTGACTGTGCCATGAGACCTACATCCCATGAGACACTCTACTCACAAGACTGACATCCAATGGGACTGACTGTCCATGAGACCAACAGCACATGAGACCAACTGCTCACAAGACTGACATCCAGTGGGACTGACCGTCCATGAGACCAACATCACATCAGATCGATGGCACATTAGATTGTCATACAATATCATTCCGACTATGTAGGAGACTGATGATGTTAGTCTGGTGAATCCTCAGGAAAGGTTTCTGAAGGCTCATCTCCAACTGTCCATAAGACAAACATGTTGGACTCATTGACTTTTGACAACATTTTTTGGGAGGCCCGTATTTGTCCAGTTTATGGGCTGTCAGTGTAGTGAGCCTTTGATCTTAAAGATTGTATCGTATAGCTAGGGCCAACTCTGTGGTTGAGGATGGGTGGGGGTGTGAGGTACCCAGTTATGTCACTAGACCCCATATAAATGGGGATGTCAGAAAACTACAAACCTTACAAGTTTTCCTAATATTTCCAACAAGGGAAAAGGAAAAAAGACAAAGAGTTTCAATTAATGCCAATTCTCTATATTATGATGGGTAAAATGTTTCCGTACAAAATAGTAAAGAAATGTAAGTACATGTATGACACCAGTTTTGAATTCTCTCCTCTCTCTGATCTTGCAGGACATGGACGTTATGTGGGACACCAGAGTACTTAGCACCAGAGATCATCCAAAGTAAAGGGCATGGGAAGGCAGTAGATTGGTGGGCATTGGGTATCCTCATCTATGAGATGTTAGCAGGGTGAGTATCTAACACTAACACCTTGGAACAGTATTCTAAACTTATACTTAGCACCGAATTAATACTTTGCACCAGAGATCATCCATCCGTTTAAGTGATCCACGGTCCGGGGATATATCCACTAGACCACTACACTTCTATATCTACACCTCTGTGCTTAGTAGATAAACCTCTTGTGTGAATTCAGGTCTTAGTATTTCTCCCTTGTGGTTTGTGATATTCATGTGAACATGGTCTGTGTATATTTGAACCTGGAGAATGTTACAGAGGTTCCATGTCTGAACACAGCATTTATCCCAAACATGCTGGGAATCTTCCCTCGATCCTCTCTGCTATTCCATCTGCCAAACTAACATCCATGCTTCTCCATTACTCCCTCATAAATCTATCAGTTTACAAGACTTTTACATCCAAATCCTCATCCCTAGATTCGGATGTCTCTTTTATGATTTTTATTTATGATCAGTGTATCTGAAGGGATTAGAAAGGACGGTATGCTGCATGTAGAAGCGTAATGCAATAGTGTCATGTATCATCTGCCTTTGGTTAGTGATTTGGTATCGGTGTGAAAATAATTTGTCTGTTGAAATGGTCTCTTTTTTTTTTTATTTGCTCTGTGAAAATGGGATTTCTTTGTTTGTGATGCTGTTAGTAAGGGCTTTTTGTTAGACTAAGAGCATTTTCTTGGGCTCTTTGCTCCCTTGAAACATTTCACTGTTTAATCCTTTTTGTAAAGGATCTTTAAAAATTTGTTCATTTAAAACAAAATATTTTATGTGCTGAGGTCATACCATAAATGGTAAAGTCAGCCATCATCCATAAGTACATGTGATTTTTTTAAATTCTTAGTGAAATTAATAATAAATATGTCATTTGCATGCATTCAGCATTTTAAAATGTAGCTGGAGAATTTGCTTAAGAAGAAAATCAAGAGCTTTCTGAAAATACCCGAGAACTAGACAAGTAGATGTATAAGCAAATTTTATTTACTTGCCTTCCTTTTAATAAGGCCTGACGGGTATAGGGGTATAGGGGTCAAATTGAAGGGGAGGGCCTCCGCCCCGGCTTTTGCATCTCACAACGAAGTGTGTCAGAGGAAAGTAGTGTGTATCTCAAACATTTGGGGAATCTTGAACTTGGTCACGCAACATTTGTGCTTGCTCCATAGTCTACCCATTAGCCTCTTATAAATCATGTGGTGTGTATATAGGTGAGCCATTCTCAATTGCATCACACATCTAGGTCAGTTTATATTTTGTTAACCATGCATATATGCACTATGTTTATCTCTTTCCATCACTCTCTGTCTCTGTACCTTCCAAACTTTACATCTCTGTCTCCTCTTTCCCCCTCTTCCTTTTGTTTTCTTGTTTTCTCCTATTCTTCCCTCCTCTCTCTTCTGAACCAGTGTTCTCATTCTCTGCTGTTCTGTCTATCTCCATATCTCTTAAACTCTCTCTCTCTCTCCTTCTCTCTTTTCTCTTTTCTCTTTCTCTCTTGATATATCAGTACTCTCATTCTCTGTTTTGAATGCCTAGGAATACTCTTTATCAACCTTTAAAGGGAATTCAATTTTTGCAAATTACAAAGATTGCAGATCCACATCTGTGCATCACCCGCAGTTGTTCATTAGAGGTCATTGGTCCAGTTTGTCCTCTGGTTTGACCAATCTTTCTCTAAGCTTTCTGATATGCTGTATGCCTATGAAAATGATACCTTAACAATTTTATGATTAGTGATGCATCATTTACCTTCTACCATGTTGCTGTGCATGACATGTGGGTTGACTAAACTGCGTTATCAAATCAGGGATGGCCTATGGGGGGGGAGGGGCAGGGGGCCATCCCTTTGATAAGAAGAGTGGGGGGGGAGAGAAGGGTCATGCAACTGTACAATAGCCCTATTTGTTCATGCAAAACATAAATAAGCTTACCTGTGGGTCATCTGCTAGCAAAGTACCGTGTTGCCGCCTCTGAATGAAATGAATGTGTAAACTCTTCACTCTACCCACTGTTTGAAGTTGATTAGGTTTGTGGTATTCCCTTTTTGAATGGGATACAGTGTATTTTGAAAACATGAATTGAACTGCAGGAAGAAATAGAGAAATAGATTTATGTAAAATACCACTTTGAAATGCATCAATAATTCTGCAATATAATAACTAGTGCTGATGACCCATGGAGCAGTTAAAAGTTACATGTGAACACAGTGCAACACTGTCTGAAATATCATGATAACTCCCAGTGAGCCCCTTGTCTATCTAGTGGGCCGTGAAGAAGTATGCGAGAGGCATCTTCATTCCCCCGATCTCCCGTGTTTCGTTACAAGAGACTGAGGGGATGCTAGCCAAGCTAGTGAGCGAGGATGGATGATACTATCCACGGGTGGTAGAAAAGAAGTGATGGGGCAACGCTTATAGCACTCCATCATGTCTTGAACATGACTCCATTCTAACTTTTTAGAGAGGACTCTGAGGGTCTGCCCTGTGCCTATTTTTGCATTCAGAAATATTCAGGGTTATGAAAAAAATAATTGAATCTAGGAAAAAAAACGTGGAGGAAGGGGGGAAGGGGCTTTTGCACTAACCTCTTGCTGTCTCCTGCTATTTTTCAAGCCTTGTATATTTTGTGTTTATTTTGAACCTTTTATTTTCATGAAATGAGAATACAAAGGGCAGCTTTATACAAGTAATATAATGATATTATACCGTTCTTGTAATCCCTTGTATAGTCAACAGCACCTCCCTAGAAATCTTTCATCGGGGAAGGGTAGGTGCAACAAGCGACGCTCCGTTATGCCTCTTCTTCTGTTTTTAGCTGCACATAGTATTGTAAAATTTATTGTGATTTTTTTTTACTTGCACTATTCATCTTGGCTCTTAACAAGCACAAGTACAGTAATACACTAACAGCAATCTGTACTCAACTGGAAGAAGAACTCATATCACATTATGATATAACGTCTCTATGCACTTCCAAAGGACTTTGGATAGCATTACCCTGGCTTTAGCCCTAGCAACCATAATGCTTCATGTATTCAAATAATAAATCCTACCAGGTACCCACTTACTACATCTTGGTTAAGTGAGGCAAATGCACATTAATGTCTTGCCAAAGTATGTTAGTACTGTGGCAAGGATTTGAACCTGGTTACCTGATACTTTGTGGTTGACAGCCTGGCGACTAATCCACTGGACCACAACACTTGTACATTCCATATCTTCATTCCTTGATCTCATGTGTTTCGTTACAAGAGACTCAGAGAAGATACCAGGGCTAGTGAGTGAAGACAGATGATGTTATCCACGGGCAGTGGAAGGAAAGTATGGGATAAGGCTTATAGCATTCTGTCATTTAACGGGACTCCATACTTACTGCATTTTTTTTTGGGGGGGGGGGGGGGTTGAGGAAGGATCAGTTTTCCTTGTGCCCTGTGTATTGCATTTAAGGTGTGGACACAGGGGGGGGGGGGAATTCTAGAAATGAATGCAGGGGAGGGGGACTTGTGCAATGCCCTTCTTTTTTAACAAGCTCAGTTGGAATGTATGTAACAGTTGTATCTGGGTTTTAGTTACTTTAATATGATAATTTCAGATTAGAATTAAGATTTATTGAAATTTGGTAGTCCTGTATATATAATATGTATATGAGATATGGATATTGAAACAAAAAAGTGGTCGATAACAAAGGTTCTATCAAGTGAAACTAGGCTGTTTGGCACAACCTGGCTATTGTAATATATAAACATTGAAATAATGGAGTTGGTTATTATTTATTTACAATTATGATTGTGGATGAAAGTTAGCTTAGGATAACAGAACAGTTCCCTCTGCATTAGGCTTGTAAATATGTATCACTGCACTGTGCAGCACAATATTGTAGTGCCATTGCTGAAGAGTATTTACAAAGCTTTCCCAATGTAAACGGTAGCCTCCAATATATATACCAACCAAATTTTCCCCTAATGTCTCCCAAGTCCCCCATCATCAACCTTTAATCCGCATCTCTGATGACTCCTAGAGGACATTGTACTTTGGCAGTGGACCTCTACGGAACAAGTTCAGAGGAGAGAGACTCCTCGTCACGTGGGCGGGCGACATTTTGGTAGACGATCATCTCCCGGTTTGAAATCGCTGAGGATTATGTGTAATTGCTAACATCATTCATGGAATTCAAGATGTGTCTTTTGAAGGGATACATCGTATATTATTTTCCGAGTCTGCCCATGTGGCCATATCATTTAACTACAAAAAATCTGTGTACCATCAGTTCGTATGATAGTTGTCATCGTGATAGAATATAAGACAAATCTTGACAAGGGACTTTGAGGAAAACAACAAAAAGTGTCTCTTTTTTTATGACATATATTCAATCAGGTTGGATACACTTGATTTTTTACAGTACCAGTAACTAAAAGTGTTATAAAGATTTCAATTTGTAATCAGTCTGAATTATTATTCAAATGTTGCTTGTTTATATTGTTTATATATGTAGCCAGGACAAAGAAATATCAATATCTTGGAAGTGACTAGCCCCTGCACTAAACCTACAGGAAAGAGAGGACTAAATAGTCAATGGCTTAAGTAAAACTAATTCACGTTTAACCTGTTGAGTACGATTTGATTTCAGTATAACAGACAACGTCTTTAGTCCCGAGCGCAAGTTATCTGGGGCTTAGTGTTCAAGGGTTAATGGTATAAGTACTTTGAGAGGTCCATATTTTCCTTTTTAAAGTTGATAGCCTTGAGTTTGTTGGCGTGGTTTCAAAACATTGTCATAACTTCTTAGTAGGGAATAAACTGGCTGATGTCATGGATTAATACTGCTTCTTTCCTCCACATTAGATTACATATTATCTTAAGATTCTAAAGAAATCTCTCAGAAGAAAGTGGTATCAGTCGTCATATTACATCACTGGGAAGAGGAAGATGGATCATTTTGTTGTTTGGTTCCACCGATGATGTCACAATATTGGATTTCAAGGTTAATCTGCAGAGAGCCTGCACTTTGCTTAATTACTTTGGAAGTTATCTTGATTAATTGGTTATCTATCGAGTGATGGATATTTTATAAAGGAGAATCAAACAACTGGATATGGGATATTCTTGTTTACGTGGTAGCTTGTTCTTTCATCATTTGTTTCCCAGTTTTCTTTTTGTTTTTCATGAATTTTTAATCCAGTATGTTGTGGTTCACAATCAGGAGACTTATCAACTAGCCCACAATATCTCTGTATGTATTAGAAAACTAAAGGTGAAACAGTAAAAACATATTCTACTTCTTAATATAGGTTGTAGTTGAACATCTGCAAAGTTTTAACCTCTGCTACTTTTGAGTTTGATCACAACCAAAAATGTTTTATTCCAGTGCTCAAATCTCAAATTTCTCTTTTGGTGGAGCAAGTCAGTAATAGTGCATACACTTCATAATTTGGGGAATTTAGGTACAATCCCTGTTTGCACATTGTTGCATGTCATGTTTATTTACATTACCTCTGTAGTGTGAACTTTCCTATTGTGATGTATTCTTTTGAGATGTACTTTGTGGAATGGTTGAAGAAACAGTGGCATATCCAAAATTGTCAAGGGAGGAGGGGTGGGAAATGAGTCTAAAGTATCTTTGCCCTGACAACATTTTCAGTGGCTTTTTATCCTTCAAATTCTCTGACAAAAAGTAGTCATAAGATTTTGTATTGTTGTTTAGTTTTGCAGACAATGTCATATTGCTGTCAAAGGAAGAAGGGGGGGGGGGGGGAGGGGCAATTAAATAATATTTGCTTTAATATTAAGAAAATAAGGGCTTTTTATCCTCAAATTCTCCGGAAAAAAAATGGTTAACATGTTTTCATGTCTTCTAGATGAGGTTATATTACTGTCTGGTGAAATCACAATTTAAGAGGGATATTTTTGTGTAGAGCCAGATAAGGTAAATTTTGCAGCATGCTGCTTTCTCTTTTCATGTTTCATTCCCTTGTAAGCCTACATCACTGGCGTACTGATGGGGGGGGGGGGGGAGGGAGGGCAGATGACTCCCAATCAAATTCAATCATGGCTTATTTCTCATTCAATACCAGTGATTTCAAATGTTGCTGAAATGACATGTATTGAGTTTCCAGGGCTTTTTCCTCACTTTTTTTGTAACATACTTTTCTGCCCCCCCCCCCAAAAAGAGTTTTTTTCTCATTACGCCACTGGCCTGCATGGTATAGACTCTTTATAGAGTTGAAGAAATTATTGCTTGATATGAAAGCCAGTAGAATCACACATAAAATAATAAAAATATCCATATTGCCTATAAGGGGAGTAGTGCAACATCCATAGATCTTTGCACCTCATCATAAATTTCCATTCACTTTGCTCCTTGAACATCAATAATTCATATTTAGCTAGATTTATGGTCAGGAATTTCAGCAGTTGTATGTGGCAGATGTCACATGACATAGTAGAGGTCATGTAATACCTCTTCTCGTATCCCATAAATTTGACATGAAATAGACCTCTTGCTCTTGAATAGATGGACATCATAAAATACGTCCCCTACTTCACACAGAGGCAGACATGATGTGGCAAACTACCTTAGACCAATACAGAGAAGAATTCGTAACAAGTACTGTATTCACTGTTATTTTCACTTGATTTAATTTCCGTGCTGAGCAACCCAAGAACATATTCGCGGGTTCTTAAATTCGCACTGCACAATTACTCACTCGCAAAAGTGCAAGATTTGATTTGATATTTCATTGCATGTGAAACTGTGCTTATATTTTCATGAGTTTTAGAATTCTCGCTTTCCCAAAATAGCGTGAAATCCGCAAAAATTAATGTACTGCAAATATTTCTGCATTTGCAGTAAGACTTGAAAAAAGGAGCTGTATGCAGAAGTGGCCCATTTTAAAATCTTTTCATTTAATTTGCCTGTTTTATCATAGGTAAGAAAATAATATGAAAAAATAGGCTATGTGTGCCTCTTTTCCACTTGCTCTGCATCTGTTTTGTACACAAACTAAATACTAAGCGGTAGCCCTGGATGAAACACATTAGGTAACCCTAACCCTAAGGGTGATGTTCGTTATTCCGAAGGTTTGTTATTCCGAAACATGCAAATTGCATATACCTAGATGTTCAATAGTCCCAAAATGAAAACAGGTTTGTTAATACGAACATTTGTGGCATCATTCATTAGTCTGAAAATGAAATAATGTTCGTTATTCTGAAGGTTCGTTAATCCGAAAATGAAATGAGATTCCTTATTCCGAAGGTTCGTTAGTCCGAAAATGAAATATGGCTCGTTAGTTTGTTAGTTATTTTCGGACTATCGAACCTTTGGAATAACGAACCTTACTTCACATTCAGATTAACAAACTTTCAGAATTACGAACCTTATTTCATTTTCGGACTATCGAACCTTTGGAATAACGAACCTTACTTCACATTCAGATTAACAAACTTTCAGAATTAGGAACCTTATTTCATTTTCGGACTATCGAACCTTTGGAATAACGAACCTTATTTCATTTTTCGAACCTTCGGAATAATGCCACAAATGTTCAGATTAGCAAACCCTTTTTCTGTTTTGGAATAATGAACATCACCCTCCTTTTTCATTAAAAATTTAAACTGTGCACAGGCATTTGAAGCTGAGGTTTGCTGTTGGATAGATCTGCATGAGCCTTGAACTAGTAAACCCTAACCCTAACTAAACCTTGTGATGAAATAAAGCCTGGAGCAATTGTCACTAGAGCATATAATGAAGCACCATCATTACATTAATGCCTCAGTCACATAGAGTCACTTACGTTGAGTTATGTCCGTCGCCTCCACCCATTTTGCATTCATTTGTATACAGCATAATTTTTCGCAATTTGACGCAACGCTGGACGCCGAGCACTGTGTGACTGGGCCATTAGGAGGCATGCCCAATGCTCATTAGAGGAATTCAGAAATGGCCATGACATGAAACATGGAATGTACTTTACGTCTCTGTGGCACCAGTCGTTGGGCATGCTTAGCAAGCGTGAAAACTTTCACGCCCGTATTATGTGATGAACCGTATCTTGTCAAACTGAGCGTGTCATGATTATGAGTGTTACCCTCACTAATTCAGATCTCCTTCCCACCCGACCCTACCTTCCTGCACCCATCTCATTCTCTCTTCTCTCCCTTCTTTATTCTCTCTCTTCTCTTACTTCTCTTCTCTCTTTCCTTGCATTATGCTGTCACTTTCTTTACTTTTTTACTTGTTCCTATCTCATCTTTCTCTCTTGATCCATTTTTTTTTCTCTCTCTCTCATCTTTTACATTCTAAATGTCATTATTTGTAATTTTCCATTTCACTCTTTTTGATGTTTTTACTCATGTTTTTGATATGCACTATGCAATATCTTTGTAAAATCCTGGAATGAATTTCCATGGAAAGTTGGACGAAATAAAATTGAATTGAATTGAATTGAATTGAATTTGCCTGTATTCTTGAAATCATTTCCAAATGTCTCTCAGAATATTTCTTTTTTACTTCAGTAATTTTGAAATTTTTTATTTGCTGTGCATAACTATCATCCTACAAGACTTGCAAAACCTAGACTATTTTCAATTTTAATTATCATCTTTAGGATAAGGAAAACAAGTAGAGACTGATAATATGACAATTTATAATATATACTAACCTTATATTGCCCATTCCAGTGATTTCCTCTCCCCCTGAAATTTTTTTTGTAAAAATAATTTTGATTACTACCTTTAACTGATGCTTTGACACTTCATTAAGCACAACTAGATCAGAGCCTGATTGGTTACGAGTGTTATTTTTGTCTGTCCATGGAATTGATCATATGTGGATTCTAGTTTACGTAGACAACTAGGGTAACCAAATCGTAACTAATTTCAACTCACTCAGTGATGCCCCTTAAAGTGAAACATATACACATTTCATTACTTATTTTTTACAGGCTTTCAAACTTTCAAAATTTTTCAAATGTCTGTCCGTGACAAAGTATTAGGCTCAAATTGGGTGACATTCAGGGCATTGTTATAATTTCAATTTTCAGTTGTGAGAGACAAAATTTGGCCAGGTGGGGGAAAAAATGGCTGATCCGTGTCATGTGTGGTAATTCATACCATGTTCATGCCATTATTTTTATGCTAACCAGAGTATTTGGTTAGAAATATAATGGTATAAACAAATTCTTACAATTTTCAGTTGTGAGAGAGACATGACGTAGCCAGAAAGTTGGGAAAATGGCTGATCATTATCATGCCATCTTCATGACATCATTATGCAAACCTGAGCATCCAGTTTTAGAAATGTAATTTTATCAACACAGTATGTTGCACCACAATTTTCAGTTGTGAGAGACAAAAATTTATCCAGGAGTAAAAAACAGAGGGATGATCAGTGTCGTGTATGGTATATAGTGCCATATATTTACATTTATGCTGTTATATTTTATCCAATCCAGAGAATTCAGCTTGAAATATAATTCTATTCGAAATTTAGCCAGGAAATAAAAAAGGGAAGCTGATCATTGTCATGTGCAGAGTACCATAGCATTTTTATGCTAACTAGATCCTTCGGTGACATGTGATTGTACCCATGTTACGGTACAATGTTCAGTTGTGAGAGACTCCAAAGTTAGCCAAGAGGGCCGACCATTGTCATATGCAGCATACCGTACCATCCTTATACCATCACTTATGAGAATGACACGTCATTTATCATATGGATTTACAGCTGTCATTATAGACCGACTATACCAGCCAAGCACAATTAGAACACTGGAAAGTATAATCTGTCCTAGTTACATGACATGCCTCCAGGTGGAGCATAGTGCCATTGAATTTTGAAGTTTCAAATCTGTTGACACCAGTGGCGTAAGGAGCAAAAACTTGTGGGGGGGGGGCTGAAAAAAAAATCCGCATCACCACCCGGTGGCAAAAAGTGAGGGAAAACCCCTGGAAAATCATGTTATTTCAGCAACATTTTATAATCACTGGTATTGATGGAGAAATAAACCACATTTGAATTTTAACTGCCCCAAGCACCCCTCCCCCCCCCCTTCCCATCAGTACGCCTGTGCTTGGCACCATTGTGCTCATGGGATTCATATCTGTGACAACACCAGAATAAAAATGCTTCTTCAACATGTGCATTGTATGAATCAAACCATTACTAGTTATTGGATTTCATTAGTGGGTAAAATAAAATGCACAGTTCATACTTCATACCTGATGATTGAAATGCATCTGTGTGGAACATAATATAGTTTGATTGTGTTTTGAATTACCCAATCTGTTCGAGCCGTTGTAACCATTTTGCGTTTGTGATAATATCCCAAGTAGATCATATATTCAATACTTTGTAACAGGTTCTCCCTCTTATGGTTTCATGTGAAATAACCTGTTATTGGTCTCATTACTTTTGAAAAAAATTGCATAAGTGATGCTATATCAGGCAAACCTATGCAGCAAGGTTTTATGTTTTGTTTAAGAGAAAGGTAAGAATAAACTGTAGACACGTGTATATTTTCTGTAGGTACTGTAAACTGTTGTCATGAAAATTGTATTCAAGCTTTGAAGCATTTCAAATATGTTCCAGGGGGAGGGGGGAATCAATGAGATCAGCATCTAGTTTACTAGTAAATGGGTTGCATAAAACTCATTCAAATCAATATTCTGATTTATGATGGATTATAAACATAAAATTACTTCTCAAGATCACCTCACTGTGAGGCTTACTTTGAACCATTGAGTGATCACGTTCACGTCATGTTGTCGTCTTACACAACTTGTCATGAATGGTAGGGCTTAAGTGTCAGGTCCAGTTTACCCAATGCATGTTATGAAAAAGCTACAACAAATCTACGAATACTCACTTCTCAAACCAGACACTTGATTAATAAGACGGATGTACTTAACAGATGTATACACCCTCCCTTTTGTGAATTTAGGGCCTATAATTGACGAAAATGTTATGGCTCAAAGTATAAAGCCCACTGGGATGAAACAAAGGTAGATGGAGGAAACTATCATTATGCAGAAATCTTATGAAGATGTGGAGTTAGGCAAGAAGGAATGGATGAAGATAGCAAGAATTGTTTTCATGGAAGTATTCTTGTGATTGCCTAATGAAAGGCTTACTCCTGTTAATGCTTTTGTGAAGCTTATTTTGGTGTCAAGGATATTAGTTCTCATTGTTATGTTTAACCCAATGACTACTGAATTCTTAAATCCCATAAGTTTAATATAAGGGCCACCTGGTTTCAGTAACCAATGGGTTAAGTTTGTTTATTTAATTGAATTTTATTTCTGCATTCTATAACATGTTACAAAATTATCTAATATCAAAGGAATTATTTTCAGACATATACAAAGAAAGTGTATAATGGAAATTAACATTTTATAATTAGAAAAAATTGTGAACACAGGAGATCGTCATCATGAGTGATGAGTATAACCTCATCATCATAAGTGATGAGTATTACTTTCTAAATTTTTCAAAAAAATGACTGAAAAGATCAAGAGTAGTCATTCTATGACTGAGGCCAGTTATTATCTCTAGATGGTATGCTTTAATTACCATTATTTTTTTATATACTTGAAATATTGAAATCTATATTTCTCCTTCAAATTAAAAAAGGAAATTGGAACATGAACATCTGCATGCATGTTAGATTGATATTGTTATTGTTCTGTTTCCTCTGAACAATGTTGGCAACTTTGTCTCATTTATGCTTTTTGATCATTTATTGTTATGATGATAATGACTCATCCAGAAATTATTTTACATTGCTTCAACAGTGGAGTCATTTGAATGCTACCATGACACCATGCCAAGGGAACAAATATAATGGACAAAAGAATTACCAGTTTTTGTTAATGTATTTCTGTGTCAGATACTGGTCCAAATGTAAAATGCACATGTGGTAAACATATGCAATCACGGCACCTCAGACATGTTTCTCACCTGCAATGGCTATTGAGAATGGCACTTCTCAGATTTGCCAGGGACCGTTTAGCTATTGTCACCCCAAAATAGAAATGTTTGAAAATCCAAATGTATTTGTGTCCATCTGTGCTGCTTCATGCTTTACTGACGCAGTGATAGCTAGACCACAGAGTGTCAATTCTTTATTCATTTAAAGCAATGAAAAAAAAAACAAAAAAAAAAACATTACTCCTCCACTACACTCCACCCCACCCCATATAGCTTTGATGAATGTGCTCTCATCCACACTTTTTTTAATGGATTGATGCTCCTGCAGTACACTATATTCATATTCATATTTTATGGAATTCATTCTTTTTTCTACATTGTATGACCTTCTAAGTGGTACTTGAAGGAACTTGTCTAATTTTTTGTTATTCAGTACACATGTAAGTTTTTATTTTTGGACATGGTGGGTAAGATTTAGGCAAGATTTGAAACTAATTGTAGGTACAAGGAAAACTTCACCCTTGGCAGAAATAGGCCTAGGCAGAAACATTCATCCTTGAAATTTTATAAGTAAACTAGGTTTCAAAAATGTTTGTTAAAATTCTAGAAATCTCAGAAAAACATGACCTAAACTGTATGAAGTTATTAACATGTAGGGTTGTCATGGTCTAGTGGACATATCACTGGACTGTTGATGACTAGGTTCACAGTTCAAGTCCCACCACAGCACTAATTCCTCTGGGCAAGGCATTTGTCTACATTTGCCACTCTCCACCCATGTGTAGTAAATGGGCACCCAGAAGGAAGAAATTCTTGAAATGCTGGAGCATCGTAATAGCAGCCATACTAAAGCCGAGGGTAATACCAGTAACAGTGGAGTTCCAGGATTGTCAGGTTGTGAAAGACATGAGCATTATAATACCACAACCCAGAATTGTTTGTTATTATTGTTATCATTATTCATTATTAGGTGGTCTGTCATATTATGACAGATCACCTTTTAATTTCGTCAGAATTTTCTTTATTCTTCATTAATTATTATTATTATTCTTTTTATTGGTACCCACTTTTTTGTGCAGTCGAGATCTCAGAACTGGCTGAATCATTTTTCGTCAAATTTTCAGGAATCATCAGTCATAACGAGATCTCGGATTTGTAGTCATTTTTAAGGTCATCAGGTCATCGTGACGTCATCCAGGCGCCATTTTGTAAAAATCAACTCATGATCATATCTTCATAACGGAATGTCATTTTTCATTCATATTTGGCATGATGAATATTCATATCAATCTGAACAATTCCAACTTTTCAAACGCGCGCGTACGCGTACGTCCGCGGGTCAGTGCACGCGCAAAATTTAAAAATGCTCAAAATCACTCATGGATCAAACCAAAATCCATTTCAGGTCATTTTAAGCATTTCAAAAATTTCCGCGCGTAAGCGCCCGCGCGCGCGTATTGCGCGTGCGCAACTTGTAAATAACGTAAAAACGCCGTTTTTTCACTTGAATTGCAATTCTGAGACATTTCTTGACCATTTCTATCGGTTTAGAATCGATTTCAACTTACCAAAACGCCGCACGGACGCGTCAAAGTTTAAAATCCGTGCGCGCGTCTATGGGGCAAATAACGTAAAAACATGCAAAAACATGCCCCTTTAAAATCCGCCATAGCTCGTTAAAAAGCGTGGGGACCCCCCTTTTTTTTTACATTTTCTGAAAGCCTATGAATTGAAGATTTGAATTCATGAAAAAAAATTGGGGGTCGAACAGTCGGAACGTTACCATATTCTCATGTGAACTCAAAATTTCATTTTTTCAATTATGACGTCATGTTTTTTACCTTTAATCAAGACTATATCGCTTATTGTTGGCCGATTTTCGCCAGGATTTCAGTATGTTGTAGCTGAGACAATGCTCTTATATACCAATTGCCTTTATTTTTCATTTTGAGAACCGCATCATGGTCTAATCTCACGATAAACGGAGGCATGTCATTTTTTCACATTTTGCGTGTATTGTCTATGGGACATGACCTTTTTCTTATTCTTGATTCTACATTCCCGTCTTTTTTGAGCAACAGCTCCATTATTTCTACTCGATTTTCGCCCAGCTTCGAGTATGTTGTAGCTGAGAAAATTCTCTATCGTAAGTGTGCCATTTATCTTTTAATCAAATGTCAGGAACATATCGAAATTTGAACTGGAAGATATGATTTAGGAATCCATTTTCCATCTACGTGTTATCTCTATGGACTATATTCTGGTCCATCGGTAAAGCACTGGTCTCACATCCTCATGGTCCCTGGTTCGACTCCCGGCGACGGCGGTGTCAATTTTTTTTTTTTTTTTTTTTTTTTTTTTTTTACATTTTTTACCCTTTCATATTACCATCTTCATCGACTCCGTTTACACATACAATTACAAACAACGCCATAACTGCGTTATTTTGCATGTTATGTCTATTGCAATGCAGTGTACATTATGTACAACCCTATTGCAAATATGATTCATGAACGTGTACTGAACCTTTAGGGTTAACTTGCATAATACTAAAAATCAAATCGTCCTGTGTCTGTGATGCTAGTCTCCTTCTCAGACCTGAATATTTTTTTAGGTTCATCAGGTCATTGAACATTAGATAAACTGGTGATTAGACAGCAAATGGATTACCCGACACAAAACGTTTCAGAACGTTCTTAGAACACATTTATTAGGTCTGCTACATCTTCGTCTTTAATAAACGTTCAGAAAACGTTTTCAGAACGTTTCCAAAACGTTTAAAAACGTTTTTTATTAGGTCCGCTATTAGGTCTGCTACGTCTTCGTCTTTAATAAACGTTCACAAAACGTTTTGTGAACGTCTTCGTCTTCGTCTTGAATAAACGTTCACACAATATTTTTAGAACGTTCACAAAATGTTTCCAATATGTTTTCTTTAGGTCTGCTATGTTTTCGTTTTTAATTAACATTCACAAGACGTTAACAAAACGTTTGTATTAGGTCCACTACGTTTTCGTCTTTAATAAACGTTCACAAAACGATTTCAGAACGTTCATAAAACATTAACAAAACGTTTTTATTAGGTCTGCTATGTCTTCGTCTTTAATAAACGTTTTCAAAACGTTTTCTGAACGTTGACAAAACGTTTACAAAATGTTTGTATTAGGACTGTTATGTCTTAAAAGTTCACAAAATGTTTTCATAATGTTGACAAAACGTTTTCAGAATGTTCACAAAACATATTTAGTAGGTCCGCTACGTCTTTGTAATAAATGTTAACAAAACATTTTCAGAACGTTCATGAAACGTTTATAAAACATTTTTATTAGTTCCGCTTCAGCTTCATTTTAATAAATGTTCACAAATTGTTTTCAGAAAGTTCACAAAAAGGTTTTCATAACGTTCAAAAAACGTTTTTATTACGTCCGCTGCGTTTAAGTCTTTAGTATACGTTCACAAAACGTTTTTATCACGTCTGCTACGTCTTCGTCTTTAAAAAAAAACGTTCGCAAAACATTTTCAGAAGGTTCATAAATCGTTTACAAAACATTTTTATTATGTCTGCTACATCCTTGTCTTTAATAAACGTTCACAAAACTTTTTCAGAACGTTGACAAAACACGTTTTTATCAGGGCTGTTTCCTCTTTGTAAATTTTCTCTCAATGGGGACTTTAATTGGGAATGACTATAATCCTCTTCATGACCATGATAATGAGATAGTAATGTTGACTGTGATACAAACCCTGATGATGAAAATGATGAATAAAAGGCCAACTGTGATATACCTTTCATAATCATAGATATCATATCCATATCAAAAAGACGACAGACCACCTAATTCGTCTGATCGAATGACGAATTAAATCTCGTTATTTATTGTTATTATTATTATTATTATTATTATTGTTCATTATTATTATTATTATTTTCATGGTTGTTGTTGTTGTTGTTGTTGTTGTTCTTGTTGCTATAACATTGTCCTTTTGTTTCCCTGTTATTGCAGGTACCCACCTTTCTACGATGAGAACCCATTTGGCATCTATGAGAAGATCTTGGCCTGTAAGATAGACTGGCCCAAATCAATAGCAGCAAAACCAAAGTAAGTTGGCTATTTTTAAAGTCTTTTGTAACCCGTTGTGTGATGTGGGCTGCTAATTCTCCCCAAGAATTCAAGTATGCATTAAGACTGAAAATGGCTCCATATTATTTGACAAATGTCTACACAATTATTTGACAAATGTCTGAAATTATAAGAGAATTGCTGGTTTCATTACTAGAACTCAGAGATGTAGCTTTAAAGTGAATGCAGAAATTGTTCTTTTTTAATGTTACAATTTTTTTTCCTCACAAAGTCACATTTTTGTATTGGATGACCTTCCCATATGGACAATTGTTGGCACCCAGGGAGGGTGCATCATGCCTTTCACATCCCTCACACCAAAAAAACTACCCTTTCTCTCTCTCTCTCTCTCTCTCTTTCTCTCTTTGGGGGGGATTCAATGGTGTGTACAGCAATATATTTCACTGCCCCCCTCCTTCGGGCTAGTTATAACTTTATTTTGGTCCAAAAATTGCCCAAATCTTCGAGAAGGTGGTACATAAGGGAACATCACTGTATAGGGTGTAGACTATTTTGAGAAGCTGATCTAGTTATTAGGTGGTCTGTCATTTATGACAGATCACCTTTTAATTTCGTCAAAATTTTCTTTATTCATAATTATTATTATTAATTATTATTCTCTTTATTGGTACCCACTTTTTTGTGCAGTCGAGATCTCAGAACTGGCTAAATCATTTTTCATCAAATTTTCAGGAATCATCCGTCATAACGAGATCTCGGATTTGTAGTCATTTTCAAGTTCATCGGGTCATCGTGACGTCATCCAGGCGCCATTTTGTAAAAATCATGTTTTGATCATATCTTCATAACGGAATGTCATTTTTCATTCATATTTGGCATGATGAATATTCATATCAATCTGAACAATTCCAACTTTTTAAACGCACGCGTACGCGTACGTCCGCGCGTCAGTGCGCGCGCAATATTTAAAAATGCTCAAAATCACTCATGGATCAAACCAAAATCCATTTCAGGTCATTTTAAGCATTTCAAAAATTTGCGCGCGTATAGCGCGTGCGCAACTCCTAAATAACGTAAAAACGCTGTTTTTTCACTTGATTTGCAATTCTGAGACATTTCTTGACCATTTCCATCAATTTAGAATCGATTTCAACTAACCATAAGGCCGCACGCGCACGTCGAAGTTTGAAATCTGTGCGCGCGTCTATAGGGCAAATAACGTAAAAACATGCAAAAACATGCCCCTTTAAAATCCGCTATAGCTCGTTTAAAAGCATGGTGACCCCCCATTTTTTTTACATTTTCTGAAAGCCTATGAGTTGAAGATTTGAATTCATGAAAAAAAATTGGGGGTCGGGTAGTCGGAACGTCGTCATATTCTCATGTGAACTCAAAATTTCATTTTTGCAATTATGACGTCATATTTTTTACCTTTAATCAAGACTATCTCGCTTATTGTTGGTCGATTTTCACCGGGATTTCAGTATGTTGTAGCTGAGACAATGCTCTTATAGATCAATTGCCTTCATTTTTCATTTTGAGAACTGCATCATGGTCTAATCTTACGATAAACGGAGGCATGTCATTTTTTCACATTTTGCGTGTATTGTCTATGGGATATGACCTTTTTCTAATTCTTGATTCTACATTCCCGCGTTTTTTGAGCAACAGCTCCGTTATTTCTGCTCAATTTTCGCCCAGCTTCGAGTATGTTGTAGCTGAGAAAATTCTCTATCGTAAGTGTGCTATTTATTTTTTAATCAGATGTCAGGAACATATCGAAATTTCAACTGGAAGATATGATTTAGGAATCCCGTTTTCCATCTACGTGTTATGTCTATGGACTATATTCTGGTCCATCGGTAAAGCACTGGTCTCACATCCTCATGGTCCCTGGTTCGACTCCCGGCGACGGTGGTGGCATTTTTTTTTTTTTTTTTTTTACATTTTTTGCACGTTTATATTACCATCTCCATCGACTACCTTTACACATACAGTTGCAAACAATGCCATAACTGCGTTATTTTGCCTGTTATGTATATTGCAATGCAGTATACCATAGTTAATGTACAACCCTATTGCAAATCTCATTCGTTAACGTGTTAGTACACCTTTTGGGTCAACTGTTCGTGATACTCCAATTTCAAATCGTTCCATATTTATATTAGTCTTCTTCCCAGACGTTATTTTCTTTATGACATTTAATTTCGACGTCCCTCGAGAGATTCTTTTACTAAAAGAATGTGACAGACCACCTAATTCGTCCTGTGACGAATTACAATTCTCATTTCTCTTACATTTTCTTTTTCTTCCCTACTCTTGGGCTACTTAAGTGCTCCTTGAATGCATACAAGATAACGACTCTCTTGTGACTGGTGTAATATCTTGTTTACTTCGTTGAGAATTTCTCGACCAGTTGTTGTGGACTTGCCGACCAGTTGTCTTGTCCATTTGTACATGCTATTGCTGACCTCCAGTGCTTTATGAGGCATTCAGGGCCCTTTAAGCCCTTAATTCCAATTCCCGCTAGAGTTTCTAAATGCTGTTTTGCCGTAAATACTCCTGTATGTACATGCCTGTTTACGGATGTTCTTGATTGCTTGTCTGCTTTTTTACATGATGGGTAATTTGTTTTCCATTTCAAAAGTAAACAGTCCCACAAAATGTATGACATGTTGGCAAACAGCACTCACTGCTTCTTATTGATTTTTTTTTACACAATCTTTGAAATTACTGCTAGCAAAAAGGTATTCCCCAAAATGTTGTTTCTACTTACCCCTTTTCAGAGTGGCAAAAATACAATTTGGCTGTATGAAAAAGCTTTATATGATAAATTATTTTTACCGTCGGGATATAAAATGAAATATAATACAGTGAAATGCAGGTTTAGACTTTGTTTAAAACAAAACAAAAAATGAATATGACGAATGATAGTATATGTGAATGTCATATTAAACGAAGTCTGTATACCTGACAAGACTTGTTTTTTTTTTGTTGTTGTTGTTTTGTTTTTTTTTGTGGGGGGTCAGCTATAATTTTTACCCTTGAGCAATGCCCATGATATACGTGTAAGCTGACACATATGATGTAGGCTGACTCCCCTCCTCCCATCCCACCCCCCCCCCATGGTTTTGCCATATGCTTCTTTATACTGTATTCTTATCCCGTGTGTACTTCTTTATGCTATGCCAGGGAGATGGGATTTCCCTTGCTTTGCATTGATTCTGTATGCAACATTTATCTGTATAAAATCAATGTAAATTTGATCTTGTGTGAATGACCTGTATTTAACATTTCTTGTATCTTTTTTGAGAATACCACCAGGGAATCTGGCAAAAGTTTTGTCCTCTTCTGTTGACCTTCTTGTAATTGCTACAAAATTGGGACTCTTACCAATACAAATCCACACCAGGCTTTGAAATAAACCCCAAAGCATCTCCTTTCTATGAAAAAAGGTTTTATGCTTAATCTGCATGACATCTAAGTATGTAGATCTCTCAAGTGAGTTTACTTCTTTTGTTCCACACATGTCTTCGATTTTATCGACTCCTTTATGATCAATTCAACTTTAGATTGTCCCCGAGTATTAACTTTTAATGTTAGCTTACAGTATTTCTGGATAACTGAGTTTAAAGTACTATCCTACAAAAACCTTTTAATAGGTGTTTTGACAGAGCAGCACATATTATGTATCTATTGAAGGACCCTGTCGCTTTGTTGCATATCAAAACACAATGCATTGAAGTGCCAGACACTTAAAGAAGATTTAATTTAGCGTAACGTTAACCCATAGAGGTACAGTGTCACCTTTAGGAGACACTTTTGCAGTATCTGTTGGTCCAGAATGTTGGGCAGTACATATCATACATGGGCAGAAAGAGAAAAATGCACTGACAAATTTGACCCCATTCCCATCGCTGTATGGTGTGGCGTTCTCAAATTAGAGCAGTTTAATTGTAACTAATCATTACACTCTTTAAATTGGCAATGCAGTGAATAATATACAATCACTATTTCTGTGTTCAAATTGGCAATTTCTGATTCAATATTACAATTATATTTCATTTTGGTTTTGTTATATCCATATTTATTTTTTCCAAGCTATGTAAATGTGGAAGAAAATAATTTGTATTGCCAATTTGAGGATTGAAGATGATTAGTTTAGACCTCAAGAAAGCTCTGTACTGCTATGGGTTTAAGACATTTTTCTGTATGTTTGGAATTCAGTGTCACTATATTGTAGTCATAATATGAGCTTTAAATATTACTTCTACAAAGAGATATTGCAAGTTCAAAAATACTCTCACTTAAAACATCCGTGCAATTATACTGGGTGTCCCAGAAAAAGCTGAATGGCGGATTTTCAGTACTTTACCTTCAAAATGTTGATATTTTGTTTACACCAATGGCTAAAGCATTTTCTGCCAAACAAAAATGATACCAAGATCATTGAATTTGGTGAAGCAATTTTGATCCTATGCTCGTTTTTTTAAATACAGTAATTTTCAAATTTTGCATGTATTTTGCAACAGATGAGAGCAGAATTATGCCAGGAATGGCCTTTCATATGGCATGTTATGTTATTTACATGCATCACTGGGCTTCCCTCAGACATTGTGTTATGGAAGGCCTTCCTGACACAATTTTGGTCTCATCTCTCGCCCAAAATTTGAAAATGACTGTATTTTAAGACATGGGCATAGAATCAACATTACTTCACCAAATTCAATGATATCCGTATCATTCTTCTTCTCGGTAGAGGATGCTGTACCCAATGATGTAGAAAAATTACATACTTTTCGAAGGTAAAGTACTGAAAATCTGCTTTTCCTTTTTCTGGGACACCGGGTATAGGTAGGCTCTTTGATGTATGTGCATGGGCAGGTATGAATTCAAACATTTACTGAATCGAACAGCCATTTTATTCTGTAAACACCATTGTGTGGTCCTGTTTTATCCCTTATCTTTTTCTAATTCTTTAACCATTAACCTATAGAATACTGCACAAATTTTGTTTTAAATTTATTTTTTTTTTAATTTTTTTCTTTTCCTTTTTTTTTTTTTTTGGGGGGGGGGGGGGGTATTTCATGCATAATAGCTGTACTTCAATTTTTTTCAGGTGATATTGGTACACTTTAAGTAAACATTAAATGATATAGCAGTTAAAGATTCATGGTTGATAAAAGAAAACCTTTAGAAGCACTTCACTAGTTAGGGGATATGTGGTTTGTTAGTTTTTTTGCTTTGTACGTGTAGCAATAAGGTCATCATGTAGGGTTAAAATGTATCTATTCCTATCTAAAGCTTGCCCATTTCGATTGAATTTTATAGAATTCAGTAAGATATTAAGATTTAACAGCTCATTACGTAAAGCTGCAAGGGATTAAGAAAAACAGACTTTCACTTTATTGTGACTAATGGCTTTCTTAAATGCAAGGCTTAAGTAATAATTATTAGATATGATGAATTTGGTGGATTCAAAGATTTCATGGGTTCTTTATTCTGATGTACAGTTCAGTACACTTTGTTGACTCCTCTGTCCTGCATTAATTCAATAACTTGATTTTTTTTTTCTTTTGTATAACATGTATTTGTAACTTGTGCCAGAGATTGCCAGTCCAAATATACTCTCACTTAAAACATCAATGCAGCTTTGTAGGTAGGCTCATTGATGTATGTGCATGGGCAGGGATGAATGAAGGCATTAACGGAATCAAACAGCCATTCGATCGATAGCTTGCCCATTTTGATTCAATATTGATAGAATTCAGGAAGATATTAAGATTTAACAGCTCATTACGCAAAGCCTCAAGGGATTAAGAAAACAAACTTTCATTTTATTGTGACTAATGGCTTTCTTAAATGTAAGGCTTAAGTAATTAGATAAGGTGAAATTTTGATGGATTGTAAGATTTCATGGGTTCTTAATTCTTATGTACCCTTCAGTACACATTGTTGAATCCTCTTTCCTGCATTATTTTGATAACTTGATTTTTTTTCTTTTTGTATATATTTGTAGCCTGTGTTTTATTTTGGCCATATCATTCATTCATATATAGATCTATATTACCTTATGACTACTTCAGTCACTTTGAAAAGCCTATATTTCATACTTAATACATGATTGCATGCTAGTATCACTGTGACATTGTGAAAGGTAGGAAAAGAAGTCCTTACTCCATATTTCTTAGCATAGCATTATCATGGACAGGAGTACTGCAAAGGGAGGGGGCAGCTGTGAAATTGGAATCATATTAAGATTTGCTGCTTGCAAAAAAATCACCATCTGTTCATCAATATTGCAGCTACCCATGGATATTTTTTGAAGTGGTTGCCAACTGAAATTTTTAATGGTCTGTTTACATTGAGCCCTTCTTTAACAAATTTAGGATGAGGGGGTCTGGACCAAAATTCGATAGCCCAAGTGTCCAAGCGCAGTTAGTGTCGAGCCTTGAACATTGTACCAAAATAATCTGCACATTTGCTGCATGCCTTGACTCTCTGAACTTGTGGCCTAAACTGCAAATTGCATTTAGTCCCATTTACAGTGTTTACACAGTGACTCGGCTCGGGGTTCAACACGGCAATTTTATGTCATGTAAACAGGATCAGTGTGACCTGCGAGCCGTGTTGAACACCGCTTTTTTGATCCACCAGAATTGCAGGTTTCAATCCGCGAGCCGAGTCAAACTCGCCAATTTTTTCGTGTGTATACAGAAAGCCGTGTTGAACCCACTGACCTAGGTCATTGGGTGAACTTAGGCAAGTCATCACAATTCTACTTCCGTTCGTGATCCGCAGGCCGTGTTGAACTCGCCTTTGTTGTTCCCATATAAACACGATCGCAGTTGCCCTCATCGCAGCGTTCGACCCTGCTTGAGGATTCAACACTCGAGTCGAGTCACTGTGTAAACACGGTAATTGTACAGTGTGTGATAGGTTTTCCACCAAAGTGTTTTTGTTGTGCTGTAACTTGGTCAGATGTAGTCAAGGGCAATAGGGAATGACATTTGATGAAGCTTATACCTTAAGCCATGATCTTTAATAGGATTAATGCAGCCATTAGTTGTAAGCTTCCTCTATAGTTCATACAGAGATCAACTAATATCATGATCCTGTTATTCAGGGAGTTTGTAGATGGCATAAGTCAAGGTAGATGGTGCTATATTACCATGTTTACACAGTGACTCGGCTCGGGGGGTTCAACACGCGACCTGTGCTCAACACGGCAATTTTATGTTGTGTAAACGTGATCAGTGTGATCCGCGAGCTGTGTTGAACACTGCTCTTTTGAGCACCGCTTTTTTGATCCACCAGAATCGTAGGTTTCAACCCGCGAGCTGAGTCAGACTCGTCTACTTTTTTCGTGTGTAAACAGAAAGCTGTGTCGAACCCTCGTGACCTAGGTCAAACACAGAATAGCCGCATCCAGTATTGCGCGAGATAGCTCTCTTGTCCTTGCTGTGCCCCTGCCCTCACTCGATTTTCCAAGGTAAAAACTACTCTTTTTAGGGATCATGAAATTCTACTCTTGCTCGTTAAATTGTTTGTATGGTACATGTATATCACTATTTGGTATGATCCTTGCATTACTTATTCTTCCATATATTTAATATAGTGCCGTCACCATGGCAGTTTTATAACTAATGTAACCCAGCCTCACTCTCGGTGTTCAGTGTTTAAAGTATTTTGTTGTGAACGTTGTGGAAAAATGTAGTCGGAGGCAAATTTCCCGCATTTGTGATGTCAATTCTACTTCTGTTCGTGATCCACGGGCCATGTCAAACTCGCCTTTTTTGTTTCGGTATAAACACGATCACAGTTGCCCTCTTCACGGCGTTCGACCCTGCTTGAGGATTCAACACTCGAGTTGAGTCACTGTGTAAACACGGTATTAGTTCCAATGGTGCTTGCCATTTATATGAGATGAAAAAGTTGGATTCAAATGGTATTCTGATGTTAGAGTGGAGAAATTGATATTAAAAGTAAGAAATCAGAATTCTTGTATATGATTTAAAATGTTATTCAGTTATCTATTTGTTTTAACTAAGGTATGTATTATATGATAATTTGTCAATAAAGAGAGAGAGAGAGAGAGAGAGAGAGAGAGAACAGAGAAAGGAGAGAAAAAAGACGAGGAGGGAGCACTTTGGTATATTGGTGAAGGCTCTTGCAAATTAGAGGTTTGAGGTTCAATCCTGGCTAGGTGCTTATGTCTGTTTTGCCCACATTATGTCTGTCTTGACCCAGGTGTATTAAATGGATACTTGGCAATGCTTGGGTATAGCTGTAGGGCCTCGAGGAAAAGCAATAGTATACAAATAATGAATGTTTATGAGTGCAATGGACAGAATATTTCATGAGGTGAAAGATGAAATGATCCATTCAACCAGGCGAAGTCGAGTTGAATGGATCAATAATTTCATCTTTCACCGAATGAAATATTCTGTCCATTGCACGAATGAAAAAAAATTCATTATTTGTTTTATATGACAACTAAAATTAGATCAAATCGCAATAAATCAATAGTGCTATACGCTACCGCGCTGTTCGTGGTGCACACTGCAAAACACAAGCGTTTTAAGTACGTTGTGTGCAGGGCTCTCGGCGTTCGTGCAATGGAGCAAATCGTATGGATCCAAAATTGCACGGTAAATGGAGCCACAATTGCACGAATGATGACGTCATAGTGCAGTGGGATAAATGATTAATATCAAACAGCCAATCAAATGAGAGGGATCTATGTAGGTGTTATATAATAATACAGTGTACTGATGTGGCTACCCTATGTATAAATACGCACTTTCACACCTACCTGATCAGGAAAAATACCTAGTATTTAGTGTGAAACGAAAGTACTTGTAATATCCCCGAAAAAATTACCCGTATTTTAGTAGGTACTTTCTCAAAATAACGCATATTTTCTCCAAGGTTGCAGGGATATTTGCAATGTGAAAGCAAATTATGAGAACTTCTATCCTCTCGCCACTGCAGAATGCAGGAAAGCATGCACCTCATCTCCAAAATAAACCGCATGCTCATAACTACAAGAACTTTCCCAAAGAGATCTGATTCGGGTTGGTGTGAATGCGCGAAATGATTGTCAGGTATTTGGGGGCTTGAAAAGGTTCTCGTAATTTACAGGTATTTTTCCTGATCGGGTAGGTGTGAAAGCACCTAATGAAACCCAGTTATGATATAGAAGTAAAATGCAACTTCGGAGATACGTCTTCACAGGTCATTCATGTCGAGCTTGTTTTTGTATTTTCCTCAAGAGACCATGCAGCAGAGGAATACAGTACAAAGAAAAGGTATTGAGGCATGTGTCGCAAACTCCAGCAATCATTACTTCCACAAAGCTCGATTGACAACCCAGAAATTTGGTAACGGGTGATTTACTCCTAAGAAATCAATCAGCCTGTATTGTTTCAGTGTATGCATAGCACAAGGGAATACTGCTGTATTGATTTTCAGGGTTGCATGCCAGCCAGAACAAGGACAGCCCCCCCCCCTGAAAACCATGCCCCCTGTGTTCAGACACAAAAAATTTGTTGTATGGTTATGCCGAATCTGTTCAGCTATACATTGAACAATGAATCTGTGTGTCTGAACGCTGACTAGCAAAATGATGTATGATGAAGTGTTGTGTAACAAAAGGCGGGTTAATTGAGCATTGTTTTGAACTAAAATCGTGTTCCATCAGTGTCTGAACATATGGCGACCATAGAACAGTATAAGTGGGTGGGGCTAAACGTGAGTACGAAAACTGCTTATCTCTACGATATTTCCTTAAAGATTTCGGGATATGTGTCTGAACACTCTATATGCTACAGGCCTACTACAATTTTTGATACGATGTCAGTGTGTATGGGCATGCTGTATAATGATTCTTTTGTTCATTGTTTCAGAGCATTGGCGCAAAACTTTGATCACAGTCAGGAGCTGCTGAATAACAAATTGCAGTAATGTTTACTTTTGTTACATGAATAGTAAGGCATTCCTTTTGGGGAGGGGCATATATAATTTTTTTTAAAGATGAGGGAGAATGAATCAAGAAATCACTCTAAAAAAAAAATGTTTTTTTTTCCCCTTTGCTTTTTTTTTACACTTGCAATTTCATGTGGTTACCTCTTGAAATTGCCTTCTACTTCTACTTCTATGCTTCTTCTCATCAAAGCGTGTTTAGCAACTGGATGATACTGGTTAGCCTTGTATTGAATTATTAAAATCGCCACACTTTCTTTTGTAAACTGTGAAGGTATCTAAATTCATTTACAATTAAAAAAAAATATAAAGATATCTCTTGTTAGATTTTAGTTCATTGTCTCATTTATGCAGTGCTTTATTTATTTGTTTAATTTCAACTTCAAGGTTACGTTATTAGTTAACTTTGTTAAAATTCAAGTGCATAGTCATTTTGATGATCCAAAGAGAATCGCTGGTGTATACACCATACTAGAATTCATGTTTAAGAATGCTCTGTTCCACCCTTGTTTGTATTATTTGTCATCTACGTTAAGCCAGTTGCAATTTTATTTTCCAGATAGGTTTCCTAAAACATCAATCCCCCTCTAACCTTTAACCTTAGCCCACCTGCGGTGATGTTGTGCCAGTGTCTAATGTTGCATACAAATTTGGAATATTTTGCTACAGCATTATGAAAATGTAGTCTTGTACATAATATGCAGACACAGTTTGTAATCAGAAGCAGAAAATTACACCTGCTGTTGAATATAATATCATGCCATCATCCAATCATGAATAAATTATCTTTGTAGCATGGTGAAGTGTAGCTTTGTAATGGAAAATGCTGTTATTCAGTTACATTACAATCATAAGAGTTCCACCAACCAAGTTGGAATTAGTTGGAGAAAAAGTATTGATTTGATTTTGATTTTAGAATTCGAAAGCTTGGGGGAGGGGCATAACTGCTTTGAGCCTTCATAAATTTGTAACATTGAATTGAATTACTGTATTTGTTATTATATTCAGAAACATTCTTGAGGTCTTTATTGTTTTAAAGGTATGTGCCCTTTGGCTTTAACGTACTCAAAGCAACAAAGTGAACATTAATGTTCCCAAATAATTTTTATTACTATTGGGGGCACATTATAACCCTATGAGGTCAGTTATTCTCTTGCAGAACAATAGTACCTGCCCTTTTCTTTTGTTATTGATATGCTTAATGTTCCAACAATAGCATTCTTTTATGACATTGTCTTCACTCATGCGTGATGATAGAGCAGCCAAAAAGTGAGGACTGCCTCTCCCCAGCAAGACTGAAAATCAGTAAGACCCCCACAGTGACATTAAAGCCTGCATACTCTTTTGTGAAAAGTTGGGACCTTGGGGTAGAGTACATGTACAAGAGACATTTATTAAAAGAGCTTTACGTGTGTGAAAGTAAGTATATGCCAGTGATAGGTTATAGCTCCCTCAAAAAAGACAGACAGGGCATGTGGGGGAGACCCCCCTCAATCAACAGTTATTGTATATCACTGAGATGGGGCATGCCCCCTGCATTCATATGATCCGTTGACAAAGCAACGTATAACTCTTTGACGTCTGAGCCTTCTTTTGACTTTTAACATTTTTTGTATATGTACTGGAGAAAAGAGATGAGGAATTTTCAGTATAGAATGTGGAATATAAATGCTTAGTTGATGGATGGATTGAAATATTTTATTGAAAAATATTCATATTCGTAGTCTGAAGACTGAATTGCAATGGTTACACTGTACATGATGAAAACAATAATGCAATATTTAGACAGTTCAATCATTCAATAATGAAATTTTGAAAAAAATAGTAATCACAAAGGTAATATAAAAAGTTGTATTATCATTCTAATTATTCTTATCATTATCATTATTACTAAAAAAGAATGGACTTTGGTTTCATCAATGAAATTTTCACGGACAGTCGATAATATTTATATTAATTTAGTGGATTGATTTTTCTTTCTTTCTTTCCTTAGGCAAAACAACAAGAAGTTTAAATTGAATTTGGACCTAAACATGAGCAAATAATTACAAATTCACTATAAATAGAGTAGATTCTTTAATGGTAAAAATCTATTGCACTAGTTGTCATATAAACTACAAAAGATAGGTTATGTACAATCGCCAATTAACTATTTTATGGAATCGCTTTGTTGTAATTGCATTATAAGCTGTGCTTATTGAGTCTGATTAAGAAGACTACTGTCCTGATACCGTACTGCAGAGTTCATGTGACTGCATGATTGTTTGAAAGTGCACATTGACCTCAGAGATTGCCACCCTTATTCTGGTTGCCATGGTAATCACAAACAATTGTATCAAGTCTATTTATATCAGGGGATACTGTCCGAAAAGAGTGAAGCTTCCTTTCTCCAATCAATGCAGATTTGAGTATAAAAGAGAATATTTTTTAAGGAAATGTATTTTCCTAAAAGACAGATAAAGAATATTCTAAAGCAGACAGGATGATTTACAAAACTCTTAAGTGGATTCTTTTTAATGTTAGAAGCATTGACTGTAGATGGTTTTTAGAATTCTGCCGTGAAACAGATACACACTGTACAGCACCAAATAAATGCTGTGAATCATTATCATAATTATCCTTATTATACCAAAGTAAGGGGTGTTTTTAAACACATGGATTGAAACTATGGTACCATTGATGCAGTGTCATTTGAGCATCCTTGAAAAAAAAAATGAGGTTCCTTTATATTTTTATGAGCTTCTTTGATGATAAGTGGAAAAGTGGATCTTTACAGTTTTATTTTTCTTGTTCTCATATTAATTGTAGGATTAATTCAATTTTAAAAAAAAAACCTTTCCCTGCAAAATAGGGATAATTTTGTTTCAAGTGTTTAATAGGGGAAATGATGGGTATTTTGCATTTTTAGACATTCATGAGTTGGGCTTATACTGTCTATGTATAAACTGAGCACCCTGGAGTTTTTGTTTGATTTATGGTCCAAGAGAAACTACTTGATATTACTGGAATGCTTTAGGGGGACTGGGGATGATTATTTTTTGAACAAATCTTTCCAACTTCATAGATTTATGATTGTTGAACTTTGAACGTGATGTCAAGATGACATCAATCGTCATCTAGTTTGCATTGCTGCATGAAGTATATGGAGGTGATGAGGTTTTGGGTGCACATACCTAGACGTAAGCAATGAAATACACATTGTTTAGTCAAGGTCATGATATCAAGGTCATGGATATTGTATGTTCCTTTTTTTGGTCCCATGCCTCAGTGCAACTGCACATTATTCTCAAACATAGCCTTCCAAATAATGCAGAAATTTGTCTTACCTGCAGAGATTATTGTATGTAAACCCCCCCCCCCAAAAAAAAAAAAAAAAAAATCACTTTCAAAAATTAACATGGATTTATTTCTCTTTTTTTTTGTATACATAGAACTTCTGAGTATGTACAGTACACATAGTAGTCGGGTTCCTTAAATCCCAATTTTTTAGTTTTGGGACAAAAAAAAGACAGCAGACTAATGCAAACATTCGAAACACATGTATTCTTACATGCCGGTATGGTACTTTCATGGTTTTGATGGTAATTTTATCAAAGTGTCATGGTACCCATGGTTCTTTTTCTGCAGAGTTTTCATAGATCCTAGCCCGAGTTATCTTGGGCTTAGTATTCAACAGGTTAAAGACATTGGTTAACCCATTCGTGACAGGAATTATTTAAAGCCTAATTTGATCAACTTTTATTCTTCAAATTGGCAACACCAACATTTTTATTTTATTGCTACATTTTATTTATAAAACGTCATGTATCAGAAATGAATATAAATTGACAGAAATTATGATGATAAGTCAAAAAGTTGCCAATTTGCAGGGGAAAATGGTGATTTTAAACTTTCTATCATATTTCACCTATCTTGAAAGAGTTACATTGGCTGCCAGTCAGGGATCGTATTGAGTACAAAATTTTGCTCCTTACTTGGAAAGCTTTACATGGTCGTGCTCCTTCATATCTTGTAGATCTCATTTCCAAATATGTACCAACACGTTGTTTGCGTTCTTCTAGTAGGAATCTTCTTGTTGCTGGAAGAACAAAGTCATCCTTTGGCGATCGTGCTTTTACTGCGGCTGCTCCATTTCTGTGGAACCAGTTACCAGCCGATATCCGTTCAATTGATTCCTTTGATTCCTTTAAGTCAAATCTGAAAACGGTCCTCTTTGCTAAAGCGTACAGTGGAATGTAATTCAACACAAATATGTAGTTTCTTATTCTATTTACTTTTCTTCTTTTCATTCTTGACTATTCATGCGCCTCGGAATAGTATTACTAGATAGATGGCGCAATACAAGTGCATTATATTATTATTATTATTATTATTATTATTGCCAATTTAAGGATTTTAATGCTTATTTTCCTTTACAAAATTTTCAGCATCAAACAATGAATATTGATGCAACCAAAATGGGCACAGTTTGTGTAGAATTTTTCACTCTTTCTGCTCATGTATTTAGTATGATTTTTAGGGCTTTGCATTAAAAGATATTAGGCCAAACCACAAAATGTGGACCTCTGTCACGAATGGGTTAACATTGTTATCATTTTTTTAAAAAAAACCTCATTTTGCTACTTGAAAATGGGATAAACATAAGGGTTATAGTGTAAAAATACCAGTCTGAAAGTTTCAAAGTAGAATATCTACAGGAAGTATTTTTAAATATTAGAAATGTGCACCAATGTTTGAAAAATATATAACGGTCGGTTGCACAGACTAGACGTAAGGAGTACGCATGTGCATGTGGCTTACTGGACTGTACTGTGTGTATAGGCGTATCACGCGGATGGAGGCAGATAACGTTTTTTTTTAAACTCAAGCAAAACGGTCCTCTTATTTATTGTCTCTGAAACCAAAAATAATAAAATCATGGTTTGCGTCTTACTAACAGTTTTTCATTGTGGTTGGTTTCAGGGTTTTTGAGTACAATTACTCATACACATGTTTCATCTTAGTTTGATGATTTTTTAAATCGAATGCTCACAAAGTTAGTAAATGCCTTTAAGTGACAGTTTGCTAAACAGTGTAAAACTAATCATACAACAGTTGAGTCTGGTCATCGTTACCAATGTCATCTCTTATCACAACCATTGTACATCATGATCTAGATGAGCTTTAGGTGGAAACTTTCTGCTCTGACTGATCTCCACCAACACCAAAGGCTGCCCCCCCCCCAAGATTTTATTAAGGGGTATTAAAGCAAGTGAGCAAACAAAGTAGAAATTTAAGTCTGGTTATTATTACCAGTGTTGTCTGTCATCACTACCATTGGACATGAAGATCGTGATGAGCTTTAGTTGGAAACTGTATGCTCTGACTGATCTCAACCAACACCAAGGGCTGTCCCAAGATTTTATTAGGGTGAATTAAAGCCCCCCCCCCCCCCCCCCCCAAAAAAAAAAGCAAGCAAGCAAGTTTAGAAAAAAAGAAAAGAAGTGTGGTTATATTATTGCCAATGTTGTTTGTCATCACTACCATTGTATGTGAAGATCATGATGAGCTCCAGGTGGAAACTGTCTGCTCTAACTAATCGCCACCAACACCAAGGGCTGTCCCAAGATTTTATTAGGGTGAATGAAAGCCCCCCCCCCCCCAAGAAAAAGCAAGCAAGCAAAGAAAAAGAAGCTAAGTCTGGCTATTATTGCCAGTGTTGTCAGTCATCACTACCATTGTACGTGAAGATCATGATGAGCTTTAGGTGGAAAATGTCTGCTCTGACTGATCACAACCAACACCAAGGGCTGCCCAAAGATTTTGTTGGGGGAATTAAAGCCCCCCCCCCCCCCTCCACGAAAAAGCCAACTAAAAAGAAGTTAAGTCTGGTTATTATGACCAACATTGTCTGCCGTCAATACTATTGTACATCTACATGAAGATCATGATGAGCTTTAGCTGGAAATTTGTCTGCTCTGACTGATCTCTTTCAACCCATAGAGTGCTTTCCAGCTTTTGTGTATGGTGTTACAATTTCTTAAGTACTTGCATGCTGTAACACCAGTTATCAAGCAAAAGGGGAGTGGGGGGGGGGGGGTCCACTTTTCTGCCGAAATTTCAATGGGGAAAAAAGAGGGGAATTCATAAGCATGAGATTTGGAGGGATGTGGATGAGGGGGTTCCATTCCCTCTGGCAAGCGAAAAGAAACTGATCAATCATCAAATAAAAGGGGCCCTATCCCCCCTCCAAAAAAAATATCAGACAAGCAAAAGGAAAAGGTTATTAAGCTTAAAAGGAGCCTAAAAATGAGAAGCATCAAAGGGGTGAGAGTCAGACCTCCTTGACTTTCTGGGATCTCCCCTTGACCCCTCCCCCTATTCTTTCCAACAATCACTGAAGATACATCTCTGTCTTACAGGGAGTGCAATATCTCATCCTACTTTGCACCCCCTGTAATCTTCCGCCGATAATGAGGTTTAACAAGAAAACGTGTCGCGGGTGGTCCCCCATGAAGCGGATCAGAACAGTTGTGCCTGATTCACTGCTACGGAATGTAGAATCCCTGGAATAACCATGTATCTTGTTGGTTGCATATTGTTTATGCATGCTCTTCAGTTCATGTCATGGTCTCTATTAAATGTAATCTGCAGGAAAATTAGAATTTAATGCTCTCTTCTTCTGATTCCTTTGCATTCATAGCTCACGTGTCATCATTGTCATGTCACGGCTTCTGTTTTCATTTTTGTTGTTTATTCATGTCGAGATGATGAGTTTATAACTTTCCAGAAAGAGTGTTTATATTTATGAAACATTCTTTTTATTACTTCTTTCTTTGTAGAATTCCTGGAATAAAGGAGTACCTCCTTGTTGATTTCAATTTCATGCGATGTCACTATATTTTCATTCTAGGAAAAGGAATGTAAAGTACATGTATATATTGAAGAAGCTTTTTCTCCAGGACTCCATTACATCTATGCAGAAACAGCATTTAGGACTTGTGTTTTGCTTTTCTTTTAAACTTTTCAATGAGACACGATGAACTCCAAACTTCAAGGTAGAAGATTTGTGTTCCTGGAACATTCTTATTGCTTCTTTTTGTAAAATATGTGACATGATGGTGTAAAATGTCATTGGTTGCATTGTGCTTAAGCTTTTTCCTCCTTAGATTTGATGCTCTTCAAGTGAAAACTTGTCAGCTTTTCCTCCAGGATGCCTTTGCAGTGACTTAGTATGCAGAAGCAGCATGTAGGGCTTCTGTTTTGCTCTTCTTGTAAACTTTTGTATTGGACATGATGAATTTCAAACTTCCAAGATAGATAATTTGTCTTCTCAATTCATTCTTATTGCTTCTTTTTGTAGCAATCCCTGCCCTAATGGTGTAACTCGTCATTAGTTGCATTGTATTAATGCTTTCTCCTGAAATGCTATGAACTCATATAATAAAAAAAGAGAAAACTTATTAGATTTCCTTTGGAGGTTTGATTCTTTTAATCTATGTTCTCAAGCAGCATGAAAGATTTCTGTTTTCTAGGTCTGGCATTATTCATCTAGATATGATGGACATGATGAACTCCAGACATTCAAGACAGAGGATTTAGATTCTGTAACATTCTTATTGCTTCTTTTTGTCAAAAATCCCTGCCCTAATGGTGTACCTTGTCATTGGTTGTGATTTGTTTAAATGCTTTCTCCTTAGCTTTCCCTTGCAGGACCCTTTCCATGTTGTTGTTGTTGTTGTTGCTGTTCTTCTTCTTCTTCTTCTTCTTCTTCTCCTCCTATAGGAAACGATTTCAAACCAGAAATAAATGAAGATAAAGCAATGTCAAAGAAACCTTGTGCCCAGGAACTACATGTTGTATCCCCAGACAGATGTCAGTAATGACTTTCTAATGCAGTAAATTGATCATGAGTCAGAGAACTTAGCCTTGTAGGTCGTTACCCTAATTCCTTGCTTCTTGGAAATACAGCTCCTTGTCATTGCATTTCCTCAGAACTCTATGACTGTTTTCAAATTCAATGTGATAGCAATCGTGTTTATGACAATTGTTTACTTGTTTGTGTATGTTCATGACCTTTAGACTTCTTCGCATTCCTCCTTATTTCAGTCTGGACCTTCTTCAGGACATATGTTTCTGCATTCTACCTTCTCCTCTCCTCGCTCCTCTCCCCTCTTTCCCCAAGTCTACAGTATTTGATATGGTGGCCCTGAAGTACGCTCGACAACAGGTCATGTGCGACGTGAATTTCGCATCCCACGTCCTGAATTTTGCATCCCAAGTCGTGAAATTCACGACCCGCGGTGCGAAATTCAGGACCCGTGGCGCGAACTTTGCATCCCAGTCCTGAATTTCGCACCGCGGGTCGTGAATTTCACAACTTAGGATGCAAAGTTGGCGCCACGGGTCATGAATTTCATGACCTCAGATGCGAAGTTCAGGACCTGGGATGCGAAATTCACGTCGCACATGATCTGTTGTCGAGCGTACTTCAGGGCCACCATACTTTGATCATGTTGATGTCCTATATGTAACAACATGATGTCCCATATTCAGAGCTACCAAATGTTCATTCATGTCTATTGCAGAAAAGGTGAAAATACTGTTTTTCCACTTAAAATACTTCTTTTAAAGGGAAAGTCCGCCCTGGAAGCTTCAATGTTTCAATAATAGTAGATAAATTTGAACAGCATTTTAAAAAAGAAATGAGCAAAATCGGTCAAAAAATAAGAAAATTACACTCATTTACATTTTCTAGTAAATTGCTCTCGGCTCTGCAAATTGGCAACACTGATGACATCATATTCGAGCAGGTCTCCATTCACTTTGTACATAAAATTTCACATTTTCTCAATTTTCTTGGAAATTACACATTTTCTTACCCCATAGTCAAAGTATGTTATGTAAAAAGCAATTCTTCTAAACATTCATTGACTATGGGGGTTAGAAAATGTGTAACTTCCAAGAAAATTGAGAAAATGTGAAATTTCATGTACAAAGTGAAAGGAGACCTGCTCGCATATGATGTCATCAGTGTTGCCAATTTGCAGAGCCGAGAGCAATTTACTAGAAAATGTAAATGAGTGTAATTTTCTTATTCTTTGACCGATTTTGCTCATTTCTTTTTTTAAATGCTGTTAAAATTTATCTCCTTTACTTGAACCAGTGAAACTTCTAGGGTGGACTTACCCTTTAATCCCTCATAATACTGCAGTGCTTTTTACATGGTTGGCATCCTTGCATACTAGACAAGGTATTATTATGAACATGAATGTATGGACATCAGATATGTCATTTACTTCATATTTCATAGAGATCCCTGCTCTAATTGGGATTTTCTTGGTAGAATTATCTGCTGCTGCTGCTCCTCCTACCCCTCTTGCTCCATATCTCTCCCTCTCCCTCCCTCCTCCTTTCTCTCTATCTTTCTCTCTCTTTCTCTTTCTCCTCTCTTTCTCTCTCTCTTCTCATGGTGGAAGAGAATCCACTTTTGTCATACTTTCGTTATAATAGCAGGCATTATAGAGTAGAAATTCTACATATAAGTCAATGAAGTTGTACTTATTGTGATTTGCAGATAGCTTTTCCCTACTTAAAGGAGAATGCAACCCAGACATCAGTATGCTTCCAGTGAATGGAGAAGAACAAGCAGAGTAAACAGTGAAAGTTTGAGGAAAATTGGACAATCTGCTCAAGAGTTATGAACATTGAAAGTTTAAGTAAATCCTTATTATGGATTGCCAGCATCTGTGATCTCATCGTGGACATTCATTTTGTACACAGAATTTAATATTTTCTTTATTTTCAAGAAAAATAAAAATTCTTTTGATGTATTGTTTGAGTATGACACGGCTATGTCAATTCTGCAAGCATTTTGGGAGGAATTATGTTAATTCCTGACTTGAAATTTCATATAAATCAAATTTTTTGAAAAAATGTGTACAAAATGAATTGAGAGTTGTCCACGATGACATCACAGATGCTGGCAAAGTTGCCAACTCAAGGATCCCCATGATAGGGATTTACTGAAATTTTCAAAATTCATAACTCTTGAACAGATTGTTCGATTTTGCTCAAACTTTCACTGTTTACTCTTCTTAGTCATCTTTATTCATTAAGAGCACACTGATGCCTGAGTTGCATTCTCCTTTAAGAATATTGTTTTTACCAAATTCATGATAATGATTTTTCTTCTTCTGTAGGAAACTGATCCAGGGTCTGCTGGTAATAGACAGGACCAAGAGGTTAGGCTGCATGAGGGCGGGGTCCAACGACATCAAGAATGCCGATTGGTTCGAATCCATCGATTGGGATTCTGTCAGACAAAGACAACTCAAGGTAAGTCACAAATTCTGGGCCCTATTTCATAAAACTTTTTATGAATAACAAGTTGCAATAACTGTTATAAGCTACTGAAATCCTTGCATCTGATTGGCTGAGAGCAAATTTGTCATAGAAATGTGGCAGTTGTTACTGATGACAAGTTTTATGAAATGGGGCCCCAAACCCTTTAGCACCCATATATTTTACGTAAGTAAGTAGCCGTGTAATCACTGGGGAATGGTGTGGGTGGGGGGGGGGGAGTGATTAGGGGGTGGGTGCGGGCCTCTTCTACCTTTAACAGCACCAAATCTGGTAGGGGCTATGTCATAATTCACAAAAGCAAAAAGTACACGCAAAGCAAATTTGTGTTTTTGTTTCCCCAGTTTTATACTATAAAGTAGCTGTACCCGGCGCATAATGCTGGGGTACAGGTAGCGTGTTTGGGTCCCGCACAATTGAGGTTCCAGGACAAAATTTTGGAACAGCTTTAGGCTTATGATCTGCTGAATACACAGACGATGGATGAATGCTGATTATAATGTGGTTCTTTTTAATAGGGGGAAGGGGGAGGCTGTTTTATTGAATTATGGCGGGACCCTTGGAATATCCATGGGATGGGGTAAAGAAATACATCCATTTTTGTGATATTTGTGATATATTATTAACAAATTTAGCAATTTCTGAATTTAAGGTGAATAATTTGAATTAATGGTTCTTTTTTCTAATTACCTCTCCCTACTTATATAATTTTTCCTGAAATAGCGTTGCTGTTGATCAATAATGGTTTTTTTTTATTGTTAGGCCTATGAACGGTATCGGCCAACTCATGAAATATTGTTGTCATATGTTTCTGTTATCACGTTAAGTCTTTTTGGTACTTTTTATAGTTAAAGAATTATAGTTAAGTTCAATGACAGATTTTTTTTTTTAAACATTTATTCATCTATTTATTTTTTTTTGGGGGGGGGGGGCATTTCCGGTCCGTGCCCCTTCCCTTTTGGATGGAAAATATGCTTTTTACCCCCTTTTTTTAAATTGAGCCCCCCCCCCCCTCGTTCAAGTGATAACCTTTTTAATTCAATTTTTTATTCTATAGTTGTCAGACAATATTTTGGAGGGGAGGAAATGGAACCCCCCAAATCAGCATTCCTCTGTTTTGTTTGTTGTTTTTTTGCTTGTCAAGAAATTTCTTGGAGGTTATCACAAATAGTAAGCTTATGAAATTCTATCGACCATTCATTTTACATGTTTCATCCATACCCTCTCCCTCCAGCTGCTTCATGCATGAATAATAAGAAACTGTGATACTGCACAGCGCTCCATATGCGAGGAGAATGGAAAGCCTATAAAGTTTAATGCAGCACCTGAGATCTACAGGCCTCAATGATACATAACCCTACCCCCCCCCCCCCCCGTACCGTATACAGAATGTGAACGGAAAAGAAAATTCCTGCATTGTTATGTAGAACCAAATTTAATTCTTAATTTGATCCATGTTTGGCATTAAAACCATTTCAGCACTGTCAGTATGAACACCATAATCCGACACGGCCCACGGCTGTTACTGTAGCCCGGGAGCTATCTCGAGTAGAATGACACCTGCACCCGTGGTCAAACTCAAATTGCATGTGCAGTACCTCACAGCGATGAAAATGAAACTTCAGTTCGAGAGTATCTTGCTCCTTTAGTACTTTCGCAAAAAGCTGTTTACAATCCTTTCCATAGTGTGTTCAAATTCCCGAGATTTAATCGAAATTACAATCATACTCACGTAACTCACCTCGATCAGAGTTATTAGTTATGCCCTATAATCGTGCTCACCTCTGTGCAGACATTAATTGCTGGCTGATCGTGCCGCTGGCTTTCATGCGTGATGATGTAAACAAAGAAATCAGAGCGTCGTTTATAGTAAGATGGGTCACGCGGATCTTCTGCGTGTGGGTCGCAATGCTAGTTGATACTTGTCCTATTGAAGTTGCTGATCTTTAGATAGGCGCTACCTGTGACGTGAATTTGGGGAGGGAGCACGGCTGACGGCACTGCTGTTATCGCCATCAGCATGCAAGGGGTCTCCATGGAAAGCGGCCGTTCCTTTGGCCTGATCGTTCCCCCATATCTCCCAATCAGGTTTAGTGACGTCAACGACGATGATGGGGTCGGCGTGCCGTGGAATTATGTCACAGTCTCTGCGCAACGGAAAATGCGGACGCGGTCCAGGAAAAATGTTTTTACCCAGGAAAAATGTTTTTACCCGTGAAAAAAATTCGCCTGGTCAGGCTTATCATTTTAATATATAGATATTTGTATAATTATGTTTTACTAGCAGCAATTACCCGTGGCAGCACAGGGGGTAGGAGTCATTTTTCTTTATCAAGGTGTGTGTGTGGGGGGGGGAGGGGGAGGGGGTGACATTCTTGTATGTACAGCTAGACTGCCTATTCACACTGAAAGCCAAGCAGTTTATTGATGAAATATATTTAGACAACTGATTCATAGCAGACTTCTCTTTCAATATAGATAGGAGGTTCAATGAAGTTAAGCATCTTGGGTTGAACTGGAGGAAGAACTTCAATAATCATTACAGAGTGAAATCCAAATCTAACTATAAAATGGAAAAATGTATTAGAACACGGTGTATTCAGTAAGCAGTCAAGAGGCAATTATTGTGATCTAGAAATGTTATCATTACATGTATTGGGTCAGAAATAAATATTTAAGTACATTGCACATGTATCTTACAATGTACATTAGACTGCAGTTGTTTGTACTTTTTAAATTAAAGGTTGCTCAATCATATATAAGTACAGCGGGATGTCGAAAAGAGGTGAGAGTGAGAGAAAGGGGGGGGGTGATAAAATGAGTGAGACAGAAACAGTGGTGGGAAAAATGAGTCAGACAGTCAGTGAGGAAAATGAGAGACAGACAATGGGAAAAATGAGAGACAGAGGGGAAAATGAATGAGAGAGAGACAGAGAGATAGAGGGGAAAATGAAAGAGACCCACACGGGGAAAATGAATGAGAGACAGACAGTGGGAAAAATGAATGAGAGAGACAGAGAGTGGGGAAATGAGAGAGACAGTTGGGAAAATGAATGTGAGAGACAGTGGGAAAATCAGAGAGAGATGAAGAGAGAGATAGAGAAATTATAAAGAATACAAAAGAGCGAGATAGAGAGAGAGAGAAAAGGTTTTAGATGTTAATTGTGATAAAAAGATAAGATTTGTATGGCTTCCATGGGCTTTTTAAATGTTTGTTTTTTTGAGAGGTTTTAGATATCTTTTTTTTTTACTGGTGGGTCATATAGTTATGCATTGAAATAATTGATAAAAATCTTAGAAAGTACACTGTATATGTATATCTTATGGAATTCTTGTGTCTTTTAAAAGTTATATGGGCATCTTCACTGATTAGAATACAATATTTAATTTCATTCAAATAAATAACAATATTGATACGTTAACATTGAATGTTAGATTATGTCTTTATTAATAAAAATATAACACACAATGTATAAAATATAATCATGTTGATTAAAGGCAAGATATGCTACAACAGTATACAGATGAAAAGATCATAATATTTGAGATGGCATGTTATAATGCATAAAAAAGGTCCCTGTATGTCTGTTATAGATACACGGTATTGGCTGTTGAAGCGATAAACCATTTTTACACTGTTATATTCATATCTACATTTTTAATAAACATCTACATATGTACAACAGAGTTTTGTAGAATACATGTCAAACAAAATATAAACATGTCAACTGAAGGCAAAATACCGGTACAGATAGGATCAGAATATATGAGATGGCATGTTATGTCAAAATAAAGGACTGAATGATAAACCATTTTTTACTCAGTATGTTCATATCTGCTTTGACATAAAACTATCTACATGTAATATATGTACAACAGAATGTTAGACTAAATTGTCTTAAAAAGGTAGAACTTGTTTTGTACAAAAACTCTTGAAACTTTGGTAGATACATTGCAATGGTTGTTTGAGCGATAAACCATTTCACTCTGTCATATTCATGAGTACATCTACAATAAACTATCTACATTAAAACAAAAGGAAGTTGCAAAATTTATGTCAAACAAAATATAAACGTGTCAATTGAAGTCAAGATACAGTGTACAGATTGGATCAGAATATTTGCATGTTATGATGTCAAAATAAAGGACTGAATGATAAACCATTTTTTACTCAGTATGTTCATACCTGCTTTGACATAAAACTATCTGAAGCCAAGTCAATACCCACTGAGTGAAAAAATGTGTTTGTCATAAATGGAGAACTTAGAGAATTCATAATTTTTCAAGTACGGTAAGTTTAGGAAGTTCAGGAAGTTTTAAGGATAATCAAAGAAATTCAAGCAAGACATAAAGAAGAATATATTTATAACTTGTATCAAGCATATAACACATGTTATATATCCATGAGAGTGTACACATATTCATTTGTGGATGTGTGTTAGGGATTCATCAAGAATGCAGGGAAATAATTTTTTCAATCTACTTTGAGACATCAAGAATTTAGGTTGTTGAAATTTAGCACCGAGTCGATTATCAGACTCAACCGAACAACTTCATCACATGTTGGAATTTAGATTTACTGCGGCATCAATCATTCAATATAAATATTATGTCTTACGTCAAAATACTAACCATGCACTGAACTGTGTGCAACAGAGCACTGGCACAGCTTGGCCTTGGAGCATTGAGTGGCAGGTAGCTGAATCTGTTAAAATACAGGATTAAATATAAAGGATGTTTTAATGAAAGAACTGGGCAGAAACACTAGATCTAGACCCTTACCCCCCAGCATATAGGCGCCGGAAGTGGGGGGGGGGGGGGGCTGGGCAGTCGCCCCCAAAACAAAAAAGTGGGGGGGGGGGGCAAAACGTATTTTCGCCCCCCCCCCCAAAAAAAAAAAAAAGTAGTAGTAATAGTAGTATCATTGTTATTATTATTAAAAGTAGTAGTTGTAGTAGTGTATATATATAAAGTGTTCAAACTCTTACTTTACCTCACAGGTTTTTATGTTTAATAGAAAGAATTGTATTTTGTTAATCACACAGAAATAAAGTTTTACATATGAATTGGCAAACATAATGTTTAAATATAGTTAATTTATTTGTAAATGAATTTTAGAGACATTAATTTTATTGAATGTGTATAGCAAAGAAAGAAAAAATGCCAGTGTTGCCAATTTGCAGAAGAAAATCTGATCAAATTTGCCTTTAAATAAAAGGGTTAATAGCAAATCTATTTAAGACAATTTTAATTTTGGGTTTTGGAACTTAGCACTGAGTTGATTATCTGACTCAACCAAACAACTTCATCATATGTTGGAATTTAGATTTACTGCGGCATCAATCATTCACTATAAATATTACATTGTACGTCAAAATACTAACCATGCACTGAACTGTGTGCAAGAGAGCACTGGCACAGCTTGGCCTTGGAGCGATGTGTTCCAGGTAGCCGAATCTGTTAAAATATAGGATTAAATATAAACGATGTGTTAATGAAACTGGGCAGGTAGGTCATTGGATTGACCTAATTATCAAGAAAAGGTAACCTTCTCAAAGATTCATCATGAAGGTTTTATCTCCCGATTTCACTGATGTTGACATAGATTCTAGGCCTACAAATAATATTCTCACTTCATTCTCACCTGATCGGCAAGCAGGTGACAGTGAAGTGAGAATATTGTTTGCATGTCAAAGAAATCGAGAGATAAAACCTTTGTGATGAAGTTTTGCAACATGTACCGTCGCAAGAAATACACATCGCTTGTGAGTTGTGTTACGCGTTTGCGATTACTGCTGCTGCAGAGAGTACAAGTGCAAGTGACGCGTGTAGCGGTATCCTCAGCGGGGCCTAGTATTGGATATAAAACGTCTTTGGATATAACCATACGCGTGTGGCCACATGTATGTGGCTGTATATCACTGCCTATAACATAAAAACTTTCTTACCACTTATGACCAGCATTTGATAGTAGCCTAGGCCTAGGGCTAGGCTATAGATTTCTAGATCTAGAGCCTTTTAAGTAACAAATTTATCATACGTTAGAATTACAGAATGGGGCTTCACTGCAGAATCATTCACAATAAAATAAATAAATAGGTTTGTCAGAAAGTCGTACTCACCGGTAACCACTGAGGACATCGGCCGATTACGGTATGTTGTTTACGTTTGAGCAGCACATTCTTGCAGCCAGCGCGCGCATGATACGTACCGTATACCGTACCATACCCCCGACGGTAGGCATGATGGCATGCATGCTTTGTATTTCGCTGACCCGAGAGAGGTAAAAGGGACTGGGAACTTCGAAGCTATACTCAGGGCTGCGAAAAGGAATGCCAAAAAGTTACGAATTGTAAAAAAACTTTAAATAATGCGACCAAAATACCACAAACAACCCCCCTCATGACAATCTGCGAACAATTTAACCATGTTTAGAAAAAATTCCAGCTCGATTGAGTGGAAAACCACGGAGAAAAGCGCCGTCAAACAAACGGAAGGACACACAAGATTAGCCAAATTATAGTAAGGATACCTTGAAGGTACATAAGAGTTGATATTCAGACATTCTAAGACTGACCCTTAATAAATTTGAGAGAAGTAGCTTTCACTTATTCAAGATTAAATTTATGAACTTGTGATATGATAATGATATATTTGTCCTTTAATTTCACTGTGGATTTTTTTTCTTTCTCATCTTCTCTTCAGCCTCCAATAGTTCCCAAGCTATCCCATGCTGGTGACACAAGTAACTTTGATGACTATCCTGAAGAGGACTGGCAGTCAGCAGCATCAGCAGTCAAAGCAGATGTCCTCAAGCTCTTCAAAGACTTTTGATGACGCCTTCTCCCTGCTCAGACTGGCAGTCAGCAGCATCTTTCTTCAATGGGAATGTCCCCAAGCTCTTCAAAGACTTTTGATGACACCTTCTCTCTGCTCAGACTGGCAGTAGGCAGCATCTTTCTTCAATGGGGATATCCTCAGGCTCTCCAAAGACTTTTGTTGTCACCTTTACCTTGCTCTTACAGTCAGTGCTATCTTCCATCAGAGCAGATGTCCTCAAGCTCTTCAAAGACTTTTGATGACACCTTCTCCCTGCTCTGACTGGCAGTCAGCTGTATCTTCCTTCAATGGGGATGACCTCAAGCTCTTCAAAGACCTTTGATGACACCTTCTCCCTGCTCATACTGGCAGTCAGCAGCATCTGCCTTCAATGGGGATGTTTTTAAGCTCTTCAAAGACTTTTGAGGACACCTTTCTCCCTGCTCTTACAGTCAGTGCTGTCTTCTGTCAAAGCAGATGTTCTCAAACTCTTCAAGAATTTGGATGACTATTTTGTTCTCATAACCCATTGCCAACAGGAACTCTTCGGTTCCCGTACTAACCCTACAGGAATGACAGAATTCAGAATTCAGTGGGTTGAGCCCATCTTCTTGTAAGCCCAAAGTGGTGTTTGTTGTTGTGTATCTGGCTACAGTTATGGCAGGGTTTAGTGAGAAAGTTTGAACAAGTTGTGGATGGTACGCTGGTATCCGAAGAGCAGAGAATGAATCAGTGGAATCTATATGTTGATAGTGCGTAAGTGACTTCGGATGTAGGAGAACCCTGTGCAGGCAAAGCATATAATGTCTTACAAAGGAATGGATTACATTTGTAACATGAAAGGCAGTTGTTGTCCTGCAAGAACAACCATGAGCTAAAGTTAGGAAAGTGAGGAAAGTTGGAAGCTTTGACCTAAACTTAGGAAAGGATGATACTGAAAAGTGTCACAGAGGCACTTCCTTCAGCAAACTGAATGATTTGAATACTTATTGACATATTGAAAAGCAGTATGGTACGGACACCATGGCTGTTATTGGGAATTTATGTCTTCAGGAAATTCTACAGAAGAAAACAAAGGCTTTGTGTCTTTTAACCGAAAGGAAATCAACAAATTTGATGGATGGCTATTAGTTCTTTCTGAAAACTCTTTACATTTATGTGTCAGTAAGAGTAATTTATAGCGGAGCCCTTCCGAAATTGAAAATTTACTTGTGGGTATTGCTGCAGCTTCATGATCTCAGAGTATTAAAAAGGCTTTCTGTCTACATGTAGATTGGCTGGAATTCACAAAGGTGGTTTAAATTTAGACCATGGTTTATGCAGATTTCATGGTATGAGTGTGCTTGATTTGGCACGTACACTTAGAAAGGTCCAGTGGTCCATGTTGGTCCATGTTGGCCTAAGGAACTAAATTCACACTAGCTGCTATGGATTAGACCAGGGTTCATTCAACTTAGTCACGATCCGTGGTCTAAACCATAGCAACTAGAATGAATTTAGCATCCTATGCCAAACATGTGCTTTATTATTGGACCTTAATAATTTATGTGCTAAATTAAGCACGCGTACACCATTAAATCTGCATGAACCATGGTCTAAATCTAAGCCACCTTTGTGAATTCCGGCCTTTTAGCATGTTTCAAATATTTGACCAGCCTAATAGAGTGGATAGAATGTTGTTTTTGCCTGAGAAACTCATTTTGATTGTAACACAAAATACTTAAACAGTCCAATGAATTACTCAGAAATAAAACTGTGTTCAATACTGAACTGATGTCTCTCTATTAAAGCTGTCCCAAACTTTCAAGTAAAAACAAAAATGACATCCATGTGCTTCCCCTAGTTTCTGTAATAACCTTCCATATTTTATACCTTTGATATTCAAAGATCGGTTATTAGAAATGTTGTCTTCCTAAAAGTATAAATTTGATGGCCATTTCTTTGTGTTATACCATTAGTGATAGCTTTTGTACCACTGGGATATCTCCATAATGTTGGAGATGTTGTACTGCAGTACTACATGTATCAACCCTGCTTTAGCAACCATCTGTATAGAAAGACCACCTGGCGAAATGAGACCACATTTCGTCAGTTGCCCGGCAGAAGGAAACGATCGCCCTTGACTGGCAAAAGGGATACAAAGACTCCTGCAGTCAAATATTAAGATATTTCAGAAGTCTACAAATAATTACTTCAAGCAATTTATATCTTTATAAATTTATTTATATTTATACCAGATCTATTCTGGAATGTTCTTGAAGTAATTATTCATAGATTTCTTTAAAAATATCTCAATATTTGACTGCATGTCTCTTTGTTCCCTATTGCCTGCAAGGGCGCTCATTCCCTTCTGCCAGGCAACCAACGATTTGTTTATCCCCCAGAACAGCATTTCTTCTTAGCAACTTGGTTTTTAAGGGACACCTGTATAGGAAGTGATTGTTCAATAAGATTCAAGAAATTTTCTTTTCTTTCATGCTTTTATTTAGAGAAGTACCCCACCATAGACCAATCCCAATCTGTTTTGTGAAAATAGGTGTGGAAACCAAATTTCGATTGTAATTGGTAGCTATATTTGTTTTGTTTATTTTGTTTTTGTTTATGTATCAAAGTAATGAAAACAATTCTTTGACTAGACTGATGTCGGATTTTGTATGATAGACAAGACTTGCCAGAGTTGAATGCCGTAGATAAAATGACATCCTTAAGGGTAATGATCTTTGGGTAACAGACCAAGTAATAAGCTAGCTTACCTGCAAATCAAATACTGTACTTATCACCAATCACTGTTGACTTCTATTTCAAAATTGAAAATGATCTGTTAGCTGATAATGAAGTCATTGTACTTTTTAAAAGTATTTTTTATAAGCGGGAGATAACTCAGACCATCAAAGAAACCATTTTATGATTTTTTAATTCAAGCTACAAAAAGTAATATTCCCTTGCAAATTCAGATTGTTGATTGTGCATTCAGAGGTAAAAGATGGACTAAAAATGTCATTTAAATGCTCAAAACTGTGAGTAAAATATATTTTGGTATAAAACATTAATATGTTTGCATACTTATTGCACAACTTTTTAGTACTTTTTATGTATCTCTCCTAGGTACTACCTGACCAATAAAACCTACGCAGTACTATAGTAAGATTAAGCAAAAGAAAAACAGATCTGTTTCAAATGTTATTGTTACATGAAGAAATTGTATTGACTTGAGTTACCTAATTGCAGTTAAGAATTCAAGTTAAACTTTTTGTGCCACTCTACTGCAAATGGTTTTGTTTTTTCACTTCAGAGTTGTTGGTAATCAGCTTTTTCTTGAATATGGGAACAAACAAAGTTGAACATTTTCTATTTCAATGTTTTAGATTAGTAACTAGATCCTTTTGTGTAAACTTGTTTTATTTTTATCTTTTTAAAGTTTGAGTAAGAAAATATTGTTGCTTCATGAGGGTCACCAAAGAGGATTTTATTCTGTGTCATTGCATATAAATTCAAAATGATAATGTCTTTCAGTACTTAACATACCCTCATATTCAAAATTTCAACATTTATTGAATATATCTTCTTTCTCTGTATTTTCCTCAACTTAAAGCAACAATGAACTGACCCTTATTATGATGTATTTACAACAGCGCCAACTTACGGCTACTCAAAACCAGAGACTCTTAGAAACATTATATCCTATGTGGCTTCTCGTGAATTTCCTTAGTATGAATATAAATACATTTTAACAGATGTTTCTCAAAAAATAAAGCTCTCATTGATCAGAATAGAGCATGCTGGGAGCAAAAAGGGGACAAAATCAGTAGTTTAGGACTGAGAGGGCACTATTTCAAAATCCCATACAAAGGTGCCATTTCACTCTGGCTTTAAGGACTGTCTGAAATTCTTCACTTTCCATGAATTTCTTTTTTTCTAGGGAGTGGCTTATGTGGGTTTATTGTCTTTACTTTCTCACAAGTAAATGAAAAAAACACACCACAAAATAACAAATACAAAAATCAAAGGAAACATACACTTTTTAGAATTTCATTGATTATTGGAGAATGATATTATGAATTATGTCAAAGGGTTATTAGCCTATCCAAGCAAGCTTGCAACTTTGATATTGTTATTAATCTATGTCCCCTGAATGTGTCTGGAAATGGTGATTTGAAAATCAAAATAGACTGAAACAGTTAATAAGTAAAATTTTACATTATCATGGAAAATACGTGTGCATTGGATTGTATAAGGCTCACCCAGTTATAATTGTGTAATATTCTAAGCAAGAATACCCTATGCATTTGTCTTCCAAATAATCATGCTTCTCTATAATCTTATGTGACTGATATCATTTCATTTCCCTTTTTAGATTGATTTTGATTAGTGAGAGCATCATGGAGTTCCTGATTCTCTTGAAATCAAATTGAATACAATGCCATTAAAAGTCATATATTTGGTAGATCATTTTTAAAACATGTTTTATGATAGACCATATTCAAGAATTCCAAGCAAAATAATTACCCAGTAGATCTTTAATAAAAATTGTTTTAAAAGAAATATTTCTGTATGTTTGTCAACCTCAGATGTTTTATTAGTATTTTCCTGAAGTGAATGAGAAAGGCATGATGTGTCATAGTTCTTAACTAATATCATTTTGGCTTGAAATAATTCACTCACTTTTAAATTTCAGTTCTTTAGAGTGATTAATTTTGTGTCATTTAGTTTGTGACTATTAAATGTTATCTATGAAAGGAGTCACCAACTCGACCATAGAGTTTGAATGAATTGAAGAAAAAGTTAAAAGGAAGACCATATTTTTCTCTTAAAGTACTGCATAGATT
>CM057169.1:7562800-7594538 GCA_029962745.1 Echinometra lucunter | reverse complement strand
ATCAAGATTATGGGGAATGCAGTCACAGTTTGTTAACATGTCAGGAAAAACTTAAGCTGTCCCATTTGGCACTTTATATTTCAAGTTGTTCATAAAATCAAGAATGACTTTCCGATCAGCTTTATTAAACACCCCCCAATATATTGTCATCATTCCAGTTATCTTATCATTCAAACTTTTTTTCTTCTTGAGTAAGGAGATACTTACATTCCTAGTCCAATGAAGGGGAAGATGGTGACGTAATAGAAAACACAGACAAGGAAGATGAGCCATAGGCTGATGGGAAAATCCTTGATATCAGATAGCTTGATGGTTTCCCCTAAAAACAGAAGGGTATACAAGTTTATATAGTTTATAAAGTGTATATTGTTCATGTCATTTATATAGTTAATATATATACTTCTAGATGAAAAGATAAGATTACAAAGATAAGCAAAGATAACCATAAGACCTCAAGAGATATCTGCCTTTAAACTCTTGAAATAAACTAAGTATCATGAGATGAACAAAACTCACTGCTGTAAAAATATCTTCTATAACACTTTGCTTCAAACATATAATTTTGACTTTTTTCATTTCCAAGAAGATAACAATAATTAGGCATTGTTGATGAATAGAAAAATCACAACCCATTAACCTGTTCAACATGAATCGATTTCAGTATAACATGCATCTTCCATAGACCCTAGCCTGAGTTATCTCGGGCTTAGTGTTCAACAGGTTAAGTTGACTAGGAAAAGAACCAATACAGGGGACGGCCTGAAAAGAAGATCAAATTCTGTAGGACAGCTCTCCACATGGGGAAATCCAAACCTCCCTCTCCCACCTCCTCCCTCCTCCTCCCTCTCCCTCCCTCCCCCTCCCCCTTCCATCATGTGTTTAAGAGTTCATTTCTGCTTTTTATTTACCAGTCTGTCCATCTCCTCTCTTCAGTATTCTTGCTGCTCGGATGTCAAAATATCCCAAGAACACACCACATAGGATGGAAAACACACACATTCCAGCTCCTAAAGTTAAAAAAAAAGAAACAACTAATACATAAGAATCCATCCAAAGACAGGTTTAGAGCAATATAATATGAATAATAATTAAAAAAAAAAAACTGTAATAACTTCAAGTCTCCTTTTTATTCCACTGTTTCACGCAATACCGAGCAAATTTATAACCTGGAACAAACTCTGTATACTTTGACTACAATGCATGAACTAGAATTATTCCTGTCAATTTTTTATATTCTTTCTAATTCATGTACGACAAATATTCCATTTTCTTCTCAAAATAAAGCATGGATCATAAACTGAGACAGCAAATGCCTAGAACAATGTTTGTATCAATATTAAGTAAACAAAGAACCATCATTGAAAACTGCATGAAGGCTCACAAAATAATATTCATGATATAAGTTGTAAATTTAGAGGCATAATGATATAATAATCGGCATGTGTAATGGTAGAATATAACAGGATACTTTTGTCTGGGATTTAACCCATCAAGAACAATTTTATTTTGGTACAGCATGCCTTTTCCATAAACCCCAACCCGAGTTATCTTGGGCTTATCGTTCAACGGATTATTAACCCATAGAGGTACAGTGTCTCCTTTAGGAGACGCTTTCGCAGTATCTGCTGATCCAGAATGCTGGGCATTACACACTATACATCAGTAGAAAGAGAAAAATTCACTGAAAGTTTTGAGTCCATTCCCAGTGCAGAATGTTGTCGCATTTTCGAATTAGAGGAGTTTAAATGTAACTAATCATTAAACTCTTTAAATTGGCAATGCAGTGAATGTAATATAATCACCATTTTCATGTTCAAATTGGCAGTTTCAGCTTAAATTTTGTAGTCATAATTCATTTTGGTTAATGTTATACCTATATTTATTTTTTTCAAATTATGTAAGAATGGAAAAAAATAATATTTGTTGCCAATTTGAAGATTGAAGATGATTAATTTAGACCTCTAAAAAGCTCTGTACTTCTATGGGTTAAAGGAGATACATGAGTGCAAAGGCAGAATACCAATGTGTGGAAGCGAAATGAATGTGAGATGTTTTTGTTAACTATATCACAACAAATTGGTTATTGGGATAAAACTAATATTCAGTTACCTACAATGCAAATTTTATATTATTTTTTATTATGAACAAATCATTTAGATGATCTTTGGTCAAATCACATACATACCTATCCACAGTGTGTAGCCTAATCTTATATGACCTGGTATATCGGGATCAAGAACCTTATAGATTGGTCCCAAGATGTTCATATTTAATGTGCTACCCTGAAAGACAAGAAAACCATTACAAAAAATACTTTAAAGAAATTCACAGATGAATTAAAACCCACCTTTTCCGCCTTCCTTGATTATGATAAACATTTGTTAAGTATGTACCTTATTTGTTAAGTATGTTCCTATTGTTGTTGTTATACTTGTTAGTCATTTGTTTGTTTATATTTTGTACAGCGCATAGAGAAGCATATGCTTATTATGCGCTTTATAAATTTAGTATTATTATTATTATTATGATACTTCTCATACAAAATGTAAACATGCCTCTCAAAACTATTTTTACCCCTCATACTTCATCCCTTTATTCCACTCTCATGGTTTTTATTTTCTTCTTCCTATCAAATATTCTTTAAAATGTTTTATTTCTGCCCTTTTCCCTCTCTTTCTCCTCATATTTCAGTCTCAACATTATCTACACATCAATTTCTCCATATTCCTCCTTTTCCTCACCACTCTAGAGAAGCTCAGCTGCAATCCAAACACCATGTTAAGCTCTTTTCCTTTGAACCACTTGATGGAGTATGTGTTCTGAGCCAATGCTAGGTTCTCTCCTCCAGACCTCTCTCCCTGCCTTTCACTACCTCTCTCTCTCTCTCTCTCTCTCTCTCTCACCTTCTTTCCCAACCTCCATCTAAATAGAATGTACTCACCACTCTAGAGAAGCTCAGCTGCAATCCAAACACCATGTTAAGCTCTTTTCCTTTGAACCACTTGATGGAGTATGTGTTCTGAGCCACTGTTAGGTTCTCTCCTCCAAACCTCTCTTCCTGCCTTTCACTACCTCTCTCTCTCTCTTTCTCTCTCTCTCTCCTTCTTTCCCAACCTCTATGTAAAGAGAATGTACGTCTTACTCACCACTCTAGAAAAGCTCAGCTGCAGTCCAAACACCATGTTAAGCTCTTTTCCTTTGAACCCCTGGATGGAGTATGTGTTCTGAGCCACTGCTAGGTTCTCTCCTCCGGACCTCTCTCCCTGCCTTTCGCTACCTCTCTCTCTCTCTTTCTCTCTCTCTCTTTCTCTCTCCCTCTCTCTCCTTCTTTCCCAACCTCCATCTAAAGAGAATGTACGTCTTACTTGCCACTCTAGAGGAGCTCAGCTGCAGTCCAAACACCATGTTAAGCTCTTTTCCTTTGAACTACTGGATGGAGTATGTGTTCTGAGCCACTGCTAGGTTCTCTCCTCCAGACCTCTCTCCCTGCCTTTCGCTACCTCTCTCTCTCTCTTCTCTCTCTCTCTCTCTCTCTCCTTCTTTCCCAACCTCTATGTAAAGAGAATGTACGTCTTACTCACCACTCTAGAGGAGCTCAGCTGCAATCCAAACACCATGTTAAGCTCTTTTCCTTTGAATCCCTGGATGGAGTATGTGTTCTGAGCTACTGCTAGGTTCTCTCCTCCAGACCTCTCTCCCTGCCTTTCACTACCTCTCTCTCTCCCTCTCTCTCTCTCCCTCTCTCTTTCACCTTCTTTCCCAACCTCCATCTAAATAGAATGTACTCACCACTCTAGAGAAACTCAGTTGCAGTCCAAACACCATGTTAAGCTCTTTACCTTTGAACCACTGGACAGAGTATGTGTTCTGGGCCACTGCTAGGTTCTCTCCTCCCAATCTGGAAAAAAAAAAAGACAATGTGCGAGAGAAAAATTTAGATGGTGATGATGATGATTATGATGATAATTTTTCAAAGCATTTATCTGGTGGCAAATTTACCAGTATTCATTCAATTCAATTCAATTTGATAATGGTCTTATTAGGCATAAACATGTTTGATACATATACATAAATAATTTCACATGAAAAAAAGCCGAAGCTGGATTATTCATGTTTACATGTTTGACGTAATACACACATTTAAAACTATACATGCTAAAAAAACTATCAATATGCAAATACAAGTACATGTAAAACATATAAAAGTGGAATTCTTGGCCAAATACCAATATAATGAAGTACTTTGCATAGTTAAAACATGGGAAATGGTACCCATTAAAAGATACAGAAAAAGAAATAGCATGTGATGTAATTTCATTTTTCCCTTTGTATGTAAAAGGCAAAGTGGCTTACTTTGAACCATCATCAGGTGATCGCACTAATGTCACATATTCGCATTACATTAACTTGCCTAAATGGTAGGCTCCGAATCTATGAAGTGTCGGGTCCAGTTTACCTGACACTTTATGAAAAAGCTACAGTAAATCTCTAACTGGACACTAGAGCGGTGTATTTCACATATGTAAACCCTAGCTACATGTACCTTTCGGGAATTTAGAGCCTATAATTCATGAAATATCATGTAACAGGCAAGCTTTTTATTAAGCGGGCGCCGAGCGCAATTTAACTCCCGGTCCAAAGGCTTTTGCGCCTGGTTCAAATGCAAACTAGCAGGCCCAAGCACCAGAAAAAAATCACCAATCGGCACGCGGTACGCCACGGCAATATGCCGACGAATTGCGCTGTTTTCCACTACAAAGTTTGTCCAAAATCACAGAAAAAAAAATCGACTTTACCGCAACTATTTTAGACACAAAACTTACTGAAATGGTCGCGATGAGCTAGTCTACGGCTACGCGGCGCTGCTGGCTGCCGCACGCACCGCCAGCATGCAAGCTTGGCCAGCTGGCTAGGCTTGCTTCTCAGCAGGTCTGATGTGCAATACGCACCCCCATTGTTCTTGCTGTGCGCTGCTCTTGAAAATACGCCACCTTCAAGTTGATCGCTTGTTTGCAGCAAACGATGGGATTCCCGTGAGTGACGCATCTCTTGTGCGTATTTCTTTTTTCTCTCCTTTCCTTTTTCCTTTATTTCTGAATGAAATGACCCCAGATAATGTTATGTTCATCTGCATTATGATAATAAACGTTTTTGATGCACAGTTAAAAGTTTTGAAACATTTGAAATGACTGAATTTTTGATTGAGGAAATGACTCCTGGGGCCTGTTTCTGGAAATCAACGCCAAGTTAGTCATATCTTTGTCCGCCAACTACGGTGATGACTCTGATCTTGCTAAACCGTTTCACGAAAAGCATGCTAGCTAAATATCTCGTGAATCGATGTTGAAATGTGACAACACATAGCCTTGATCACAATAACACGTATATTTTGTAAAATAATTTTATCAAAACTGCAATTATTTGACTGAACTGGTGAGTGCAAAGATTAGAAATAGTAGCAAGGGGTTATAGATACAAGATATTTTCAAAGAAGGCAGATTACACCAAAGAAAAACTTATAAAATTCTGTTTTTAGTAATTAAGTTAATTATCGTTTTGAACGTAAGATGGGTACCCCCGGGACACTAGATTTGCAAAATAAACCCTTACGTTCATGATCGGAAAAAGGAGGCAAATTAAATATTTATCCAGCGTCATGTCTTGACCAAAACGTTGATATGCATAATTTTGGTAAATTACAAGCTAAAATATGTCTCATAAAAGTATTTTGTTTAAAAAGCTACGATATAAATTAACTTTGAATAAATATGGGTCTGAAATCTACAGACTATCCCTTTGACTATGCCTTGCCTGACGTGGCAGAATTGCGTTCTTTTGTGAGATGTTACAATCACGGGAGAAACCCCCTAGGAAACCTTTTTTGCAGATCGTTTCATATGAAACATGAAATATAATATTTATACATGAGAAAGGATGAATTACTGAGTGCAGAAAAGATAGATTTGAATTATTTTTTTAAATCTATGTAGCTTCCATTTTGGCCAGCCATAATCTACCAAATTAGTGGCATGTGATGGCGCTGCATATCAATGAAAAAAGATATGACAGGGTTAGAGGCGTCATAAGTTCTTAGTCGGGATGTTGGCGTTGATCTTGGCAAGCACGGCTTCGTGAAACACGTAGCAGACAACTAGCCAACTAGCGGCGATCTTAGCTGAGAAGTTGACTTATGACGGTTTCTTGAAACGGGCCCCCGGTTCCAACAATGTGGTGCCTGGTTATCCCAAAATATGGAGGACCAGGAGCCACTTTTCTTAAATGTTGGCTCCTGGTCCACCTTGGCTTACGCGTAGAGCGTCCGCCTCACAATCGGGAGGTCGCGGGTTCGAACCCCGGCCGCATCATACCAAAAGACGTTAAAAGATGGAAGTTGCTGCTACCTTCTTTGGCGTTCAAGAATTGAAAAGGATAGAGCAACGTCGATCTAGCGCTGCTCAGTGGCTGCCGGGCCCACGATCAATTGGGCAAAAAAGAATTTCCTTTCTCGGACAATAAAATTTGGAGATTTTTGGAGATTTTAATGAAAAGCTTGGTAACGGGATGACATGATCACCTGATGGTTCAAAGTAAGCCATTTTAGTAGTGTGATTAAAGAAAACCAAACACCACAAGCATTCAAACAGACAGACATGTACCTACTACTGTAGAACAAGAATAAAACGAGATTTAGAATCGAATAATGAAATAACATGATCAGATCCACCTACAGGGATACTAATGTCTAATACCTGAAACCTTCCAAATTATTTTCTTTCCTTTATTTGGGCCAATACTTAGTCTTAGACATGTACATGTAAGTGTAAAGCAAAATCATGCAATAAAAGTTTCTTCATCTCAAAACGCAATCAAGTGATTAACATCCCAAAGGTACTTTCGCTCTCATGAATAAAAGTGAAGAACTATAACAGACAATTTAAACTCCTTAGGCATTCTGTTCACATTAGTGCACATTTATATAATTAAATTGAACAATCATAATAATTAGCTTTCTCCTTCACCATTGTACCAGTGAAACTGAAAACTAGCTAGTGTTCGTAAATGACATCTATAATTACCAGTATCAATACTGCACTGTGGGAAGTAGAATTTAAAGAAAATATAAAAAAAAAACAATTGAAATTACTTTCTCCTCAAAATTAATTGAGCATGCAAAGAATTAAACAACTGCTGGTTGATGACTTACCCAAATACAAATCTGCCAACCAGCATGACAGTGTAGTTGTTGAGCGTTGCACCAAGAGCAAAGATACATTGTCCTACCAGTACAAAGGCACCAAATATCAAGGTTCCCACTCTATACAGAAGAGAAAATCATTGATAAACTGTTATCTTCTCTGTAATGCTACGTTCACACCTTTGCGTATTTGGCTTGCATATTGCTGCGTATTGACCAAACGCAGACAAAAGCAGTCATACCCAATAAAGCACAATGAAACATGCTCTCATTGTACTCAACGCGCAGACTAGCGCATAGACCTGCGCTTATTGCTCGCTAGTTTTAAATTTTTTTTAATTATCACAAGCAAGCGCAAGGTCAAATCGTCTCTTTTTTTGAGCGCTTGTCATTGTCTGTAGCTGCGTTTCTTGCACGATTTACCTCGCTTTAGCTCGTTGTTAATCGCATGATTGCGCGTAATGTTGCGCTGTTGCTCGCACACCACTCGCAGCAGCAAGAACCGCTGCGTTAGTACTCGATAAACTGCGACTTTGCTTTTTATGAGCAGCATAATACGAGCTAGATATGCAATAGTGTGACTGCTCGCGTCAGATTTGCTGCGTATTGCTGGGTACGGCTGTGAATTGATATTGCAGCAATACGCAAGCCAAATACGCAAAGGTGCGAATGTAGCATAAGGAAGTATGTAAAGGTCATTTAAAGAGAAGTTTGAGTTCTGGGAAAGGTGAAAAAATAATTTGTGAACTTTCTCATTCTTTCCATATCAGTTAGGAAGAATACCACAGTAAAAATTTCCCCTAGAAAGGATTGCTCTTCAAATGCAGTACTGCGGTATTTGGTAATATGAACAGGGCTGTATTTCCTCCTTACCTGATACCAAATACTCTATCCAGGAGGAACCCACCAAAGAAACAGAGCACAACGTTAGGCCAGGAGTAGAGGGAGTAGAGAAGCATGAAATTAGCCGTGTTCTGGTGCATAACCTAGCAAGGAAAAGTTCAAATTCAAGTTCAAGTTCATTTGAAGTTTCCACAAAAGAAGAAATTCACAATATCATAAAATATGAGAAAAGGTTATTACATTACAAAAAGTAGTATGCAGTTATGGCAATATGACCACAGGCACAGCTAATAAACTGTGTATAACAGTAGAGGGAAAGTCCTCAATCAGTATATTAGAGGGGTCTCGGGCAAGCAGGCTTGTATAATACGACCCCTGAAGTTGAAGTTGAACATTAAGTTCTCTAAGTTATTTACCATCACATGCAAAAGTTTAAGACCATCTGGCAATATGTGGCTGTATCTATAATTTGAAATACATGTACATTCTTCTGTCTCACTGTATGATTACATAGAATGTTCACTACAGTGGTCAGTAGCACAAGAGTAATGGTGTAAGCTATGGTGGCCCTGAAGTACGCTCGACAACAGGTCATGTGCGACGTTCAAGACTTGGGATGGAAAGTTCAGGACCTGGGATGCGAAATTCATGTCGCACATGACCTGTTGTCGAGCGTACTTCAGGGCCACTATAGTAAGCCCATATGAATGCATTGAAAATAAATGCATAAATTGAAAATAAATGTATGTCTGAAAAATAAATAAATGCTTAACTTTGTCCTTGAGTTATTGCATTTTGGAAGGGTAGTCTTAAACTTTTGCAAATTATGATGTACACTATGTGTGGTGTTCAAGCTTTCAACATCATACAGTACAAACTGTATACAGGTGCATAACCTGATAAGGAAAAAGAATTGTAACATACATGTATTATGTTTACCATACTAGGTTTCTTATGTTCTGACATTATAAGTTCTGAAAATATCTATTTTGCAAAATGCAGAGTTGTGATTCATTTAATTCACAGAATTAAACATTCATAACTTTGCAAACGATAAGTAAAGGCACTCTGAATTTCTGGTTTTACAATAATCAGGGCTTTACAAACCCACTCGCCCGCTTGCCCGGGGCAAGTAAAAATCATGAAGGGGCAAGTGAATTTTGAAGTTACATGCCCAAAAGGGCAAGTAAATTCACTCAAAGCTATCACGAGAACAAAGTAAAAGATCAATTCATATAATGCTCATAGTGAAAGTGCAGTTTTAGCAATGGCTAATTAATATCAATGTTGCAAAATTTAATTCAAACTGTCATGAATTTTCGTAATTTGTGGAATTGAGTAGGTGAGATATGTTTTCGGGCAAGCAAGATAGGTTTTGGGCAAGCATTTTTCAAGGATACTTGCCTAACGGGCAAGCATGAAGAAAAATTTTTGTAGAGCCCTGAATAACAATAAAAAACAAAATCATTTTTGCAAGTTTGTTAGCATATCTCTGAATTGAATAAAGACAGAAGTAATGAAATAAATACTGGTAAATTAATGAATAAATGAATAGATTTATAAAAAATAAGTAAATCAGAGAAAATCCCTAGCATATTTTATGAGAAATGATCACTATCTAGAAATGGAAACACAGTGTTCACTTCAAATATAAGAGTCAATAGTCAGAATCTCAGAATATTTCCATATTCTTCACATAAAAAAAAGAAGAAATTTCTGTAGAAATGGAACAGATACATACTGTATGGTCACTGATTATCATTAAATGATTACTCGACATCTTCATAGAAATATGGTTGTTTCAAGAAAAAACAAAAAATTAAAAAACACCATAGAAAATGAAAGCAGTCCTGATTGTTGAACATTACAATGCTCTGCAATAACGCAAACTTCATCACTTTACAGATGATTGCTTATTTTAGAATTTTGTAGAATTCTGTGGGAAAATATTTTTCAGTATGACACATGACCATGCATCAATATTTGGAACAAAGAAACACAAATCATAACAATACCAGGAAGTGAGATGGCTGTAAATGTAGAAGGGGATATATTCAAGGAAGTGAGAGGGGTGGTTATCACATGATCATCACCCATAACAATACACGTATATATTCACATGTAGGCACATATATCGTGTAGCATTGCCAACAGGTGCATAAATTCTTTCTTCCTTTTCTTTTATTCTTCTCTTTTGTTTTTCTTTTCATTTTTTCTTTAAGTTCAAAGGAACAATTTGTTCAATTTCCTGTCCAGAAGTGATTTTCAATAACTGATTTCTTCAATGTTTATTCTAATTCTAAATTGTTTTCACAGGTAGTTTCACAGGCTCATTCTGAACTTTCCATAGCTAATTAATGCTCTGTACTCCTTTCATTATCTCATTCATGACAGGAATTATATGAAGCTTTATTCAATCAGCTTTTCTTTATCAAATTGGCAATGATTGTTCAATATCCTGCACCTAAGTGATTTACAATAACTGATTTTTTTTCATTGTTCATTTTAATTCTAATTTTCTTTTCACAGTATTTTCACAGGCTCATTCTGAACTTTCCACAGCTCTGTACTCCTTCCATTGTCCCATTCATGATGAAGCTTTATTCAATCAGTTTTTCTTCATCAAATTGGCAATGCTTTTAATTTGTCAAAATTTTGCATATCGATTTTGGTGTTTGGCCGCTTAAACACTCAATAAACCTTTCATTATCTCATTCATGACAGGAAGTATATGAAGTTGGCTCAGTCGGTAAAGCGTCTGCCTGTTGAACCAAAGATCGTGGGTTCGAGCCCAACCCAGGTGGATGACTGAAGCCTACGTTGTGTGTTATCGTGCCCCTCCCATTTCATAGACGCAGGCTATGCTTCACTCCATCCCTCGGATACGATGTTAAATGGAGGTCCCGTGTAAAGGAGAGTCACCACCCTTGCAGGTTAAAGATCCCACTGCACTATTCGTATAGGAGTAGGGGGAAACCCCGGTGTATGTGGTCCACCTGCACACCCCCAATCAGTGATATCAGGAGGAGAGACCCGAGGGTTACAGTGATTCAGTTCGCTTTTCGCCTCCCAGGCACAGGTGACGGCAAACCAAATAATAATAAATAATAAATGATAATAATAATTATATTCCATCCCTTTCCACTACCATGAATATAAGCGTTCAGTTTACTAAACTTGCAAATTAAAGGGTCGGGGGGGGGGTGTTACCCATCTTTAGGTTCAAAAGTACTAGTAATCAAAATGATAATGAACCAAATTACTCATAACTGCATTTTACAAGCTTTTCTTTGGTATTTCTGTCTAATATGAAAAGTATTTTGGATCTACATGTATAACACCTTGCTGTTATTTCTAACCTTTGCATTCCCTAATTCATTCAAATATTTGCAGTTTGCTTTAATACAATTCCTTTACACGTCTATATACATGTAACTGCGACCAAGGCTATGTGTTGGCACATAACCTTATCGATAGTTTCGATATCGGGAGATTTCTAGTTGGTAAGGTTTTCAACAGTTTAGGAAGATTCGAGACATCTCTGTAGTTGGCAGACAAAATTATGACCGTCTTGTTGTTGGTTTCCAGAAACTGGCCCCTGAATGCTTAGGTTGCAATTTTCAACTTTTGGTGGTCATTCAAAGTAACATACAGAAAAATGAACAGGAAACAAATAACAAGACTTTTAGCTTCCACACAAGTAAATAAACAAAGGACTTTCAAGATACCACAGGCCAGCCTTGGAGTGCTCAGTGGCAGCATGAAAATTGTCACACTGAAATTAAATTCTAGCAGAATCACTGCCTTTGAATATATCCACAGCTAATTTGTAGCTGTGAATATAGACTGCCGAGACACAGAGTTTTCTTTATTACTGGTAGATGGCTTGGACAGTTCTAATTTTATTTTGTTCTCTCTGTTCCTTTATTTTTAAATGCAAGTAAGTTTTGCTTATAGCGAAATGCTCTAAAATCGTAGCTTAGGAATTTCCAGATTGGAGATCAGGGGAGCGTTTCATGAAGAGTCTTGTCGGTGATTTTCACTGATTAATTTGCTCTCGGCCAATCCGATGCGAGGATTTTCAGTAGCTTATAACAGTTGTCAGTGAAAATCACTGACAAAATCTTCATGAAACGCACCCCAGAATTTGTACGTTGTAACCTCCTTCCCACTTGAACTTGAGAAAGAGACAAAGAGAAAGATAGTACATCAACTGAATAACTAAATTAAGCAGATTCCGCTGAATGTTACATTGAAAATTATCTCTTGTCATAAAACAATTATGAGCATCGGCAGATTAACCCGTTTGTGACAGAGGTCCACATTTTGTGGTTTGGCCTAATATCTTTTGATGCAAAGCCCTAAAAATCATACCAAATACATGAGCAGAAAGAGCAAAAAAATTCTATACAAACTGTGCCCATTTCGGTTGCGTCAATATTCGTTGTTTGATGCTGACATTTTTTTTAAAGGAAAATAAGCATTAAAATCCTTAAATTGGCAATGTGATAGAAAGTTTAAAATCACCATTTTCCCCTGCAAATTGGCAACTTTTTGACTTCTCATCATAATTTCTGTCAATTTATATTCATTTCAGATACATGACGTTTTATAAGAAAAATGTAGCAATAAAAAAAAAATGTTTGTGTTGCCAATTTGAAGAATGAAAGCTGATCAAATTAGGCTTCAAATAATCCCTGTCACGAATGGGTTAAGTGCATCTCCCTACATCCAGAATGGATGCTTTATCCTTCCCCAATGAAAATAGTTGGAAACTGCAGCTTATGGGGCAAGGCAGCAAGCAGAAAGTTTTACACATTGGTAACAACCAAAACTTATGACGCACATTCGTGAGAACTACAAGCTACCAAGAAATTAAGTTTTACCATCAGAACTTCCGACATGAATGTCATACTCTGAATAATTCAATTGTGGTACAAATGTAAACCCGGCATTGCCCATATTCGTGAAAGCACAGTTTACCTGTATTGGGGGAATAATTAGGAAGAACAAATTAAAATACAGTGTACTTACAGTTTTAATATTTTCTTGAAGAGCTGATGGATTATCGTAGCAAAAGTAGCTCCCTAATAGAAAAAAAATTAAGGAAGAGACGGGGGAAAGATCAGATTAATTCTAATCTACATGTAAATGAAAAACGTTCAATGTTTTAAAAATCCTAACAGATAATGCATCTTCTACATAAACTTCGAATACATACAATAATATACATGTACATGTATGTAACGTAATCTATAAATATCATAAATCACAATATATAAATCCATGTAATTCATACCAATTTTTCTCTGCAGAAACTGTATGAAGATTGATGTTTAGAAAGTTCTGAAAGAGTTTGATGGCTTCATTTAGCTACATACAGCTCAGTGAAATTCAACAGGTTTCTTGTTCTCCTGCCAACCATTTTTAAATATTCCACATTTGAATTATCACCCTAGAAGTTTCACTGTTTCAATAAAAGGAGATAAATTTGAACAGCATTTTAAAAAAGAAATGAGCAAGATCGGTCAAAGAATAAGAAAATTACACTTGTTTACATTTTCTAGTAAATTACCCTCGGCTCTGCAAATTGGCAACACTGATGACAACATATGCGAGCAGGTCTCCATTCAATTTGTACATGAAATTTCACATTTTCTCAATTTTCTTGGAAGTTACACATTTTCTACCCCCCATAGTCAATGTATGTTCAGAAGAATTGCTTTTTACGTAACATACTATGGGGTAAGAAAATGTGTAACTTCCAAGAAAATTGAGAGAATGTGAAATTTCATGTGCAAAGTGAATGGAGACCTGCTCGCATATGATGTCATCAGTGTTGCCAATTTGCAGAGCCAAGAGTACTTTACTAGAAAATGTAAATGAGTGTTATTTTCTTATTCTTTGACCGATTTTGCTTTCTTTTTTAAAATGCTGTTCAAATTTATCTCCTTTAATTGAAACCGTGAAACTTCTAGGGTGGACTTTCCCTTTAAGAGCAACAGCTGAAAAATAAGGTAGGAACATACACGTGCAAAAATAAATTCCCAAAACCTACATAACTTTCCATTCCAACACTACGTTTTATAACACTACAGAATTTTTTTTCCTAGTTTCAGTTTCAGTTTAGTTTCAGTTTATTGTTTCATATTTCACACATTTTCAGACATTTACAATATTTGACAGTGTTTTGAGAGCTTATAGAAAGTATACAAACAAGCAATATAAGAGGCACAACGGAAATAGTAAATTCAGAAAAAAATAGATTAAAAAAAAGGTAAGTACCCCATATAAATATGTACATGCTGTATTAATCAAGAGTGAAATATGAAGGAGCCTAAAAAGAAAGCTAGGCTTGTAGAACATAGGCTCGTTTTAAAAAAAAATAGTGATGTTTCAAATCACAGTATCGAAATAATGGCAACGAGCTAAGCATGACAGGTCAAAACGAGTAGAATATGAATAAAAAAAATTTGTGCCAAGAAAGAGAGAGAGAGAAAAAAGTCACTTTCATTAAAGCAGATATAGATCATGTAAAAAACAACCTGTATTTCTGAGCAATAGTTTACATAAATAATTTGTGTGTACCTTCCATGACAAGTCACTATCAATAACGATACCCAGAAATTTTAAGGAATCAACTCAGCTTGAATTGGTATTGTCAATTAATACCGGGTATGTTCCCTGATAGGGATTTTGCAGAATTACTAAATAACATATAGTGAGTCTTTTAACATTTAAAGACAGTTTATTTGCATTTATCCAAGCTTGCACCTGCTTCAGTTCATTATTCAAAATTTGTAGGAGGGTTTGGGGGTTGCGATGTGAGAAAAAAATATTAGAGTCCTCTGCAAAAAGAATAAACAACAATATCTTGGATGAATTTTGGAAATCATTCATATATAAAATAATGAATAACAAGGGAGTTAACAAGGAACCTTGAGGAACACCACAAAATATTGGTCGTTATTAAGACCCTTGACCATTAATAGTAACAAATTGTTTTCTGTCAGTGAGATAATTCCAGAACCACTCCAAGGCCTTCCCTCGAATCCCATAATGGGCTAACTTTTGCAATAAAATATTATGATTGATAGTGTCGAAGGCCTTGGAGAAGTCCAGGAAAATTCCCATGGTGTGTGGCATATTGTCAATGGCATGAGCTACTTTATCTAAAAACATAAGTAGAGCATGAGTTGTGGAATGTTTTTGTCTGAAACCAAATTGATTTTCAGAGAGGATATTACAATCAAGAAGAAATTTCATTGTTCATGAATAAATGAGTTTTTCAAGTATTTTAGAAAGGGACGTCAAAAGGGATATTGGGCGGTAATTACTAAGATCTTGCGTGTTTCCTTTCTTAAAGACTGGTACAACCTTAGCGATTTTCATCTTTAGGGGCACGTTACCTTCTGTTATTGATAAATTCAAGATATGTGTTAAGAGGTGATACAATTTCTCCTATTATTTCTTTTAGAATGTGATTTGTGATTCCATCAAATCCTGCACTTTTATTTATTTTAAAATTATTTACTATGTCTATAACTTCATGCTCAAGGATCGGGGTGAAGAATAAGGAACGGGGGTTTTGCATTTTTAAGAAGTAACGGAAGTCTGAGTCAGGTTCAGGGATGTTTTGGGCAAGGTTTGGGCCAATATTTACAAAGTAATTATTAAATTCCTCTGCTATTGCAAGAGGGTCCAGAGTTACAATTTCATTTACGGTAATCTTTGTGATTGGAGTTGATTTATTTTTTTGTTGTCAAAACGTTATTAATTACCCTCAAAGTACTTTTAATATCATCTTTACATGTATGTAAGTTAAATTGCCTCGTAAAATAATTCTTCTTGGCTAGTCGTAATGAGGTTGTTAAAGTACAGTACTGTATTGCGATAACGAGAGTATTTGGATTTGATCTGGACAGTTGGGTTGCTTTTGTATTTATAGAATAATTTGTTTTTCTTATTAATACATTTAAGTAAAGGGCAATTCCATGATTAAGTGGACATTGGCCCAAACTTTTTTTTTTTTGCTCTTTCTTAAATTCAAGTCAGTTTGGGGGGTTAAAATTCATACAGAAATTGTTGATACAAAGGGGTTTCATACTCACAAAAAAAAAATTGTCTAAAATGTCCCCTTATAGGAGAATCTGAACCACACAAAAAATTAGATATATGGGACTACACACAGTATTTTAGACCTAGACAGAAAAATATTGTTTCTTTTGTGAATTATTCAATTGGATAATCTGAAGGACATTTAGTCACACCAAATTAAAAGAAATTATTCAATAATAAGTTGCTGAAAAGGTATAAAAATCTCAAATATATGGTGCTGGACAAATTGTAACGTGACTAACCGTAACGTTACTAACCAAGATTTTAGTCTAGAGCTACTTTAAAAAGTAGAGAGGTAAACTCTTTAAAAAATTGGAGTAAACATTTGCCATCATTTAAGAAGTAATACTGATATGGCTCTAAGTGTGAGGTATGTCACAGTAAGGAGGAATATTTTTTCAAAAACTTTGGTTTTTTCTCATGTCCTATTTTTGTAACGTTACTAACCGTGGTCAAACGTTCTCATAATATCTCTGATATCATTCCGTTACTTTTGATTTCTTGTAGACTGGGGAGGGTGAATATATATTATGCTTAACGGCCAATCAAAATCCAGTATTCCATGAAGAGTTACTATAATAGCAAAGTTACTATTATAGTAAGTTTTATGCAACGGGCCCCTGGTACCTAAATATCTGTCTTTATTCATGCTGTGGTCACAACTAATATTGGATAGCATAGTAAAAACTGGAAAATGGTCAGAAATATCATTAACTATAATACCAGACTCGACAATGGGAGTTCCACTTTATGATTTGAGCTGCACTGATCTGTATTTTAGTATATTTTCAAATATGGCTGCCAAGATGGCTGACAAGCAATGCATAAACAAAAATATCCAATCACAAGATAGTAAGTACATAGAAATAACCAATTGGGTGAAAGAGTGAGAGTCATGTGTCTAGTGAGTCTGGTTGAGTAGTCATGAAAGAGAGGGGGGGAGAGAGAGAGTGGTGTCATAGCAGGCAAGGTTGAGTGAGTAAGAATGAATACGGGCAGAACAATAGAAGTCAAGAGCTCATACAAAAGGGCAGGAATGTAGATCAGAAGTGACTTGAAGCAGAACAGAGTGGAAAGCTAAATGAGCATTAAACAAATAGTTATAAATCAGTAAAATTATAACCTTACATTAGCATCTTTCAAATACTTTTACTACTTCCTTGACTTTAAACATTCCGAAGTAATCAGAGCATCCTCCAGGTGAAATTAAATCAAATAGCTTCAGTCTCTGAATTCTGATATCAATGGTTGTTCCACCGAGAGGTGTGGCTCCCCTGAACGCCTCTATGCCACTCAGGGAAGGTTGTCAAATGTGTTTTTTATTGAAGAATGAAAATCCCCAATAGCCAGGGGCCGTTTCTCGAAACCATCACAAGCGTCATAACCCATCATAACTGAAACGTGTGATGTAGAATTAACACGTGTTTCAATGGGATGTCCATTAACTTAGACTTGTGATGGTTTCGAGAAATGCAGCCCTGGGCCAGATATTTATTTCTGTCTACCCTCCAAAATTATACTTAAGTTCTTGACATAGATCTATTCTTCAGACTAATTCATTATCAATCTTGTTATATTATTAATCCCTCCCACAAGATTATGATGATGATCACCAATGATTTACAAGTAAGTGCCTTACCAAAACTTAAGAAACAAATAAATATTAGAATGAGGTATCTGTGAAGGGCCCGTCTCGGATCACAACAAACTGTTGCTCCACAGCCAGTAAGTTCGACATCATCATCATTTTCTTGAATTTGACCTCTTCCCGGTCGTCCACTGAGCAGTGGTGCATGTTCATCATGGTTTTTTTCTGTCATCCTTGCAGAATGCGGAATGCTGAAAACCAGCGAGTGAAGAAACCACTTTAAATCTAATGACAAAGAAGACAAAACAGTTCAAATTTCAAGCTTAAAGAAAGTTGATTTTTAACTCCTGAATTAACTCCACCGTTAATGACAATTGCCGTTGTGTCTCACTACACTCTCAATTCAACTTTTCAGTTTCAAGTCGATCTTCCTTCAGTTTCAGAATAGAACTCCCATCCCAACACAGGCAGCAAACGATCATGAACGATTACATCATGTCTTGTGAAATGAGTCTTTCTTTCCTCACCAACTATGATTCTGTCTACTGAAAAAAAAAAACTCTATACGGTACTCTTAAAGTCCACTGCAAGTACAATCTGACAATCAAGACAGAAATCGTGTAGAGTACTCTTATTAAGTTAAGCACTTAGTACTCAACTTAGCTTAGCTTAGTTTTGTAGATCTACACAGTACACACGTCTACTAGTCACGAGTGCGATATGAGTCAATATATTTCCGGGAATATTGTAAAGCTCACAAGGGCGTACTTGTTATGCGGTAACAATATAAAAGTAAAAAAACAAAATCTCTGTTCTTGTTCTCTGATGCCGATCACTTCAAAACTCTATTCAAGTGTCTTTGTTTATCATGCATTTGCCTCTAATCGACATTTACTGATAATATCTGCAGTCGTCAGCCTAAATAAGGCAGGGAGTGTGCATATGCCGACTTAAAGTCTGCATATGCCGACTTAACCCAAGACAAGACAAGACAAGACAAGGGAGATCACAAGGCTGGCTCATGGAACTGAGGTTGAAAAAACGCGCGCCTGTCACCCGCGAACTCTGAACCCTCAGTGGGTGCTCTAAAAGTCCAGATTTGTCAGATATTCGTGTAGGAAGTCCAACATTTTCAAGCTATGCCGCCAAAGAACTCGAAGAAACAGAAGGGGAAGGTGTCTGGTAATCGTGAGAGAGACCAGTGGGTCGTTATTGCTCCTGGTAAAGTTACATGTATTCACTTTAACCCCACTTGCTAATAATTGTGTCAGTAGAGTCTAGGCCTACTAACATTGTTAACAACACCAACACAGTGTCACTGTCAGTGTCAGTGAGTTAGACCCATTTTTAGCATAGACATACATGTATTATGATTTATGAACCATGTCAATACTCAGTAGAGATGTTAAAAAAGAGTCCAGTGTTTGCTCCTCTGTCATGTCTGTAGACTGTAGATTATAAAGATGATGATTTATTATTGTGATTATGATTATGATTATTTTTAGCCTTAATTAAACATGTTAAAAGTTAAACTTTTTAGTTTAGGCACATCATTATTATAATTTATATTATTATTATTCACTGTTGTTGTAATTATTATTATTATTGTCATTATTTTTATTATTATTATTATTATTATTTTATTATTATTATTATTATTATTATTATTATTATTATTATTATTATTATTATTATTATTATCATCATTATAATTATAACATAACCTACTACAGGGCAAATTCAATGAATAGGTTTATTTTGTTACAGTGCTGTAGATTCTAGGGCAGGAGAGTGTTAAAGGCATTGGCTAACATTGTTATGATTTTAAAAAAATCTCATTTTGTTACTTTAAAATGGGATAAACATTAGGGTTATAGTGTAAAAATACCAGTGTGAAAGTTTCAGAGCATAATATCCACGGGAAGTATTTTTAAATATTAGAAATGTGAACCAATGTTTGAAAAATATACGAGGGTCGGTTGCATAGACCCAACGTAAGGAGTGCGCATGCGCACATGACTCAACGGACCGCACTGTGTGTATTGACGTATCACGCGGCGGAAGGCAAGTAACGGTATTTTTGAATTCGCGCAAACGGTCCTCTTAGTTCAGTGTCTCTCGAGACAAAAGCTAATAAAATCGCGGTTTGCGTCTAACTTACAGCTTTTCCTTCCAAATTATGGTTGGTTTCAGGGTTTTTGAGTATAAATACAAATACTCATACACATGTTTCATCTTAGTTTGAGAATTTTTTAAATCAGCTGCTCACAAAGTTAGCCAATGCCTTTAACTTAAGGCGAATAGAGCATGCGTTTAGGCGAATCCGAACAATAGGCCGAGACAAAAGGATTCACCCTAGCACCGCAATAAGAGTTATTATTATTATTATTGCAATTATTATTATTGATGTTTGTTTCTTCACTTGCTATTTATAGACCTACTTATCCTCCCAGATGTTATTGTGAATGTGAATTCGATGTTTAACAATTGACATTAATGTTAGATCTATTTCATGCAGTGTTATTCAAAAACAAAAAAATTACAAAATGCCAAAGACAAAGTGAAGGGAAAAAGTATTACGTTAGAAAAACAACATTTTCAATATTTTCATCTTTCAAAACTTTGATGTTAGAGTCAGTTATATTTTACAGCGCAGTCATGTCTGTACATCAATTTCATGATTAAAACTTTGGTCAGTCCTATACGTGGAGATTCTAGAATTGAAGGTGAAGTTTTGATGAAGAAAAAAAAATTGAATATAGAGTCTTAATGAATCTATTGATGCAATATTGATGAAGAGACATGAATATTAAATCTGCAATTCTGCATAGCATGTAGTACCTTGTACCTTGTGTCGATCACTTCCAAATGGTCCTCTCGAAACTATAGCTGGAAGTGATTAACCATGATTCAAATTTTCCCAATTTTTAGATTCTGCCTTTGAGAGTATAGATGGATGCCCAGATCCATCATTTGTGAAGCTGAGACATCCCAAGACAGGTAACTTGTACATGTTTTTGGAGCCTACTTTAACCCATAGCAGTACAGAGCTTTCTTGAGGTCTAAATTGATGATCATCTTAAGTCAAACTGGCAACAACTAATTATTTTTTCCCACTCTTACATAGTGTGAAAAAAAATGAATATGGATATAACATGAACCAAAATGAATTATAATTGTAAAATTTAATCCGAAATTTGAATGTGGAAAGAGTGATTATATAATATGCACTGTACGTGTTGCCAATTTTATTGAATTGCTCTAATTCAAGAACACCACACCATACTGTGTTGGAAATAGACTCAAATTTTTCTTTGAATTTTTCTCCTTCTGCTCATGTGTAATGTGTAATGCCCAGCATTCTGGACTTACAGATATACTGCAAAAGTGTCACCTAAAGGAGACAGTGTACCTCTATGGGTTAATCAACAGGCTTAAACCCATTGAGCTTGATTTGATTTCAGTATAATGTGCATTATCCATAGACCCTAGTAAGGATTAACTCAGGGCTCATGCTTAGTATTTAATGGGTTAATAATCACTTAGATGTCACAAATTTTGAGTAAAATGCTTAACTATATTGCAACTGTAAGGACTATTTTTGGTTTTAAACCTCAATTTTATAAAATGACATTTTATTTGAAGGAGTGTAATATGTAAGGTCTATTTTTTGGTCATATTATTTGTACTTTACATTATTTTTGTTTTAAATGTTTCACTGTCTATCACTTAATAAAGGGATTTTTCCAGATCAACTAAAAATTGCTAGAGTTACACCTATATTTAAGACTGACGACAAAAGACAGCTTACCAACTATAGACCGATATCTGTTCTGTCGGTTTTTTCTAAAATACTTGAGCGTATCATGTACACCATGACTTATTAATTTCTTGATAAACATGACATTATTTACAGAAACCAATTTGGATTCTGCCAATATTTTTCTACAGCTATGGCACTATCTAAACTTACAAATGACATAATTGACTCCTTCAAAAAATATCAGTACTCAATTGGAATTTTCATAGACTTATCAAAAGCCTTCAATACTATAAATCACTTGATCCTACTTAAAGAACTTTATCTGTATGGAATCCGTGGTACAGCACACGATTGGTATGTCAGTATCTTAGTAATCGTCTCCAGTGCACCAAATTTGAATCGGTTGTCTCTAACATGAGTAATGTTACATACTGTGTACCTCAAGGGTCGTTGCTTGGTCTTTGGTGCTTTTTATTCTTTATATAAATGACATCTTCAAATCGGCAGCAACATTAACTTTTGTTCTCTATGCCGACGACACGAATATTTTATGTGGCGGATCTAATCTTACTTCATTGTGCAATACTGTTAATCAACAGTTAACCCTTGTATGCCAGTGGTTTAAAGCTAACACATTGTCAGTGTAAAAATGTGTAATCACATCGATAGTTCTTTGTCTTGGAAAAAACATATTCTCGAAATGGAAAGCAAAGTCTCAAAAAACATTGGCATTATTTCTAGACTCTGTCACATTTTACCTAACAACATCTTCTGTATGCTCTACAGCTCTCTTATCCTACCGTACCTTTCAGAAGAAAGAAAATTATTCGTATAATTACAGGTACTGCTCCCCGTGGCTGTGTTGACCATTGGTTTAAAAAATTTAACATACTAAAACTTACCGATATTAATAAACACCAGCAAAGCTCATTCATGTACAGAGCCACTAATAACTTATTACCTGAGGAATTTTGTAACCTTTTTCATCTTAATTCAAGTATTCATAAATACGAAACCAGACATGCGAATCAAATCCACTTACCTAAACACAGGACTTTACTATTCCAAAGCGATATCCGATACTTGGGACCTAAGTTATGGAATGACATCCCAGATACTATAAAATACTCTGCATCTCTTGCCAGTTTCTCAAGAAGGATGAAGAGAAACATCTTTCTTCATCCTATAAATAATTTCATTTCATTACATATTTCCCCATCTTTCTTGGGATTTCATCTTTCCGTTTTTCGTGAATTTCTCTTGTCTGTTATACTCCTTTTCTTTTGCACCTCCTACATATACTCTTTCTCTATTCGATTTTGCCTTTCTCTCTCTCTCTCTCTCTCTTTCTCTCTTTCTCAAGTTCAGCGGTTTAGGACTTCTTTTTTTTGTGTGTGTGCATGCGCGAGTGTGTGTGTGTGTGCGTGCATGTGTGATTTTGTGAGTGCTCTTTTGTTGTCACTTCCTTTTTCCATTTTTAAAAATATTTTTTCATAATTAGATATATTTATCATGTCCTAGGGCAACCTGGACCCAAGCTTTTGCTTTTAGAGGTGTGTCCTCCAGTTATTTATGTAATTACGATGATTGTATATTATGTCATATTTTGTTCTCAGTACTAAGAATTTCAATTTGTTTTATTATTTTGTTGTTTATTTAAATAATTGGAAATAAATGTGTTTGAATTGAATTGAATTGAATTGAATTGAACATGTATTGTGTTTACCCAACAACCTGTCTTTCACCATGTCTTTATGTTATTGTGTTGCAACACCTGCTTAGTTCCTTTTGTGTTATAAGCATTCCTTTTAGCTACCATGCTCTTTTAATGTCATAGTTTATATTTATGTGGTGTATATGCCTTCTTATCGTACTGGTTAATTCATTATGCAGACTCTTGAATATTCAGTTTATCATATTCTTTTCCTTATATTGCATCTGTATATATTTTATGTAAATTTGGTTCTGTAATAAACCTGCAGGGCTTTGAGTAGAGAAGCCCAGAGCAGTCTCTACCAGACATTCACAGAGTACAGACCGGTAGGCACTTTTGAGGGCGACTCTGAAGTGAGGGTGACAACGAAGATCGTCTATCAGTGACCTGATTGAAGAATATCCATCCTACTTTAACTATTTTGTCAACAGAATAAATGCCATTGTCATCAATTTCATAACGACAAAAAATTGTCAGCGTCACAGAGATTCGAACCCTTGACTAGCATGACTAGTAATATATGGAGCTCTAACAGTGGCTTTAACCACTGCGCCATGAGCAGTTGACGAGGCAGTGGGTGCACTTTATAGTTTTATACCCGGATTCATTTCTAGTCTCAACTTCTCAGACATGAGTATTTTTTCTTCTCACGTGAAAGTCGCCTCAAAAGTGCCTACCGGTGCAGACCTGCCTTCTTCTTTTACCCTGTTAATGTACCCATGCCCATAAAGCCACCCTACACAATCAATTAAGATCACATAAATAAACATTACATACAGTCTACACTGTAACTTGCCATATTTACAAAACAGAGAAGAAAAAAATTATTGCCAATGGAAAGATTTTGAGGTGTGATATAAATTCTCATGCATTTCACCACATCCATGACCCAAATCGACAAAGATTTCGTAGTAATTGCTTCTCTTTGCTTTTGAGTATTTGAGATTTTAAAAAGGTGAATAAAATTGCATGATGAATTAAATATCCATTCTTCAGAGCACCAAGTTAGCATAATAATTTTTTTGAAATCTCAGTTTTCATGTGCTTAATATTCAAAAAATGAAGTACAGATGAATTTTTTTAAAAGTAATGAATAAAAAGAATAGATAAAACAGGCAAATTGTGGGTTGCCCTACTGATTTCAGACAAATGTGTAACAAATGTAGTTCTTTATTTCACCCAAATTTGTAATAATGCGTGAAAGACCAAACTTTTCCCTCTACTAATATCCAATGTTCATTCTGCTAATTAGATTGCAAATTTGAAAAGGATAATTCATACAATTTGTACAGTACCAGTGCCTAGATCTGTGGATTAGTTATCATCATCACTTGATTTGTTTAGAGACAGATTTCAGTGACCCTGTGTGCTTTTCTCAACCTCATTTCAAAGTGTTTTGATCTTGAGTTTTCTATTTCACTTTAATGAAGGCTTGTTCGCATATGAAGCAGCAAAGACCCTAGGTAAACCCCCACAAGCGTTTTTGGGGGGTTTTTTTGTAGTGAGGTGACAAAAAAAAAGAAAAAACCTGCCGAGGCAAAAAGCATCTTCCTGGCAGCAAGAAGATGTGGACCAATCAAATTTTTGTGAAGTTAGCACAAGAAATGATGTCACAATTGTGCATGAATTTTAGCAAAACTGTCTTTAGTGTGAACATGAACTATTATCGTTAATGCACATCTCATCATCATAAGTGGTACAGCCAAAAAAACGACTTCCCCCCCCCCCCCACCACCAACAAATTGTAGGGGTTTCTATTGGGGTTTGCTGCTATATATGTGAATGAGCCTTTAATCAGTTAGTCATGAAGTACAGGCAAACCTCATTATAACAAAACTCTTCCAGACCAAGGAAATTACCTCTTTATATCGAAACCTTGTTGTATCAGGGTTATAAAAAAACAATAAAATACAAAGAAGTGGGACTGGCAAAATTATTTTGTATTAATGATATGAGAGTTTGTTCTAACAGTGTTCTTCATAATGAGGTTTTACTGTTTTTTTTTTAATTATTTGATTATCTTATACTTTCAGAGAATGGAGCCATGTTTCTTTTCAGCAGTGATGGGACCAGTGTACATGAGGTCATGAGATTCAAGAAGGACTTTGGATCATGGTTCATTAACGAGTCAGTTCAACAAGGTCAGCTTGTCACAAAAACACCATTTGCATTGATAGCATGTGCATATTGGAGATTATCTGATTTTATTATCCCTACCCCACCCTAGTTTGCAGGTACAAACCCTAGTCTGTTGAAACATGTCATAGAGGTCTGATTAGGAGACTAATGCAGGTCAGTGGAGACCCAAATGTAATTTAGGAAAGTGTCAACTAGGGTCTGTGCCTGCAGACTAACCCCACCCCTCCCAATGCCATTCAATTGATCAGATCATGTGTGCATATTTATGCAACCCTTTGTACATGTGTTGTTGCCACCTCAATCTTGCAATCAACCCAATTGAAACAAATAAGAAAATGATTAATTCAATGAAAATATATTGCTTTTTTGAAATACATTGTGATGATTATTTTTAAATATATCATGATGATTTTTGTTTCTATGAAAGCATTTAGTCATATCAATCAATACCAGTATATTTCTTTCAAACTGTTACATCCTGAAGAAAGATGAAATACATAGCTATTTTGACTTGAAAATAGCGATATTTCTTCTTTATTCCAGAGTGTAACAATTAACTTGGATATTTAACCTGTGATTTTTAGAAACTGAAAAACTGATTCTAGTATGTCACTGTTCTTCATGTGAAGTAAAGCTAAATACTTGTTGTTATTATTCTCTTATCCTTTTTTTTAATGACTATCTGTAAAACTGATCTTTGCATGATATTTCCACTGTCTATGAGTTGAATTTGAATTTGAATTTATTGATTAATCTGTCATACCAGAAATTCTTTTTCCAGTTACTAAAACATTTCACAACATAATTTTACATATAGCAGTGAGATATACAGACCCAGATGAATATGTAAGAAAATATCAGAATTAAAGACAAAAACAAAGTTTAAATGAAATAACAATGCGTGTTCCAGAAAAAGATGCATATAAGGAAAGTCAACTCATTGATCAGCCAGATTCCTTATTATATTTCAAGTTTGATTCAGATCACAGCTCCCAGCACCTATCAGACTATTCTATAGGTTTATGACATTCACTACAAAAGAAAACCAGAATCTTGCCAAGCGAGTACATGGAACACATAAACGTAGACCCGGGCCAGTATTCAATTCAATACTTGGATTAAGTAAAACTTTTACCAAGTATTTTACTTGGCTAAGAAATTTGCTTAAGTCATATTCAATTCATTACTTTGAATTTTACTTTAGTAAGTCAACTTTAAAGGCATTGGCTAACTTTGTGAGTAGCTGATTTAAAAAATTCTCAAACTAAGATGAAACATGTGTATGAGTACTTGTATTTGTACTAAAAAAAAACCCTGAAACCAACCATAATTTGGAATGAAAAAGTGTAAGTTAGATGCAAACGGCAATTTTATTATCCTTCGTCTCACGAGACAATCACTAAGAGGACCACTTTGCTTGAATTCGAAAATGCTGTTATGTGCCTCTGGCCGTGCGTATGAAGTACGGTCTGGTGAGCCATGCGCGCATGCGCACTCCTTACGTCTAGTCTGTGCAACCAACCTTCGCATATTTTTCAACATTGCTTCTCATTTCTAATATTTAAAAATACTTCCTGTGGATATTATACTTCACACTTTCAGACTGGTATTTTTACACTATAACCCTTATGTTTATCCCATTTTCAAGTAACAAAACAAGATTTTTTAAAATCATAACAATGTTAACCATGTCCTTTAAGCCAAAATTCTTACTGATAAGCATTGTGACATCATATTTTCAAGGCGCAATTAAAACGACACATTCAAATACGCTCGAATACGCTATGACATAATTCTGCGCAGCTCATGATGACTGCGTATAAAAACCTATGCCTGCCAATCAAGGCCTCCAGAACAATTGGCTTAAGGTGTTTTAGATTTAGGGTAACATACTTAGCCAAAATATTGAATTGAATACCAAATTTTGCTAAGTATTTTATCTAAGCAAAAAACTAAGCAAAATACTCATATTTCTGACTTAAGTATTGAATTGAATACCGGCCCTGATCTATTAAGAATAAAACAGCCATTCAAAGCATTACATGATCATTCGTGATGGCAAGTGAGTATTTGAGCATCCTCTCCTGACATACAGCTGTTATTGTTGGGAGGAGCGGAGTCTCACCAATCACACGTTGCCCAGATTTCCTTGATCATTCTGGTTGAGTTGCCAGATAACTAATAAGTGATATTATTTCATTTTTTTCTTCACAGATGGGTCATTAGAGGTCATAACCCCTGTGGACCCTGTATTTTAGCTCTGCCTTATCTTGTCAAATCAAGTCAAGAGGTATGTATAATAGAACATTTTCCATGTTTATCAAAATCTTTTTGAATATTTCTTGTATTAGAAAATATTGTTTATGTCATGCAAGTTCACGCTTTTTCAAAGTACTCTTTTGTTTAAAGATAATGTATAGTTTTGGGAAATCTAAAAAAGGGTAACTTTGACTATTTGAATTCATTGCCAGATGATATAAAAGATTGTATCCTAAAACTAAATCAATGTTTGATACTGCAAATCAGAAAATAGCATTTGAACACACAATACTTTGCTTTTCGGCATGCCACTCATCAGAGTGAATTGCATGAATGGACAGAAAGCCAAAATCAAAACAATGTACGGTTAGACAGAAATAAGGGAACAGTAAGCATGAATATAACAAGCTCTGATCGGCTGCCAGGGAACACAAAAATTAGTCTCTACATTGTATTTTTCCATTAGAAAAGAAAAATGATCCCCTAGAGGCCTTCCACAGATATCATTCTTGCATGATATTTTCTATGTGAGTCCTAAAAGGCAATAGCTTAACATTTCTTAGAGAAATATTCTGAAAGTCTTGTGAGCCAAAGTCAGTAAACATTTTACATTTATTTTGTTTCCTCCACCCCTCCCCACAGAGAAATAAATTCATGACCCTGGACCAGATTATCCTTGATGATGATTACCCACAATGCATCAGGTTACTTCACTGCTCCGGAATGTCAGATATAGAAAGAGTAGCAGATGTCAAAGGTCAGTATGAAGTTGGACCATGAAACATTTTCTATTTTATTTGGACACAAGTATACAGTAGAAAGTTTGAAGTTTAAAGGGACAAATCACCATGTCGAATACAGAAAGGCAGATGTCAAAGGTCACTCCGAAGTTGAACAATTTTCTGTTTCTTTGAACACAAGTATACAGTAGAAAACTTTAAAGAGAACAAATAGCCATGTCTGGTATAGAAGGAGTAGCAGATGTCAAAGATCAACCTGAAGTTGAACAACTTTGTCAAAAAGGAAGCATCATGCATCAGAAAAGTTTACATAGAAATGTTGAAAGCAGTCTTTATGAGTGATACATGCAAAGCAAGTAATGAGAGAAATAAATAGAATGGGTTAATCTTTCTTGTCAATATTCTCTGCATGAACTATTTCTTTTACTGAATTCTGACGATAATGACCGTTGTCTGAAATTTTAACATTTGTGTGGAGCTCAATTCATCTATACTACAGTCAGACCTGTATTGGAAGGCTATCTAAGGGAGTCACAAGATATAGTCTTTGTAGGCAGGTGATCATTATTGACAGATTCTCTTGCTACATGTTTCAAGGAGAACTTTATGTACTGTTTCAAGGGGGGAAGGAACTATATTTGTATGGATGGATGGTCTTTCTCTACAGGTTGTCTAAACATACCTCCCATAAGATCCTACTTTTTATAACATTCTACCCAGATTTGTAAATATATTTTGTTAAATCAAAGAGTGATTTGTATTTTCTCAATTTGTTTTCATCAGGGAGTGGGGATGTGAGAGCCTACCGATATGAAAAATCAAAGACATTAGACTGGCTGAAAGACAAAGTAGAACAGACAGCAGCACATCTAGGGCAGACCGATGTGCACGTAGCCAGTGGAGCGCAGTCAACAACTTTTGTACGGAGCAGTAAAGACCACGGGGCCACAGAAGGTAAAGTCCTCCATTCATTGTACTATCAGACCATAAGTTGACTGTGATCCAACTTCTCTCCTGTTCCTGAAGAAATTGCGATATCAATTGAAGCGACACTCTATATATGTGAGCCTCTACCACAAAACTACCAATGAGTCAGAAATTTTACATTTTCACATATTAACATAGTTTGAAAGCTTGGATTCTAAGCTTTTGAATGATGTTTAACTTACCTTGTCAAGACCATGCAAACCCTTTGAAATTACAATTAGAATGGGAGCTTGTCAGACAGGCTTATCACCAGAATAATAGAGAAAACAGGATGTAAAGAGGAGTGACCATTCAGGAGTGCCACACTGGTGCCTTAAAGTAGTTGTTTGTCTCAATAAAAGGTTGAATGAAAATTCCCCGGTATTTAAAGAAGGGATAATCAGATTAAGCTCAAACTTAGAATAGTTTCAAAGGAGAAACTTCTCTCTATTTAGATTTTAAAACCCATAGAATGAATAACTTCTGAGTTATTTCAAAATTCCCCTAAAATTATAATTTTAAATTATAGAAAAACCCTATTTTTACATTGCAGATGACTCCCAAATTTGGTCAGATGGCAGATCAGTAAATGAACTATGAGAAAATAAAATGAACTAAAATCAACTTTTCAACCCCAAGCTTTCTATTTTACCTGTTTACTCTAAACCTACATGTACCATTGCAGCTTATTGTCGTTCCATTTTGGAGGGTCACGTGGAAAAATTGTCTTGATTGAGGTTCCTGATGTTCATATGAACATTTGAATTTGATATTGTAGGACTCGTTGGAGGAAAGGCCAAGTCAGCTCTTGATGCTGGAGCAGTCACAAGACCATTCCCATTTCGGAGCCACATTGGCCTTCGAGCCACTCAGTTGATTTTAATACAGTGTCCTCAAACAGATATTTCAATTATTTGTATGTCACTATTCAGAGCCTCAATCGAGATTTTACAGAACATTTTTCATTTTTATACCAACGTTTTGTCACACTTCAGTTCACTAAAGGCTTGTTCAGATATGAGGCGACAAATCCTGCAACAAATCCCTGAACATTTTAGTGCACAAGTCTATGGGATATAGGGGACTAAAAAATGTCACCGGGGCAGGAGACATTTCTTGTCACCTAGCTGCAAGAAGCTGTGGACCAATCAAATTCTGAAAAGTTAGTGCAAAATGTGTCATGATTATGTCTGTGCAACTTTTGACAAACTCTCTTTTATTTGCGAGTTGACGTGTTAATGCACATTCATTAACATGAGTGGGGTGATTTTGTTGCGCAATATCTGAACACTAAAAATGTCGCAGGGATCTGTTGCATCATATTTGAAGAAGCCTTTATGGTACTTACAAAAGAAAATAGTAAAAACCTGGCTATGATACAGGGGAGGATAGAACATTGTAACATGCACTGCTAAGAGTTACATGTGTATGTTGAGGATAACATCCACTATATTGTCTGCACGAATGATGCTCTAGTGCTTTTAGAACTGAAATGATATTATGCATATTTCACATTCGGCAAAGAATTGTGAGTCTGCAGCCATTTTAGAAGCAGCTTTAATACGTGATGGGTAATATGACAATGAATTTCTTTATTGAAGGATTTTGTTTTGTACCTTGGAGAACTGATAGTGTTTGAAAAACTATTAAAAATACTTTGTTTATATTTTTTTCCAACAGAGGACTACCAGAGGTATGCTGCAGGACTGGTTTCTGATTATCTGAGTGCTGACCTCGGCAAGCAGCTTTTTGAAATATAGGGTGAGTTTGAGGAAAGATAAACACCCCCTCAACCCCCTCCCCACAATAGATAGATGGATAGATTGAAATATAAAGATGAAAAAAGACTGAAACATAATACAATTAATGAATAACTGTGAAGTATAGTTAACTTTGCGTTAGTCAAATATGTTGGGACCACAAAAAGTAGTTAGACTTGTGCAAAATTTGACTTAGGAAATGTAAATAACACATGTTTTGTATAGTTTGGTTTAAAAAAAAAAATTGATTCGACTTAGAGAAGTGCGACTTCAGGTTATGCAAGGCTAACTGTTGTTAGTAATTAAAATATAAGAACGAAAACTTGTAGAAATTGAATGAATGAATGGAATAAAAACAAAAACCAAAACAGAATGAATGAATGAATAAGTAAGATAATTAGTAGATGTAAAACAGAATGAGTTAAAAGTTAATACAACTGATTCTTTGGGGGCTAGTCCCGAACTCTCCTTAAGGGTTTAATTTCAAATTTTGAAAATCTTGTGCATGTGCTTAAGAGGCATTACATCTGTTATTACATTTTTATTTGAAAATTTATTGTAGCACTTATTTTAATTATCTCCCATTCTGTCCTAGCATTCAGTGTCTTGGTTATGTCATTTATGATTCCTTGGCAATTTTTATTTACAGAATC
>CM057169.1:7505708-7562300 GCA_029962745.1 Echinometra lucunter | reverse complement strand
CCATCCTACTTTAACTATTTTGTCAACAGAATAAATGCCATTGTCATCAATTTCATAACGACAAAAAATTGTCAGCGTCACAGAGATTCGAACCCTTGACTAGCATGACTAGTAATATATGGAGCTCTAACAGTGGCTTTAACCACTGCGCCATGAGCAGTTGACGAGGCAGTGGGTGCACTTTATAGTTTATACCCGGATTCATTTCTAGTCTCAACTTCTCAGACATGAGTATTTTTCTTCTCACGTGAAAGTCGCCTCAAAAGTGCCTACCGGTGCAGACCTGCCTTCTTCTTTTACCCTGTTAATGTACCCATGCCCATAAAGCCACCCTACACAATCAATTAAGATCACATAAATAAGCATTACATACAGTCTACACTGTAACTTGCCATATTTACAAAACAGAGAAGAAAAAAAATTATTGCCAATGGAAAGATTTTGAGGTGTGATATAAATTCTCATGCATTTCACCACATCCATGACCCAAATCGACAAAGATTTCGTAGTAATTGCTTCTCTTTGCTTTTGAGTATTTGAGATTTTAAAAAGGTGAATAAAATTGCATGATGAACTTAAATATCCATTCTTCAGAGCACCAAGTTAGCATAATAATTTTTTTGAAATCTCAGTTTTCATGTGCTTAATATTCAAAAAATGAAGTACAGATGAATTTTTTTAAAAGTAATGAATAAAAAGAATAGATAAAACAGGCAAATTGTGGGTTGCCCTACTGATTTCAGACAAATGTGTGACAAATGTAGTTCTTTATTTCACCCAAATTTGTAATAATGCGTGAAAGACCAAACTTTTCCCTCTACTAATATCCAATGTTCATTCTGCTAATTAGATTGCAAATTTGAAAAGGATAATTCATACAATTTGTACAGTACCAGTGCCTAGATCTGTGGATTAGTTATCATCATCACTTGATTTGTCTAGAGACAGATTTCAGTGACCCTGTGTGCTTTTCTCAACCTCATTTCAAAGTGTTTTGATCTTGAGTTTTCTATTTCACTTTAATGAAGGCTTGTTCGCATATGAAGCAGCAAAGACCCTAGGTAAACCCCCACAAGCGTTTTGGGGGGGTTTTTTTGTAGTGAGGTGACAAAAAAAAAGAAAAAACCTGCCGAGGCAAAAAGCATCTTCCTGGCAGCAAGAAGATGTGGACCAATCAAATTTTTGTGAAGTTAGCACAAGAAATGATGTCACAATTGTGCATGAATTTTAGCAAAACTGTCTTTAGTGTGAACATGAACTATTATCGTTAATGCACATCTCATCATCATAAGTGGTACAGCCAAAAAACGACTTCCCCCCCCCCCCACCACCAACAAATTGTAGGGGTTTCTATTGGGGTTTGCTGCTATATATGTGAATGAGCCTTTAATCAGTTAGTCATGAAGTACAGGCAAACCTCATTATAACAAACTCCTCCAGACCAAGGAAATTACCTCTTTATATCGAAACCTTGTTGTATCAGGGTTAAAAAAAACAATAAAAACAAAGAAGTGGGACTGGCAAAATTATTTTGTATTAATGATATGAGAGTTTGTTCTAACAGTGTTCTTCATAATGAGGTTTTACTGTTTTTTTTTTAAATTATTTGATTATCTTATACTTTCAGAGAATGGAGCCATGTTTCTTTTCAGCAGTGATGGGACCAGTGTACATGAGGTCATGAGATTCAAGAAGGACTTTGATCATGGTCATTAACGAGTCAGTTCACAAGGTCAGCTTGTCACAAAAAACACCATTTGCATTGATAGCATGTGCATATTGGAGATTAATCTGATTTTATTATCCCTACCCCACCCCTAGTTTGCAGGTACAAACCCTAGTCTGTTGAAAACCTGTTATAGAGGTCTGATTAGGAGACTAAGGAAGGTCAGTGGAGACCCAAAGGTAATTTAGGAAAGTGTCAACTAGGGTCTGTGCCTGCAGACTAACCCCACCCCTCCCAATGCCATTCATTTGATCAGATCATGTGTGCATATTTATGCCACCCCTTTGTACATGTTTTGTTGCCACCCTCAATCTTGACAATCAACCCAAATTGAAACAAATAAGAAAATGATAATTCAATGAAAATATATTGCTTTTTTGAAATACATTGTGATGATGTATTTTAAAATATTCATGATGATTTTTGTTCTATGAAGCCATTTAGTCATATCAATCAATACCAGTATATTTCTTTCAAACTGTTACATCCTGAAGAAAGATGAAATACAGAGCTATTTGACTTGAAATAGCGATATTCTCTTTATTCCAGATGTAACAATTAACTTGGAATTTAACTGTGATTTTTAGAAACTGAAAAACTGATTCTAGTATGTCACTGTTCTTCATGTGAAGTAAAGCTAATACTTGTTGTTTATTATTCTCTATCCTTTTTTTAATGACTATCTGTAAAACTGATCTTTGCATGATATTTCCACTGTCTATGAGGTTGAATTTGAATTTGATTTAGTGATTAATCTGTCATACCAGAAATTCTTTTCCAGTTACTAAACATTTCACAACATAATTTTACAATAGCAGTGAGATATACAGACCCAGATGAATATGTAAGAACATATCAGAATTAAGGACAAAAACAAAGTTTAAATGAAATAACATGCGTGTTCCAGAAAAAGATGGCATATAAGGAAAGTCAACTCCATTGATCAGCCAGATTCCTTATTATATTTCAAGTTGATTCAGATCACAGCTCCCAGACCTATCAGACTATTCTATAGGTTTATGACATTCACTCCAAAAGAAAAACCAGAATCTTGCCAAGCGAGTACATGAAAACATAAACGTAGACCCGGGCCAGTATTCAATTCAATACTTGGATTAAGTAAAACTTTACCAAGTATTTTACTTGGCTAAGAAATTTGGCTTAAGTCATATTCAATTCATTACTTTGAATTTTTACTTTAGTAAGGTCAACTTTAAAGGCATTGGCTAACTTTGTGAGTAGCTGATTTAAAAAATTCTCAAACTAAGGATGAAACATGTGTATGAGTACTTGTATTTGTACTAAAAAAAACCCTGAAAACCAACCATAATTTGGAATGAAAAAGTGTAAGTTAGATGCAAACGGCAATTTTATTATCCTTCGTCTCACAAAGACAATCACTAAGAGGACCACTTGCTTGAATTCGAAAATGCTGTTATGTGCCTCTGGGCCGTGCGTATGAAGTACGGTCTGGTGAGCCATGCGCGCATGCGCACCTCCTTACGTCTAGTCTGTGCAACCAACCTTCGCATATTTTTCAAAACATTGCTTCTCATTCTAATATTTAAAAATACTTCCTGTGGATATTATACTTTCACAACTTTCAGACTGGTATTTTTACACTATAACCCTTATGTTTATCCCATTTTCAAGTAACAACACAAGATTTTTAAAATCATAACAATGTTAACCATGTCTTTAAGCCAAAATTCTTACTGATAAGCATTGTGACCTCATATTTTCAAGGCGCAATTAAAACGACAACATCAAATACGCTCGAATACGCTATGGACATAATTCTGCGCAAGCATCATGATGACTGCGTATAAAAAACCTATGCCTGCAATCAAGGCCTCCAGAACAATTGGCTAAGGTGTTTTAGATTTAGGGTAACATACTTAGCCAAAATAATTGAATTGAATACCAAATTTTGCTAAGTATTTTATCTAAGCAAAAAACTAAGCAAAATACTCATATTTCTGACTTAAGTATTGAATTGAATACCGGCCCTGATCTATTAAGAATAAAACAGCCATTCAAGCATTACATGATCATTCGTGATGGCAAGTGAGTATTTGAGCATCCTCTCCTGACATACACGTGTATTGTTGGGAGGAGCGGAGTCTCACCAATCACACGTTGCCCAGATTTCCTTGATCATTCTGGTTGAGTTGCCAGATAACTAATAAGTGATATTATTATTTCATTTTTCTTCACAGATGGGTCACTAGAGGTCATAACCCCTGTTGACCCTGTATTTTTAGCTCTGCCTTATCTTGTCAAATCAAGTCAAGAGGTATGTATAATAGAACATTTTCCATGTTTATCAAAATCTTTTTGAATATTTCTTGTATTAGAAAATATTGTTTATGTCATGCAAGTTCACGCTTTTTCAAAGTACTCTTTTGTTTAAAGATAATGTATAGTTTTGGGAAATCTAAAAAAGGGTAACTTTGACTATTTGAATTCATTGCCAGATGATATAAAAGATTGTATCCTAAAACTAAATCAATGTTTGATACTGCAAAATCAGAAAATAGCATTGAACACACAATACTTTGCTTTTCGGCATGCCACTCATCAGAGTGAATTGCATGAATGGACAGAAAGCCGAAAATCAAAACAATGTACCGGTTAGACAGAAATAAGGGAACAGTAAGCATGAATATAACAAGCTCTGATCGGCTGCCAGGGAACACAAAAATTAGTCTCTACATTGTATTTTTCCATTAGAAAAGAAAAATGCTCCCTCTAGAGGCCTTCCACAGATATCATTCTTGCATGATATTTTCTATGTGAGTCCTAAAAGGCAATAGCTTAACATTTCTTAGAGAAATATTCTGAAAGTCTTGTGAGCCAAAGTCAGTAAACATTTTACATTTATTTTGTTTTCCTCCACCCCTCCCCACAGAGAAATAAATTCATGACCCTGGACCAGATTATCCTTGATGATGATTACCCACAATGCATCAGGTTACTTCACTGCTCCGGAATGTCAGATATAGAAAGAGTAGCAGATGTCAAAGGTCAGTATGAAGTTGGACCATGAAACATTTTCTATTTTATTTGGACACAAGTATACAGTAGAAAAGTTTGAAGTTTAAAGGGACAAATCACCATGTCGAATACAGAAAGGCAGATGTCAAAGGTCACTCCGAAGTTGAACAATTTTCTGTTTCTTTGAACACAAAGTATACAGTAGAAAACTTTAAAGAGAACAAATAGCCATGTCTGGTATAGAAGGAGTAGCAGATGTCAAAGATCAACCTGAAGTTGAACAACTTTGTCAAAAAGGAAGCATCATGCATCAGAAAAGTTTACATAGAAATGTTGAAGCAGTCTTTATGAGTGATACATGCAAAGCAAGTAATGAGAGAAATAAATAGAATGGGTTAATCTTTCTTGTCAATATTCTCTGCATGAACTATTTCTTTTACTGAATTCTGACGATAATGACCGTTGTCTGAAATTTTAACATTTGTGTGGAGCTCAATTCATCTATAATACAGTCAGACCTGTATTGGAAGGCTATCTAAGGGAGTCACAAGATATAGTCTTTGTAGGCAGGTGATCATTATTGACAGATTCTCTTTGCTACATGTTTCAAGGAGAACTTTATGTACTGTTTCAAGGGGGGAAGGAACTATATTTGTATGGATGGATGGTCTTTCTCTACAGGTTGTCTAAACATACCTCCCATAAGATCCTACTTTTTATAACATTCTACCCAGATTTGTAAATATATTTTGTTAAAATCAAAGAGTGATTTGTATTTTCTCAATTTGTTTTCATCAGGGAGTGGGGATGTGAGAGCCTACCGATATGAAAAATCAAAGACATTAGACTGGCTGAAAGACAAAGTAGAACAGACAGCAGCACATCTAGGGCAGACCGATGTGCACGTAGCCAGTGGAGCGCAGTCAACAACTTTTGTACGGAGCAGTAAAGACCACGGGGCCACAGAAGGTAAAGTCCTCCATTCATTGTACTATCAGACCATAAGTTGACTGTGATCCAACTTCTCTCCTGTTCCTGAAGAAATTGCGATATCAATTGAAGCGACACTCTATATATGTGAGCCTCTACCACAAAACTACCAATGAGTCAGAAATTTTACATTTTCACATATTAACATAGTTTGAAAGCTTGGATTCTAAGCTTTTGAATGATGTTTAACTTACCTTGTCAAGACCATGCAAACCCTTTGAAATTACAATTAGAATGGGAGCTTGTCAGACAGGCTTATCACCAGAATAATAGAGAAAACAGGATGTAAAGAGGAGTGACCATTCAGGAGTGCCACACTGGTGCCTTAAAGTAGTTGTTTGTCTCAATAAAAGGTTGAATGAAAATTCCCCGGTATTTAAAGAAGGGATAATCAGATTAAGCTCAAACTTAGAATAGTTTCAAAGGAGAAACTTCTCTCTATTTAGATTTTAAAACCCATAGAATGAATAACTTCTGAGTTATTTCAAAATTCCCCTAAAATTATAATTTTAAATTATAGAAAAAACCCTATTTTTACATTGCAGATGACTCCCAAATTTGGTCAGATGGCAGATCAGTAAATGAACTATGAGAAAATAAAATGAACTAAAATCAACTTTTCAACCCCAAGCTTTCTATTTTACCTGTTTACTCTAAACCTACATGTACCATTGCAGCTTATTTGTCGTTCCATTTTGGAGGGTCACGTGGAAAAATTGTCTTGATTGAGGTTCCTGATGTTCATATGAACATTTGAATTTGATATTGTAGGACTCGTTGGAGGAAAGGCCAAGTCAGCTCTTGATGCTGGAGCAGTCACAAGACCATTCCCATTTCGGAGCCACATTGGCCTTCGAGCCACTCAGTTGATTTTAATACAGTGTCCTCAAACAGATATTTCAATTATTTGTATGACTATTCAGAGCCTCAATCGAGATTTTACAGAACATTTTTCATTTTTATATCCAACGTTTTGTCACACTTCAGTTCACTAAAGGCTTGTTCAGATATGAGGCGACAAATCCCTGCAACAAATCCCTGAACATTTTAGTGCACAAGTCTATGGGATATAAGGGGACTAAAAAAATGTCACCGGGGCAGGAGACATTTCTTGTCACCTAGCTGCAAGAAGCTGTGGACCAACCATTTTCTTGAAAAGTTAGTGCAAAATGTGTCATGATTATGTCTGTGCAACTTTTGACAAAACTCTCTTTTATTTGTGAGTTGACGTGTTAATGCACATTCATTAACATGAGTGGGGTGATTTTGTTGCGCAATATCTGAACACTAAAAATGTCGCAGGGATCTGTTGCATCATATTTGAAGAAGCCTTTATGGTACTTACAAAAGAAAATAGTAAAAACCTGGCTATGATACAGGGGAGGATAGAACATTGTAACATGCACTGCTAAGAGTTACATGTGTATGTTGAGGATAACATCCACTATATTGTCTGCACGAATGATGCTCTAGTGCTTTTAGAACTGAAATGATATGCATATTTCACATTCGGCAAAGAATTGTGAGTCTGCAGCCATTTTAGAAGCAGCTTTAATACGTGATGGGTAATATGACAATGAATTTCTTTATTGAAGGATTTTGTTTTGTACCTTGGAGAACTGATAGTGTTTTGAAAAACTATTAAAATACTACTTTGTTTATATTTTTTTCCAACAGAGGACTACCAGAGGTATGCTGCAGGACTGGTTTCTGATTATCTGAGTGCTGACCTCGGCAAGCAGCTTTTTGAACATATAGGGTGAGTTTGAGGAAAGATAAACACCCCCTCAACCCCCTCCCAACAATAGATAGATGGATAGATTGAAATATAAAGATGAAAAAAGACTGAAACATAATACAATTAATGAATAACTGTGAAGTATAGTTAACTTTGCGTTAGTCAAATATGTTGGGACCACAAAAAGTAGTTAGACTTGTGCAAAATTTGACTTAGGAAATGTAAATAACACATGTTTTGTATAGTTTGGTTTAAAAAAAAATTGATTCGACTTAGAGAAAGTGCGACTTCAGGTTATGCAAGGCTAACTGTTGTTAGTAAATTAAAATATTAAGAACGAAAACTTGTAGAAATTGAATGAATGAATGGAATAAAAACCAAAAACAAAAACAGAATGAATGAATGAATAAGTAAGATAATTAGTAGATGTAAAACAGAATGAGTTAAAAGTTAATAACAACTGATTCTTTGGGGGCTAGTCCCGAACTCTCCTTAAGGGTTTAATTTCAAAATTTTGAAAATCTTGTGCATGTGCTTAAGAGGCATTACATCTGTTATTACATTTTTATTTGAAAATTTATTGTAGCACTTATTTTAATTATCTCCCATTCTTTCCTAGCATTCAGTGTCTTGGTTATGTCATTTATGATTCCTTGGCAATTTTTATTTACAGAATCAAGGAGGTATCTGAGAAAGTTGCTAAAGCTCTTGAAAATGGTGATGAACCCCCTCTGAAGGTAAGAAAGCTCTTTTATTCTTATCTGCTGTTTATAATCAGATGTTTCCTTGTATTTCAGGAAGGAAAATAATTGTAGCTCATGAAATCTTAAGCTACCAACCTCAGTTGGCACTTTCATGGAGTAATAAATAATTTCCTTCATACGTTGCAAATTTGCAATGCATTTTGAGCAATAATTACAATTCCATTGTGCAAAAGAAACAGTAAGAACGAAAACAACTATGCACTTCAACCAAATTGTTAAAGTTGGTGTACATACAGTATTTTTATTTGATGATTTTTCATGATTCTGTTTCTGATTAACTGTAGAAAGCAAGAATGTCTTCGGATACACGATCAGAACCAGAAGAGGATTATACAAAAGGATTCACAGCTTCCAATGAAATGAAGAAAGAAAAGGTAAAACCAGGGATAATGGCAACTTACAAATTTCCACTTGGTACAACACAATTTCCTTTCATTTATAAAAGAATCTCTTTGCATGATGAAATCTAGAAAATCTTGCACGAGAGGTTACTGACTTTCACCTCGTAATCTCACTCCCTGCTTCCACTCTATTCTTTTCTGGAGCATCCTCCTCATTTCCACTAACCATACCATTATACCATACCTTCACTATTATCTGTCCATGTAATCTTTGGTCTTCCCATTTCTACTCGTACCGTCCACTTCCAGATCCCACACTCCCGCTCTTCAGAGGTTCTTCATCCTCCATTTTCAACACTAAGCGCATCCATATAAACCCCCTTCTTCCAGACCTAACTAGCCACAAGCTCACTTGAATTCTTTCAGTTGGACAATTATAAATGCTTCGTGGATCCTGAAAATTGTCAGTTTTTGTGTTAAATATACATTTCACTTTGTTATAAACAAATGATTAACTTATCCAATTTCGAGCCGACAGATTCTGCAGTTCACGTAAATATGCTGGCTTTCGAAATACAGCATCACTCTGTTCTAGACTGGCCCTATGAAGAGATGTATATCATTCAGTTAATCTGTTTCATTTCAGTACACTAAAACTGAATTAAATGAAACTGAATTAAATCAAATTGATTAGACTGAAAGGAAATAAAATGAAATGTATTGAACTGACACAGAATGAAGTGAAATGAAATGAAATGTATTGAATTGAGACAAAGTGAAATGAAATGTATTGAATTGAGACAAATTGAAATGAAATGTATTGGACAGAAACAAAATGAAATGTATTGAATTGATACAAATTGAAATGAAATGTATTGGATGGAAACCAAATGAAATTAAATGTATTGGATGGAAACAAAATGAAATGTATTGAACTGACACAGAATGAAGTGAATTGAAATGAAATGTATTGAAATGATACAAATTGAAATGAAATGTATTGAATTAAGACAAAGTCAAATGAAATGTATTGAATTGATACAAATTGAAATGGAATATATTGGATGGAAACAAAATGAAATCAAATGTAATGGACTGAATTGAAACAAATGGAAATGAAATGTATTGAATGGAGACAAAATGAAATGTGTTGAATTGAGACTAAAAGGTAATGAAATGTATTGAATTGAAATGGAATGTACTGGATGGAAACAAAATTAAATAAAATGTAATGAATTGAAAAAAATGAAATGTACATTTCATGTTTTGATATGCTTTGACTCATATTACAGAATGGAAAGATGACTGCTGCTCAGAAGGCACTGAGCAAAGTGGACAAGAAAGGAATGAAAAATATCTCCAGTTTCTTCACCTCTAAGCCAACACAGAATGGAAAGATGACCGCTGCTCAGGAGGCACTGAGCAAAGTGGACAAAAAAGGAATGAAAAATATCTCCACTTTTTTCACCGCTAAGCCAAAGAAGTGATAGATTTCTTAATAGGAGAAATTTGAATGACAGCTTTCTATGTCCTCCCACCAAAGGTGGTGTCGGAGGCATCATGATTTTGGAGTGTCCATCTGTCTGTCCCAATTTATTGGTTAGTCAGTATCTCAAGAACCATTTGAAACATGAACTTTTAAACTGGGCTGGCATATATCAGTGTAGGAAGACAATCTGATAAAATTTGGGATATGCAGGTCAAAGGTCATAGAGTAATTTTTTTTTAATTCCTCACATAACTAATTATGTATGAACTTAACACTTTGTGCTAATATATATATATATATATATATATATATATATATATATATATATATATATATATATAGTGTGTGTGTGTGTGTACACACACCACCATAACAGAACAATCTGATGATTTGTAGGTCAAAGGTCAAATGTCACAGAGTAAATTTCTGAAATATCAGGTTTTAGCTTTGTTGTCAAGAGATCTCACGAATCATTTAAGCTATGAGCTTCAAATTTTATATTGGTGTATGCCTAACCATAATGAGACAAACATTAGATCAAAGATTATTTGGCATAAAATCATTGTGTGATTTTTTTGTTAATAGGTTTACCACCATATCTCAGTTATTAGTTTTGCTGGGAACTTCAAACTTGGTACTTGTATGCATCACCATACCATGGTGAGATAAAGTGATACGATTTTATAGGTTTAGTAGGTCAAAGGCCATAGAGGTCATTATGCACAAAATTAAGGATTTGTTAATTTTGTTATCACCATATCTCAACTATTTTGTTTGCAATATGACTATGACTTTGGGTGGTTAGGTCAAAGGTCAAATAGGTCAATTATCTGTGCTGGTTATCACAATATTTCAAGAAAAGTTTGAGCCATGAACTTAACTGAATTATGGGTGGAGGCAAAGTGGAGGCATACAGGAGATGCAGTCACATTGATCTTCTACTTTTAAAGGGAACCATTCACCAAAGACATTTTGCTCTGTGTACTGGTGGTTCCTCATCACTACATATTCAAAATACAAGCTTCAAATATTCCTTCTATGAAAATTCATCGTTAGTTCAAATATATTCTTATTTAAAATTAAAGGGATCCAGTAACTATATGGAGGCTTCATTCAATAAATTGTCGAATTTTTATCTCTGTGTTGTGTAAAGATTTTCAGAAGGATAAAGAAAACAGTGAGGAATATATAAAGAGGTTTTGATGTATAAGATGTAACTATCAAGATATCTGTCACTGAATACTGCCATTTGCAAAACCGTAGTGGGTATGCTTTTGAATAACACCTACTGCAGTCTATGGGGTAGAAAAGGGTCTGGGATTTCTTGTCTGTTGTATATTTTCACTTTTTGTAAAGCACATGATGATGTTTTTGATGTGCATTTTTCAGGGCTTTATACTTGCACAATATTATTGATAGCATGTAGGGCCATGCAGCTATGATTCCTAAAAGTTACTCAATGGCTTTAAAGAAACATGTGAGTAGACCAAGTCTGACTTGGTTCTGGAATCCAGATCTGACGTTATCGACTAATCGTTTACATACTTAACTAATAACCACTAGAAAGTCATGTAAAGATTTTTTAGGGTTTAGTTTATACACTCCAGCTGTGCACAAAATACTTTTTCAGGTGAGTTATACACTTTAAGTTCTTATTAGCATAAAAGAATCAACATTATTACTCTTAAATATTTATTTCTAGTAAGTATCATGTTATTTGCCAAGCATAAGCATGGTCATCATTTGTACATGAATACCTCATATGAAGACTCTGGGCCTCTGATGGTCAGAGTTGTGGGCATTGAATTGACTGTTGACTGTTACATCATTAGTGCATCACAGTGTACACAATACTTGGACCCCATCTTGCACCGGACTTGTATTTTCCAAGAATTATGAATTTTTAGGTATGACCTCTGGTATAATGGCAGCTAGTGATACTGAAAGAAGCATTAGTTAATAATGGTTATATCATAAGGTTTTTCATTTTAAATGAAATAAATGGAAGAGAATTATATGTCATTTATCGCATATTGTGCATAAATGTCCAAGGGACATTTGGTTTGATGATGTGTCATTTTTTGCTACTGCCACAACAGTGAAGCATAGCGCCAAGCGTAACATAACATGGAAACGTCGTGGTCTGGTGGTTCTGACTTTCGTCTTTCAATCAGAGGGTCGTGGGTTCGAATCCCAGCCATAGTGTTAATTTCCTTCAGCAAGAAATTCATCCACATCGTGCTGCACTCAACCCAGGTGAGGTGAATGGGTACCTGGCAGGAATTCATTCCTTGAAATGCTTGCGCGCTGTAAAAGGCTGCCGGGGTAATAATATCCAAGTCCTTTGGAAGCGCATAGAGACGTTATATCATAATGTGATATGCACTATACAAGAACTGTATATTACTATAACGGGTGGAGATGTTGTGGTATAATTTCACTTGACTCTCAGTCAGAGGGTCATGGGTTTGAATCCCTGCCTGGCTCTAATAACTTTGTGCAAGACATTAATCCATGTTTGCCACTCTCCACCCAGGTTTTAGTGGGGACCTGATATGCTAGAGCACTATAACCAGGGTAATAATATTAAGAGCGTGCCATGAGCATCACGGCATGAAGAAGCTGAACAACCAGCCACCATCATTATTTTTATTACAATGCTGTACCTATGTTTGGACATAGTGAAGAGTTAATAGTAGTTCCATCGTTATATTTCATTGCATGCTGACAAAGATTACTTTGATAGTAAATTGCATTGGAGCAGATTGCCATTTGCCCAAGTAATTTGTGGAATAATAGCTACCTATGGATTGTTGTGTTAATGAAATACATTGTACATAGCTGTAAATGCAAATGTATGTACAGTACATCAGTTATTACTATCTTATACCATGGCATGGCATGGCATGGCATGAAGAAGCTGAATGCTATACAAGCAGCCACCATCATTATTTTTTTATTATAATGCTATGCCTATGTTTGGACATAGTGAAAAGTCAGTAGTAGTTCTATCGTATACTAGTATTTCATTGCATGCTGACAAAGGTTACTGTGATCATAAATTTCATTGGAGCAGATTGCCATTTGCCCAAGTAATTTGAGAGCTTGTGGGACAATAGCTACCTATAGAATATAGCTTGTTGTCTTTATGAAATGCATTGTACCTAGCTGTAAATACTTGTATACATCAGTTATTACTGTCTTATATCATATAAAACAAGGAGTGAATAATGAAATAAAAAGATTATTCTAGATAACAAATGCTGTATTATGAGTGATGTCATTTTGTTTTTCATTTTTTCATTTATTTCCTTATTTGTTTATTTATTGAATTGTTTGTATGTTTTATTTTTTATTTTTATATGTTGTGTATGCCGTTTTTTTTAAATAGGGATGATTATGACAATATATGTTATACGATCATGAGGGCGATGATCTTCATGCAAATGATGATTATGATGACAGAATGATTAATGATGATGATGATAATGATGTTGGTGGCATTGTCAGTGATGATTATGATAACAGTGATAGAATTAATAATGATGACGATGATGATAATGATGTTGGTGGTGTGATATCAGAGATGTGGTGATAATGATGACAGAATTATTCATGATGATTGTGATGGTGATGGTTGTGGTGGTGGTGGTGGTGGTGGTGGTGAGTCTATAACACTGGGACGTATACTGGGAGCAAATGATAAGATTGATATTTGACATTTATTTTGATTCTAGTCTGTAATCCAGACAAAAATTTTGCCTGACAGTTTCCCGTCCCAAAATACCCCGAAATATGTAGAAAAATAATAAAAATGTTACATATTAACCCAAAATAAATTTTCTTTTAGGTAGAAAATATAAATGGGATGATAGATTTTCTTCCCGAACAATTTTAAAGATATCAAGGTCTGAAAGGGAATAAACGAGCGCCATTTTGAATTCTTTGACAGCGCCGTTGTCAATGTAAACGATAATCTTCGTGATGAATGAAATTTCAATTAAGAGTATATTCCAGGGGTGAAATTACTTGATCTACAGGCATTTGAAGAGGTTAGTATTAATATTCGATTAAAAGTTCAAAATTTCTCAATCGATGGAATTAAGAAACGATGATTGTCATTTTTCTGACCAGGGGTGAGGCGTTGGAAGTTCCTGCTAGTCTAGTCCCATGTACTGAATATTGTGTTGTGTTTTGTGACCAGTGAATTGAATATGTGTAACTTGAAACTGAAAGGTTTCTTTTTGTTTTCAATCTTCTTTTCGATTTCTGTACTGATAGGTACCATTCATCATGTTCATTACACAGTTAATTTGGTAGATTTATCAGGTGTAGACTATATCTTTGCCATTTGCCCTTTTAGTTTTATTTCAATTGATCTAGGTCTAGTCTAGCCTCGTCCTCGCCTAATTCTAAGACTAATGTCAGATCTCTTTTTCAATTTCACTTCAGACGTTCAGTCTCGGAACTTTTTTTCTGAAGCAAGCAAAGCAGCGGCTTTTTCTCTCTTTATTTCCTTTTGATGCTCAGAGATGCCCATTTTTCGATGCCCTTTGCATTTTTACATTGCAACATTGTGCAATTTACATCATGATTTTATATCTATTCGACAGAGGAAATCTCACTGATCATACCCTTTTTCATTGCTTGACATAATTCCTATTACCCGCGAAGCAATAGCTGAATGAAAATGAGTCTTTTTTCTGCCATTTTCTGTTAAAACGCTTCCAAATTATGGTCACTGAGCGCGCAGTTGAACGTGAAAGTGGGCGTTCCGAGCCTCGGGGAAACCCTGCGCTTGTTGCCAATACGTCATCGCGCATCTTGCTCATCAGCATTTTGACCCAGCCGGCAGCGGAAACTCTGGACCACGCATCCGTACGGGTGCGCTAAAGGGTCATCCCCGGCGCGATCAGGGCCCGATGAGCGAGCGAGAGAGAGTGGAATCGGGAAGAGAGAGCGCGAAGGAAAATGCGAAGTTTTGTGTTGACTGTGCGTTAATGTACAGCGTGTCATGTGGTTGTGTGTGCATGTGGATGTGTTGCCTGTGTGCATGTGCTGTGTGCAGGGAGAGTTGGGAAGAGACTTGTTTTTTTAACGTGCATGAATGTGCATAGATCCTGTGTTTGTGGTCATGCAGAGATTGCAGTGTTGGCGAGAATGACCCATTTTGTTATTCTGTGACGCAATAAAGGAATGTGTTGTTGTCACATGCACAGCCATGGTCGAGCCGACAAGAAGAACCTAGCCAGGGATTTGAGTTTGACCATGCATATGGACGTTATTAATTTTCTTATTGTGACGTAACAGTAAATATAGCGTACATGTATAATGTCTTGCTGTTTCAACTAACTGGAGTTTGGGCTAAAAGAGAGTGCAGGGGAGAGTATCCATTTACTAGCAATTTTGTTATTCAGAAATAACTACGGGAACAATTTATGACTTGTCAAATAAGAGCCAATGTAAGATTTATTTTACTGAAAGCCTGTGATGTAATCCATTTTCTGTGATCTTATATCTCAAATTTTACCAAGGCAGGTGGATATAGAGTGGTGGGGAAATGTTTAAAAATCCCAGCCTTACAAAAATGATTTTAAAAAAAAAAAAGACAACTTGGAAATCACTTAAGTTTTGATTTCATGAATGTTTGAATAAATTGTTGAATTTGTCGTCGATCATCACCTAAGGTTTTCTTCTTCTTCTTCTTCTTCTTCTTCTTGTCCGCAAGAAGAACTGCAGAATACCCCGTCACACAAATATCTGTTGGTCATGCATCCTACGAACAGTCTCACTTTTATTTGTTTTATTGAACAACTTACTTTTAATTTCTTTAATTTTTGCTGTCCTTTTGTTTTCATCATTTCACTTCATGTTTGGTGTTTTTTGTTATTTTGCTAAACTAAGAACTAAGATAATATCCCGATATTTCTTACTTGTAAACCTACGACCCTACGATGTTATGATGCTACGATCCTGTGAACCAACACACCTAAATGATAGTCCCTAGTAATACCACAGATACCCTCATCCCTTATACGAACGAGGCAAAGATATGATTGTGTTAATTCATTATTAAAATATCTGATCACGTGACTAAAATTCCCATCAACGGATCTATGAACCTACTCACCTGGTAATATGGCACAAATATCCCCAAAAGCTCCGTAGCGTTGGTCGGAGGTGGGTGCCGGAGATTGTAAAAATTCTTGTATAAAATGCTTTGGTAATCTGTGCGGCGTTTGTCAAAACTGTTACAGCAGCAGACTGTTTTCTTATAAGATTATTCTACAGCCTGCGAAATTGATATCAGGAGCCTCAAAAGAAAGGATAATTATACTTGTGCAGTGATTACCCCCCCCAAAAAAAAAAAATGGCAGAGATAGACAACTTCATATGCAGTAACTATTACATGTACATTATGTACTATCATTAAATATGAGATACACAGAAGATAATACATTACCTGTCTCAATGTGTAAACATTCCCAAAATTTTCCTCCAGGCCATTTACCCGAACTGAGAGAGGATGTCAGTTGACGAATAACGTGAGAATGAAGAAATGACGGCAAAAACCTTCCCAGCCCTCATAATTTTCACATTTTATAGAAGCCAAATAACGACACAATTATACAGAGCATAATTATTTCAACTTCATTTTATTTGGCACATTATATCGATTATATTAGCTTCTGATCAACACAATGTCATATACAAGCACACGGCACCATAATATGTGCCACCATGATGGTTTCCTATGGTACTGGTTTTTATCTTGATGAACATTTATTTTGAAACGTATATATGCAGAGTTACATAAACTGCGATGCAAGTTGCATCATTCTCAAATAAGATATTGAAATCTGCTGCTAATTTTGTTGATGAGCATTCTCTGATATCTAAACAGATGATCATTTTGTGGAATAAGAGATTGAACCACCCGATAGTCATCTCTGTTGCAGACTGGACAGGTAAATATACATCGATGTAATAATCCAGAAAAAAAAAATATGAACCCGTAAAAGTTCTTCAGTGATTTTCACCCGGTTCCCTTTGAATGGATTGGAATGCTCGAGTCTAGTTATTTTCAAAACCATAAAACATTTATATGTATAGCAGAATATTCGTAAACATATGAACAGTACCTGAATACTCTGTTGGTAATTACAAAAGATCCAGTCCAATAAAATGAATGAAGTGTCATCATTTAATTCCAATTAAGGCGCTATTCCTGATAGACACAAAAGTGTTCGTATTACTAGAAACCAGCTTGGTCATAGATGTGTTCGGCAATCATCGTTTCCTCGTAAATAAGCAGGTTTGCTATCACAAGTTCGCTCCCAGAAGATTTTAGCACTTTCCCTTGTCAAAAGGGTAATTATTTTGACATACTTATACAAATCCAGAAATTCTTGGAGCCCGAATAGTTCACCTGGGCATGCATCTACGTATACGATCTCAAATCGATACAAAGAATAAGTTGCAGTGACGCCGTTTGTTATCCCTCTGGTCAAGAGGTACGTTCAAAGCAAAAGTCTTGCCCACAGAGCTTCATTTTGTCAGCTTCATCACACGATCCCCGGAATGATTTGCCCACAGATTTGCCAAGTCTTGTCCATATCTGTTTTATTTTCTCTTTATGTCAATCCTCTTTGCTAACAGCAATATATAAATTCGTTCCGTCAATCACTTCATCATACTAACTGTGTTTTGGCTCATCAATCAATACGTCAATTATCACAATCAAGACATCTGAGCTCGCTTCAATTTCTATGTAATTACCCATCCATCTATTCTCTTTGCTTTTATATTTCTTTTCCCTTCATTCAATCCTCTTTTCTTTCCTTCAACCCTTTTTCTTTTGTATTTTCCATCTCTTTTCACGTTTGCTCATTTTCAATACTTTCTCTTCTCTCATTTCCTTTGAATATTGTTTCTATTCAATCCGTTCTCCTCTTCCTCATTTTCTATGATCTTCTCTATCCTTAGGGACTGCTTCTGCTCAATCGTTTCTCTTCTTCATTTCTATCTTCTGTATCCTTAGGGATTGCTTCTGTTCAATCCTTTATCTTATTCTTCATTTACATTTTCTCTAGATTATTAGGGACTGTTTTTGTCTCGCCTGCGTAGCGGAGCGAGACATAGGTATCACTATTTCCGGTGTCGGCGTAGGCGTCGTCGTCGGCGTCGTCGGCGTCGGCGTCGTCGTCAACAATTGTGTTGTACACCCAATAACTTTCTATAGCTTTAAGGTGGGATCACCAAATTCATACCAGAGGTCCATCTCTTGAAGGCGCAGGTCAAGTTCGAATATGAGTCGAATTTGAATAAGGTCAAAGGTCAAAGGTCAATGAACTTTCCATGACTGGCACTGTGCTATATTGTACACACAATAACTTTTTATACCTTCGAGGTAGGATTGCCAAATTCATACAAGAGGTCCATCTCTTGAAGGTGCAGGTCAAGTTCGAATGTGAGTTGAATTTGATTAAGGTCAAAGGTCAAAGGTCAATGAACTTTCCATGACTGGCACTGTGCTGTGTTGTACACACAATAACTTTCTATAGCTTCGAGGTGGGATCACCAAATTTATACCAGAGGTACATCTCTTGAAGGCACAGGTCAAGTTTGAGTATGAGTTGAATTTGAATAAGGTCAGAGGTCAAAGGTCAATGAACTTTCCATGACTGGCACTGTGCTATGTTGTACACACAATAACTTTCTATAGCTTTAAGGTGGGATCACCAAATTCATACCAGAGGTCCATCTCTTGAAGGTGCAGGTCAAGTTCGAATGTGAGTTGAATTTGATTAAGGTCAAAGGTCAAAGGTCAATGAACTTTCCATGACTGGCACTGTGCTGTGTTGTACACACAATAACTTTCTATAGCTTCGAGGTGGGATCACCAAATTTATACCAGAGGTACATCTCTTGAAGGCACAGGTCAAGTTTGAGTATGAGTTGAATTTGAATAAGGTCAGAGGTCAAAGGTCAATGAACTTTCCATGACTGGCACTGTGCTATGTTGTACACACAATAACTTTCTATACCTTCGAGGTAGGATTGCCAAATTCATATGAGAGGTCCATCTCTTGAAGGTGCAGGTCAAGTTCGAATGTGAGTTGAATTTGATTAAGGTCAAAGGTCAAAGGTCAATGAACTTTTCATAACTGGCACTGTGCTATGTTGTACACCTAATAACTTTCTATAGCTTTGACGTGGAATCACCAAATTCATACCAGAGGTCCATCTCTTGAAGGTGCAGGTCAAGTTTGAATGTGAATTGAATTTGATTAAGGTTAAAGGTCAATGAACTTTCCATGACTGGCACTGTGCTATGATTTACACCACTTTGTTCCTGTAATGACATGAACTTTATAATTTGATACTTTTTAACACTAACATTTTACTTCAGTTCAACAGAGTTCATTCTACAGTTTACTGTATAATAGCAGTGAACTCACTACTCTCTATACCTGAACCAGATTTTGTATTTTACTTGTTACTGTTTTTCATATATTTGTTTATTTATTTATTTATTTATTTATTTATTTATTTATTTATTTATTTATTTAATTTATCCATAACCAAGCCTATGTAATGATAATTTGTGAACTCCCTTTCACTTATTATTACAATATATCTTGTAGTACTTCACTCTTGCATCATTTACTTATCATATGCACACAGATCAATTTAGAAAACCCTACTGCTAAAGTGAAGGCAAGATGGCTAAAAATCACACACAATAAGTTTTTATATTTATCTTTCATGCACAACCTTTCCTCCATTTTCAAACAATAAGTTTGCCATAACACCTTAATAATTAATTTAATTTTACAATTTTACTCACATTATTATCAGTTACATTCTTTTTCACTAACATTCATTTCCTTACTTGCATGGAAATAATTATAGCTTCATAGTATTAACAGCATTCTTATTGTTATCTGATTTCCTAGGGATAAAGTAGGCCTATACCATTATTGCATATGTAAACTGTCAGAACCACAATTCACCCCCTAAACTGCTGACAGCCTCAGAAGTCATATAGCATAGTTTTGACATGCAGTCTCTTCATGACTGCAATATGCAGGCGAGACAACGCTTGGCGTTTGCCTTGTCTGTTCGTTTTATTTCCTTCATTTATATTTTCTCCATCATTATAGGAATTGCTTCTGTTCAATCCTTTATCTTCTTCATTTCTATAAGAAAAATTTGTTGTTTCAAACTGTGCTGGGCTCTAACAATTCATAAAGTCCCCCAAAATAATCAAAAGTGAGAGGAAACGTGAACAACCAAAATGGATGAGTCACGTTGTTTACAAACATACACACATGTGGGAGACTCGACTTGACACAGATTCCCACAGTACAAAACCATACATGTACAAAAACCATACATAATCATATGCAGCACGTACGGCACGCGCGACCTTTTTCATGAACTCGCGCCAGTTGAACACGTGACGCAGTGGGCGGCAGCGCGTTGTAACTATGCTTTCATGACTTTGGTCACGCCTCCCGTTTTCGCTGTTCGGTAGAGTGCTGGGAAGGGTAATTTGAGATGCGTTTTACAAGTTTATCCCAAAAGATATGCGAAAAAACAATCGCAGAAATGGATTCAGCATGAATGAGTCCCCATATTTGGGCATGGCGCGCATAGAGTGCAATGCTTTTGGAAGGGCTTATGACGTATGGAAGATCTTTTCACTATGTTCCATGGAATTTACTTAAGTGATTTAAACGCGCCATGTCGGTAAGAATTGAGATAAATTTACTCTTTTATTTGATATCAAATTTGCCACATAAACTTCACAGGATCATGTTGTAAAATTGCCTGAAAGTGTGATTTTCCCCTCAAATCCGTGACCAAATCTGAGAAATACGCGATGCCATTGGAAATGCGTGTGGAGGTATGCCGCGCTCTCGCAGCTGATCCGAAACCGTTACGCCAGGGTACTTTTCAAACAATGAAATAAGCACTTCATCTCGGTCCATTTGGGGTGGAAATATGTTTAGAGCATTATGAAAATTGGTGCCGTACTTCCCAATAAATTATTTTGTCACCGAAGGCTCAATATTACCCCTTAATCGCAAATTGATTTGAGGCATGTCAGTTTAGTCAATCTCGTCTCTGCGCGCTAGCGCGGACAGGCGCGGCAGGCAGAAGAATTGAGGTGCGTATGCGGACACCTAATCTGTAAATCAGCTGTAGATCTAGGTCTACCCTTCTATAAATAATGGACATGAAAATTGATGGACTGGAATCAAACTAGAAATTTGTCAGAAGCTTGTCTTTCGTTTTGTTTTGAATTGGTCAAACAGAGAAGTTTTTTTTTAAATGTATTTATTGAATTTGCAGATTGTTGTAATCTTTAGATCTGTCTCTTTTCTAACTAAGTCTAGAAATTAGTGATTAGTTTAAAAGTTGGTTCTGAAAAGGCTCATTCAGGTAGATCTAGGCCCTATGCATCAACAAATCGTGGGTGGGTGAAAAACACCCACTTTTTTTGTTTGTTTTGCATCTCCACTTATAGTGCACATATAGTGAGATGCACATTCAAACATCAAAAATAGTGCATGCTCAAATAAAAGAGTTTTGCCAGAAATTGCGGTGACAAACTTGTGATGTCATATTTTGTACCACGCTGTGTTGTGCTAACTTTATAATAATCTAATTGGTCCACACCTTTTGCCAACAGGAGGCAAAAAATATGTCTCTTGCCTAATCATTTTCAAAAATTAGTTTTGATTGATTTAGTTTTTTGTCACCACATATCCCATTCATTTGTATACAAAAAGGGGGTTCACCTTGGTGTTTACGCTTCATATGTGAACAAGCCTCAAGTCTTAACATTAATTGTAGCCATAGCATTGCTCAGTCACAGAACTGCATTCTAACACTTTTTAGTTCAAGGTCAAACAGCGTTAAAACAAACTTTTCTTGTTTATCAAAATAATTCTGAAAATATGCTTCTTGAAAATTAAAAAAAAAGCTTATTTTCAGAATTAATGAAATCCAGTTATAAAATGTCATATTTTTCAGACAGAATCAAACTGTAGCCAAGAATTCTATTTAAGATATTCCAATAATTGATGTGGTTTCAATGTTTTAATTCAGATTCTAATTGCAGTAATGGCTTCAAGACCATTCAACACATCAGCTAAGGAGCCCATGTCAGTCAAACTGAGGTATGAAATGGAGAGAGTTATGTTTTTTTTTAATTTTTCTTGCTGAATAAAATGTTTGAAAATTGAAAAGAACATTTTTTGGCCAAGTAATCAATTTTCAATCAGTAAAATCCAGTGTGAAATTATTCTGTTTTTTCATATTGAATCCAATTTACCGGAAATAAATAATGCTTTCTTTGACCCATTCTGTTCTTTAACTTCTTTTGAAAAACAAGCAATCACACTGAAACTGAATGTTAGATATTTAGTTTGTTATATTTTCATTTGGGGTATTTCTATAAATGAATGTATAGAATTGAAACAAAAGGAACAAGGCTTAATTTTGTAAGGTTGTAAATATATATTGCATGCATTACTTTCAGAGACTCTATTTACATTGATTAAATATATCATCAACAGTGCTATGTGAGTGCAGTCAAGATTCATTGAATGTATGAATTTTTTTGAAAGTGAAGAGTACATGTACTCAGACTTTCTTTTTAGTAAGAAAATGGAACTCCTGATAAAAAAGGAAAAAAAATTGTGTTACTTGATCTCGTAAAATTTGTGTATTGTTCTTGTAACAGGGGATTGAACCCTTCAAAGAATGTGACTAGACAGCTTGAGATTGATAGTAGAAGGATGGAGGAGCGTCTAAGAGAGCTGAAGGTCGCTATGAACAGAGAGAAACAAGAAAGAGAGTAAGTTTGATGTTACATGTAGATAATTCAAAATTCAAAATTCTACAGACATTGTGACATCATTACATAATCATGTTGGTTTTAGACAATCTTAGTTCTTAGTACATGTAGATCTCAAATTCTGGAGCTCCAAGTTTTTTTCAGCAGAATAAGTGATAATTGATTTTTACTATGTCTTTGAATTGATTTTCTTAGCATTTTTAAAACTTGCAGTCTCCTTGAATACTTCAAGGTACAAAGAAGGCCTATTATCTGTACAAATATGAAGAACATAGGATGCAAGTTATCAAAGTAATAGTGAGAAGCATGTTTGTATATCTAGAAAAGATGCAAAGATGTTTACTGAACTGTGTGTGTGTGTGTGTGTGTGTATATATATTTATATATATATATATATATATTGTGATCAGGTAACATATACAACAGCTTTGGCAACTCTCATGGAAAATAAATACGTGTGAGACAATTGAGAGAATAATAGCGTAGCATGAATCAAAGTTCCCCAGAGCTGTCCTACCATTTTGGAAATTTTGCAAAGGTTGAAAAAATGTCTCCGCCGGGAATCGAACCCGGGCCTTTGGCTGTGAACGCCAATTTTTTTTTAACCTTTGCAAAATTTCCAAAATGGTAGGACAGCTCTGGGGAACTTTGATTCATGCTACGCTATTATTCTCTCAATTGTCTCACACGTATATATATATATAGGAGGCAGAACAGTGCTGGGTCTGGTGGAATCATGATCCTCAGCATGATGTATTGATGTGATGAAAAAGAAGGCAGAGAGAAATCAACAAGTCAAAGAGGGGACATTTGATATTTCATGTTACCCTCAATATGATGAGGTGTTGACTATGTTTGGATTGTGTATTACTACAGGAGGCAAGGGAGTGCTGGGTCAGGAGGAATCTGGTCCTCGGCCCAACAAGGCAATGATGTGATAAAAAAGAAGAGTCCAGCTAAACCCACGAAGCCAGGAGAGAACAAGGTACCATAATGACATATTCATTCATCATGTGTTGAATAAATCGTTACAAATCTATCACATCACAATAATTAAATATGTCTTGTTTACCCCGGGTAACCTCTTCAGTATGTATGTATTGTTCTCCTAGAGGGCCCTGCATTCATATTATTACCCCAGCTTTAGCACGGCAGCCGTAGCACTCATCCATCCTTCTTCTTGTTATAATTCATGTGATAAGGGGTACGTTTTAGAGGAATACAGAGAATTTTTAAATACAGTTGATTGATGCTCTGACTGCGTTTTCAGTTGTTCGTAAGTAAGATTTTCCAAGATTTAAGTGTGTATATGCCAAACAAGTCACAAGCTATTTAAACAACAGCGATTTTCCTACATGTACATGTGCTCTATAAGTGTAATGAAGTTATTAACATTAGGGGAAGCATTTCAGAAAGTGTCGCATCATTTCATCCAAATCAGACTTATATTAGAATACTTAGTGCCAAAAAGCATAATATTGATATCATTATGATGAAAATTTTCACAATGATGTTGAGCAATGTGCAAGTGTTCTAGTGGTAATGAAGTTATTATGTAAAATATAATACAAATTTACATAATCGCAATATATAATTTTTTTGCTTAATAGTGATACTACAGGCAATATTACATTGATATGTTTATAACATCATTTCCTTTCCAGGTCAGAAAAATAAAAGTTCTGAAGGATACCCCAATTGGTAAGAGATTCTATTTTTCATATTCTGTTTTTCTTTCTTGATAAATACTTATCTAGTACAAAGATATTTACAGATTAAATACATCAGAAAATATTTGTCATCCTAAGCAAAATATATTCATATTCATGAGGTTGTAGCACGGTGAGTTGAGTTTCTTCTGTAAATTGATAGCTTTGATACTTTCTTTCACTGTCATATTACTCCAACAACTGTTTTATATTTCAGATGAATGTGATACCTGGATAGAGACCATATTCTTATAACAGAAGAAAAAAGGAGATTATCATTCTTTAGGTTACTTCATGTTGATTTCTGTCCATGTTTTATGATTGATAAGAAATTATCCAGTAAACTCCAATGTCCTTATGCCCATGTGTCGATTACTTCCAACAGAGGTACCTAAGAGAGCTCTAAAGAAGAACCCCACAACCCTAAACTCAGTCAGGAAATCATTCTCTGGACCACCTTGTGGACAGTGTGAGGAGAGACCAGTGGCCTTGGTAAGTTGAGGTTTAATCAGAGTTCTCTGTAGATATCTGTTTATTCATGGTCAAAATGGATTTACATGTAATTGGCCAAGAAGCATCCCCTTGAAATGGTTTAAAGATCCCAATTTTTATTGTGGTTGAAAGTATATATTTGGCTATTTGCATTACTTTTGTTAGTTTTCCCTAAGTGAGACTTAATACGCCCTCTGTATTTTTGCTGGAATCTGGAAGCACTGATTATATACTGCCAAGAAGTCTGAATAACAAGCCTATTTTCAAGTGACCAGATGATGCTTACTGATAAAAAGAACTGTACTTCCACAGATTTACCGGTAGTGTGGAATATCTGTGCCATTTTCTGTGTTTGCGAACAGTTTAGAGAAATTTGAAAAAGCGACGGCTCACATATTTTGAATAGTGTTTGATGTTGGTTCCCAAAATAACAAGTGTTAATCCTTCAGAAAACTCATTGCAGAATCATGAAAATTACATTCCATATTTCACTATTTAGTAATAGTAGTGATAAGCTATCTATTTAGAATCTATCTATCCAGAATCATCAACTATTTGTAATAGTAACTGACAACACAGTACTATGTAATTAGCATCATTTATCTGCCGCAGTAAGCAATATTTTGAAGTGTCTCTTCTGGTTGAATATGAACCTATTATTCTTCAACTCTTTCATGTATTGTGCAGACTTGCATGGAATGTGGAGAGAATTACTGTGCAGGATGTTTTGCCAAGTTCCACCTCAAGGGGGCGCTTCGTCAGCACCGTTCCATCCCATTCCATTCTGGCAGCAAGGAGAATTCACCAAATAATAGGTAAATCTCTACAGTTCTATCATAAGATACAGAGGCAGTACAGAAAGATGAATGTGTGCAGGCCACTGTTTTAAAAGAGATTTGTACTTATACCCACATCTAAGATTTTGCATCATTTATTTCATGTTTTTGTTTTGGGTTTGTTTTTTTGTTAGATGTGATTTGTTAGTTTTCCAGTATAGGAGTATACCGGAGCAAAACTGATCCCAAATGCTTAAAGTGAGGCTTCATCAGACAGCTAGACTTTACCATATATGTCTGACAAACATGATTTTTATTAGTATTTGTTTCTTCTTTTGAAAGTCTTCCAGTGTAGATATTTTGGCAATGTAATATGTTAATTGAAAAAGAAATTGAGCATAATATGACATTGAAGATTGAATCTGTTGGTTTCATCGAGAATACAGTTTTAATTGCAAGTTTTAACAGTATCATGATGAAAGATATATTTATATTTTTTGCTACTTTTTTATATATATTTGTAGTATGGAAGGCAGCTCAGATTCTCGACCTGAAGCCAAGATGAAACAACCTGTTCCTAAGACAAGCTCAGGAGCAGACAGTCATTCTAATCAGCAAGGCAGAGTCATCATCGCAAAGACTACACCACCAAAGGTCAGGCTTCAACTTGTTCAGTACTGTAACTATTAAATTTGATCTCATCATATGGAGGCGGTGGGAAACATTTGTTGAGGGTGAAAGTATGCTTGTCACTTATCAAGTCAGATATCATGGATTATTCTAGGTTTTCTGTATGTCAAGAACAGTGAAAAAAATGTTAACATATTGCTGCAATTGTAGCAATGCAAAAACATCAATAATAATGCAATTAAACATTGATAAAACTTAGTGAAAGTTTTTTTTTCCCTCGAACATATTCAGCTATTGGGCTAATGTTTCCAGGTTAGATGGGAAATATGTCCTGCATGCACAAGTAAAAAAACATAGACATGGGCTGAAGGCCATTTTCCTTTCTAAAAGCTCTAGCTGTTGGAAGAGAGCCGTAATAAAAACCACATGATTACTAGTAAGTTGTAACTTATTAAAAAGCTGAATGTGAGTTTCTTGTATTAGCTGTAGTAGGGTCTTTTCTTACAGTGTATTGAAAGTTGGGATGTACATTACTCCTAAACTCAAATGTAACTTGATTCTCAACCTATTTGGATCGCATGCGCATGTATGCCTTGTATTTTTTATATTTCTTTATTTTATGTATTATTTTTATCTGTTAAATTTAAATCAATTTTTCATGCAACAGGCCCTTGATACGTTCAATTTCTACTGTACTATTTTTCTTGTATTTTTTATATTGCTTTATTTTAAGGATTTTTTTTTCTAGTAAGTTTAAATGAATATTTCATGCAAGAGGCCCTTGATACATTCAATTTCTACAGTATTGTTTTTCTTATATATTTTTATATTTATTCATCTAATGTATTGTTTTTGTCTGTTAAGTTAAAATGAATATTTTATACAAGAGGCCCTTGATACATTTCCTACAGTACTATTTTTTAATATTTTTTATATTTCTTTATTTTATGTGTTGTCTTTGTAAAGTTTAAATGAATATTTTTGCAAGAGGCCCTTGATACATTCAATTTTTACAGTAGTACTGCTTTTCTTATATTTGTTATATTTCTATATTTCATGTGTTGTTTTTGTCTGTTAAGTTAAATTGATTTTTTATGCAAGAGGCCCTTGATATGTTCAATATCTACTGTACTGTTTTTCTGTAATGTACCACTCATCTCTCTCGCTCTCTTTAAAATCCAGGAATCTTCTCCAAAGACTGGTAATTCCATCTTCGATGGGGATTACAATGAAGAAGAAAGTGCTGCTTCCTTTGCTGCTGCACTGGCTGAATGGAGACAAGCTAAGAAAGGGGATCAGCAAAATGGTGTTGGTGGGCATGAGGCCAAGAAAGATGGTGTGTATGCACATAGTTTGATTTTATTTGATCCTTATTTCATTTCATGTTTTCATTTTATATGAAGCCAGTTATATCCAATACCATTTTAGTTTGCAGTAACATGAATGACGTAGATGAGGTTTGTGGTTCACCATGTGGTAAGTCCTTAAAGACATTCAGTTGCGGGCTTTCATGGGGAGTGAATCATAATTTGCTGACACCAGACTTTGTGAAAAGTGCTGGAAATACCTGTAATAGAGCTACATTTCTGGAGCACAGCAAAACAAGCTGTCCCACCATAAACATTCTTCAGCCAGCTTCAGGCATTCTCGGGCCAGGGAAAGTGAGATAATGACTTTGCCATATGGGGCAAAGGGTGGAATATACGTAGCATTACATAAGGTCTGTTGGTCATAAAACTCATAGTGATGGATAACACCTGTTACTGGGTAAGCACCCATGGTGTCAAATTCCCCATGAAAGCCCATGACTGCGCATCTTTAAAAGGACTGTTGAGGTTGAGAGAGTAGAGAAAGTTGAGGGGGAGGAGAAATGGAGAGACGAGATAGAGTAAGAGACAGTGGAGTGTATCTTTCTTGAGAGAGGGTGAAGTCCTGAAAAGGACTGTAAACCAGATGAGAAGGCAATGAGGAAAGAAGACATGAATATGTCTGTTCAGCAGGTGAGCTTTTGATAAAGATCCACAAGATCTATACAGAATAATGAGACTGATTAATGTTTAAAAATATGTAACAATTAGACCAATTTATTCAATAGATATATATTTCTTCACCAAAACACATGACTGATGATTTGCTTCCTAAAAAAAGGCCCAAGAGATAAGAGATTTCCTTTCTGTCAGTGCATATATTCTCTATCCCTTGTAAAATAAGTACCATGATACCTATGGTAATTTGATGAAATCATTATGGGTATCACCATCAATTCATGGCAGTTTGATGGTACTTTCATGGTACTTTCATGCTTTTGGTGGTATTTTCATCAAAATACTGAGGGTACCATGGTACAATTTCTGCAGGGATGTACATGCAGCCTCCAGGCTAAGGGCAGAATGATTGTGGTTTTGGCTTCTTGATAAAGTTTATAATTAATTGATCCTATGCAAATGATATATGTAATTAAATTAAATATATTACTTGCAATCTTTTCTTCTTTTCTTGTGATGAATGTGTTCCCACTACATACTTTTCTCAGTTCATGACATGGGCAGTGGAACCACAGCGGCTCTTGACGACAACAAGAAACCTGTCGAGATCAGCTTCCAGGATAACCCATCTCTGAGCTATGCCGATAGACTCCTGCTCAAGAAACACAGACGTACTGAGCTTCCCACTGCCTTGAGCCCCACCCCCAGCCAGCTGGCAAATCACTACTTACCTAGAGAGGCTGACTCCAGGATGGGTGATGGTGATTTGACCAATGGACACTATGACTGCTCAGGTGAGGCAATTTGAACTTTTATTGTATGAAAAGTTCCTACTTACTTTGCTGGATACTTCAGAATGTAGGATGGTCATTTGGTAATAAGCATCCTTGTGGTAGATGAATTCGATGTAAACACAACTTCAGAGGCTGCAATATCTTGAAAATCATTTAAAGGATTTCAAACAAATGAACAAAATATGGAGAAATACTGAAAAATTTCCTGAAGAGATTTACTAGAGAAAGATTTTAGGATCCTGTACAATTTTGAACATTTGAAAGGTATTATTGCTCAAGTTTAATGAATTGAAAACTGTTATACAATTTGACCAGTCTTGTCTTAGAAACTACTAGCATTCATAAATCAACAAAAAAATGATATCAGAGTTTTATGTCATACAGTATTAATGGACATATTTCTGACATACATGTAGTTAAATTTTTATTACTCCTGATGTTATTGTCATGATTATTTGATGAAAGTAATAAATCAAATGTACAAGTTTGCTTTTTATGTTTTGTTTGTTCTCTTTATCCACAGAGGAAGAATTAGCGATGGAGGAGGAACACCAGCGTTATGCAAATATTTTCGTGAAGGAATCACCCCGGGAAGAAATGGAACGGCCCAAGAGCAACCTCACCATAATGGAAATCAGTGATGAGGTATGTTCTGTGTCCTAATGGTGTAGTCACACCGACCAGACCGACCTCAGACCGACTCAAATTTGGCTAAATTGGTATGTTTGGGCACCGTTGCATTCCCGACATCCCACCGACATCAAACCGATAACCCTGATTCCTCCTGAAAGCCAGTCCGATTACATCCTGCTAGCATTTTGTTTTGATTTGTTTCTTTGTAATTCATCATCCCAAATGTTAGAATTTATACGGGCACACAGTCCGTTGTCAACCAGTCAATAAGTGGTTTAAATGCAACTCTGGGATGATTTTGGAAATATACCATATTGGAAAGGTAATTTTATATATTGTACTAAGGACTTAGTGGGCTTAAAGTCACCTTTTCAAGCATCCTTGCTCCACACATTAGGTACCTATGGAGAAAAGATTGCAGAACGTTCTTTGAGGGGGGGGGGGGGGGGGACACACAAACAAACAGAGTTCGTGAGCTGTAGGGCCCCTAACGGGGGTTCAGGCGCCTCCATCCCAACCCCGAAGTTCTACGTTTGGAAACAACTCTCACTGTTTTATTATTGATTTTTTTTTCTGTTGTTGTTTATTATTTTTTCTATTTCTTCTTTTACTTCAATTCTTTTTATTTCCCTTTTTTCCCCTTTCTCTTTTCACTCTCTTCTCTTGTGTTCCTTTTTTCCCTTCATGTTGTTCTTGTCTCTCTCCTCCTCTATCTTATAATATTATTTTTCTCCTTTTTGCCTCATTCTTCTTCTTATTCTTTGTCTCATTTTTTCTTTTCTTTTTCTTGCTTTTGTTCTTCTCTCCCTTTTTTATTTTCTGTTCTACCTTTACTTTCCTTTATTTTCTGTAAGATTTGGAAAGCCTCCATTTTCTTTTGATCTTCTGTGTATGTACATGTATTTGAAAGGTTGTAAACATTTTTCATTTTTCTTTTACCTATGGTTGTCAGAGTGCTTTTAATCTATCCTTGCCAGTTTTCTTCTCAATTTTCCTTCCTTCCTCTCTTTTTCCCCTCATCTTGTTCTTTTCTTTTTTTAATCCCTCTTCTTCTCTAGTTCTTTTTTCCTTCTTTTTATTTTCTCTCCGACTTTTTCTTTTCTTTTCTTTCCTATTCGTAGTCACGTTTTGTATGTACACTGTATTGTTGATGTTAATCAATTATTTTGCGCAAGTATGTTTTACGTTATACATGTATGTACCAATACAACCTTTGAGTTGTAATAAAAAACACACTTTATAATACAGAATCCCTTTCCAGAAAAAAAAACATATTAACAAGAATTATCATAAAATTGCATTTCAAGCACCGCTCAACGACTGATTATTTTGTTGTCGGTGTCAATACAGCCCTTGTTCGGGATGAGTACAGCTTTGTTCGGTTCTGAGTCGGGCAAGGTGTGACTTTGTTCGGTTTTGTTTCTGGTAATAAAAATCTATTCAGTACTCTATCGACAAGGATTCAGGGTTAGTTTGGCCGACCACAACCTGGGTCGGTTTGGGTTCGGTCTGCCGGTGTGACTGTAGTATAAGGGCTGATTTCATTTGACACAAGAAAATGAACTGAGAAATGAATGAATCTTTTCTAGGAAAATCTATGTATTTGCAGTGTTGAACTTCAGCTAATACCATATTATCCCAAAGCTGCATTGCCACCTTCCGTAGTGTAGTAGTAATAGCTACAATGATACTGCCCTGCTTTTGGCAAAAGGAAGCAAGTGACATTTTCATGAAAATTTACATTTTTTAGATTTGGTACAATTGAAGTATGCTTCATTCACTTGACAAGCCATTAGTCACACGATAGCCTTTGTTCCATGTATCATTTTTATTGTATAGCACAGACCAGCAGGTAATTTTTTTCTCATTGAATAAAGAGTCCCACATATTAATCATTAATTATAGTATACATTTGAGATAATACTCACTCCAAATCCTTTTTTTCATACCAGCAGCCAAAATACAAACACAAATGCAAACTGACACATATGCATAGACACGTACAACCTTGCATTTTTAAGCTGAAGTATGAACCTCTGAATTTTAGTCTGCATTTTGGTAGAATCGCATTTCTTGTTTTGCTCAAATTAATTGTATAATTTTGTATCCACTTTGTATGTTATTGATGTCTAGATCTATGTTTGTAATCTGTAGTTCTGTATTGACATGCAAATGAAACAAATTTCCAATTTGGCAATTTGGACAGTAAAAAAAAAAAAAGAAATTGACCAATTTCTGAAATATTTTGGTGGCAGAAGGAAGCAAGTTAATACTGCAAACAATCTTATTTCTGATCACAAATTTCCATGTTGTAGGGCTTGGTCAAAAACATATTTTCTTCACACATACAGTACTAGCCAAACAAAAATTTTATTTTCCAGTGATTGCTGCACTTAAAATTGAAATTTCTTTAATCAGGGGGTACAGAATTTCAGATATCATTGGGAGAAAAAATATTAAAACTAGATGTAAGAGGTAATCATATACACTGAATATTGCATATTGTATGATGAGAAATGCAAGATTTAGACTCTTGACCAAAAAAAGTGGTGCTTTTCTTTTGTTTTCTTTCTTCAGGATGCCACTGTAGATAATGATCTAGAGGTCCAGTCGGTATACAGTGTTCAAGAATGGGACTCAGTCATCAGTGCTCCATCTCCTCATGTCATGGTCATGACACCTGATAACAATAATACTGAAATCAAACCTACAGGCACAAGCTTGAAGGCACAGGATGTACAGTCCCATAGGAATGCAAGTAAAGTGACAGATTCCAAGGTGATGCCTGCGGGGAAGGGATCATCTGCAAAGGTTGATCAGAGGGTTTCCAGGGGTTCAGCCAAGTCTGCAACCAGGAAAGACCTTGAAAAACAGACCCCATCCACGAGTCTGTCCAAGAGAAGGAGTGGGACGGCTTCGAGAGCAGGAGAGGGCAGAGAAAAGCAGTCAGCTCAGGTGAGGCCAAGCTCCAAGACCAGTTCTGCTGGATCAGCAGTGGCAGCTTCAAGCAGTCAACAAAACAGCGCCAACCAGAAGAGCAGAGGTGAGAGAAGCCTTCAGGGGAGACAGTTTACAACAGGACGGCAATCTTCTGCAGGAGAAGGTGGAAAAACCAGACTGCAGGAAGATGCTCAAGGTAGACAGTCTGTAGTGGAAAGACCACCTTCTGCGGGCATCACCACATTGCCATCGAAGGAACTCCAGGAGATCGGGAGGATGCGCCTTGGCCGGCAGCATCAGCAGGGCTACCAGGAGGGACTAGGCTCTTTCTTCATGGGAGGTGTGGATGTCAAGGACAAGGAGAACACCAACAAAAAGGAGATGGAGACAGTGAGAACACACACCCCTACTAATGTACTCCCTGAGTGCTCCTACAAAGGTAAAAATTGGGTTATGTCATTGGCATGTATAAGGCTAGTTCCCATTGCCAATTCTGTACTGTAGATTGGTTATGTTTTAATCTGTGTTGTGCTCAACTCAAAGAGCTTCTTAAATGACTGTAAAGCATTGGTAAATAGTTGTATGTTCAGGTCCTAATGTGGCTATTTTGATGTATTCAATGTATATCACAAATTCTCAGAAAATCAGCTTAGTGAAAAATCCTAAAAATGGAAAACACAACCAGATTTAACCAAAGTATGAGAATAGGAGCTTTCAACAGTTTTCGGTTCTACATAAGATTGAATTGATGACAGAGATCAATATCTTATTACTGTTACGAATAAATACTATTGTAGTTATGATTTGTTGAATTGCAAAAATTGACAAACTTTGTCTGCAATTATAATCTGGTGAAATGAGATTGCCTCATAAAGATAAGGATTCTATGCCATGCCATATGAATAATGGTTCTGTTCTTGAAAAATATTGTAATGTTGTTTCATTATCAGGTCCATCTACCTGGAGACCTGACAGCAGCATGTCCAACCACCCAGACCAACCTGCCACTGTACTCTCCCCATCACCTCCCAAGCAAGCCAGGGACACCAAGTCATCTAGCATGTCTGGAAGAAAGCGGTCCTCTGTCCCCATGGCAGCAGGGACAGCATCATCTGGCACACCCATTAAAGGGGACACCACAACTTCAGCTTCAGGCCACCGATCTGCCACAACCAGTGCAACTCCTAGGGCAATGTCCAGCAAGCCCCAGAGTGGTGTTGCGGGAAGAACACCTCGAACGTCCGCAGGAGTGGCCCCAGGAAAAGTAGGTGTATCAGATGTTGATAACACCTTGCACTGGCGGCTCAGTCAGGCAGAAAAGATGAAAGGATCAGGCATGGCACCAAGTGGTCCAAGGAAGATGGCTACTGGAGACCACTCCACATCATCCAGTGCGTCTACTATACCGCCCAGGAGTAGCAGTCGTATTGAGGTAGATGGGGATGACATGACCGGGTACGATGATGATGGGGATGTGAGAAGGAGAGAGGAAGAGGACCATGAGGCACTGGAACAACTCACCTGGGAACTGGCCTCTAATGAGGGCAGAATTACAGGTAGGATTTTATTTTCACTGACATAGAGTACAGTTTTGTAAAAAAAAATCATCCCAATGACTTCATAGTTAGGGGTAGATTGCAAAGAAGGTACTTGTATTTTATGTTACGGATGTTTTTCTTAGGGATAATTGCTGGATGGTTGTGATGGTGGTGTCTGGGATAAGTTTTATCATATAAAAAAGATGGTTAGTTGTTCTCATATGGGGTTGTTATCATGGGGGGGGGGGGGGGGTAGTTTTCCTAGGGAGAGTATTTTCTGGAGGAATAGTTTTCTAGGGAATGCTCTATATGATTTTTGTCTCGGCCACCGGAGGTGAAGGCGAGACTTAGGGATCCAAATGGCGTCCGTCCGTCGTCCTTCCGTCGTCTGTCGTCAGTCCGTCACAATGTTAAAGTTTACCTGCAAGACTCTTATGACGCATAACTTGGCAACTGCTGGCCCAATTGCAACCAAACTTGGGTGGTAGATGCACTAGGGGTACCATCATGTTGCGGTGCTGTCGGAGGTCACATGGTGAGGTCAAATGTTAAAGTTTAATTGCAAGACTCTTATGACAAAAAAACTTTGCAACTGTTGCTCCCTTTTCAACTAAACTTGGGTCATAGATGTACTTGGGGGACCTTCATGTTATAGTGGTATCGAAGGTCACATGGTAAGATCAAAGGTCATTTAATTTCAAACATTAAAGTTTACCTGCAAGACTCTCTTATTACACATAACTTGGCACATGTTGCTGCAATAGCAAATTTGGGTGATAGATGCACTAGGGGTACATTCATGCTATTGTGCCGTCAGCTCACATGGTTAGGTTAAAGGTCATTTTAGGTCAAACATTAAAGACTTTCTTGTGACATCAAACTTGGTTAGGGATGTACTTGGGGGAACTTTTGTGTTATTTAGTCACGGGTGGGCGAGACACAATCTTACTATTGGCTTGTTGAGAAATACTTAACTACTCGCTGAACTTGCATCAGCTCCTCCATAATTTCACCAAGCTTGTGCATTTCTCTCTTTTTCTTGGTCTTATTGAAAGCCCCTGGATAATCACTCAACCGTTGTTTTTCCATCTTCTATCCACAGCCGATGGACGCATCTCTAGCCTGAGTCTCATCGAAGGATTCGACGAGAACCTTTTACTCATGGCCGAAGAGGAACAGGACCGGGCTCTTGGGATAACTCAGGATGATGGACTAGGATCTGGTCTAAGCACTCCCTGCAACGATCTCTCCTTAGACCAACTCAGTGAGGAGGAGCTCCGATCCGACTTTGAGGTTGCGGCAGATAATCAGCGTTATAAAGAAGAAGTACAAGCTCTTAATAGTTAAAATCAGTTTCGAGTTCTGGTCAGATGGAAAACCTCTCTTAAACAGAATAGTCTGAAGGGTTGACCCTAAAGTAAACTCATACATGTAAATTGTCACGTCAGCAAATAAAACACCCCTTTAATGTATTGCGTGTAGAAAAGTCCTCAACAATCATGATGCATTTTGAAGCTGTTCTAATGAAAATCTAGTTGTGACACTCTATTTTTTTGGAGTTATTGTTACCATAAGTTTGGAAGAAATAATGAAGAGTTTGAAGGCAAATTTTTTTTTTCTTCAATTTATGAGAGAACTCCTTTTTGCGCACTTGCATCGTGTATAGGGTGTTTCTGCGCTGATGTGACGATATTGTATACAGAGTATGGCATAACTGTAAATTCTAATTTTAGGATTAATTTTAATTGCTTTTTTATGGCTTGCTCTCTTTTGCTGACAATTTTTGGGATTCTGAGAAAATGTGATGTAAACTTTGAAACTTAGAATGGGTACTCAAGGCTCCCTGTGGTTATTTTTCAAAGCTTCATTACAGTGTGAGGCACTATTGTCTAAACAAAATTGCCACATCTCAGTGAGCACTATTTGTTAACTCATTCATGACAGTGAGTCTACATTGTGTGGTTTGGCCCAGTTAATTTTTAATGCAGAGCCATAAAAAAAAAAAAAAAAACATACCAAATATATGAGCAGGAATAGCAAACACTTACACATATTGTGCCCATTTTGGTTGCATCACTATTTGTCATTTGTCACCAAACATATATTTTATAAATAATTAAAAATAAATAATAATGATAAATACTTAAATTGGCAATGCAATGAAAAGTTCAGTCTCACTGTTTTCTAATGCGAATTGGTAATTTTTAAAACTTCTCAGAATACTTTCTGCCATTTTATGCTTATTTCGGTAACATGAGTTGTTATGAGAAAAATGTAGCACTAAGAAAATACTGGTGTTGTCAATTTGAAGAAGAAAAGCTGATTAAATTAATTAGGCTTGAAATCATTCCTGTCATGAATGGGTTGAAAGAATAGCATTGTTGGCACACTAAGAGGTTACGTAGTGGTGGTAAAGAAATTGCTGTGCTTATAGGACGCTTCTTAAAGATCTTTATGTCGTTAATCACTTAATATAATATATTCTTAAACAGTTCAGTGACCCATACTGTGGATATGATTTTTTTTTTATGCTGCTAAATTTCAACCACAAGTAGACATGAGTCTAGAAAGGACTAAAACTTTTATTATGCTTGAATCACATCTAGTGAAGATGTGATATATTTTAGAGACTTATGAAGAGGAAGGATATCCCAGTGTTGTCACTCGATATTCAAAGGTGTAACCATGATCGTTCGGCAACCCAGATTTTGATCCCTATTTTGCGGTGTTTCAAATACATTTTCAGCCATTTTTACCCCTATTTGGCACAAAACGGGTACAAATTGGCCTTTCAAAAACACCCCTATTTTTTGCATTCCAAGTACACTTTTACTAAACCACCCCTTTCAAATTCAATTCACGTCTGAGTCAAAAACAGAAAATTGCAAACAAGGACCAGAAAAAAAACACACCCTTTTTTTCAATTTCGAGTACAAGCTCAAAAACACCCTTTTTGTCTCGCCCACCGGAGGTGAAGGCGAGACTAAGGGATCCAAATGTCGTCCGTCCGTCGTCCGTCCGTCGTCCGTCCGTCGTCCGTCCGTCGTCCGTCCGTCGTCCGTCCGTCGTCCGTCCGTCCGTCACAAACGTTATGAAAGATAACTTGGCAACCGTGACTCACTTTTCAACCAAACTTGGGTTGTAGATGCACTAAGGGGACCTGCATGTTATGGTCCAGTCAGAGGTCACATGGTAAGGTCAAAGGTCATTTCAGGTCAAACGTTAAAGTTTACGTGCAAGACTCTCTTATGACACAAAACTCTGCAACCGTGACTCACTTTTCAACCAAACTTGGGTTGTAGATGCCCTAAGCGGACCTGCATGTTATGCTCTAGTCAGAGGTCACATGGTAAGGTCAAAGGTCATTTTAGGTCAAACGTTAAAATTTACGTGCAAGACTCTCTTATGACACAAAACTCTGCAACTGTGTGACACTGTTCAATCAAACTTGGGTTGTAGATGCACTAAGGGGACCTGCATCTTATTGTCCAGTCAGAGGTCACATGGTAAGGTCAAAGGTCATTTCAGGTCAAATGTTAAAGTTGACGTGCAAGACTCTCTTATCACACATAACTTTGCAACCGTGACTCACTTTTCAACCAAACTTGGGTTGTAGATGCACTGAGGGGACCTGCATGTTATGGTCCAGTCAGAGGTCACATGGTAAGGTCAAAGGTCATTTCAGGTCAAACGTTGAAGTTTACGTGCAAGACTCTCTTATGACTCAAAACTCTGCAACCGTGTGACACTTATCTATCAAACTTGGGTTGTCGATGCACTAAGGGGACCTGCATGTTATGGTCCAGTCATAGGTCACATGGTAAGGTCAAAGGTCATTTCAGGTCAAACATTAAAGTTTACGTGCAAGACTCTCTTATGACACAAAACTCTGCAACCGTGTGACACTTATCTATCAAACTTGGGTTGTAGATGCACTAAGGGGACCTGCATGTTATGGTCCAGTCAGAGGTCACATGGTCAGGTCAAAGGTCATTACAGGTCAAACGTTGATCGGTTAAAGTTTACGTGCAAGACTCTCTTATGACACAAAACTTTGCAACCGTGTCACACTTTTCAGTCAAACTTGGGTTGCAGATCACTAAGGGGAAGTGCATGTTATCATTCTGTTGGACTTCACATGATAAGGTGAAAGGTCATTGGAGGTCATATGTTACAGATGTTTTCAAATTCTTGAATTTGCTTTTCCTCTGTCATTTCTTGTCCAGTGTTGAATCTGATTGCTCAACTGATAATCATAGGTGACGCTTCTGAACTTGTACACAGATATTGTGTAAACATTCGTAATGTAGAATTATGTAAAGATACAGTTCTGTTGTGTGCCATCACAGATCGCGATATTTCTAGTTATTTTCACAAGTGGGCGAGACACAACATCGCAAACGCCTTGTTTTTTATTTTGAGTACAAGCTTATGAAAACAGCCCTTTTTTTCAAAATCGCGAACATGCCCAAAAAAGGACCCCTTTTTATGCGAAATTTTGAACGATCATGCGTACACGAAGTCAATACAGAGTGACAACACCGGGAAGGATATATTTATCCTTATTACCTAGAAGTGGACCTATATTGTTTGCCATTAAAAACATGAGTGGGTTAGCATTTCTCTAATATGTCTTTTGATAGTAACTTAGTGAGTTCAAAAATTTTAATGATGGAGCATTCCAAAAAAAACCCCACAGAGCTGTGCCATTCTTGTTCTTAAGTATATTATGGTAAATATGTGCAGTTGACATGTGTACCCGTATATAAATCTATTCCTATTATCCATTGTACATGTATCTAGATATAAAAACTTCCGTTCAGTTCAGTTCAGTTCAATTTTATTTATTATCATATTGCAGCCTCAGCTGAATTACAAGACAATTTACAATCAAATTAAAAATAACATCACATTTCATTTCAAAACAACATATTCTGTAATATGAAGCATTTACATATATATATATATAAAAATAGATACCGGTACAAACTTATAGATACTTTACATGTAATTGATATTATTTAATCTAAGAAACATACATATTTGCAGTTTTCTTAACCTATTTCCAGAAAAAAAAAGGCCCATGATAGCTTGTCTATGGTTTAAGGTGCATTGATTAATTTCTCTTTTTGAACCGTAAGAACATATATATGTAATTTCATTAATTATAAATGAAGAGAAGATTATTTCTACCAGTACTGTATCTCAGTCAAGACTGAAGTTAAGATAGGTATAGTTCTTTAAAGCCCTTGCATTCATGGGTGCGGAATTCTGTGAAACCTGCTCCCCCCCCCCCCCCCCCCCAATTTTGGAGTCCCTAAAGAGATGTTTGTTACACCCCTGCCAAACGAAGTTTGAAGGGGGTATAATTATAGGAATCAGAGTAAGGTCGGTCGGTCTGTTGCAAATCTTGTGCATCGAAATACTTCCTCAGTTTTGAGCAATGCTGCTCATGAAATTTGGCACACATATTGGTCTTGTGGTGAAGATGTGCAAGAAATGTTTTGTAATGTGTCAAAAACTGCTTTGCCATGGTAACAGCGTTGCAGTGAATCAGGAAAATATTGTGGATCCAACTACTGCCTCATTTTTCAAGCAATGCTCAGAAAATTTAGCACACACATTGGGGGGGGGGGTATTAATCACCTTCAAAGATATTTCTCGTTTGTTTTATATTTTCTTCCCTTTATTGTTAAGCTAATTTGAGGTTTAAAAAGAGACAACTGAAAAAGATGAGGGCCACTATTCTTTTTTTTTTCTTTTTTCTTTTTTTGCTAATCAGAAGTCACAGGGATGTGTCCCCCTTGCATTTCAAGACAGACTTCCACCCATGTTTCCATTAATCTTGCATCATTATCAGCTGAGTAGTAAAAAGTAATTAAAATTAAAACCCAAGTGTCAGAGTGTTTTGTTAAAAAAAAAAATTTGAAAAAAAGGGGAAAAAAAAACAGGGCATGATTTTATCTTTAAGCTTTGATAGGAAAGAATACATCATAGATATTATATGTCCACTTTTAAGTTTAGTTTTATTAAAAAGTACATAATTGTACTTCTCTTCCACAAACACACTCATTATCTGCATGCAGATTTTACAATTTTCAAATGAGACTCGTTGAATATTGGGTGAGATTTTGATATATTATGTTACATTAATTGGAAATGTATGATTTATGAAGCAATATGTTATTTTGTTGACATTTAGCTATGACTATTGGACATTATCAGTCTTATGAATAGTAAGTGGAATGATACAAATATATCGGCCTTATTTCTTTGTTATTCCTCAAATTATATTCCTTGCTTGAAGTTTCCAGTGGTTTAATGTGGATTGCAAGATTGCAGAAGATAGACATTTCATGAAATCTCACAATATCTTTCTTCTGATTTTTTTTTTAAATTTCATTTCATAATTTTATGCATTTTATCAAAGTCCTTTCAAAAAGAATTCAAAAGGTCATAAATATATACTGGATTGATTTTACTGTATTCATTTGTACTTTATGGTTAGCAAGATGTATTCAAGAATGCAGTATTGAAAGAAAATTATAATTTCATGCTCATTGATAGTTATATGAAAGAAAGATGATTACCTTGAAGTGCAAATAGCATTGACGTGATAGCTGCTATCAGTTTTGGGGGTAGTTGATATCTGGGGGGTGTTTCATAAAGCTGTTCGTATTTTATGCACGACTTTACACATGACTGAAACATGTTCTTGGGTGCTAATCAGATTCTCAATCATTTACATGTAGCACAAGAACATATCACCAGTCGTGCGTAAAGTCGTGCGTAACTTACGAACAGCTTTATGAAACACCCCCAGATATCAATAAAATATCAAATTTATATATCACAGAGTTTGTTTAATTTATTGCAAGTATAGTTCATGTTAGTTGGTTGGTTACAACTTCTAATATTCTAGACATGCGATTCAGAATATCACTTTATTTACCATAATAAACAGTGCAGACTTGTTTTAATGTATGGCACCTTGAATGAGGGGATTCAGATGATCAATCAAGGGCCTATTTTTCAGAAGAATTCTGTAGAATAAAATCTCAAATGTGTGCAAAATGAATAGTCCGAGATTATTGAACATGTGATTTTCATTGTATTCTCTTGTATCGGTGAAAAACTATCCGAGTTCACCAAAAAGTTTCTGCACAGAAATTCACTACCTGTATTTGCCTTGATACATATTTTGTGTAAATGCACTAATGTTATATTGATCAAATTATTTGTAGTATATTGAAATGGTTTATTTAGTGAATAAATCGAGTGGATTTCTTTCAGATGAAGAATTAGCGATATACGTTGCCTTGTCCTTGTGTCATATGACTATTTACAGATTATTTTGGCCATGGCTCTGCAAAGTTAACTTAAAATGTACCAATCACCTCAATCATTAATTTGTGTACATAAAAACTTTGCTTTGTATTCGAGGGGTTAAGCAGTTAAAGGGTGGAAGAAAAAAAAAGAAAAAAAAAGATGACATTGATCACAATGTACGGAATCAAACTGGAAGCTCAATTCCATATACCCCTAAATCCTTCATGCGTGGGCGTGTGTGTGTGTGTGTGTTGGGTTTTTTTTTTGGGGGGGGGGGTACAGACGTACGTGTATCAATCAGATATGATTATGTCTGGGACTGGTCTTTAACGTCAACATCTGAAAAACGTGACTGAGACTCAAACCTGCATCCGATCAGGGTTTGAAGGCGAAGACAAAGAGTTGACTGTGGACTTAACCGCTAGACCAACTCCTGCTCCCCCTACGTATACGTACGTCAATCCGGAGAACACTCGAATAAGTCTACTCCTAAGACATTTGAAATATATTACTAGCGGCTATGTTTATTGAGAGTATATTTGAACTTCCAGTATTTTTCAGGAAGCAATATTCGAAGCTCATGCATATATCATATGTTTTCAATATATATGTATATTTATATTTTGAATTTAATGCCTATTTCATAAATTTTGTATATATGTATATGTATATGTATACTTTATGCAGTTTTCATTTCGTTGTTTTGTTGCATGCTTTCTGCGCCTTGGGCACTCTGCAGAGTGGATTTGGCGCATTACAAATCCCATCTATTCCCTGATAGCAGACGGACGTCTTTAAGACGTCAAGAACTGGTCATAAACTGGTCCACACGTCAGATGTCGTATACACGACTATTTTACGACAACCTTATGACGTCTTTATATAACCAGAATTTTCTCAAATTTTGTTTGAACATAGGATGACATATATTTTACGTCAAATATTTACCACTTTTTAACGTCTTTTTTAAAGACCAGAATAAGACGTATTTTTACGTCAATTATTTCCCACTTTATAACAGCTTTCTTCAAGACCATAATATGACGTGTCTACGTCAGTTTTACGTCGTGATATGACTGTAATAGTTGATCGTGATTCATGAATATTCACGAATGACCAGAAATGACTAAAATTCATGAAAAAAGGAAGATAACATTTGAATTTTAACATTTTATTCAATGATTGCACTGCTGATTTAATGAACAATGTACTTCCATGTTGAACACAAATTGTAATTTCTGTTTTTCTTTTTTCAAGTACTACACTACAGTCCATATATATAGTAATGTCGATACAGAGCATCAGTAGTTTATAGGTAAAGGATGTAGGATGTTAGGATATAGGGCTAGTATAGGACGATCTATAGGCTAGAACATTAACCAAAAAAAAAACATCAAAATGTTAAATACATTCTAAAATATTTTATAAACCAGCTTTGAAGCTTTGACGTCTTTATGATGTGATTTTTACCAGTCTGTTAGCTTCCTTTGGGTCGTAAAGACGTCATAAAGACGTTTTTTCCCGACCAATATGATGTAAAATTGACGTAAAAATATGACGTCTTATTTTACGTCGTGTGCTGGTGCAAAGTATCGTCTTAAAGACGTATATATTATACGTAAATAAGACGTATGACATGACTTTAAAAAGACGTAAATATGATGTTATTCTTACCAGTCTCTGCTATCAGGGTTATTATTGTTATTGTTTATTAATTGGTTAATTTTTGTTTTGTATCTCAAGCCCTGAGGAAGACCTGTCACAGGGTCGAAAGCAACGAACTAAAATTCTAGTTCTGTGGTCGAAAGCTCGGCATAATAAAGGCGGAGTGAACATACTCGCAACGTCCCGCCGCCTCTTTCTTCAGTCACAAGTATATATATATATATTTATATGTATATGTATATATATGTATATGTATATATATATATATATATATATATATATATATATATATATATATATATATATATATATATATATATATATATATATATATAAATAACATGAATATTCTATAATGACATGGAAGCCCTAACATATTACAGAGCAAAATGTCATTTGATGATATAGGTACACGAGCGAGGTGACACGGGTGGTGTTCGTTATTCCGAAGGTTCGTTATTCCGAAAATGAAATATGGTTCGTAATTCCGAAGATTCGTTGATCCGAAAATGAAACAGGGTTCGTTATTCCGATGGTTCGATAGTCCGAAAACAAAATAAGGTTCATTAGTCGGAAAATAACTAACGAACTAATGAACCTTATTTCATTTTCGGACTAACGAACCTTCGGAATGGCGAACCTTCGTAATAGCGAACCTTCGGAATAACGAACTGTAACTGGTGACACGTGTGTAGTTTCATTTTTGAGTGCACTTCAACTTGATGGTTTTAACTTCTCATTTTTGAATGGAATCCATTATTATTGGGTTTCAACTCTCGAAATGAAGTGATTTCCCCCTAACGATACTGACAATATCTATTTAATATGTTTAGAGAAAAAGTTCCCGATGCAAAACTGAAAATTGTTTTCTTAACTCAGTAGATGCATCGGATGATCATTTGACTGTAGGCAGTAATTTATTTCCATTTATTTTAGGACATTTTATTTTGCCATTTTTCTTTGTTTTGGCAAAGAAGATGAATAAACATGATGCCTTTTAGTTTGGGTTGGAGGGGGGGAGGAATTGATCCATTGACTGGATAGAAAATTTATGAATAATAATCTTCTACGACTGACTGCTTCTACCGAGGAAAACTGAATAACACAAACAACAAAACGTAACCCAAGCCATGATATAGCTAATACATCTGATACAACCATCGTTTGACATTCCCCGCTGGTTTCAAAGCTTCAGCTTGGGGATAAGCCCTTTTAACCCCCCCCCCCCCCTTTCTTTTCCTTCATTCTTCAATGATTTCGTCCCTCATTCTTTATTTTCTTGACAATGGCGTTCCATTCGTGGCCCCATATGTTAACAATATAGGGAATACCGAGGGCAAGGACTTGTCCTGAAATACTCTTATATAGGCCTAGAGTTCAATAACAAGCATTCGGTGTTTATTTCCAGAACTTTTCTGGAATGTAGCATGATGGATACAATACTCTCCGAAGATATTGGCGTACTATTTTACACAGTGGTTGAAACATCCTCACCTGAATTTATATCTAAAAACAAAATCATTCAGAAAATACTGATAAAGAACTTAATTCTCTCAAAAAGAACTTCATTATATCGCCTATAGACTCTATCCCTTTCCAAAGGTTCGTGATTCAGAAACATAAATGTCCTATACCGTGTTGTTCCGAAAATGAAATATAATTCAGAGCATTTGTTGCCTTATACTGTACGAACTATTATGATCCTTCTGAAAAACGACAAGAAATTCGTACATCTCTCCCAGCCAATTCGATAATTATAATGTCTTTTCAGGCCTTAAAATAATTTGGTGGTTATATAAAGTCATGCGCGGATTTAGGGGGTGCCCAGGCCACCCACGGCCCGTGCCCCTCCCTTTCGCGACTTGGACACCTGAAAAAGTCGAGGACCTTTTTCTTAATGACTTCAGCTTTCCTCTAAAACGGTGTCGATCCATCTTGTGTGCACATCAGACGTGCAAATACTTTGAATATTTTTTCCCCAACGAAACAACGACGACTGTAACTCCAAATACAGGGAGTTTTCAAAATCCTAAACACCCCCGGTCTTTGTTGTTGCTACGTCAGCAGTCAGACAAGCGTTGAATGTAGGCCTACTTTTTGTATAATAAGTAGGCCGTTTTTAGTACTATGTAGTTTAAGTTTCAGCTTAAACTAAATTTACATACTTTCAAAAGACGAAAACAACAAATCCACAGATTTCAAAGAGACTTTTCCAATTTAAGATGGCAAATGTTATTGACATTTTATTATCAGGTTTTACATCAGATATGTCAGTTTAGCTCGTTGCAGAGTCCTGAATTTCTTTATTTTACGAGGACGCAGGCGTGCCGATCATCCTCTATGATTTTGTTCAAGAGTGAGCAGAATATTATGTCTTGTTGAGAAGAATGGGAGACAAACTTGGACTTTTATACTTAAATAAGTATGCCCTTTGCCTTTAAACAGGAGGGGGTGCCACTGGTACGGCGCTAACCCCTTAGCTCCGACTTGGGTGGAAATCAAGTCCGCAGTCAATGGAAGAGTCCTCAAATTCTTAATGATTCATGTTTACTTTTTACAGCTTCACAATCTTTAATCTGATTTTTTTCTGGTTTTGGTTTTGTTTATAGTTAAGTTATGCATTTCTTTTTTTTTTTTATTTCTTTTCATACAAGATGAAACCGGGGCTGATAAAAATCGTAAGCGGATTTCAAATGGAACAACCTTATACTGGATTCTGAACTGCTAATGTATACAGTTAAAAACATACAACGAGAAATATGCGAAAAAGAAACTAACAAACAATCAAACAACCAAATGGCAAGGTGGTTTATTGCAGTTAAGGCTAAGCGATACCGTTTTTGCATGCCTACATGTCTACATACCACCTGAATTTTACGTTTTTTAATCTCTGTACTATTAATATTATTTCTGCCATCGTTCCAGGCCATCTCGTTCACTCAAACACTGAAATGTAATGACCCACACACAATGTTTATAATGTTTATAGTAACAACATTCTGGAGAATTTCTATCATGTTTATGTCATTATGCTGTGTATGAGAGTATTTTGTCTGTAAATGTGAGCAAAATGAATTTCGAAAGACAATAAATTGAAATTGAATTGAATTGAATTGAATACATGTAGGCTATTTGGTCATGATATTTCAATCATAATCATGCTCACATGAAGTTGCCCACAAGTTGTCCTACTCGTTATAAGGCCTACTTGGACCTGCTATTCAGATTTCTACAGAATTCAAGAAAGTGAGGGGTCACACTGAGAAGAGAAATAAAAGAGCAGTAATACGTATTTCCACCCCCCCCCCCCCGCACTCCTCTATTTGTTCATCATTATTTGAAGCAGCGCCCAAAGATAATCTGTTATATTAGCACATTTAGCTTTGGCATAAATTGCAACTGCTGTTGGCAGCAGATCGAAGAATCTTTACACGGCACTATCCATTAATTACATATTGTGCGCAACCTTCAGCGGCAAGATAACGTGCTGCGATTTGCTGAGGCCGCCTAAGCAACTAAAATTTAGTTCAGTGGCATGGTACACTACCGCTATACCTAGCAGTACACATGCATCATCATTATATTGCATTGGAGCGCATCCACAAACTCGGGACTCAAGTGTCATCTCCTACCAGCTGGAATCTGGAAAATCTTGAATTACTCTTGAAGACTGCGATTTCTTCATTTGTGAAGAAAGAATAACCAGCCAGCATGCCACCGAAGAGGTTTCAGACAACGGCCGCCATGGCTTGTGTCAAGATTCTTTTGACAATCTTTATCGTCGTATTCTGGGTGAGTGCAGTTTCATTGCTTCGTTCACGCCCTGAGTAGCCCGATCATGCATGGCTAACTGGCGGCGGTAACTCCGCAGGCCCGTTGTATAGTAGTATGATGGGGGATCAGGTGTCCGGACACGCAGCAAAAATGAAGCAGCCTTTTTTGTCTTTGGATTAAACAAAAACTGTGCATTGATTAGTGCTAATCATCATCAATATTTGTTCTCTATAATATTGTCTAACATTTGGGCCAAAACATTAAAACATTTGCTTGTAAACTTTTTCAAATGGCTGTTTAAAATCGACTGTCCGGACACCCAACAACTGGGTATACTAGTAGTATTTAGCAGCCAGGCACTGAAGTCTGAAGGAATGCAGTGCATTTGTAGTTGTACTGAGTTGTAGTGACGTGCTTGGTCGTTTTTATCTCCTAAATTTTATTTTTAAAAAGAGGTATTAAAAAAAAAGTAATTATTCTGCTATTCTGCCCATGGTTCACATCTACTTCATTCTTGATTTTGGACTCTGGAGGGGGGGGGGGGGGGCGGTGGGGCATCAAATCAACTTCATGACTGCATTCACTAACTTTGTTAATGCTCAGTCATACAGCATTAACCCCCCCCCCCCCTATCCAAAAATAAAGAAATAATAGTAAATGAATGAAGAATAACTGATAACTGAACACTTTATAAATCGAAAAAACGATGACTGCAGTGACATGTTTTGTGAAAATCCAAGTTTCTTTCACAGTGCCATAAGGGGCAAAATTTGCCCCTGAAATGCCAAAAGAGAGTCCCGGAAAACTATAAAAAAAGCCCCTGAAATTCTCATAGGGTCCAATGTAAATTTTAATACAATGTAGAAAATTCTTGTGGGTGGGCTCAAAAAGTAGCCCCAGAAAAAAATCAAATATTTTTTTTCCCTGGTGACAAATAATCAGACACCTGTGCCTTGAGGTTTACTGTGGTCACTCATTAGGAAGATGGAGAAGATTTTATTTAAAAAAAAAAAGAGGTAGAAGAATGGGAGAAGAGGAGAGGGGGGAGGAGGAGGAGGAGGAGGAGAAGGAGAAGAAGGAGAAGGAGAAGAAGGAAAGAAGAAAAAAGAAGAAAGAAATAATGATACTACATGTAGTAGAAAAGAGCATCAAAATTGGAACACTGAAATCTTGATATCTCTTACTTTGCAAAATTCTTCAGGCATTTATCATACAAGTCAATTTAAAAAAAAAATGCTGAAGGCAGATTCTCATGATCAGTGCCATGTGCCCCAATACTACTCATCTGTGAAGCCACAAGCCTATTCAACTGTCTGTGGTTGGTATAATAGTGATTTTCAGTCAATATTATGTAAGCTGCATCTTAAAAGACTTCGTTCTTTTAGTCAATATTTCTGTTTTCCTTGAGTAATGAAGAATGCCTTCATTTTGGCCACCAAAAGAAGGAACATCGATTGGATATTGAAACGAAAAGAAGAAGAAAGAAGAAAAAAAAAAAAATGTTGATGGTTGCCGCTTTATCTTTGAACATATTTTCTCCTTCCTGGTATACATGTATGAACTACCCATTCGTGACTGAGGTCCACATTTTGTGGTTTGGCCTAATATCTTTTGATGCAAAGCCCTAAAAATCATACCAAATACATGAGCAGAAAGAGCAAAAATGCCATACAAACTGTGCCCATTTTGGTTGCGTCAATATTCGTTGTTTGATGCTGAAAATTTTATAAAGGAAAATAAGCATTAAAATCCTTAAATTGGCAATGTGATAGAAGATTTAAAATCACTGTTTTCCCCTGCAAATTGGCAATTTTTTGACTTCTCATCGTAATTTCTGTCAATTTATATTCATTTCAGATACATGAGATTTTATAAGAAAAATGTAGCAAAAGAAAAATGTTGGTGTTGCCAATTTGAAGAATAAAAGCTGATCAAATTAGGCTTTAAATAATTCCTGTCACGAATGGGTTAATACTAATCTGCAATGTACACTGTAAACTTGTACATATCAACCTTTGCAAGAAGTCAGCCAAATGCATCTACAATACTGCCTGATGTGTCACACATGGGTATAGTATCCCATATTTGTTTCTCTCAATGAAGAAATATGAATGGTAATATGTTGAGACAGGTCATCTATGAATGAATAATGAATGAATGATTGAATGAATGGGGGTGGGGGGAAGGGGAGGGGGTCTCATTTAGGCGTGTACATCATAGGCGTGCATCGCTTTCTGAAAATCACCCTAAATGAGGATTGAAGTAGCAGTGGTTTTGATATCCTAAACAGGGAAACTGGTCTAACATCTCATGTTTTATACCCATGATATTTTACACCATATTCAATGATTGCATTATCCTAAAGTCCCCAGTTTTCCGCGATACGGAAAACTGAAAAATTTCACAGAATTTGGGAAGAACACGAAATTCACGGAATTTCACGGAAAACGCCATTTTTTCAGGCCAGAATAATTGAGTTATGAAAAAATACAGTGAAAATTATGAAAAACAAAGCAAAATAAAAAAAAACAAAACTGTGCATCAGCTGAAAATCTGGATCAAACATGTTCGCAGCGTTTAGCGTATGTTCGCCAAGCTTCACCTGCATACTGCAGTGCGTGTTTATCAGTGTAACATACGTTTTTCTAAGATTTTTACTATTTGCAATTGCTTTATCATATGTTTTGTACATGTCACCGAAGAACAGGGAATTTGAAGTTTAGAACATCGAAGAACACGGAATTGGCATTTTAGAAAATGGAAAACTGGGGACTCTACATTATCCCCTCCGATATTGATACCCTTTTTCTTGCTTTTTTGCTGTTTTAGACACCCTAAACACGTAACATGTGTTATGTGCCTGATGCTAAAAAAAAATTCATTTTTTTTTTTAAATTCATGCACTGTCATGTACACAGATGATGTACAGGCCTCATTGAGACATATCTCCCCTCCCTCCCCCCCCCCCCCCCCCCCCTGGTGCTAGGCAAATCCAAGAAATCTTGTCCAATATGCTACATGTACCAACCACATTAAATCTTATATCTGATATTTGTACTAAGCCAAAAGCCGTAGCTTGAATCGGACAAAATATGAAATGAAATGATGTTTTTACCTGTATGTCTGTTTCTATCAATTTGTGATTCCATATTATCATAGTCAAGGTAAGGGATCTACAGTCATGTACCTTGTACTTAACTGCTCACCTCATACTTAACCACTTACCTCATATTTTTACCAGTCGGGGGGGGGGGGGGGCGTTCACAAAGCTGTGTGCCAAGTAATATGCAGGACTTTAAGAATGACTTGAATATGGAAAGTCAAATGGGATTCTCAAACATTTCACACACTGTATGAACTGAAATTTTCGTGGTGGTTTAATTTTCGCGAATTTCGCGAATCACTCCCCCATCGTGAATTTAACAACAGGCGAAAATATCCACACATACGTTTGCTTTAGCTCTCGTCATCGGCACATTGTTGCCATTGCCATGCACTATGTATGCGGAAAATGCAGCAGTCCTCTGCATGCTCTGTGTGTAGCGTCATATCATATCACAACTAGAGAAATTGTCACTCACCACAAGTTAGTTACATGGTCACCTCCAAAACCGCTATAAGAAGCCAAATTCTGCTACCAAAAATGCGGAATTGATGCCATTTTTCCAAAGCACACGGGGCCTTAGTGAGGTGGTAAGAAATAAAGTCGCCGAAAACGTGCTATAAATCAAGAAATCGGGGGTTTTATGATGACTTTTTTGTTTATCGCAAGCGACGAGTGTGATGGTATTGGCAAAAAAAAATCGAAAGACAAATCCTCCAGATCTGCCAATATGGCTCTTTCATGTACAAATAAGTTTACTGCAAGTCCCGTCTTGCTACTGCTCTTGTGCTCGCGAAATCAACGACTCACGAAAATGTCTGTGAGCCTGTGATTTGCGAAAATATCTGTACATGAAAATATTGACTCATACAGTAAGCTAAAGTTTAAGTATCTAGATATACATGCACAGTGTAGATTTACATAATTGAGATTATGGGAAATACAATCACACTTTGTTAAAACAAGAGGAAAAACTTTTGGCATTCCTTTTAGCTGTTCATCATTAAGTCAGTCATTCTGAAAGTAACTTTATGCATGGCTTTGTGAGCACCCCCCCCCCCCCTCCTGGGTTTGAAGGTGTACATGATTGCAAGGTTGCATTGTATGTTGTCATTGACTGAATATGATTGATCTACAAAGTATAAAGGAGGGAGAGAGAGACTGAAAACACCTGAGCTTATCCTTCCTAGACTTATAATTGTATGTTGTGAAACCTGTAAAGCTGTGAATATTGCATACTTTTCAATAAGATCAGTGTCAATACAGGTGATAATATGATATTATGCTTTGGTCTGTTCCACATGGTGTAGCCTGCTGAAAAGGCCATAGAAATGAAGAAAATGTACATGCACAGGACTGGAACTCTGTACTACTTTTCTAGAAAGGGCATGAGGTATGAATGGAAAGAAATTTGTACTGCTTATTGAATGATCCAGGAATTTGCACTCATGTTAATGGTCTTGTCAGTGTAGTTTGTTCCATCATGTAAAAATAAACCTTAAGAGTCCTGTGCTTTGAAGCCGAGCTACTTTCCAGAAAGGGCATCAGAAACGAATGGAAACAAATTTGTATAGGTTATTGAATGATCCAGGAATTTGCACTCATAATGGAGATTGTCATTATAGTTTGTTCCATCAATCTTACATGTGTAAAAATAAACTTGCGATGAAGAGTCCTTTGCTTTGAAGTTGAGCTAATCCATTGACTACTAAATTCTCTTATTCTCCCAGGCTTAAAGGGAAAGTCCACCCCTGGGGCCCATTGCATAAAACTTACTATAATAGTAACTTTGCTATTATGGTAACTCTTCATGGAATACTGGATTTTGATTGGCTGTTGAGCAACATGCCATGCTCGACAGATAAGTTTTATGCAACGGGCCCCAGAAGTTTTACTGTTTCAATAAAAGGAGTTAAATTTGAACAGCATTTTAAAAAAGAAATGAGAAAAATCGGTCAAAGAATAAGAAAATCATACTCATTTACATTTTCTAGTAAATTACTCTTGGCTCTGCAAATTGGCAACACTGATGACATCATATGCGAGCAGCTCTCTATTCACTTTGTACATGAAATTTCACATTTTCTCAATTTTCTTGGAAGTTACACATTTTCTAACCCCCATAGTCAATGTATGTACAGAAGAATTGTTTTTTACATAATATACTTTGACTGTGGGGTGAAAAAATGTGTAACTTCCAAGAAAATTGAGAAAATGTGAAATTTCATGTACAAAGTGAATGGAGAGCTCCTCTCATATGATGTCATCAGTGCTGCCAATTTTGCAGAGCCGAGAGTAATTTACTAGAAAATGTAATGAGTGTAATTTTCTTATTCTTTGAACGATTTTGCTCATTTCTTTTTTAAAATGCTGTTCAAATTCATCTCCTTTTATTGAAACAGTGAAACTTCTGGGGTGGACTTTCCCTTTAAAGATAGATAAGAGTTCTCGTCATGCAATACATATACATTGTGAGGAAAAAAAAAAAATCTTTCCAAGGAACTGGGAAAGGGACATACTATAGATTACATGTAGTTGTATACAGTGTAGCCCCAAAAATATCTGGACACTGCCCATAAATCGCACTATAATAAGGAGAAGATGAACCTTACCTGAAATAGAAAAATTATCAAATAGCTTAAAGGACATTGGTTAACATTGTTATGATTTTAAAAAATCTTGTTTTGTTACTTGAAAATGGAATAACATAAGGGTTATAGTGTAAAAATACCAGTCTGAAAGTTTTAAAGTATAATATCCACAGGAAGTATTTTTAAATATCAAAATGTGAACCAATGTTTGAAAAATATACGAGAGTCGGTTGCACAGAATAGACAGGAGTGCCGCGCATGCGCGTATGACTCATCTTACCATACTGTGTGTATTGGCGTATCACGCGCCGTGAGGCACATAACGGCATTTTCAAATTCAAGTAAAGTGGTCCTCTTAGTGATTGTCTCCTGAGACGAAGGATGATAAAATCGCCGTTTGCGTCTAACTTAAACTTTTTCATTCCAAATTATGGTTGGTTTCAGGGTTTTTTTAGTATAAATACAAGTCACTCATACACATGTTTCATCTTAGATTGAGAATTTTTTAAATCAGCTACTCACAAAGTTAGCCAAGGCCTTTAATATCATAAAATCACTGAATTGTATATCAAATTAGAGAGGAAAGAATAGCCTTCGATTGCCTATACATGTAGTTACAAATTGTGATCAGTCCTGCATGAATAGGTATGATCCATTCATTGATTTTATTCTGCACGCTAGTGCTTCATTTTCAGACCTTTCTGTGATCATTCAGTGTATAGAATTTTGTTTTTAAAGGCATTGGTTAACATTGTTATGATTTTAAAAAATCTTGTTTTGTTACTTGAAAATGGGATAAACATACATGTAAGGGTTATAGTGTAAAAATACCGGTCTGAAAGTTTCAAAGTATAATATCCACAGGAAGTATGTTAAATATAAAAAATGTGAACCAATGTTTGAAAAATATACGAGGGTCAGTTGCACAGAACAGACATAAGGAGTGCGCATGCGTGTATGACTTACCTACCGTGCTGTGTGTATTGGCGTATCACGCGGCGGGAGGCACATAACGGCATTTTTAAATTCAAGCAAAGCAGTCTTCTTAGTGAGTGTCTCGTGAGACGAAGGATAATAAAATTGCCGTTTGCGTCTAACTTACACTTTTTCATTCCAAATTATGGTTGATTTCAGGGTTTTTGAGTACAAATACAAGTACTCATACACATGTTTCATCTTAGTTTGAAAATTTTTTAAATCAGCTACTCACAAATTAGCCAATGCCTTTAAGTTTTAAAACGTTAACTTCTTTTTGTTTTAATGTTTAAAAATATTAAATCAAAAATTGCCTTCAAATCTAAGTACAGTATATACAACCATCATAAATGCCTACTAGTTACACATTTCAATTTTTCTGTGTTTCTATTTTGTTTTGTTTTGATTTGTATGTTCTGTTGTGTTTTGTAGTTCTGATGCCTCTCTGTTTGTTTGTTTATTATTCGTTTTGGTTGATATTTATATTTCATTTATTATTTCTGTGTTTCTTCATGTACTGTTTGTAAGGTGAATCGCTGTGTCTTGCAAGCCTTTGGCTTTTAAAAAGCGATTCCTCAGCCACAATTTTCTTTGTAGCTATTTATTTGTATTTCATGAAATTAATAATGAATTTAATTTAATTTAATTTAATTTAATTGAAAATTAACTCCTAATGCTTCAGTGGTCATAGCTGTTTGTTCCTTTTTGTGAGAGGTGAGGGGATATCCGTTAATATACAATTCTGAGCATAAAATTTATCATTGAACAACATGTGTTTTTGTAAATAAAATCTTTTCTAGAAGCATATAACTGTCATCTATTTAAAGGTGTGAGACTTGATTTGATTTTACCTCCAGAACTACAATAATGTGTACTGACATTGTTCAAGTAGCACTTCTTGTTAATATGGACATGCTTTTGTCTTGAACTTTGAAAAGAGCTCTCAGACAGAAAAAGATTTGAGGGTGGTAAATAGAATTTTGTTTTTTAACTTTAAAAAACTTTGAAAAGAGCTCTCAGACAGAAAAAGATTTGAGGGTGGTAAATGGAATTTTGTTGTTAACTTTAAAAACGTTAAACTACTGCACCCTCCTTTTAAAAAAAGAAAAGAAGAGACTTCATGTTGAAAAGAAAATAGTTGCAAACTTGTACGTGGAACTATCAGCAAGCACTACATTGACAATTTTATTTGTTCATTGCATTTGTACAGTTTTTCTCAATTTAATTATGATCTTTTGAATACAGATAATGCATTGTAGGGCCCTTTTATACTAACGAAAACAAGAGAAAAAATTGTTTACAGACATGACACACACAAAAAAATGACATAATCATAGAAATATTGAATGCAAGGGAGTTTGATACAGGTGTACATTGTATAACAAATATTTGAGCTGATGCTCATGTTGTTTCACACCATGCCTGCTACTAATGTAAGTTTTTAGGAAAAATATTGACATAATTGTTCTTATAATATTTTCTTTCAATTCGGTTACCCTTTGTGCAGTAATTGGTGCTGATAATTGTTCTACAGATATTGCTTAAAGGGAAAGTCCACCCCAGAAGTTTCACTGTTTCAATAAAAGGAGATCAATTTAAACAGCATTTTAAAAAAGAAATGAGCAAAATCGGTCAAAGAATAAGAAAATTACACTCATTTACATTTTCTAGTAAATTACTCTTGGCTCTGCAATTTGGCAACACTGATGACATCATATGCAAGCAGCTCTCCATTCACTTTGTACATGAAATTTCACATTTTCTCAATTTTCTTGAAAGTTACACATTTTCTCACCCCATAGTCAAAGTATGTTATGTAAAAAGCAATTCTTCTGAACATACATTGACTATGGGGATTAGAAAATGGGCAACTTCCAAGAAAAATGTGAAATTTCATGTACAAAGTGAATGGAGAGCTGCTCGCATATGATGTCATCAGTGTTGCCAATTTGCAGAGCCAAGAGTAATTTACTAGAAAATCTAAATGAGTGTACTTTTCTTATTCTTTGACCGATTTTGCTCATTTCTTTTTAAAAAATGTTGTTCAAATTTAACTCCTTTTATTGAAACAGTGAAACTTTTGGGGTGGACTTTGCCTTCAAGTATCCTAGCTATTTCAGATTCCCTGCTACACTTGTAAAGGAGAAAGCTAATTATTACAAAATTTGTTTTTAATTTAATTGTACGGTTATGACAACATCAATAGTAGTTGGCAGAGGGGTAAACATAAATGAATGAACTGCATTCTTTATGTCATCAAATGCATTTAAATTTACTTAATGCCCCACTGCCAAGAAGTGACTGAAATATTAATGCTGTTGGTAAAAAAAGCATGCCATAAATGTACATGTGTTATCGCTTTAGCTGGGAAGTTGGCATTTTGTGCTGGCATATGTAGAAAATTGAAGCCGTGGCAATAACAACGCAGATGACCTTTCTGAAAGTGAAGGGGATTTCTAGAGGAAAACAGATTGAATCAGGCAGAATGTGATACAATCTCCCAGTCAACTTAGAAGTAGCCATCTGTTGTCATGTGTATGAGGATGTGTGGGTGTGTGTTTTTCTGTGCTCACTGACTGATACAAACCATTCTATAGAGCAAGGGCCGTTTCATGAAACTGTCATAAATCTAACTTCTTGTTCATCCCATCGAAACGTGTGTTGTAGAGTTAACACACGATTCATTGGGATACTGTCCGTGAACTTAGACTTATGATGGTTCATGAAACCCAGCCCAGGCTA
>CM057169.1:7351914-7505208 GCA_029962745.1 Echinometra lucunter | reverse complement strand
TTCACATTTTCTCAATTTTCTTGGAAGTTACACATTTTCTAACCCCCATAGTCAGTGTATATTCAGAAGAATTGTTTTTTACATAATATACTTTGACTGTGGGGTGAAAAAATGTGTAACTTCCAAGAAAATTGAGAAAATGTGAAATTTCATGTACAAAGTGAATGGAGAGCTCCTCTCATATGATGTCATCAGTGCTGCCAATTTGCAGAGCCGAGAGTAATTTACTAGAAAATGTAAATGAGTGTAATTTTCTTATTCTTTGAACAATTTTGCTCATTTCTTTTTTAAAATGCTGTTCAAATTCATCTCCTTTTATTGAAACAGTGAAACTTCTGGGGTGGACTTTCCCTTTAAAGATAGATAAGAGTTCTCGTCATGCAATAACATGTACATTGTGAGGAAAAAAAAAAATCTTTCCAAGGAACTGGGAAAGGGACATACTATAGATTACATGTAGTTGTATACAGTGTAGCCCCAAAAATATCTGGACACTGCCCATAAATCGCACTATAATAAGGAGAAGATGAACCTTACCTGAAATAGAAAAATTATCAAATAGCTTAAAGACATTGGTTAACATTGTTATGATTTTAAAAAATCTTGTTTTGTTACTTGAAAATGGAATAGACATAAGGGTTATAGTGTAAAAATACCAGTCTGAAAGTTTTAAAGTATAATATCCACAGGAAGTATTTTTAAATATCAAAAATGTGAACCAATGTTTGAAAAATATACGAGAGTCGGTTGCACAGAATAGACAGGAGTGCCGCGCATGCGCGTATGACTCACCTTACCATACTGTGTGTATTGGCGTATCACGCGCCGTGAGGCACATAACGGCATTTTCAAATTCAAGCAAAGTGGTCCTCTTAGTGATTGTCTCCTGAGACGAAGGATGATAAAATCGCCGTTTGCGTCTAACTTACACTTTTTCATTCCAAATTATGGTTGGTTTCAGGGTTTTTTAGTATAAATACAAGTACCCATACACATGTTTCATCTTAGATTGAGAATTTTTTAAATCAGCTACTCACAAAGTTAGCCAAGGCCTTTAATATCATAAAATCACTGAATTGTATATCAAATTAGAGAGGAAAGAATAGCCTTCGATTTGCCTATACATGTAGTTACAAATTGTGATCAGTCCTGCATGAATAGGTATGATCCATTCATTGATTTTATTCTGCACGCTAGTGCTCATTTTCAGACCTTTCTGTGATCATTCAGTGTATAGAATTTTGTTTTTAAAGGCATTGGTTAACATTGTTATGATTTTAAAAAATCTTGTTTTGTTACTTGAAAATGGGATAAACATACATGTAAGGGTTATAGTGTAAAAATACCAGTCTGAAAGTTTCAAAGTATAATATCCACAGGAAGTATGTTTAAATATCAAAAATGTGAACCAATGTTTGAAAAATATACGAGGGTCAGTTGCACAGAACAGACATAAGAAGTGCGCATGCGTGTATGACTTACCTTACCGTGCTGTGTGTATTGGCGTATCACGCGGCGGGAGGCACATAACGGCATTTTTAAATTCAAGCAAAGCAGTCTTCTTAGTGAGTGTCTCGTGAGACGAAGGATAATAAAATTGCCGTTTGCGTCTAACTTACACTTTTTCATTCCAAATTATGGTTGATTTCAGGGTTTTTGAGTACAAATACAAGTACTCATACACATGTTTCATCTTAGTTTGAAATTTTTTAAATCAGCTACTCACAAAATTAGCCAATGCCTTTAAGTTTTAAAACGTTAAACTTCTTTTTGTTTTTAATGTTTAAAAATATTAAATCAAAAATGCCTTCAAATCTAAGTATAGTATATACAACCATCATAAATGCCTACTAGTTACACATTTCAATTTTTCTGTGTTTCTATTTTGTTTTGTTTTGATTTGTTTGTTCTGTTGTGTTTTGTAGTTCTGATTGCCTCTCTGTTTGTTTGTTTATTATTCGTTTTGGTTGATATTTATATTTCATTTATTATTTCTGTGTTTCTTCATGTACTGTTTGTAAGGTGAATCGCTGTGTCTTGCAAGCCTTTGGCTTTTAAAAAGCAATTCCTCAGCCACAATTTTCTTTGTAGCTATTTATTTGTATTTCATGAAATTAATAATGAATTTAATTTAATTTAATTTAATTGAAAATTAACTCCTAATGCTTCAGTGGTCATAGCTTGTTTGTTCCTTTTTGTGAGAAGTGAGGTGATATCCGTTAATATACAATTCTGGGCATAAAATTTATCATTGAACAACATGTGTTTTTGTAAATAAAATCTTTTCTAGAAGCATATAACTGTCATCTATTTAAAGGTGTGAGGACTTGATTTGATTTTACCTCCAGAACTACAATAATGTGTACTGACATTGTTCAAGTAGCACTTCTTGTTAATATGGACATGCTTTGTCTTGAACTTTGAAAAGAGCTCTCAGACAGAAAAAGATTTGAGGGTGGTAATAGAATTTTGTTTTTAACTTTAAAAAACTTTGAAAAGAGCTCTCAGACAGAAAAAGATTTGAGGGTGGTAAATGGAATTTTGTTGTTAACTTTAAAAACGTTAAACTACTGCACCCTCCTTTTAAAAAAAGGAAAGAAGAGACTTCATGTTGAAAAGAAAATAGTTGCAAACTTGTACGTGGAACTATTTAGCAAGCACTACACTGACAATTTTATTTGTTCACTGCATTTGCACAGTTTTCTCAATTTAATTATGATCTTTTGAATACAGATAATGCATCGTAGGGCCCTATTATACTAACGAAAACAAGAGAAAAAATTGTTTACAGACATGACATTAAAAAAATGACATAATAGAAATATTGAATGCAAGGGAGTTTGATACAGGTGTACATGTATAACAAATATGTGAGCTGATGCTCATGTTGTTTTACACCATGCCTGCTTACTAATGTAAGTTTTTAGGAAAAATATTGACATAATTGTTCTTATAGTATTTTCTTTCAATTCGGTTACCCTTTGTGCAGTCATTGGTTCTGATAATTGTTCTACAGATATTGCTTATAGGGAAAGTCCACCCCAGAAGTTTCACTGTTTCAATAAAAGGAGATCAATTTAAACAGCATTTTAAAAAAGAAATGAGCAAAATCAGTCAAAGAATAAGAAAATTACACTCATTTACATTTTCTAGTAAATTACTCTTGGCTCTGCAATTTGGCAACACTGATGACATCATATGCAAGCAGCTCTCCATTCACTTTGTATATGAAATTTCACATTTTCTCAATTTTCTTGAAAAGTACACATTTTCTCACCCCATAGTCAAAAAATGTTATGTAAAAAGCAATTCTTCTGAACATACATTGACTATGGGGGTTAGAAAATGGGCAACTTCCAAGAAAATTGAGAAAAAGTGAAATTTCATGTACAAAGTGAATGGAGAGCTGCTCGCATATGATGTCATCAGTGTTGCCAATTTAAAGAGCCAAGAGTAATTTACTAGAAAATCTAAATGAGTGTACTTTTCTTATTCTTTGACCGATTTTGCTCATTTCTTTTTTAAAAATGTTGTTCAAATTTAACTCCTTTTATTGAAACAGTGAAACTTTTGGGGTGGACTTTGCCTTCAAGTATCCTAGCTATTTCAGATTCCCTGCTACACTTGTAAAGGAGAAAACTAATTATTACAAAATTTGTTTTTAATTTAATTGTACGGTTATGACAACATCAGTAGTAGTTGGCAGAGGGGTAAACATAAATGAATGAACTGCATTCTTTATGTCATCAAATGCATTTAAATTTACTTAATGCCCCACTGCCAAGAAGTGACTGAAATATTAATGCTGTTGGTAAAAAAAGCATGCCATAAATGTACATGTGTTATCGCTTTAGCTGGGAAGTTGGCATTTTGTGCTGGCATATGTAGAAAATTGAAGCCGTGGCAATAACAACGCAGATGACCTTTCTGAAAGTGAAGGGGATTTCTAGAGGAAAACAGATTGAATCAGGCAGAATGTGATACAATCTCCCAGTCAACTTAGAAGTAGCCATCTGTTGTCATGTGTATGAGGATGTGTGTGTGTGTGTGTTTTTCTGTGCTCACTGACTGATACAAACCCATTCTATAGAGCAAGGGCCGTTTCATGAAACTGTCATAAATCTAACTTCTTGTACATCCCATCGAAACGTGTGTTGTAGAGTTAACACACGATTCATTGGGATACTGTCCGTGAACTTAGACTTATGACGGTTTCATGAAACCCAGCCCAGGCTACTACTTGATAGATTTTAAATGTTTACTGATTTTGTTTGATATAACCAATTTAACCGAATTCTATAAATTGATTAATATGAATTCAAAATAGTTTCTAGTATACTGCAGTTTGAGCAGAGCATGTGTACATAGACCCTATATTTGTGCAGAGCTGGCCTAATGAGTATTTGTTTGTCATTTACATTGTACATTACATTTAAAGTGATCACACTATGGTAAAAAAAAAAATTGATATATGATTGAGAATAGAATTCTAGGAAGAATAACTTTAAAAATTGGATGATTTTCAATCAAAATCAATGCATTTTGGCTAATTATTTGTGAATAGTCGAGAGTTGACCAAAAAATTTGAGTGTGAGGTACTTGTATGACGTAAAAGTGGGTACCCAGCTTCGCGCATTGCAGTTGTGCTGCGCGCTAGACTGTACAATATGTATTATACCTTGCACGCATTTTGCTAGAATTGCGTGACAAGTAACCACTTTGACGTCATTGTGAGTACCCAAGTTGAAACTGGGACACAGCTGAGGGGTCAAAAATATCCTGAAATCTTACCACATTTTGGGTTTTTCTTGGCAACATGACTTTAAAAAAAGAATTAGGCAGATGATTTTCTGCTAATAAAATCATGCTCTTTTAAATGAACTAACATTGTTTCAGCATTGGGTACCCCCTTTAACTTCAGGAGACAAAGTTTAATTGTTTGTTTTCACTGATTTTGTCAACTTTTTGTAATAATAAGCTCTAAGACCCTGATCTGCCTAATTACTTTTGTAGGATTGTACTTACCTATGGAAATCAGACCTACATGTATAGGCCTTTGTACATGTATGTGTGTGCACAAGAAAATAAAGATGTACATACAACTTTGTTAATCTGCAGTATGTTTGCAGAATCATTAAAACATAAAAATCAATTTTTTTTTATCACTTCCCATAGCTCCTCTTCTTAATATATATTTGATGCTAGAATCTTACAGAGAATCAATGCTTCTGACAGGGCATTAATTTGTAATTGTAGTTTCTATGCCTGTTATGCTTCCGGAAATATGAACTGTGGTCTCCTTTGGTGCCCCATATGTACATGTATTTAGGGCCTATACCTTTGATTGTAGGCAAGCAATCATCTTGTGGTCTGAATGAAAGACTACATTTATTCTAGACAGATAGTCCTGTATCTTGACCCTTTGTTTGACCTGTGTCTGATGCAGTGGGTGAGAATTCTCATAAGGGTTTTGTTTTGGACTGCTCAAGTCTGCTTTTGATATCTTCTTTCAATGGAAAGGTGCAAAACTGGACAAGTCCTTGGTTGTGAAAGAGAACGGCCTTACATGTATGTGTTGTAGTATAGTGTTTAAAGACCATTTCCTTTCTCAACCAAGCTAGTGAGATATTATTTTGGGACAGAAGAAAACAAGAAATAAACTTTCAGGAAAATATTCCTTTCAGGGAGGGAGGGAATATCAAAGGAATGAGGAAAGGAGTGATGGAAAGATGGAGGGATGGATGGAAGGGAATAGAAGGGGATGGAAAGAGAGAGAGAGATAGAGAGAGAGAGGGGGGGGGGGTCTGTAGTTAATTGTTCTGAATTGCCCATCTTGTATACATGTATGGTAAGTAAATTCAAGGGTCAAATTGCAATTGGATAAACCATAAATTCTAAACTTAAAAAGTGTCTTTCCATCACTATAGGCATTACAACGCAAGAACTGTAGCCCTCCAGTAATTTTTATACCAAAATTATGGCAACTGTTACCTCATGCAGTATCATCTTTATTACATGTAACATTTAATGTATAGCCAAATATTCTGTGTCCGGACAGGTGGTGTATTTGGACGAAAGATTTAAAACAGAGATTTAAAGAAGTTTATAAGCAATATTTCTTAAATTTCCTAACACTTGTGGTGCAATATTATAGAGAACAAATATTGAAGATGATTAGTTCTATTTAATGAATAGTTTTTGTAGAATCCAAAGACAAAAGAGAAGGCTTCATTTTTGTTAAGCGTCCGGACACACGACCCCCCTCTCCCCCCCCCCCCCCCCCCCCTCACTCAAATGATTATTTTTTTTTTAATGAAAATGCTTTATGTAGGCCCAGTGGTCAATATCCATCCATAGATGTATCATGTAACCCTCTCCCCCTCCCCTCCCCCCTTATGTAGGCCTACATACATGTAAGATTTGAGGAAATTGTACTATTGCATTATTTGACAAAGTTCAAGTGGTTCATGAACATGCAGTATACATTGTATTTGGAGATCTCTAATCCACATAAGGAAAAACAATAAAAGAAAGCAAAGTGCAATGTAAAATTTTCACAAGGAAAGCACAATTTTACCTTTTAGTGTCATCTTGCATACATTTACGGTGAGGCAGTGATTAAAATAACAGAGGAGGAGAAAGTTGAAACAAGTACAGAGCTTACAATGCATGCATCAGGGCTCTGCACTTCAGTTCCAAATGTAAGTCATCCCCTAAAATGAGCAGTTTACACATATTACTTCTCTCTACCCAGGTGTACGTGTAGGTGTACATGCTGGCTATGTAGGTACCCAGGTCAGGATAATGATTAAAAATGTGTTAATAAGAAATTTGTTCTCGGATATCTCTTGTTATCATCGTGTCACATTATTATGATTTATCATTATTATTATTATTATTATTATTATTATTATTATTATTATTATTATTATTATTATTATTATTATTGTTATTATTATTATTATTGTTATTATTATTATTATTGTTATTATTATTATTATTGTTATTATTATTATTATTGTTATTATTATTATTGTTATTATTATTATTATTATTATTATTGTTATTGTTATTATTATTATTGTTATTGTTATTATCATTATCATTATTATTATTATTATAATTATAATGATTAAGTACATGTATTTGGTGTCACCTGGGTCTGGGAGGGGGAAAAGTAAACTCAATCACTGTAACCCTCGGGTCTCTCCTCCTGACATAACTTATTGGGATTCTCAGGTGTACCACTACTCTGGGGTTTCCCCCTACTCTTCTTCGAATAGTGCAGTGGGTTCTTAACGTGCAAAGGTGGTGACTCTTCTCTGCACAGGGCCTCCATTTAATGTCCTATCCGAGGGACAGAGTGTTTTCCGCAAAAACATAGCCTGTGTGTTCCACTGAAACACAACGCAGGTTTCAGTCATCCGCCCGGGGTGGACACGAACCCACGATCTTTGGTTCGACAGGCAGATGCTTTAGCGACTGAGCCAACTCGCCTCTTCAAATGCATCCTATGATCCATTCCTCGGATGCATTTGCATATAATTTAATGGTATTGAAGAAGGGAAGCTTTTAACGTCATAAAGATGATCTACTTTCCTGACGTCAGTATAGACATTAACTAGTAATGCTATCAAATATTATGAGTCATATATTGCAAAATATGTGATGTAAATTCTGACTCACATCAAGAGTAGGGCCAGACTCTTCGAAACCAATTTCATTACTCTGTATGCATGAATTGTCAGTTCATGATTTACGTTGCAGTCGAGTTCATATATCAAGGATGCCTAATGTGACATTGGCCCTGGAAGCAGGATTTGAGGATGAGATATTGATCGAGATCGAGAGTGATATGTTCAGCAGCTGTGAAAATCCACATTCAGGGGCATTGATTTTAGTGAAGATTACTTGTGCAAAATTGAATTTGTCACCATTCTGGATGTTTTTTTTTTTTTAATTTTCGTTTTTGTGATTGTATCAGAGATTTGAGGCTTAGTTCCAGTTTCGATGAAATTTCAAATTTAACTTAAAGTTGCTATACTGTGTACACTTTGATTCAGTGACTTATCGACAAACAGTAGCAATGTCAAAATGTGTTACCCTACTGTTTTAAAGGATCTTTCAGTACTGAATTATATGGTGGCCCTGAAGTACGCTTGACAACAGGTCATGTGCGACGTGAATTTCACATCCCGGGTCCTGAAATTTGCATCCCAAGTCGTGAAATTCACGATTCCGCGATGCGAAATTCATGACCTGTGGCACAAACTTTGCATGCCAAGTCGTCAAATTCGCAACCTGCAGTGAGAAATTCAGGATCTGTGGCACCAACTTTGCATCCCAGTCCTGAATTTCACACCGCGGGTCGTGAATTTCACGACTTGAGATGCAAAGTTTGCGCCACGGGTCATGAATTTCATGACCTCGGATGCGAAGCTCAGGACCCGGGATGCGAAATTCACGTCGCACATGACCTGTTGTCGAGCGTACTTCAGGGCCACCATAGAATTAGAAATACTTATTTACAAATGGAAGAAATGCAACATTTAATCTAAGGAGAGGGCAAGGAGGGAGGGGCTGGAACCATGTAGTGGAGAATTACATGTATATTCCTCTCACTAGATTTTATTTTGAACAAGTTGGGCATTAGGACCTGAAATTGGTGCATGCATGCATTTTGTCACCCTTCCATATCGTTTTCATAATCACTGCCAAAAGGTATGAAGTCCGGATATACAGTAGTCTGTACCTCCAGCTACCAAATCAATTTGCTGCTGGAATCATACTGCCTCACAAGTTTACAGTAGCTATAGTGCATAACATCGGTTCTGCTATGTGCATTTGCTTCCCTGTTTCCGCGCATGGCATACCTGAGAAAAAAAATCCCACGTAGTCTGATCTTCTTTCCCTGCCACCTTGTTGTAAAACATACACCCAACCCAGAGAGAGCATACATGTACATGAATCTTTATCTGTATTAAATTGTGTGGACAGCATTCATATTGTGAACCCACTTTTGTTTGGGACTAAGTTCAGATTTAACCCATCTTTCAAAGGGTGTTTTTGTCGATGCGATTCATTTTCTAGAAATTAGAAAGAGGTACAGTACTTGAGTCCCGAACACAAATCGCACTCACAACAGGCGACCTCTCTGGATGTTATGTTTATAGTCACGATTTGAATTCCTGCAACTTGGCCCGAGTCTGTTGCTTCTGCGCAGCTATACACAACTCAAATCGCTTTGTGTTTATCGCTGTGACTTCAGTCGCGATCTGTTCAACTGGTAATCAAATACCCCAATTTTGTGGAACTGGAGTCCGCGATGCTAATGGAGAATCAAGTCACCGTTGCGTTTATTGAGGGTAACAAGTAAGCTAGTCAGGTACTTGGATCGCCTATTAGAACTTTAGTTGCCCTGATAAGCACACCCAAAGTTGGTTGAGACTTTGCATGAAGCAAGTGAAGATCAAGTGATGCAGATGCTAATACCGAAAGCGTTCATAGTAGCTTTTGGGTCAGGACTACTCCTTCTACCCCTGATATGAAAAGGGTATGATAGGCATTGTTCGGGGAATGGCATACATGTAATTTTCGAGTACTTGGAAGGAAATCCTGTAATTCTCTGCAGCTGTCTAGATTGAGAATGTCTGCCTCGCATCGTGACTGATGTTGAAAACATTCACAACTCTCCATAATCATTAAATCTGATTTGATAGTTAAAGGCATTGGCTAACTTTGTGAGCAGCTGATTTAAAAAATTCTCAAACTAAGATGAAACCTGTGTATGAGTACTTGTATTTATACTCAAAAACCCTGAAACCAACCATAATTTGGAAGGAAAAGCTGTAAATTAGACGCAAACCGCGATTTTATTAGCTTTCGTCTCGAGAGACACTGAACTAAGAGGACCGTTTGGACGAATTCAAAAATACCGTTACTTGCCTTCCGCCGCGTGATATGTCAATACACACAGTGCGGTCCGTTGAGTCATGTGCGCATGCGCACTCCTTTTACGTTGGGTCTATGCAACCGACCCTCGTATATTTTTCAAACATTGGTTCACATTTCTAATATTTAAAAATACTTCCCGTGGATATTATGCTCTGAAACTTTCACACTGGTATTTTTACACTATAACCCTAATGTTAATCCCATTTTTAAGTAACAAAATGAGATTTTTTTAAAATCATAACAATGTTAGCCAATGCCTTTAAAGGAATTGTTGCTGGTAGTTGGACATCATATTGGATTTCCTTGGAGTCCCAACTCTACGTAAATGTACATGCACAGGTCTAAAGCTAGAAATCCTTTTGAATTCTTTGGGTAAGGAATCATTTAAGCTAAATTAATTTTTTTTTAATCCTCAAAGGGCCATTAGGTAAAGCAGGGCTCCACACTAGAGGCTTGTTCAGACATGATGCGACAAACCCCCACATTTTTGTTTTTATGGTTCAGATATGGCACGGCAAATCACGCCACCTATATTAATGAATGCGAATTAACTTGTGAGTGCTCAAATAAAAGAGATATTTGTCAAAAATTGTGCAAACAAACTTTAATATGACATCATATGTTGCACCAACTTTTTAAGAATTTGATTGGTCCAGAGCTTCTTGCCACTGGGAGGTAAGAAATGCCTCAGTGTGTGTGGTTTTTTTTTTTGTTTGTTTTATTTTGTCTGCCTCATATCCCATTCACTTACTACACAAAAAACACTAGGGTTTGTCGCTTCATATCTGAACTAGCATTAACTTGAACGTCTTTACTTGTACTACTCCCTGTGATTTTTTTTGTTTTTAAAATTCAATTAATGATGATGGAAGAAAACAAGCAGTCATGCTTGAGGGACAGGTGTCAGAGCATCACGCCAAAGGAGTAGTTTGCAGGCACAAACCCGGGTCTGTTGAAACACGTTATAGAGGTCTGAGTAGAAGACTAAAGGGGGTCAATGGGATTGTGTGCTGGCCGAGCTGCTCCAGATCGCGCGTTTCCGTTTTACACCGTTGCCTAGGCATTTTCGCGAAAAAATCCTACAAGTGCTCTGGTGAAAGAGTCTAAGTCCTCAGCGCACATAGACGACAGCCAAGATATCCACTGCATGCATGCACATCATACATTGTAAATTTGCGCTAACGAGCTGAGCCCATAGAGTTCTATGGCTGAGCCTGATCTTATCTAAAGGAAAAAAAAACAATGAAATACATAAGGAGAGAGAAGAAGCTAGATGGAAGAAAGAACAAATAAAAACATAGGACATGGGAGAGAGGAAGAATAAAGAAATACATGAAGAAAGAACAGAGAATACAGAATTCACTATTACTTCGTGTTTTTTTCTTTTATCTAATACCTTTCCCTTTTCTTTATGGACTTCTAGGCCTATCTTTCTTTTTACATTTCTTTGGGCAATCCTCTCGTCTGTTTCTTCGCCTTCAGTTCCTTGAAGGCCCCTTTTCCTTCTGTATTTCTTTGCCTTTTCTTTCATCTATTCTCTCTGTACACATACACGATTGCCGCGTGCACCGCTGTAAGTGGGTATGAGAGCTGAATCTCCAGCTGAAACGAAACCTAGACTTTGAAACCAGCACGTTTGATGCAATTAATTGAAAAACTGCCTAGGCTATGGTGTAAAACGGAAACGTGCCTCCAGATCATTAGGCAGTCTTGCTAGGCTTCTCTCAAGACACAATGCATTTAAATAGTGTCAATTAGGGTCTGTGCATGCAGATTACTAAAGGGGTACATGTATCTTGCCTGCATTCAAGGCAGAAGTATGTTTTCCCTTGTTACCAGCAAGAGTGTCAGGAGCTTGTAGGCTATCTTGCCCCCTTCTAATTGTGAACTGTAATCTCTCTCACTGGCTTTTTCCCAATCAACACCCCCCCCCCCCCCAGCCTTCTGTCTAGAGTTGTCTGTCTGTCTGTCTGTCTGTCTGTCTCTCTCTCTCTCTCTCTCTTTCTCTCAATTTCTCTATTGCTTGCTCTGTCTTTGTGGCTGTGTGTCTGTCTCTTTCTATTCCTATCGCACTTCTTATCTCTCTTTGTCACTCTCTATTTCTTTCTCTCTCTCTCTATTTTTTTCCTTTCTCTCTTGGTTTCTTTCCCTACCCACCCCACAATGTGCAGTAACACCACACCTTTCCTTTTCATGTAATCAGCGTGAAAGCTCCATTTTTCATGAGAAAGTACTCCCTGGTGTTCATTATGTCTCCTTCACATCATTAATGGGTCGTGTAGCATGTGCGTGTGCGTGCATGTGAAGTCACTGTGAATGATCTTCTTCAGAATATACATGTATGTATACCTGGCCTCTCCCTTGCCTAATCCATGATGACATGTCTTAAAGGTAAAATTCTTCTCTTCATGTTGTTACAGAGTATATTCAAACCTGTGGACATTGAAAGTTGCTGTTGAAAACAATGAATACAACCTTACAGTAGCACCACTTCTAAAATTTCAGAATAGAAACAAAGTACTCAGCTAATGATAATGATAATTTATTTAAGTTAATACTCTTCCTTTTAAAAATCAAATTATACATATATCTGTGTACTGGACCTACATTTACATGTATTTCAAAATTTAACTATCTCAATATTTTCAGCTGTTGATTTATCTTATGCTCACATTGCTTTTGTAAAATGATTTATTTTGCTGTTATTGTGGAAATAAACGAAATGGAAATAATGATATTCTGTTTTTATATAGCGCATATATCACACTGTGATCTGGCATTTCCGTGCATTTCCAAAGGACTTTGGATATTATTACCCAGGCTATAACTCCAACAATGATAGTGCTTAGTGCATTCAAGGAATAAATCCTCCCCAAGTATTTCATAAAGCTGTGTGTAAAGTTACACATGACTTTATGAACAACTTGAATATGGCACGCCAAATGGGATTCTCATTCATTTTTAATGGTATTAAAGTTGAAATTATGCAGACGTAGACTAGCATTATTAGTCTTATCACACATTTTTAATGCGAAGTAAATTTTTTGCCACAATTTAGATGAGATTATTGAAAATACATTCACACATTTAAAACTTCACGAAAAAAATGTGGGCACTTCTTATTCAAGTCATTAGTAAAGTCGTTCGTAATTTTATGAACAGCCTTTTGAAACACCCCAGGTATCCACTTTCTCCACCTGGGTTAAGTGCAGCAAATTCAGATTAATGTCTTACCAAACAATGTTAGTGTGCAATATTGAGATTCGAACCTTGTAGCCAGTGGTTTACAGTCTGGGGATTTATCCACTTAACCACAACACCTCTTTTAAAAGGGTGTTAGATCTGTATATACATGTATATATACATGTATATGACATGAGCTTTGCTATTGCCGTTCTGTCTCACAGCAGACAAATTTGCACAAGCTATTTCCAAATATTTAATACTCGATGCAATTTACAAAGCCTAAGATTAGAAGAGGAATATGCAAGGCAAGGTGAATATGAAAATGTCATTGCTGGTGTAATTAATATGCCTGCAGTATTAAGCCTGAGGAAATTGAAATGCGAGTAGCAACACGGTAGCATCATGGCTTGAGTAGTCAAGTGTCAACTTGGTATAGAGGCCATGTGGAGTGTTAAAGATAATTTTAGTTAGGTTTACACAAGAATGTCAAAATTCTAAGCTTAGCTTGTGATTTTAAACTTCACAGTTATCTTTTAATTTGCTGGAAAGGCCTAATTTCACACTCATTTCATGTTGTTTTCATGTACATGTATACTGCAACTGTACATTTAAGCTAAACTATGTATTGGGGAATAACTTTCAAGTTTCAACATATACATGTATGTGTGTGGAGACTGAAATACCTTTCAGTTACTGGTATTGCTTTAATAGTTTTTCGAGTGAACACAAATGGCTCTTGTATTAATTGTAAATGAAATATGGAGCCTGCATATATGGTATAGAGATGAAATACATACCTGTACGTAGTGTTGTCAGCCGGTCCGGGATCGAGAACAAATCCCGGGGGTCTGAGGCCTCAAGACGGTTCCGGGACGGATCCGGTATCAATCAATTGAGACCGCATCCCGGCAGAAAAAATAAAATAATAATAAATGGCTATTGATTCATGTTGTAAAGTTTCGGCATAATCGTGTTTGTACGAGAGAGCTAATGCTTAACGTTATCTATATTTTGGCTTTCACTGCTATTGCATTGTGCAATAATCTGCTGCTCTAGATTCGTGTCTATTTCTGTAATTCGTGTTCGCTTTCCAAGCGCACGTAGCTGAGGACACCAGCCAATGCATTGCGCCATAATCCGCTGCTCCGTATTCATGTCTTTTTCTAAGATTCGTTTTCGCTTTCCACGTGCACGCAGCTGAAGCATCAGCGAACGAATTGCACAATAATTCTCTGATCTGCTCTGTATTCTTGTCTATTTCCGTGATTTCCACCCGCACGTAGCTGAAGACACCAGCGAACGTAATGGTATTATAAAACTGTTGCTTACTTCAGTTGACAGTGAAAAGTTGCAGAGAAGAAATCCCATAGAATAGTACAGAATTTTCTCTCGTGGAGCCATTCTTTTATACATGCTAAAGTTATCGTTTTATTTTTTAAATTCTCAATTTGAAGAGTATTTACGTTTGCTGCACAGCACAAGTACATCTACCGATAGGACATACAATAATAATTATTGAGGCAATCCTCGATCTTCAAATTCGCTGCTCATGGTGCGATTACAGTTGTATTGGAGAGAGCAAGCCAGTTAGTTATGGTGGCACTGCCGACCTGGGCGACTTGTTTTCCTTTCCCACGTTTTGAATGAATGTTAACAATTTGCCACCGCTGCATGCTTTGATTGTTAAAAAACAAAAGAATCAAGTGCACGTTAGGTACAAATCACAATCATAACATCGTTTGTACATATGGCAGTGATGTTGCTTACGCATCGCAACCAGAAATGTATATACCGTGAGTAAGTTAGACCCTTTGGACAACCCGACGATTATTTGTAGATCTAGCCTACTTTCATTCCAAGATCCGGGACGGACCGGGATCCCGTTAAGAAAAATGAAAAGTTGCCGGGACGGTTCCGGGCCGGGAATTTAATTCAAGATAACAACACTACCTGTACATATATCATCTTGAGTTATGTTTGTACAGTAGTTAGTACCTACATATATATAATTGATATGTGAATTAATGAGGGGGAAATTACTGTGTATGGGGAAAACATACAAGTGGATGTATTGCTGTGGTATGTGAATGTATATAAACAGCAGATCCGAGTTGGGATGGCATGCAAAGGATTTTGCAAATTAGGATGTGTTTATTTATGAAGTAGGAAAAATAGGTTTGTTTGTCTTTTTGTTGTTGTCTTAGACTCATTCACTGGAGATGACAGCAGGAGTTACATGAAAAACAACCACAAATGTCAAACTTGTTCATTCTGGTATTGAATTTGATAATTAGGCCTGAAAAAATTTGTCTGTATGTGTAGGTGTGGAGAGATCATACCTAATCACTGAGGCCAAGCTGTAATCATTGTAGTCATTTAGTCGTGTAGAAAATATATCATGCAGAGAGTTGAACTTTTCACAGACAGCGTAGAATTATGGAAATAATTTAACCCCTATTATAACCCTTTTAACTACTGTTCCTGGGAAATGTGCTTTTCATTTGTGGTTTTCCTGTTCACAAGTTATAAAGTTTGGTGTATCGGTATTGACACATGTGTTGCTACATGTACATTACACTCCCTGTTATAACCTGCAATATGACCTTTCTTTGTTTGTATTCCTTCTGAAATGCATTTTTGTTGTATACTCAACAAAATATTTATTTACTGAAATGCCATTTCTAATGATTCCCCCCCCCCCCCATAACTATACATTGTATATACATGTACCTGTGTGTATATTGTATGATGTGTCCAGTATCAGCATATTGTAGCTGTCTGCCAAATATATACACGTATTTCTACTTGGCCAGGTGCTGTGGAGATGACCCCCCCCCCCCCCCCCCCCAAAAAAAGCGACAAAACAAAACAAAACAAAAACAAATTTCAAAACCATACAGCAACAACAACAACAAAACAACAAAAAAACAAGCTTCAAAATTAAAGAAAAGCATCTGATTAACAGGAGCTACTCTTCCTCAAATGTACATTGCATATTACGAATGATATTTCATTCTTGTAAAAGCGATATATACACTGTAGTTCCTTCTTTTGTTGATCATGTAGATATATCAACTGTACCGTGCACATAAAACTCTACCGTGTACATGAAATTACATGTTTAGCAGACCCGGTATTGACTTTTCAATGATAGGGATATGGTTTTGTGAGTTTCTCATTTCAAATGCAGGTATATAATATAATTGTATGTTGTATTATTGTTGTATTGTATTGTATTGTACTGTATTGAATAGTGTTTCTGATTTATTGAAACCCCCCCCCCCCCCCCCCCCCCCCCCCCCCCCCCCCGTTAAAATAAAACCCAATAAAATCAAATAATGGACCATATATAATGTACATGTATAAAAACCTGAGTTATTGGGAATACTCAGATTGTGAAACTTCATAAACACATGTAAAACCATTTTCATTTATTACTGATTAGCCTTTTGTCCTGAGGAGGTATTGTAAAAAAAAATATGATAACTATGCAAGGAAACCTCAAAACACTTCTGCTTGTGTGAAACTAGAGCCGTGTGCATGGAATGCACATACATTCTTTGTAGAATGAGAACGGAGATGCCAGTACAAAAAAAATTGAACAATTAAGGGAGAGGGGCATTCTTGGTTGTTGTATTCTTAGTACAGGTGTATGCCAAATTGGGTTTCAAAAGTTGGGAAGGGGGGGGGGCCTGATTTTGCATACACTGTAGGCTACAACACTGCATGCAAGTATTACATTGTACATGCTCTGCATACAGGTTTGACATAATTATGTTAAATATATTCATGTTGACAGATTTTATTATTATTATTCTTCTTTTTTTTTGGGGGGGGGGTACATGTAACTATTAGCAAGCAATGGTGTGAAGTGGAACGGAGAACCCAGTTAAGTGTTTATAATGAGAGCCGCAACGTCTTCCTGAGAGATAATCGCATGTCTGAAATTAATTCTCCCCCGATCCATGAAGAATGAAATTTATACCCTTTCTTCGAAGTCTGGAGCTAGCTACAGTAGGGCTTGCGATCCATCGTGGCGGCGGCAACGTGAAGCACATCAATTATGTAGCTTTTCGAGCAGTTACTAACGTCATTGCTCTGCAGCTTCGTGTGCAGTCAGATAATATGCATAGATATGTATTGAAAGGAAGTTAGGGAACAACTGTCTGATTGCAGGAGAAATGAGGCTTGTTCTTGAGCCATAATTTTATCCAAAGGACTGATGTAATGTTTTCAGAAATTGGGTAAATTGGTAAATTTTCAGAAATTAGGTTGAATCTGCAAGTGACTTGTGAAGGTTCTGATGTAACATGATGTAAGTCTGATATATTTGTATTTGTATTTGCATGTTTGGAAATAATGTTCCCATGTAACCCAGATAATACACAAGTATTATAGCAGGTCAAATTTTAGGATGCCTGCTTCCTAATCAACCCTGCTACCCCACCTCCCCATCACCACCACCCCCTTCACCATCACAGACACTACTCACATATGATGTTTTCTTAAGTTTTTTTTAAGTTACATAATAACACAAAATATAATCTAAAGTCAGTGATTGAACGACTTGTGCATTTTTTTATTTTCTTTAGTTTTGTTTTGAGAATCAGCATCAGTGTTTAAAACAAATCTGGAAAAATAAAAGTTTATTTTAAATTCTTTATTGTTTCCCAACTTTTTTTATGAAATAAAAATCCTCTTTTAGCACACTGCTTGCAAATATTTTTTGCCTGCATATCAATTGTCTTATTATTTCATTTTTTTTGTTGCCCTAGAAAGATTTGCCTGTGACTTTTGTACATGTTCATTTGCCAGTGTTCAATGAAGCATTCTTTGAGTTTGACACACACATGTAAAAACTCTTGTGTGTATCCCTGTACGCATAATTTACTCCAAATCAGATAGAGTTTACAGCAAAATCAGTGATTGTGTTATTATTTGTGTATCCAAACTAGATATCACAATGTAAAAACAATGTAAAAACAGATAGATTTGCAAGGAAAATCAGTGATTGTGTTATTATTTGTGTACCCAAACTAGATAACACAATGTAACACTGATATTTCTTTCTATAGCTGTAGCCTTATCTTTAGATATGCCTGACTGCCTGAAATACATGTTTGCAGTCATACTTAACATTTTGATAATGGGTGTTTTAGGAGCCAATATTTATTCTAGATAAGTGTGTAAACTATCTCTTTGAACAAGAAAGGGTTTATTATTTGCGTTTTGTTTTCGGGGCAGGCTCATCTAATGGATTAGCTTTTGAGTAGGTGTCATGAATGAGATTGGGGCTTACTAGTCTCACCCAAAGACACATTTTGATTATGTGGGTTTGCTTCCTACTGCTGCGGCCATACCAGTGAAGGGGAAATTCTCTTTACCTGGTAAAACAGGCTGAAGACAACCAACCAGGTCCCTTAAACTCCACCGTTTTGTCCGGATCTGTTAGAAGGCCCACCTTTAAGCACCATACATATCCATGATTAAAAATGAATACTTTATTTTGTAAGATGCTTCCAACGAGTAGTGTGCATCTGTACACGTTATGAAACATTACACCCATCAGCTTACCGCATGCGCAGTGAATGCACAATAAATGCACAACAAATGCGCATTGAATCAAAGGGTCACAATAAAACTGATAGGAGCAATAGATATGAATAATGCAACAGTGTTACGTGTTATCAATATCGTGACGATAACTGGTGTGTATCGGCCCCTTTAAATGATCTGAAAGAGGCGGGGCCTAATGCCATTCGCGTAATGATATCGGCGCGTGCTGCTTTTCGTCTAGTAAATTCATTAATATGTCTATGCAACCAACATGAGAACAGCCATCTTGCCACAAAGGAAGACTAACTCTAATATGGAGAGTTCAGATTTCTAAACATGCTACATCCATGAAAATAAGTTCCAAGAAAACCAAAGATTCTGCTTTCTTCCATTTTGTATCATCACTTTGAAATGAGACTTGGTCCAATATTAGTACTCCGCATTGGGATATCAATAATGTAAACATTTTTTTTTTAATCCAGATGTTTTATCTTTTATATTGATTAAATTTAAACACTTTTACAAATTTGATTACATACACAGCATGGTTTGGAACTGAACTCTTTAAACAGACACCACGTAAGTGTGTAAACTGTCTCACTGATCAAGAGACAGTACATTTTCTTTTAAGCCATGCACGTCTAATGGATTCGCTTATTATAAGATGGTGTCATAAATGAGATTGTGGCTTGCTAGTCTTCACCAATAGACTCATTTTAATGGAGTAGATTTGTATCCTACTGCTGCCACCACACCGGTGGAGGGAGTAGAATTTGCATGTTTGCTTCAGATCCATGCCTTGACATGATGTGAAAACTTTGAATATTTTTCATTTATGAAATTAAAAGTTGCAACTGATTAATATTTCTCTTATTTTCTTTTTAAAAACTTGTTCTGGGCTGTTGGACGAGATCTGGTGGCCCTAGGTACATTGTTTATATGGGGAGTAATAAAACTGAACAGTCCTTCCAGACCTGTTCCTCTTTATTTTGAAAATTCAATTCTGGTCCTTACTTAGCCCTTTCAAACATTAGCTTTATTAATGTTCATTTTCCTGTCTTTGTTTATTTCCCCCCTTATTCTAGGTTGTTGGTATAGCTCTACTAGCCCTAGGTATATGGGGAGTGATAGAACTGAAGAACTACCTGGCCCTATCAGACCAGGACTATTCCAGCGTGCCATACGTCTTGATTGGGACTGGGAGCTTTATGGTAGCGACAGGTCTTATTGGATGCTATGCCATCGTGAAGAACATCACATGGTTCCTACATTTGGTAAGTTACAAGCATGTGTCATTATGCTTCAATAACTATTGCTCCAGGTTTCTATGTTTTCAAAGGTATGGTAAAGGAAACCAAAATCCTGGGTGAAATTCAAATTTAATGAAAAGAGAAGATAGAGAGAAGCAATTTTTTTTAAATTCCATCATAATCGGTTACAAAAAGGGAAAGTATGAAAGTTCGAAAAGTCTTGATTTACTTTTAATGGCTATCCTCAAATTGGTAATGTTGCTCCAGAATGGCAAGTTTTGTGGACAACTCTTATAATGTTTTGTACACAAAATTTCATATTTTCTCCATTATCTCTCAAGGTGCAGCCTCTCTCCTTAGCTCAATATACATGTTTAATTAGTATGCGCTAAATTATTATTATTATTATCTTTGGAAAATGTATTTGACACAACATACATGTATGTTGAATTCATAAAGAGACAAGCAGCATCTTCAGAGATAATGGAGAAAATATGAAATTTTGTGTACAAAACAAAAGAGTTGTCCATAAACATCTACTATTTTGAAGCCACATTGCCAATTTGAGGATGGCCACAGAAAGTAAATTGAGACTTTTCAAACTTTCATAACTTTCTCATTTAATTTGTAACCAATTTTTATGGAACTTTTTTTTAGATTGCTTCTCTCTATACTCTCTTTTGTGTGTGTGAAGCTTCTCGCTTGGCTGAGTACCTTGAACCAAGATGAACAGTATTGTTCCTTTGCTTCCACTATATATTGTTTCGATTTGGCTTTCTGTTCATTCATGCGATTTTACTCTGATGAGTGCATGTCGAAAAGCTTCGGTATGTCCGTGTTTAATGCTATTTTCCGAATTTGCATACTGCTAGTCTGTATGAAATACCCCCCCCCCCCCCCTCCCCAAGAAAAAAACAAAAAAACAAAAAAAATGAATTAAATAAAATTACCTGGCATTCTGAAGGTTAGCAGTTATAGGAGTTTGAAGAAAATGAAGGATAACTTTAGGCTGAAACTCGAGGAATCTGATTTGGTAGTTAAATTCAATAAATGCCCTAATTCATGTGTATGCGTGTATGCATATACATCAACAATCTACTCACTCATCGCTTTTTATTTGTATTGAGAGTACATTTTAACTTGCAATATTCTTTTTATGGATTTAATATTGAAAGCTCACATACTATAGTGATATTGAATCCCTAATATACAGGAGCCAAATGTCTTTTCTTGATTGGCACACTTAAAGACATTGGTTAACATTGTTATGATTTCAAAAAAAATCTCATTTTGTTACTTGAAAATGGGATAAAGATAAGGGTTATAGTGTAAAAATACCAGTCTGAAAGTTTCAGAGTATAATATCCACAGGAAGTATTTTAAATATTAGAAATGTGAACCAATGTTTGAAAAATATATGAGGGTCGGTTGCACGGACCAGACGTAAGGAGTGCACATGCGCGCATGACTCAACGAACCATACTGTGTGTATTGGCGTATCACGCGGCGGAAGGCAGATAACGGTATTTTTTAATTTGGGCAAACAGTCCTCTTAGTTTATTGTCTCGAGAGACGAAAACTAATAAAATCGCGGTTTGCGTCTAACTTACAGTTTTTCATTCCGTATCATGGTTGGTTTCAGGGTTTTTGAGTACAAATACAAGTACTCATACACATGTTTCATCTTAGTTTGAGAATTTTTTAAATCAGCTGCTCACAAAGTTAGCCAATGCCTTTAAAGAATTCTGAGCAGAACCAAGCCTGATGCATGCTTGTGTATGTGTGTCCTTGCTCATTTCACACCGCTTTCCAAAACTTATTCATTTTAATGTTATTTTACATATTACATAATGTGCAGCAAAGCTTTATTATATAATAGTATTGGTATGACCTTGCATTGATCCAGTCTTTAGGTTAAACCCTCTGTCCAAATTTCATAGAAGCTACCAGTTGTTGATATACTGTGATTGTCCGTCTTTTTTCAATGGGGATTGCATCCCAATCAACCAGGGAACTGTGGAAAGATTAATTCTCTGTATTATCCAATTCCGCACACTGTACTGAGATAGACTACTTCAGGGCCCTGTTTCATAAAACTAAGCTATCAATAACAAGTTGCAATAACTGTTATAAGCTACTGAAATCCTTGCATCTGATTGGCTGAGAGAAAATTTGTCATAGAAATGTGGCAGTTGTTACTGAGTTTTATGAAACGGGGGCCCAGGTACCAGTGGTTCACCAAGATCTGCCGACTGTATCAACAACTATTAATGCAAATTCATTATTACTTCTTCAATAATAAGGCTGTCATAGTTGGAGGAAATAATTCATAATGCAGATGATCTATACTTCCCTTGTCTAACTTCTGGTTTCCAAGTAGCAATAAATTTTGCAACTTTTATTTGATTATAGTCTCGGCACAAATGTTGATTGTTTGTGTGCATGTATCCTTGTGAGTCTACACACGTGCCAGTTTTTCCTCATAATTTACTCATGAAGTAGGCCTAATGGAGGAAGTAATTACTGATTAGCTAGGTTTCAATTGGCAGGAAACTCAAACTATTTCTTTATCTCTCTCCCCTCTCTCTCTCTCTCTCCCTCTCTCTTTGTCTCTCTCCCTTCTCTTTTTCTTTGTCTCTTATCCCATTCCTATCTCTCCTATCTCTCTGCCTATTCTTCTCTCTCTTTCATTCTTTCTTCCCATTTCTCCCCTTTCTCATCCTCACCCATATCTCTCAGCCTGTTTAGACACAAAATGCTTGACCCGAAACTCGATAAAGAAACGTATATTTATATAGCGAACAGTGTTCAGACACACATCCCAAACTCTTTAAAGAAAATGTAGTGCAATTTTCTGCAGTGCATGTTGTCATAGCAAGGTCATGTCTCCTTGGACTACACTCAAGTTAAAGGGGAATGCAACCCAGACATCAGTGTGCTTCCGGTGAATGAAGAAGAACAAGAAGAGTAAACAGTGAAAGTTTGAGCAAAATCGGACAATCTGTTCAAGAGTTATGAACTTTGAAAGTTTCAGTAAATCCTTATTGTGGGGATCCTTGAATTGGCAACATTGCCATTATCTGTGATGTCACCGTGGACAACTCTCCATTCATTTTGTACACAAAATTTAACATTTTCTTCATTTGCAAGAAAAATATTTTTTTTTTGGATGTATTGTTTGAGTATGATATGGCTTTATCAATTCTGCAAGCATTTTGGGAAGAATTATGTTGATTCCTAACTTGAAATTTCATATAAATCAATTTTTTTGAAAATTTATGTACAAAATGAATTGAGAGTTGTCCACGATGACATTACAGATGCTGGCAAAGTTGCCAACTCAATGATCCCCATAATAGGGATTTACTGAAACTTTAAAAATTCATAACTCTTGAACAGATAGTCCGATTTTGCTCAAATTTTCACTGTTTACTCTTCTTGGTCATCTTTATTCACTAAGAGCACACTGATGCCTGGGTTGCATTCTCCTTTAAGTCCTGCCCAGTTTTACCATTCTGTGGTTGCCTTATGTTCAAACACAAACACAGACCATTATTCTTTATCAAGTTCTATAGTTTGATATGATACTCAGACCCTAGTTTTGTTATATGTTTATGACTTGTTTCTTTAATCAGTGTACAGACACAGAAATTCATCAAGTAGCTACACACATTGTATACCTTTTGGGAATAGCTACTGTTTTAGTATGTCTGTACGACAGAGTTTTTTGTGTCTGAACATGGGGTCTCTCCTATCTTTCCATTCATTCTCTTTCTTTCACATTACAGATAAATTTGTATCATTTTATACTAGCAGAATTTCCTTTTCAAGTTGAAAAATTAAACAAATGAAAGCCAAAAAAATATTTTTGATCTTGGGCCAGCGACGTAGAACTCCAATAATGTTGATGTGCATCAAACAGTGCATGCAAAACCAATGAGAGTTCTGTTTACATGACTACATGTACATGTATGTATAACAAAGTGTGTTGTGAGGGAGTGATTGGGGTGTCAGGGTTCTCTGGTGTAGGGCATTACAGTGTAGCCATTCTCTTGCATTTCTTTCAAATATTTACACTAAAATTCACAAGAAATCGTGGATGGAATATCACATGATCTTGTACTCTTGTCTCTTTTTATATAGGGCATACAATGTGAGACTATTTGTTCAGTTTCATGCCAATTTTCCTTTTGCTACCAAAACTGTTGCATGATCTTTAAGTCTTTCTTACTTTTTTTTCCCTTCTCTTACTAAATATGAAATTCTTTCATTGAATAGTACATGTATTTTTCTGTCCCTGTCTCTGTTGTTTTGTTTCTCCTTCTCTTTAATTCTTTCAGTCTCTCTCTCTCTTGCCAATAATTTTTCTCTCTTCTCATGGTCTTCATGTGATGCACCCTCTTGTCCCTCAATCTTGATTTATTCTACAAAATCACAATTTTGGGAAAACTATGTGGTCTTTTCCTTCATCCTTTTCTTCATGTAATGGTTGCAAATTTGGATCAATATTGTCACTAAACTGCAATATTAATGCAGAGAAAAACAGACCTACGTAGTTGGCATAATTTATCACCAGCCTTACATCAATGCAAATAGGGCAGTCCTTATCACCATAATGCACAGCAATTTTTTTTTTTATAGTTTGCTTGTCTAGAGTATAAGCCAGATCTCCATATTTAATTTGGTTCTGGGTCATCATTCACTTAGGCTCCTTAGGGGATTAGAGCTCATTTCTGCCAACCATCCAAGTTTTGCGAGGCATGTGCTATGGTGTGCACTCAGTGCCATAAACAGCCACAGCGTAGGACCCCAATTAAATCCTCTCAAACTCGTAAAAGCTTTTGAATTCGTAATGGCTACCGAACGCCTCGCTGAGAGAGGATCAATGAATCGTCGAAAATACAACCTCTGGTTTCTCCCTTATTTTGGCACCAAAATTCATAAAAAATTTCAGATTACATCAGAAATGAGCATATTATTCTTCGTTTTCATTTTCTCTGAAAACAGTTGGGTATTTTTTTAAATGCAAGTATTTTTCAATTCCAGAGGACCTGGGAAGAGGTGCATGAATATGTAAACAATTGACATGTTACTAGACTTCAGTGTCCAGACTAACTTTCTGTGTATTTTCATGTTTGCGCAATGAGTAGTTTTCTGTAAATCTGCCTTCAGAAGTCACGGTTTTAACACAAAACGACTGTAAACTGTCACTACTGTGCATGCGCTTTTCCGATTTTTTCTATGACTGGGCTAAGTCGAGCGCATTACGTCATGCACTAAGTACAGCAGCAGCACTGCACTGCACGTTGCACGTTGCATGTGTATATCAACGACCAGCGCTGCTGCAGCCCCCAGCAAGCAGCAAGCCTTCGATTAATTCGCTGTTTATGCGAGGCCAAAATAATTGTATGCACATACTTTTCTTTCAATTTCCTTTCTGTAAAATTGTTCACCAAGCCACGCTTTGTTCTATGTTTTCTGAACCATTTATTTTATCTAGAAGTGCACGGGTCTCGTACGGTTCGCACCACAGATAGTTCAGTTAGCTTCGCACAGTCACACTACTGCGCAGTATACTGTGCGAAGGCTGTGCATGAACCGGAGTACGTGGGACTACACAAGATTAATCTTGAAGGGTTCGTGAATGACAATGCCTTGGATTTTTTCCCGATATGACCGCTCGACAGTAAATTTTGATAAGATATTCGGAGGGGACTTTCAATATACTTTGATTGTTCATATATGCAGGCCTCGATCTTGGGCAATAACTGAAAATATGAAAAATAACGTAACTTTTGCTGACTAAAAAAAAAAAAGCATCTCATTTCACTAATTTTTCATATAATAAAACATGATTCTGCTACAAATAATTATCATGATGCATTAGAACAACTCTCATTCTTTAATTTGAAGTTTGATTCATTTCATTTGGTGGTTTCTAAGGCGAGATTTTACAGACTCCTCCTAGTGGTTTTTACGTAAACAAATTGTTTACTTTATGCAAATTAGGCAGCACGGAGTGAAAGCTTTCGGGCAGTTAATTGGGGTGCTACGCTGTGGCTGTAAAGATCAAATCCCCTCTCAGAAAGATAGATTCTTCTTTACAAATCTAAGAAAATAGTTTTGAGCTGACTTTTATCAATATCCGACAGATAGAAGAAAATTCAATCTTTTTGATCAAAGACAGTCTAGAGAGGAATCAGCTACTCCTCAACCGAACCCCCAAATCAAAGTCTCTTTCCAAGAATTTGGTGTTTATCACCTTCTATCCTTTTATTTCCTGATAACGTTTGATATGAGGGGAGGGGGGGGGGGGGAGGGGGTCTGGACACTTAACCCATTACCTATGGGGCCATATGGGAACTACATGTAGATGGCCCCTGTTTTAAGCCTATGGGAAATAGAAAATTCAGTAGTAACCCAGTTAACAAAAATAAAGTTCTCACAATTTTCTTTGAATTTAATGAAAAATATGCATGAAATACAACTAATAACTATTAATGAATACTTGTCATTAATACATGTCAACATTTTGGTTTCAAATGATTTCTGAAATATTGCTTGCAAACTTTTTGAATACTGTTCAAAATCATTTGTCTGATGACACAACCTATCTGGACTCATAACAACTTGGTATACATGTAGATTTGGGTATAGTAGAGTGGTTCAGTGGAAGGAATGTTGATTCTCACTCTTTGAAATGTTAAAAACTGTCTTAAATACCGGGGGGGGGGGGGGGGGGGGGGGGGGATGTGTTTCATTGAGGCCTGTACATCATCCGCGTAAATCACTTTCTGAAAAGCACCCTAAACGGGGATTAAGGTAGGGGTGATTTTGATACCCTAAACGGGGAAACCCATGGACGATTTCAGATTTTTAGACCCTTAACGGGGATTTTATATCTTGCATTGTTTTTATATATACCCTAAGCGGGGATATCTTCAACTAGACGTTTTCCCCTGTTTTTCAAGTAAAAAAAAAAACACCTGCTTGTAAACACACTAAAGAATATTCTCATTAAAAGAGAGGGTTTTTTTTTTTTCTTTTCTTCACAAAATACACACAATAACAGCGATTGATTTGCCATATTTTCATTCCATCGTCAGCCAAATTTCCTACCCTTTTCGGGTTCCGGCACTAGTGAATTTGATACCCTTTTTTCTGATTTTTGCTGTTTTTGATACCCTAAAGTGGATCCCCGGGTTCCCCGCCCGGTGCTGAAAAACGACCCTTTTTCTATGTTTTTGTTTATGCGGATGATGTACAAGCCTCAATGAGACACGTCTTCCCGGGCCCCCTCCCCCAAATTTAAGTCCAAGCTATTTTTGTCCCATATTTTATCAACCACAATGGATAATTGTTTTGATTTGAAAGCCCTACTGGAGTTTGGATCAGATGAAATATGATGAGAATTAAGGCCGCTTATCAAAAGTCTTGTCCCGCGTCTTTGATCGTCTTCTCCCCGACCGTTCTTTTACTACAACTTTCCCGATCCCCCGTTGTTTTATCTATGGAGAAACAGGAGGATCAGGGGGGAAAAGATGGTGAGATGGAAGGACGCTAAAAGCTTCATTCCAAATTTGCTCTGACTTTTGATAAGGTGCCTAAACATCTCATTTCATTTCAATATATTCAGAACTACATGTGTGTTCTCAAGTTGGTAAAGTAACAACTCATTTCATTTCAACTCAACTCATTTCATTTCAATACTGTATATCCAGAACTATGTTCTTGGTAAAGTAACAAACTGCCACATTTTTTGGACCCCATCTTCAGCAGATTGCTACATACATGTATACAATATCTTTTTGATCTTTTTGGCATTGACTGCCTGCCATAGCGCATTGCCTGAGCAAGCCAGCTTAGTGACCTTCATTTTGAATACTGCTTGGCTTCATTCTGCGTTATGCATGCATTGGAGTATGACAGATTGAAATGTCAAATAGACTAATAGTCAATAATCTTAGGGATATGGTAATTTGCAAGGCAGGAAACGGGGGGGGGGGGGGGGGGGGGGGGGGGGGGGGTGGTTGGCTCTTTAATGGGTAATAAAATCTGCTTGATAGAGCGGTTGTTTATTTCATGTGAGTGTTAAAAGGGTAATAATAATCTCTTTCTCACGTGACACGTTTGATCTGTTATCATAATCACTTTTTGAATTTATATTTTTAATGGATAAAAGCAATGAATTCATGTTTGACAACATGCAGATGCATACGTATTAAAGATTATCTGTTACCATAACAACAGTAGATCAGTGTACATTTATGAACATTTTTTTTCAATATGCAGCATGAATATTTACACTGTAATATAACAAGTTTACAACAGGATATTCTTCAAAAATTATCTCCAAGGTGATTTTAAAAATGGATAGATTTTTTCCAACATTTTTTCCATTTCAAACTAAAAACAATCTTTAATATCATGCTGTAATTCAAAACACATTGTATACAGATATTTACAAGAATCCCTGTCCATTTGAAATGATTTTTCTGCCGTGTACCCTAGTCAATTTCCTGTAAAGCGTACTTGTACTTTCACCTTCATTATATCAGCTGCATTTAGTTAAGCAGTGTGCAAAATAATGTAACACCTGCTTGGTGCCTGGGTATTTTATAAAGACAATACTTGTACGGTTTTATAAACTAAAAATAAATGTGATTTAAAAGTCGCCACCTGAGTCAAACTCATCCCAGAGACCCAGAAGCTATTAATTGTGCACATATCAAGTTACATGTACATGTACATGTATTCTATACATGTACAAAATACTGCCAGTTCTCCAGGTGGGAAGTTCTATCCCAAATGATGTGCAAATGTTGGACCTAGTGCTCATGTACTGTGCATTGTAAATTGATGAATATTATATGAGAGAGGTATATTTTCATAATTTTTGTCATATCGTGGCCTAATTGAGTCGAGTTGTTGAGAGACTCGTGTGTGCTCATTATACTGTAATTGGATGCAGCTTCCAAACACCTGCACCTACTTTTAGCTCTAGTCCAGTAGACTTTCCAAGTACATATACATTTGTGGTAGTGAAAAGAAAATTGGCATGGACCTGTTTAAATCATCGATGATCATCTGAACCATCGTTTCCATCGGTCTGGGGTCAAAATATCGATTTTGAGTTTTCTGCTGAAAATAAAAGCAGAAGTTGAATTCTAACTGGCGAAAGTTCCATGATATGAAAAATTTTAGTTTTAAGATTGAAATGTTTTACTGCAAGCACATAAAAAATGTGCTTTTCCCATTGAAAAGTATGCTGCTGCAAAGCGATACGACGGTTCAGTTGACTGTGCGCATAGGATGTGCAGTCAGCAAACAGTTGCATTGACTTTGCGTGTAAACTGAGTGATATGACAGTTGGTTGACCACACGCATTAAATGTCCAGTTGTAAGTTCATATCGTCTAAGGTGTTTTTGCACAGCAAAAAGCTTGCCTCCTAAACCGAAAATACATGTGTCTATATGTAGCTCTCTTGCGATTTCTCCTCCAATTCTTGATTTTAAGTAAAAATACATGTAAAGACACTGCTTTTGAGAAGAGATCTTGGCATCCCATGTTTTTTGCTAGGAATAAATATCTGGGCTGCCTTGACACGAACAGTGGGAATATATGGTTAGATTAAGACTTGATTTTCTCAAAATAATGTTTCTGCACGTCATATAGAAAACAACGGATCGGATGACCATCGAAATATAGCCTCACATTGTTTGATGATACAGAGATCATGTCATCCATAATTTCCTGTGAATTTTAGTGTAAGTATCTGAAAGGAATGCAAAATAACGGTTTTCTCCGTCCCTATTAAGCTAGGAACCTGCACCCTAACCGCATCCTGGACAACAACCACAGTGCTTCATTATGCTTAGCACATAAATAGAACTCTCAGTGGTTTTACATGTGTGATGCACGTTCATGTTGGTGGTGTTTTTCATCACTGGCCTGAGATCAAAAACTTTTAATATTCTGCATTTATATAGTGCCTAATACAACTCTCTGAGACACAAGATGTGTCTAAGCACTTTACAGAAATAATATTACCCTGGTCACTGGATTCAGGCTTTTCAGCACACAATGAACTGTATGCACCTTCTCCACTTCTGAGGGAGCATCCCAGCCAGGTACCATTTTTACAGGCGTTCACAATGCTAAACAAATCACAATGACTTTCGCATCCTACCAGGTACCCACTAAACACTTGGTGGAGAGTGCCAAATGTAGATTCATATCTTGCCAAAGGACATTAGTGACCCTTTTATTTATTTAATATTCAACTTGAAGAGGACAAGATTTCACAGCATCTTCAACCCGCTCACGACTGGAATCTGTTAATATTTAATCAATACATTTTCTGTCGATAGGCAACCTCGGCATTTCCCCTTTTATTGCTATTACAAAATTTTCCTGCGATTACTTGTAGTCATGAAGCCTCCATGTATCAGATTTTAATCCATCAAGCATTTTGTTGTTTTAAAAAAAGAAGTGATATTTTGCTTTTATTGCTGTCCAAACTTTTCATGTCATGGAATATCTTTAAAATATGCTTTATGTGTGTTTTAAGTTAAATAGACCTGTATTATTTAATAGAATACAAACATATTTTTAAACAGATTTATATTATGCCAATGAAACATGGTTATTTTCATGCTTCTGCCCACCGAAAGTTGTGCTGGAGGCATTATTTTAGTTCATCCAAATGCAGAAAGCACACTCACTGTACATTCGGTCATGAATACAGATGTACATATACCTGTACCTGATCGTAGGATACACAGCGTGCAGGAAGGATAATACTTTTTTTTTAAAAACTCCCCTTCCGGTCCCCTTCCTTCCCCTTCACTTCTGCCAAGCTATTGAAGCTAATGAAGGTTATTGACAGCAGATTGTTTACCTCAAACTCTATGCGACATGTCGTAAGTAGGGGCCCCTTTCTTCCGTCGCTGGATTGATCATAAGGATATTACCGTTTTCGTATCCTGTGCCAAAAGGTATTAAGTCCAGATTTAGTCAGGACCTACAGCTACCGAGTTGATCGTCACCTAAAATCATGCTACCTTTTGTATTTTACAGCAGCTACAGTGCATAACATGTGCTATGAGCATTTGTTTCCATGGATGTGCACATGGCATGCCTGAAAAATTTCACGTTGTCTGATCTCTTTCCTACTGCCACCTTGTTGTGAAATATACAGCTAGCCAATGGAGAGTATAATCTTAATCAGAATCAAGTTGGGTGGATAGCGTTCGTATTATATAAAGGAATCCACGTCAGGACTAAGCCCGGATTTAACCCACCTCTCAAAGTGGGTTAAAGTCGAACGTTGGTGATGCTAATACCGATAGCGTTCATATGCTATAGAAGAGGACCTTGTCTAGATATAGGCACTGTGAATGCTGTTATTTTTGCGTGATTAAATTTTTGTGTGATTAAATTTTTGCACTGAGCGGCCCAAGAATATATCCGCAGGTTCTTGTATTTGCACTGCTTACTCACTCCCAAAAGTGCAAGATTTGATTTGATATTTACAATGTATATGCATATGAAATCTTGCTAATATTTTCGTGAGTTCTGGAATTCACGCTTGCTGAAAATAGCGCAAATCCGCGAATATTTCTGCATTTACAGTAGTACAGACTTATTCCTCTTCTAACACTAACTTGTAAATGGAACCTGTGACTGTTTAGTCCATTATGATGGAAAGCATGCGCCTACACAAAAATAAGAAGGCTACCGATGTCAAGATGTTGAGATGGAGAGTCCTTTCAACTTTCAACTAATAGCAAAAGTAGTCTCCACTGATCAGATCCTTTTAAAATGCTACTACTGCCCTCAACCCCCCCCCCCCCCAAACTAAAGAAAAGAAATAGATAAATAAATAATCAACCCTGTTACAATATGAAAAGGTAGAAAATAAACCAACAAAAAAATATTAAAAAAAAACAAATTAAAAATTCAAGATGAAGAAACAAAAGGGACAGGCAAAGGCAGAAAAGAAGGAAAAAGACTTGTACAGTCATCTACATTTAATATGGTAAGAATAATGTATAAAGTTGAAAAAAAAATAAAAAGAGGAAGAGAATGAACATGTAAATATATGAGATATGGATTCCAAGAAGGATGTACATGCAGTTAGAGACATTGAATGTTCTTTTTTTTTGTCTAGAGTGTCAAGATTTCCTATAGAAGCAAATTATGAAAACATGCTGAAACTTTCAAAACAGGGAAATGTAATTAAACCCAGCGCAAAGTCAGAGAAAAACAAACTATGCTGGATTCCCTAGAGATCGTTGCTAATGAATTTGAAATTCATGATCGTGAATGGCTTCAGAGGGACAAACATACGTTCCCACACATGTATTGTATAAAGATGATGGGAATGCTTAAATGTTATGATGAGTTTACTGTCGAAGGGCCTATACCATGGATTATTGTCAAATGCATTTCAAAACACAATCAGGAGGACCTTTAATGATTTTGCTCATGAAAGCTCAGTGAAAGCTGGTTAACAAAAAATTAAATGAGGAATCTTGATTTCTTTCTGTTCAGGAAAACAGTCTTAAAAGAGCTCTCATGAATATATTTCTAGTTTGCTGTAAGAAATCCAATGATACAGATGAAATTGAAAAATTATCTTGGTTCTGAAAGGCTTTGTATTTCCCTGCTTCACACCTATTGGGGATTTGTTTTGTAGACTTGTATAAACCAGGTACTTTATCATCCACACAAATTGCCTCTTTGTTTTCAATTTGTTATTCTTATGGCTCCCATAAATTTGATTCCCCTTTTTGTAAAGGATATCTTTCTTTATTTCCAAGCTGCTAGTGATTTATGTACTTGTGGATTCTAGGTCTGACATATTTTCTCAAGTTTCTTAAGGTACGTGTGTCCTCATCAGCGAGAGCTTATAGAATAGCCAGCTATTTCTGATCCCATGGATTAGCCTGATCAGACAATAGCCAGCTAATTCTCAGATGAAGACAGAATTCGCCAGCTACATGTATTTTGCTCGAAAAGTCAGCCCCCAAATCTTGGACTTATTTGCAGAATAGCAAAGGACATGAAAACTTGAGTGTTATTTTTGGTTTGACATTTCATGCCTAATGAGGAAAGTTAGATGAAATTTTATTTGTTCAGTTTCTTTTCAAGGTTTCAGTCTTTGTTTTAACCCATTCGTGACAGAGGTCCACATTTTGTGGTTTGGCCTAATATCTTTTGATGCAAAGCCCTAAAAATTATACCAAATACATGAGCAGAGAGAGCAAAAAATTCTACACAAACTGTGCCCATTTTGGTTGCGTCAATATTCGTTGTTTGATGCTGAAAATTTTTTAAAGGAAAATAAGCAGTAAAATCCTTAAATTGGCAATGTGATAGAAGGTTTACAATCACCATTTTCCCCTGCAAATTGGCAACTTTTTGACTTCTGATCATAATTTCCGTCAATTTATATTCATTTCAGATACATGATGTTTTATAAGAAAAATGTAGCACTAAAATAAAAATGTTGGTGTTGCCAATTTGAAGAATAAAAGCTGATCAAATTAGGCTTCAAATAATTCCTGTCACAAATGGGTTAGTAGGAAAAACTTATTGTTTGACACTTTGAATTTAAAGTAACATTCAAAAATGATAATGGCATTGTACTAGTAATGTTACAATTCATCTGATCATGAAATAATGGGGTTTTAACACCTTTTACTGATGTTTTGCTCGTCAGTTCATTTCAGTTTACTTTGTGCAGTTCAATTCCATCTTTAAAATAACCCTTTTAGAACACATTGAATAAAAATATGCAATTCAGGTACATCTGTACCCCCCTACCCCCTCCAAAATAAAAGAAGAAAAAATATCAAAGCTTAAAGGGGAAGTTCACCCTGACAATAAGTTGGTTTCAATAAAAGCAGAAAAATTGGAGAAAAATATTGGTGAAGGTTTGACGAAAATCCATCAAAGATTAAGAAAGTTATTAATTGTTAAAGTTTTTAATTTGTGATGTCATATGCGAGCAGCTACCCCATATGTTATGTAATATAAATTCCATAAATTCCCATTTTTTAATGTTCATGATAACTGAAAAATTCTTTTTTTCAGAAGCGGGTATGAAATGATGTGTCTGATGATATATTGAATGTACAAGTAAAAACATTTTCGATTTTCTGAGAAAATGGCATTTTATGGAATTTATATCATATGATATATGGGGGACCTGCTCCTATGTGACGTCACAAAATCAAAACTTAAAAAACCAATAACTCTGTTATCCTTAGACTGATTTTTGCCAAACCTTCACAAATATGTTTCTTTTGTTTTTCTGCTTTTATTAAAAGCAACTTAACGTCAGGGTGAACTTCCCCTTTAAAACATGTGGACATACAGTTCACCATGTAGTGGTACCAGTATTTCATTGATTCAGTGTATTTCTATCAAGAATATTTCTTTAAGTGTGCTGTAACCATGATTTTATACATTGACTACCGGTATACTGTACTTATATTCATGTATGTACAGTTTCAGATCTAGAGATATGGAAGGATCATATTGATAGAAAATGATTCTTAAATTCAGTCTTTACATACATGTACATGTATGATCTAAATTAAAACAATCTTGGGCATAAAACATGGAAGGAATATTGATTTAAATTTTTTTCCGATATCTCATGATTAACTGTGGCAGTACCCCTATACTACTTTAAAATATAACAGTGAGCATGTATTGCATATTTTTAATACTTTTTTAATATGATGTACATATAATTTGTTTTGATGGTGTACACAAATTTGTAGTCAGTTGTTTCTAATCTATGATGTTTAAATGAATGAATGAGTTTTCAACAGTATTTATGACATAATGTTGGCCATTGTGAAGTACATTTTCTGAATTCATCGAGCACTCCTTTTTGGTTTTAAAATGATGATATAATTGTACAGAAAAAAATAAAAAGAATATTGTTGGAATTTATCTGTTAAATACTATGAATAGTAGTGCTGACAATAATAGTTTGGTTCCAGCATAGCATCAGTAGACTAGAGGTTACTTCACTTATTACACCCACCCTAACCATTCATCTGAAAACCCTAGTCCCTATCCTTGCCAATATCCGCATCATCTCTTCATGTATTACTCTCACACATCGACTAACCAACCCACCACACTCGACAACCCTTCACAGGATGCGCTGCCGCCGCATTCAGACAGCCGTTGCCATGGCAACCCAGTCCAATCCGTAGACATTGTCTGATTAGCATAGAAATGGAATGAATGTCGTGCCCAAGGCCCCTTCTTTTTAGATTGCATTTGTACGAGAATTTTTGCATGTTTTTGACTAGGAAGGACACCTGCCAATTTTTAGGTCACCTTTACTGTTTCATAAGTGGATTTTTCTCATTGTAAAGATAACTGAACAGTGACATTGTTGTTGCAGGAATTCTAATTATATGTTATGTTTGCACACTCAAATGCATGATTTATTGAGAGAGTTGCTGCACAACTGCATCCATATAGGGCACAGAAGCTAGAGCTCATTGGAATTGATGATGAAAATAACTTCCTGAATGGATACATCATCATACATGTATGAATTGTTAAATTTCTGGGAATTCATAATTCATTTGTTCTGGTAGCTTATCAAAAATAATAAAAAAAGATAAATTAATAAGTGAAATGAAGTGTATCCTTTAAAAATTGAGACATATATCATCGTGGGGGCGACCTTGTATCTCAAAAATGTTGAGTAATCAGGAGAGCAAAAAAACATGGCTTCCTTAGCATTGCAGCCTATAGAGGTGGTCAAGTTTCATTTATTAATAGTGGCCTAATCTTTGCAGATGGGCATGTGAGGGTTTGAAAATACATTTTCAGTGTTCCTAGCTATAAGATTATGAAAAAAAAAAAAATTCACCAAAAATTGAGATACAAGGTCTTGTCACCCCAGCGACGATATGAGCCTTTATTTGTAAGCAACACAAATATCCATGAGTACACTGGACCAATAAATACTATACTACGCTTTATGATACTAATATGCTAAATACCTGCCTCAAACAAAACAAAACAAAATGAAAGTTTAAACCGGTAGTGGCGAGAGATGTAACACCAAAATGAAATATGCTTTTGAAGGACAGACCATTTGCTTTATAGCCAGAAGGGAGTTGAAGCACTAAAGCAGTTTACGTAGAGTTAAAACCTTGCTGTCATCAGGATTTGTGAATCTCTTTCTATCTTCATAAAGCTACATGGACCGTTCTTGCTCTCATCAGAATATGCATCTGCGATCTCTTCATAATATTACATGTACCTTGATGCAGTCTACATATGCTTAATATATAAATGGAAGAAATGATTACGTGTTATTGTATATATGTACATTACATGGTATTCCTCTCCGAATCTTAGTCAGATATGTACATGTAGGCATGCATGTGTATGCTTCCATCATTTGTTGCTGTTGTAACAATTCATGTTTTTCCTTAGGGGAAGGGGGAGGGGGGTCTCATTGAGGCCTGTACATCGTCCTTGTACATCACTTTCTGAAAAGCACCCTAAACGGGGGTTAAAATGGCCCTAAACAGGGCAACCTGTCTGATATCTCTAAATTTTTTACCCTTACCACAGTTACCAGGGATTTTTTTCATGGTATTTTACACCTTATTCAAGGATTGCATCATCACCTCTGAGTTTGATACCCTTTTTCTTGATTTTTGCTGTCTTATATCCTAAACATGTAACCCGTGTTACACCTGCCTGATGCTGGAAAAGTAACCCTTTTTGGGGGGGGTTTTCATGTTCCGATGATGTACAGGCCTAAATGGGTGTGTTTATCAGGGCGACGCGTTATCTAGAAATTAGAAACGGATACTTGAGTTGCAAACACAAATTGCCTTCTCAACAGGTGGTCTCTCTGGATGTCATGTTTATCGTCGTGATTTGAGTTTTTGAAAATTGGCCCAAACTCGTTGCTTCTGCACAGCTGCAAAGTGCAGGATGACTATAGACACACACAACTCAAATCGTATTGTGTTTATTGCCACAACTTGAGTCACAGATCTGGGGGGTGTAACATAAAAAATACAATCAATCTTGCGATTGATATCAATCGTAAGTCTATGGCAAACCATGTACTAAAGAGTTACAATTGATCGTAAGATTGATTGTATATCTTTATGTTACACCCCCCAGGTCAAACCCCTATTTTGTTGAACTCAAGTCCACAACGCTAATCAGGTAAACAAGTCACTGTCATGTTTATCAAGGGTAATGGATAAGCTAGTTGGATACTCAGATGGCTTATATAGAAATTTAGTTACCCCGGTAAACACAACCAATGAGACATACCCTTCCCCCTTGATGTTTTTTTTATCCCCATTTTCTATAACTTGAATATTCTTTTTTCTTTGTTTCTTTACAGTACACTGTTATGGTATTCGTGGTCTTTATTGCTCTATTTGCCTGTGGAATTGCCGGATTTATTTTTGAAAAAGGAGTAAGTATGAGAAAAGTGCCAATTACAAGTAGCAAGTAGATTTATAAAGATAAAAGCCTGCATTTTTTAGAGAAACAGTCTTGCAAATATTCGTGCAATTTAAAAAAAAAAAGAATAAATAAGAATCCCTGGTATCAAAATCATACACAATTTTTGTATTGACTAAGATTGATGTTATTCACTATAAATCAGCCATTTGACAACTGTTGTATCTTCCCAACTTATACAACATTGTACTAGAAAAGTGGTTAGATGTGGAGATCCAAAATACAAGATTACACCCCCTCCCCCGACTTCTGGTAAATACTGGCTGTATATGAAGCATTCTGTATATCGAAGCTGTGCGATGTGTTTTTACTTTATTTTCAGATTTGTAAACACCGTTATTCTTATTCTTCAGAGTAAATTCACCCTTTTTATTTCTCATTTTGATCTAGCTTACATCCAGTTTCCGGAGTGGACTTGCAACTCACATCACTGACTACGGCTCCACTGAATCAGATGGACTGGACAAATATGTGGATAACCTTCAAGAAACTGTAAGTTGGTTTTCTCTGGGCTCTGTGTTGTCAGAGACATAGGGTTAGGGTTAGGCAGAGCTTGACACTACAGGCGCCTGCCGCCTGGACACATGGGCCTCTAAAATTTAGGTCTGGACCCCCCCAAATGGAACAATTTGAAAATAAGGCTTAGTTTGTGCTGCAGTATTACCTTGGCTCAGCTTGGATACCAATTTCGGAGCACACGGCATTCAAAGAATTTCTTCCTACCGTTGCCCATTAACACCGGGGTGGAGGGTGGCAAATATAGATTAATGTCTCGGAAAAAAGACTGCTGTCATGGAAAAAAGACTGGTGTCATGGTAGAGTTCGAGTCCACAAACCCCTGACCTTTACATCTTCAGTTGAGTGCCTAAACCTATTGACTACAACACCTGTACACAATGTACATGTATACCAGGATTTGTTTCTCACTGAAATCTGTTTGGATCCGAACCAGTCTATAACAACCTTTTTGTTTCTCCCAAGAGGTCATCATACAATTTTGACACTCCAGTACATGTACAAGGACACTTTCATGCATCATCAGACTCAAAAACAGTCACCCGACAAAAGAATAATCACCCATCTATGTGATAAGCGATACTTGCTTTTGAAAGCAGTTGGTCTGACTACCTTTGCATGTAGTGGATATACGGAGGGGTTACCAAGGCAAGGCCAAGGTCTTGAATTCCATGCATTTCTTTATTACCTAACTGATATTCTTGTATAACTGTGTTCAGAAGAGCGTTTCATGAAGAGTGTTGTCAGTGATTTTCACTGACAAAGTTGTTCTCAGTCAATCAGATGGAAGGATTTCAGGAGCTTATAACAGTTGTCAGTGAAAATCACTGACAAGACTATTCATGAAATACTCCCCAGGAGTTCTTTGATTATGTATGAATGTATTCAGTGTATTACTGTATACGCCATATATTTCGCATAGAGATATTTCCGCGATTTTGTACTAGGTGGGGAAGTTCGCAAGGGCTTAATTTCACAATACTTGTGATGTCATCATTACTGTAAATAGACATGTAATGAAGTTGAAATTTTCACGGAGGACGGACAAAATTCACAAAAATAAACCCACCATGAAATTAACCACTTATACAATAAGTTATGCAAAGTATTGATAGGCTCTCAAAGACTATTTTTGAAAATTTCTATGTTTTTAGCTGGTCAGTAGCAAGATACTGGCAAAACTGAGATGCTGTGAAGTTTGAATGTTTAACAAATGAAAGGCTTTGTTATTTTTGTTCTTGGTTCAGCGACATAAGACAACATTGATGTGCATCACACAGTGCCTGCATATGAGTTCTGTTTACACGACAAGCATGATGAATCACTGTGATTGTTTGTTGTGTGGAGAGTGGTCGGGGTTCAAGGGTTCTAGCACAGAGCAGAGTGTGGCTGTTATATTGCATTCCTGAAAAGATAGTTTTGTCTTCTATAAAGATTACATTTAGATTATACTTATTGATACAGTGCTGCTTTTAAAGTAGCCATTTAATTCATCGTCTCCTCTCTATTCCATGAAGCTGTTTTGTTGTGGAGGTACAAGCTACTTCCTCTGGCTCCAGGGGATCACACTTTCACTCAAAACCAGTTCTGGCTTACAGAGTGCTTAGATTGAGTAGGAGTTTGTGGATGCATCATGTAATGGAGGGGTGGGGTAGTCCTGAAAAGGTTCTGATAAGAACTGTTTAGGAAAGAAAGGCTCCATCTGTCCCATTATTTCTCAACTGATTGAGAATGCACATTGACATTGTCGGAGTTGAAGGTCACTGGCCCAAGATAAAAAATATTTATAGCCATTCTTTTGTTAAATGTGAAAGGCTGGGCTCTATGTGTATTAGGCAGAACTGGTTTTGAGTTTTCATGTGACCCCCTGGAGCTAGTTGAAGAAATTTGTATCTCTACAACAGAACAGCTTCATGGAGTAGAAAGAGTTCTGTTTGATGAACCATTACTGTACCTGATTCATAATTCCCTTTTCCTTTACCCCACTCAGCTGTTCTGCTGTGAAGGTACATGTACACACTAGTCTGTCTGATTCCAAGGAACCACCTAGTCCAGGGATCTTTGATACTGAAAATCAAAATATGTTCTGGCTGTCAGAGGGTTATATTCAGATTACATATAGATAGAGATTGGTTTTAGCAGGGATCCTGTAACTTTGTGGAGGCTTGCTTTAAAAAAAAATGTTGAATTTTGATGCCTGTGTTGTGTAAAGATCTTCAGAAGGATAAATAAACAACCAGGAATATAAGGGTTTTGAAATATAAGATGTTATTATCAAGATATCTGTCACTGAATTCCAGCATTTGCAAAACCATCCTGGGTACGCTTTTGTTTAACACTGCAGTCTGGGGTGTAAACAAGGTCTGGCATTTTGCGGTCACTTTTATACGTTCACTTTTTGTGAAGCACCATGATGATGCTTTTGAGCTGCATTTTCAGGGCTTTGCATTTACACAATATTGCATACACTGACAGCAGGTAGGGCCATGCAGCTCAGATTCGTAAAAGTTAGTCAATGGCTCTTAAGTGTCATTCAATTCCTTGTTCTTCCCTGTCCCTAACAGCTGTTCTACCATGGAGGTACAAACTACTCAAACTGGCTCCAAGGAAACCACCTGGTCCAAGGATCACACCAAAAGCCATACCAAGTTTTGACTTCGAAAAGAGCTACATTTAGATTATCCTTATTCATAGATGGAACACTGGTGTTTACATGAATCATTTCCGTTAGTGTCATTTAATTCCATCTTCTTTACTCCATTCAGCTGTTTTGCTGCGGTGGGGTGTTACAAATTATTCCAACTGGCTCCAGAGGATCACACTGAAAATCAAAAATCAGTTATGGCTTCAAAGCAGTATATTCTGTTTATATACGGTAGAACACTAGTCTATCGCAGATGTATTTTAATGCCTTGTTCTTTCCAACTATACAGCTCTTCTGTTGCGGAGGTACAAACTACTCCGACTGGCTCCAAGGAACAACCTGGTCCGAGGGTCACACGGATACTGTACCCGTGAGCTGCTGTAATAAGACCGTAGATGCACAGGTCTGTGATGACGCTACAGTCAAAGAAGGCGTTCAGATTAGCAACAATGGAACACTATATATATTTGACGAGGTAGGTAGTTTATTTGGTTTGGTATGGTATCTGAAACTGGCCTCAGTTCAATTCTGTGTATTTCATACTGAAAGGACATTGCTTTGCTTAAAGGGAAAGTCCACCCCAGAAGTTTCACTGTTTCAATAAAAGGAGATGAATTTGAACCGCATTTTAAAAAAGGAATGAGCAAAATCTGTCAGAGAATAAGAAAATTACTTTCATTTACATTTTCTAGTAAATTACTCTTGGCTCTGCAAATTGGCAACACTGATGACATCATATGCGAGCAGCTCTCCATTCACTTTGTACATGAAATTTCACATTTTCTCAATTTTCTTGGAAGTTACACATTTTCTCACCCCATAGTCAAAGTACGTTATGTAAAAAGCAATTCTTCTGAACATACATTGACTATGGGGTGAGAAAATGTGTAACTTCCAAGAAAATTGAGAAAATGTGAAATTTCATGTACAAAGTGAATGGAGAGCTGCTCGCATATGATGTCATCAGTTTTGCCAAATGCCGATTTTGCTCATTTCTTTTTTAAAACGCTGTTCAAATTTAACTCCTTTTATTGAAACAGTGAAACTTTTGAGGTGGACTTTGCCTTTAATAGCTGCAGGAATGACAGCAACACTGCACCTAGAAACATAATACTAGCCGCATTAGTTAGACATGCATTGTATAGCAAGCAAATAATCACCGTTGGTGAAGGTGATGGACAAACTATCACTTGCAAGGCGATCTTGATGTAGCTATCTTTCCAAAGCGAAGCTGAGGAAAGATAGCGTGTACATCCAGATCGCCGAGGAAGTGATAGTTTGTCTCGTCACCTGTAACCAAAAGGTGATTATTTGCTTTATATTCCTCATCTGTAATCATTCTAGAAAGAAAATGAACTACCCTGTAATAACGTTAGATTCATTTCTCTACGAGAAGTACGTACACGTACACGTCACAAATGGAAAAATGGAACAAAAAATCAGAGTGGCAATGCACTTTTATTTCGCGCATTCTAAAAATAACTGATAACGCGTTGTGACACTATAGACTGAAGTGATCAGCGAAACACAAAAGTTCCATCACTGCGAGTTGACGAATTTTTCTTATCGGGTGATGATTGATGGGGAAACTACACTTAATCACATGATTGAGTTTTGACCAATCATACAGCAAGATTCTTAGTATGTGGAATATAAATAAGAATACAAATTTCACTTCATTCAAAGGTTCAAAGGGTTATGTGAATGTGCAAATACAAATGTTACTGTTAGGTACAGACACTGGAAAAGGGTGATTCTCTGGATGTAAATATTACAAGGTGAGAGGGTTATTGGCTTGCTCAAGCCTTGTAAGAGGATATTGATGTCAGCTGTGGAAAGACCAGTAATTATCCTTTCGTTTTTCAGGAATGCCGGTTGGCACAGTCATTCGTTTGCCAAACATGCTGATCAGCACATAACAATATGCACAAACTGGTATAAGGATTGCTCTGTTCAAAATAAAAGCTTTGCAAAATTATCAATTTCCAGCCTTGATTAGTTGCATGAAAACCCTTTAGACACCCTGTGTAGCTTAAAGGAGAATGAAACCCTGGGAAAAATAAATTATAATGAAAAGAGAGAATAGACAGAAGCAATTTTTTAAAGGTAGGAGATCCTTTTTGCAAAATCTTCGAAAATCCATACAACTTGGCAGGAGTTTAGGATATGCCCGTCTGATACTGATTATTTAATCTTACGGTCATACAGAAATGAAAATCTGGCTACCATCCTTGAATAAGCAAGTCGAATCAGCTCACCGGCAGAAGCGAAGCCAGCTACATGTAGCTAGCTAGCTCAGCCGCGTGCAGCTTGCGGCCACCACACGTACTGCATAATAGCAGTGCTGTACTGTATGTAACGTGAATCCTTACGTTGTGCGCTATCTCGAAAAAAAATCTGCAAAAATTTTCGGTCTGAAAGAAATACAGAGTTATCAAAAATGTTAAACATTCATTTAATTAGCCATGTACAATCCATTTTTCTTTCACAGAAGTTTTTAACAATCATTCTCTTATAATTGAACACATATTCACACATCTTAATATTTTAGAGCTGCAAATGGGAACTCCTACCTTTAAAAGTTCCATCAGATTCGGTTACGAAATGAGAAAGTTATGAAAGTTTGAAAAGTCTTGATTTACTTTCTGTAGTGATCCTCAAACTGGCAATGTTGCTTCAAAATGGCAGGTTTTTGTGGAAAATTCTTGATATGTATTGTACACAAAATTTCATATTTTCTCCATTATCTCTCAAGGTGCAGCCTGTAGCTCAAGAATATCATGGGACATTGTACTTGACACAATATGTGTTGAGTTCACAAAGAGACAAGCAGCATCTTTAGAGATAATGGAGAAAATATGAAATTTTGTGTACAAAACATGTTGAGAGTTGTCCTTCTAAATCTGCCATTTTGAAGCAACAGTGCCAATTTGAAGATTACTCTAGAAAGTACATCAAGACTTTTCAAACTTTCATTACTTTCTCATTTCGTAACTGACTTTAATGGAACTTTTTGGAAATTGCTTCTCTCTATCCTCTCTTTTCATTAAAATTGATTTTTCCCCAGGGTTTTAGTTCCCTTTAAAGTGCTGATAATATTCTCTCCCTTGAGAAATACCGATTTGCACAGGAAAATCTTCATGTGGCCTATATATGAAAGGAGTTAATTCAGATATACATGCTTTGATGTATGCCAGGACTTCGTCATCTCTGCTTATTAGTGGATCCAGGCTTTTGTGATATGGAAGAGGGCACAGTTTTGAGAGGAATATCTGATGAGGCAAAACAAAATAACAACAAAAATTAAAAGAACCATTATCTTATGTTGGAATGTACATGTAGTAGTTTACAGGATAAGAGAGAAAACATGCTAATGAAAATGGGTGCATTGTTATATACATGTAAGATATAATGGGGTTATTAAGGGGGGGGGGGCAAGGGATGGTCATGACCCAGCCCTATAAACCTGCTATTGACTAGGCAGTATACCTTTGCTTCACTCATTCTGAACTTTTTGCTATGTCTTCATTGCCTCCCCAGGGTTGCTCAGCTAAAGTGACATCTTTCCTTAGCAGTAAGATGGGCATCATTGCCGGCAGTGCTCTAGCATTTGGGGCATTCCAGGTAAGAGCAAATTCCTTTATTAGACAGATAGACAAACAGATCCATGGACAGACAGGCAGACAAGGATATCGATATACATCCAGTTAAAATGACAGACAGACACGAGATTGTTCAGTTACATGTAAAGAGGTATTTTTCTTAATAGTAAAATGGGCATCATCACTGGCAGTGCTCTAGCCATTGAAGCAGTTTAGGTGAGGTCAAAGTCACTTTAAGAGCAGACCGATTAAGACAGGCAGATTGACAGACAGATTAACTGGCAGACATATTGTCAGGCGGATTGACAGACAGACAGATTGACATACAGATTGACATACAGATTGACAAGCAGACAGATTTACAGACAGACAAAATGACAGACAGACAGGATTGGCGGACATGCAAATTATCAGGCAGGCAGATGGACAGAAAGACAAATTGACAGACAGACATATTGACAGTCAAATTGACAGACAGATTGACAGACATAAAGATTGACAATCAGATTAGCAGGTGGACAGATGGACAGGCAGACACTTTGACAGATATATTTGACAGAATGAAAGCAGTCAGATTGATAGGCAGACAGATTGACAGACAGACAAATTGATAGACAGAATGGCAGACAGTCAAGATAGCAGTGTGGTAGAAAGATGGTAAAGGTTGATAGACTGATCAAAAGGACAGACAGACAAAAAAATGAATGATTGACAGATATACAGACAGAGATGCCAGGCAAGTACACAGAAAGTTATTAGAAAAGGAATGCTGACATATAGGCATTTGTAGGCAAACAATATGGGTATAAACAGACAAATAATCTGGCAGAAAGAGAGACCAAAAGACTGATGATCATACAGACAGAAAGATGTACTAAAAGACTGATTGACGAGTAGAAATAGACAGAAAAATAATCTGTTTCTTTTTTTTTTCTCCCCATGTTCTTTTTGCAGTTAATTGGAATCGTGCTATCCTGCTGCCTTGCCAAAATGATTAATGCCAACAAGTACGAGATGATGTGAGGACATCGACCAACTCATGCAATTTCTAAAGCTATTTCAAGATCTAAAACACTGCAGTATCTTCAACTATAGACTTTTTACTGATACATTTCCCATGTATGTCGCTGCCATGATTTTATTTGTTAAGAAATTGATGTCAGAAGTTAGTATTCATAAAAAGTGTTCTAACTTTTGATAGTCCAGGTTAAAAGCCTGGCTGAGAGGGTTGAGTAAGTTCGCTTTAATAAGTATAGAGCGCCAAGTGTTGCCCTCGTACAAATCACATTAATCCTGCAAATAAATGAAGTAATGAGAAAATTATGCCATTCTGAAATTGTTATTATCATTTTTTTTTTAATATTTTCTTTCCATGCCTACATACATTTCTTAGTCTTTTTTGTTTCAGACTTACTGTAATTTGTATGGTTTACACTTTGCCTTTCACAAATAATCGGATTAAGCTCGACCGGGTTTAACTGAGTCCTCCTTTATAATGATTATAAATGTACAGATACCTCTATGAACTGCTAGCCACAAGAATGTCATATAGTTTTAGGGTGATAGTAATAATTACAAAAATTGGAATACAGTATATTGAAAGTTGTTTAGTTAGTTGTATGAAGGAAATAGGTGATATAATGAGGCTTATAGTCAAGTTTTGGTCAGGATATTTAACCACAAAATGTGCAATTGTACAGATTTGAACATTATAAGAGCTCCCACCCCCTATTGAATCACATGGACTATCAGGTTTGGGTTCCTTTGTTATTTCTTGAATGCATTTCTTATCCTTTGAGAAACATGGAAAGAAGCATTTTATGATTCAGATACAAAATTTTGTTGATGATTAATGTTTGAGAGCCAATAGGGCCATGGCTATTATTCCAGCTTAGTCTGATATGTTTACCGGTACGTTATCAAAATCAAGTACCTTTAATGTAGATTACTTTTTTTTCTATATATACTTTTTAATAACAAATGTGAATAGTGCTGAGATCTTTATTTTCGAGAAAATTAGCATTATCAGAGGGAATGATGAGATTTTTATTCTTATGTTTACCAGCTGTATACCTGTATGTTTAACTGCCTTTTATTTCATCTATACGTTGGCATTGTTTTTAGGTGCTTGCAATATGCGCATTGCAGGGTATCAAATTAAGTTGATGAAGGATGTGCACTTTAGATGACTCAAGGTCTTTTTATATATTTATTTCAGTAAAGGCTGACATAGAATAGCAGTAATAGACCATTAAAGATTCGGCACACCTCTTGTATTAGATATTGTATATTAGATCATATCGCATTTTAAGTAGCTTGTATTCATTTTTATGCGAGTTGGTGCATCTATTGTACAGGAGAACTCCTATCATGTAAAGCCTTTAGAGGTCCTTCTAGTTATCACATGTGCACAAGAAGCGACTTGAATGTTTCAGAACCAAAAGGACGATAAAGCTTGATCACTTTGTAAAGCTTTTACTCTTCCTTTAGCTGTCTATTCATCAAATTTACAAATATTCAGTCAAACTTTTTGCAGAATTTGATTGTTAAGAGTTAAGGCAAATGTTCTGATGAAATATAGCTAGATTAAGAGGATAACTAGTAGAGTTATATTCTCTTCTCCTTGAATCTCAATTACGAGGAAGTCCTTTCTGTGGTATGTTTATTAGGAAGTGTAGTGAAACATAGTGGCACGAAGACACGTAAAGAACATAAAATCCATACTGCTGAATTTCGGATCAAGTCACTAAGAATAGCTTCTTGTTGTTTGATAGCATTTCATTGGAAAAGTTTTGCCAAATACTGTCTTTTAACACAGCTGTGGTCACTAAAGTTCATCAAAAAGGAGATTTGAAGTGACCCTTTTTTTCAGTATAGAAGTGAGCTTTGTGTCTCTAAAAGCTGATTTTGTGTCACTTTTTAAAACCCATCAATAAAACTGCTTTATCAGAAGCTTGCCGGCTAATACTGCCTAGCCAGCGTGTACAGTTTATCAGCTATTTGATGTGAAAATTATCTGTGTCACAAACATTTGCGTGCTCTAGTATCTCTGTCACAGGTTGCTGCCATTAGAAGTGTTATGGGGGGTGTTTCTCAAAGGTTTAAGTTTGACTTAAAGTCATATGTAAGTACCAAATCGTTTGTAACTTTTTACCCAAAGAGTGACTTTCTGAAACAGACTTAGCCCAGCCAACGTGAATCAGACTCATTTGGACTTGGCAAAATTACATGTGAGTTTGACTAGCTTTATAAAGTGTGATCTTTGTGAAACACCCCCTGACATACATGTATATGCTACAATAATTTCTTCACTGCTATAGGGAATGGGTAAAGTTGCTTTTGGATTTCAGGTTGGGCCAAGGTTTGTAGGTAAGGTGAGAATTAGGGTTTGGTGTTAGGTCCAGACTTGAAGTGTAGAATTTGGTCAGAGTTCACTATTTAGTAGAGGTGTCCTGCTCTAGTGGATATATGTCAGTGAACTGTGGATCCGTGGTCTGAGTTTGAATCCTGCCGCAGCACCAATGTCCTTTGGCAAGATATCAATCTACATTTGCCACTCTTCCTACGTGGGCACCCGGTAGCATGCAAAAATCATTGTGATTTGTTTAGCATTGTGAGCGCCTGCAAAAGGCACCTGGCTGGAATGCTCCCAGGGAGTGGAGAAGGTGCATACATTGTGTGCGGGCAAGCCTGAATCCGATGACCTGGGGTAATAATGTTTCTGCAAAGCGCTTAGAGACATCAGAGAGATGTATAAGGCGCTATAAAAATCCAGAATATCATTACTATTATTATTATTCATCGCCGAGCAGTTGTCACCAGAGCATATATGCCATACTCCTCATTAAATCCATGATATTTGTATTCATTATTGCTGCTAGTATTGAGTAATTCTGTATGTTTTTTTTCATAGTAGTCTGTCATTTTAAAAGATACTTCTTCTTTTCAAATGATATATCAAAAGGATGCTGTAATTTGGGAAGGTGCTCTATGGAAATTTCATTATGCTTGTCATTGAGTAACATGCCTAATAACTCATTAAAAGATATGTATGAAATGTGATGTTTGATTTTAGGCATTAGTCTCTTGTAGCTTAGGTTTATTAGTATTTAGAGGTTAGAGTCATTGTACTTAAAGTAACTTAATGAATATTGTTGACTATTTCTAATCTGCTAATACTTTGAAATGGAATTGAAATGATAACTCCAAAGTATTCTTTAAAATATTGTGTCTTGTACCTTTTATCATAATTGGTTCCCTATCTCCTCTTTTTGTCTGTCTGTCTGTCCATCTGTCTCTCTCTCTCTCTCTCTCTCTCTCTCTCCTTTCTTTTACTCCTCTTTCATTTGTTTCTGCTATTCCCTGATTTTTTCTTTCTTTGTCCTTTTCTAACACGTACATGTATCTATCCTTCTTTCTCCTTTAATTTTCATTGAGCACTTTTAGAATTTCAGTTTTGTTTCCTGTTGTAAAAAAATGATATAATATGATGTGAAGAAGCTTGGAGATTTGAGAATGTGCAGAACATATGCAGAGAATGCAATATCTTGGTACACTACAAGAACCATATGCAATTAGAAAAGAAAAGATGATTATGACATATCACAAGGATGAAATAGGATTTATGCAAAAATCTCCCAATTGACTACAAAGTTGGGTCATAGAATGTATTTTTCTTCTGCCTGCTTTTAGTAGGGAAGAATTTAAATTGCAAATGTGTGATTTAGTAGTGGGCAATGATCCCACAATTTTCGGTATCAGATTTACATCATAGTGTCAAATACTTCAAAATGATACACTTTAATATCAATAGAGTGTAAAATTTATTAGCTACACATATGTGTGGATATCTTTATTTTGTGAAAGCCATATATGAAAATCAATTTCTATTTCCTGTGCTAGGAGAAATAACTTGTACTAATATGATTATGATCACTATCAGCATTTCATGAAAGAATAAAGATGTTCAGTTTAAACAATTAAACTACATTTATCTCTGCCAGTAACTTATGATTTTTTTGTTAACAATATGGAGAAAAAAAATGTAACTATGTACAATGTAACAAATATATAAATGCTATTATTAATTGCATGCTATGCACAGAACGCGCATCTCATATACTCTCATCTGGCTGAATGCTCTTTTCATCTTTATTGCACGCGCTTGCACAATCTATATACATGTATGAAAAATTATCAAAAATGTTATATTATATAGCCATTAGTTTAGACAAATAATCCGGTTATGTAGATATGATAGTTGATGTTTTGTGAAATTGTGTACTAAGAAAGGGATATATATTCTGTTTCTACTGTAAAATAAGGTCTCCACCAGCTTTTCGAATGAATTTAAAGATAACTATATTTATGGCATATTAAACTTCTCCATATATGCTATGTGTTATACACAATTGTTATTTATATACACTATATACATTGTCAGTTCAAGTTGAATACTATGTTTCAAAGCACCTATATTGTTTATTGATTGATACTTTCATTGATTTCACTTTCTGCAATGGCATTCATCGTGTAACCACAGGGGCTTTAGTATTCTTTCATTACTGTCTTTTCACTTCTTTTTTTCATCATAGTAAATAATTAAAATCTAAATGACCCAAATAACCTGAAAAATGTAAGAAATCTGAATTCCATATATGCCAATACTTCTTCTAGTGAAAGCACTGATGTATGTAAGAGGAGGAGAAAAAAAAAAATAAGAAAAATCTACATAATTTTTGAAAATGTAAATTTTTACTAATGTGGTGTATGAATTTATCTTTGCAAGATTTTTTCAGCAGAAGAATGTAATGATGTTTTAACCCACCATTATTATTTCCTCTTGTAAAAATAAATTTTCATCTCTTTTAGAACCCCAATAGTAATAGTAACCCAAGTGATTCTACTAAGAGCCCCTACAAACCATTATTAATATGAAATGGTGCCTTGATTTAACTCATCTTGAAATCTGGCAAAGAGTTTGCATTCATTCATTCTGACTTTAAAAAACAAGTCATGGGGGCAGGTATATTTGTATCAACAACAACAACAACAAAGAAGTGATCACACAATTAGATGAATAGATGAATGAACAAATGAAGAAGTAAGTGAATGAATGAATAGGTAAATGAATAAAGTAAAAGTAATTGTTACAGAACCCCTCCCCCCATTCCTTAATTTTCCCCTCATGCCTACATTGATTACCTTTTGTAATTGGTAATGCACAATGAAAATCTTTAATGTCAATGTGTCTTATTTATGAATATTTCACTTTTCATGTAACAAAGGGTTGTTTAAAGTTTTGAATAATTTTCCTATCTGCTTTTATTATGCCATGTCTGTCAGTGTGAAAATAAATGCTATTGTGAAAAAAAGAGAATTTGTTTTCACTGCATGATATATGTCTGTTCAATGACCAAAAATAGAGGAAAGATGAGTGCATGAAAATGACATTGGTGACGATGGTGATGGTATGATGATGATCAGTGCCGTAGCCAGAGTTTTGGGGGGGCACATAGCTGAATATTGATCGCCGTCCTGGGGAGGGGTCTAAGGGGAGGGGGTGCCTCCCTCCCCTTTGGAAAATTTTTGCTTATATAAGACGGCTAAGATGCAAAATGGTGAACATTCTGACATAGATTCTCTGTCATCTGGATATATTTTCGTAACAAAATTTCAACAGAAACTTTGGAAATTGCCCCCCCCCCCTTGGCTACATGCCTGATGATGATGATGATGATGATGATGATGATGATGCATGATAATGATTAGGCCTACAAAATATATGAAAAAAAGATAAAGTCAAGTTATCTTGGTCACACCATGATAAGGGGTGGCGCCAGGGTATTTTCAATGGGGGGGGGGGGGGGGGGAGGGGCAAGATGATGCAAAAGTAAATTTATTGACGTTTTGAATGAACAAATAGGGTTATTATATGGTTGCAAGCCCCAGGCCTCTCTTTTCCCACCCTCTTCTTTCCTCTTCCTCCCCTTTTTCTACTTTTTCTTCTCTTTTTTTTTTTTTTTTTCGTTTTTTTTCTCCTCATTTTTTTTTTTTTTTAATCACTTGAAAAATCATGGGGGGGGGGGGGGGTAGTGCCGCCCCTGCCATGATATGAAGTAAATCTTTCATCTTCTGGTACCGGGAATGAAATGAGAAGAATATAATACCCACTATTAATTTATAATTATTAGCTCGACACTACTGATTTTTAGCCTGACTCCCGGGCAATATAAAAAAATTCCCTATTCCTTGAAAATAAATCATTAATCACTATATGACTTGTGCATAGAATGATTTGAAAAATCAAAATATCAATTACTGAGTTTCCTAATTGGAGGATAAAAAATGTACTGGATGACTGTAATTAAAAAGGATCTCGGAAGCTTTTAACAATTGGACTTTGAAGCAAGACTAGCATCTGAAGCCAAAGCGTGTGGTCAGTTTTACTTTTAGAGCAAAATTTCAATATTATTGGAAGTTTCCATTGCTTTCTGAGAAAAAGGATCAGCATTTTCATTTCTTGGAGTGTACCCATATTTCATAGGTATATTTAACCACACAACACGCCGAATAAATGAATAACTGAGACGAAACCTTGGAATCCTTATGAAAATTGTTACGACCAGTCCCATCTATTGATTTTAGCGCGGGTGATCATTGGTGATCATATCCAACTTTGATTTCCGCATTTCTAATCCTTTACTTTTACCATGAATAAAGTTTATAAGAGCAGCAAAATTAAGGTGAGTCAATAAACCTGTAATCTTTATTAATAATCTTACTTAGATCGACAGCATTCTGAATAAACTTGTATGATAAATTTCTAAGTTGTATGCCACTGGCACTGAGTATTGATTGTCATTTTACTAATTTAATAGTTAGTATTTGATTGTAAAACTGTTCTAAATAATCTTGAGTAACTGTCATTGTTAAACGTAACAGATGATTTAGAAAATAAAATATTTAGTTTGATTTTGAAAAATCAAATGAAGCAATGAGCTTTGTCACTCAATTTTATTGGAGAATGTAACAGTGTAAAAATGGTTTAAATTTTTTTTTTTTAATCTTTAGACTAATTCAAGAAGCGTATGTTGGTATTAAACATATGCACTGATCACAGGCAAAGCTGGTGTGATATGCTAGTGTCAGTGAAGGCAATTTGTACTCCTTCTATTCTTATTCTCCCCTTTCTAACAAGATTACAGTGTTAAAGGAAGGCTACTGCATCCCTACCAAGCCCAATGATAAGGGAGAAACTTGTTTCCATGCCGATAGGAGCATCACTCTGGTGGAGACCAAAGAACATAAAGTGCTTGTTGATACTGGAGGACCATGGGACAGACAGTACATTATTGATGGTGAGATAGTGCAGCCATGGATCCAGGATTTTGAAATGGAGGGGAGCGCAAATGGCAAATTTGAAAATAGAGGGGGAGCAGATGACAGTTTTCTTAGATATAGCTATATTAACATGTATGTTCAATGTGTGATTCTCAAAAAAATAGAGGGGCGCGGGCCTCTTGCGGCCCTGCCTGGACCCGCTACTGTAGCGACTGAGGTATAGAATCCTCATGGTTCAAGTCATGTAGATCGAGACTGCAAGACTCACGTCAGTGAAAGCATGAGCTCAATACAGATAAAAGAAAAAAAAAATTGACAAACAACAAAACAAGAAAGAATCAGTAAAAACTTACACTTTTTTGCTATTCTTAGAAAGGTAGCTTGAAATACCTCTTCAGGCGAAGACTTCCTTTTGCGACAGCCACCCAAATTTAGGGATACGACTTGGAATGATATTCTAGAGTCTAGATCTACATCTATAACTAATTTAGATGGTCTGTAGCACCCATAAAAATCCTATGAATATCACAATATGGTTTATTTCGTCAAAATTAATGTCAAAATTAAAAGCTTACCTGAGCTGTGATACCGTGCATTTCACATAGACCTCAGTTTATTTAGTCAGAAAAGAAAGAGCAATGCATCCTCGGAGTTTGACTAATCCGGACTTCCGGCTTCCGGCTTATAATCATTAGGAGACCCTTCACTTTCAGCGATCTCTCGCTAGCGCAGTCGGTAAGGTGTCGGTCTTGAGAAGTGAATGGTCTGATGGTACAGTACAGGTTCGAGTCTCGTCAGGTACGGTAAGTCAAGAAACAAATGAAAGAGAATCACTTAAGAAGAAAGGTGAAACTGAAGAGATTATTTTTTACTTAGAAAATTTGAGTGGCTGTCGCAAGAGGAAGCTTTTCCCCTATTCAGTTTTGATGGTTCCTTTCAAGTGATGTAAGCAAAAGTAAAGGCTTGTTCAGATATGAGGCGGAAACCACGTTTTTTTTTTAAAGCGCATTTTTGGTGTACAAAATGAATGGATGTGACACAATAAAAGATTGCGCTCAAAATGTCGAACACACATTTACTTGCGTGTTACACAATGTGCTTAAAACCTTTGCAGAAAAGCACCCTCTTCATATGTGAACATGCCTGAACTGATTTTGTAAATTTTATATGATTTCCTACAATGAGAGTCACTGCATTGAGATTATTAAAGATTGTTGATTATCTTACCTGACAGTGTATAACAGGGTGAAGTCCCAGCCTCCTGATGATGAATTTCCCCCCATCCAGATATTAAGTTTGTTGTACTTGTGCTTATCACAATATGATTTTTTAGTTTCAATTTACCATATTGCTTCACTATAATTTCCTTCAGTGAAAGTGACCCAGTAGAATCATTGTAATGAAATGAGATTTCTGTGATTGAAGTATCTAGCTAATTTGTTAAATATTGTTAATGGAGATTTAGATCTTGAGCATTTTACTGTCATGAAAATTAGTATTGAATTTTATTTTGCTTTTTTATTTTGTTTGTTTTATTAGTTCTTGAGTGGATTCTTCTTCATAGTCTTAGCTTCAGCTTCTGAGAGATAATTTTCTGTCTGTATCTCATTTTCTTTGTAGCCTTTACAGAGCTAGGAGTTGGTTTGGATGAGGTCGATCATGTGATTGGAACACATGGGCATTCAGATCACATCGGAAACCTGAATCTCTTTCCTGATGCTACACTCATCGCTGGATGGGACATTTGTCAAAGGGACCTCTATACTTGCCATCCATTTTCAGAGGTAAGTGTAATTGAAGTGGAGGGAGGAGCAGAATCACACAGGGGAGCATTGGTATGGCGAGCTTTGCAAATTTATGTGGCTGTTGAGGATATTTGAGGATAGAAATCACTAGTTCAAGTTCAAGTTCAAGTTTATTGGTTTCCTTTCTTCACATATATACATTGGTACAAACAGGACATTAAGTGAGTAACATGGTAAATTTTAACAAAGGAAATAATAACAAAATAACATAATTATTAAAGAAAACAAAATAAGTCAGTATAGATGACACATCTTATCATTAACAAATTAAGTGTTACAAAGTAAAGTTCATAACCTGTTACTAATATTAAAGTCATGAAAGAAAGGAGGAGACCTTAAAGAAGCTGGGCTTGTTAACGCAAGGTCCCCAAAGAGAAAATAATATATACTTGAATGTTTACTTGCTTTAAGACATCTAAACAAAATAAGCTAACGTATATTTACATTAAGGTTAAAATAAAAATATCTACAAAAGGGATAGAGTTGAAAGCTGGAAAGAGGAAATATATACAAGATGGAGAAGGAAACAGTAAGTGTGGGGGGGGCAAAAAGAAAACATGTGAAAGAAGAGGGTTTCAAGGATAGGGAAAGAATGTTGGAGAAAAAGAAACACAAAAGAAGAAACAAATCAAAACAAGAGTGCAAGTTGGTTCAGAAATTATTGTTAAGGGCCAGCCTGTGAGAGAAAGAGGGGAATATAGGCATGATTAAATATTTTCAGCATAGTTACTCAATAAATGTAATTTAAGTTTGCGTTTAAAAACAGAGATACTGACAGAAGAAGTTACATTAATAGGAAGTGAATTCCAATACTTGGGACCAGTACAAGTTAATGTGTTCAAGGCAAAGGTAGTTCTGACACGTGGAATGTGAAGTGCAGTTGCCTGTCTCGTATTATATCTATGAAACTCATTATTCTTTCTAAAAATTTGTACCAACACACTCGGGAGAGTACCATTTTCAAAATCATACATGATTGAGCCTAACTGTAAGAAGTAAATATCTTCTTGCTTTAATAGTTTATTACTATAAAACAAAGCATTTGTATGAGCACGATAATTTACATTAAAAACAATTCTAACCACCCTTTTTTGAGCGATGTGTATCTTATCTAGCTGCATTTTTAATGACTTCCCCCATGCCAACACTCCATAATTAAGATAAGGCAAAATTAATGTGGAGTATAAAATAAGCAAAATTTCTTGTGGAACAAATGAACTTAATTTATAGATTACACCAGTATTTTTAGATATAGTTTTACAAATATTACTACAATGGGTTGCCCAACTCAGCTTCTCATCAATATGTAGTCCAAGAAACCTGGTGGAGCTTACTTTCACAATATTGACATCATCAAAAATTACATCTCCAGGTAAGTCTCTTACAGAATTACTGAAAAACATATAGTTGGTCTTTTGGTCTTTTTTACTACAATAAACAAATTCTTGGAAAATATTTGCTTACTGCACCCTAGGATTATAAAATATCTCATTTCCATCCCATTTCAATTGGATCTCAAATTCAAATTCAAATTCAAATAAAAACATTTATTTTCTTCTACTGGATTTGCAGGAGTTAACAATCATGTTTTCCGATTGTATACACTTTATATATGGTAACATAAATATCTTACAATAACATAAATCATGGAAGAAGGCGAGGTCCCTAAAAAAGTGAGTGCTTGTGGCGGGCTCACCTGAAAAATCATCTTGATCAAGTGAAATTCTCAGATTTTTTTTTTTATCATTCCGCTTGCTCCTCCGTCCCATACACCACATCAGTCATAGAACACCACATACCTATTATCAGCGATTTCCCCTGTCTGGACCTACATGGGTGCAAGGTTACATGTATCTAATATAACCTTGCATTTGTGTAAGTGGGGTAGGATGATGCAAGTTAGTGCTAATTGTAGTGGATGTGCCGTGGTCGAGTGGTCAAAGGCGCTTGACTGGAGACGTGAAGGTCGGGGGTTCGATCCCCGCGGTACGGCACTTATGCCCTTGAGCAAGGCATTTTATCTACATTGCTCTTTTATCGTACATCAAATAAATGAAAATGCTATAGGCATTATTGATACCAATGTGTGCATGTGTTAAAAAAAAAAAAAAAAAAAAAAGTTAGTGCTAATCTGCAAAGGTCCCATTTCATTAAAGTTCGTATGGGCACATATTCCTACCTGTATTCCACACCTTTTTTTCCAGATCAGAATTTTTAGTTTGTGTGTATGTTGGGGCCCTGCTTGAATTCCAAAATTTTAAAGGACCAACAGTTGAAATTTAGGGGCCTAACTATGGGTAAAGACTACTTTGGGCACAAGAAATACACATTTTATGATTTCACAAGTCTAGACTACAATGTACCTGCCTTCTCTCTCAGTTTTTAGCATTTAGAATATTTCTCATATATCCATATTATTCCATGTATGAATTTCTTATTATTGACCACTTTATTTGCATTTCTGAAATCAGTCTCTTGAACTACAGTCTTTCTCCTTCAACATTTTTTCCAACCTTTGTTATCAGATTGTTAAGTCATGCCTGCATTGTATCTTTCTACTTAGGGCAAATCCTATGTGATAAAGCCTGAATTGGTTGTCATGCCAACCCCAGGCCACACCCATAATGATGTCAGTCTCATCGTGCATGATGGAGATAAGACAGTTGTCATTGCAGGTTTGTGGCATTCTCAGTGTTTTTATTCTTTCGTTATTAGAAAGGAATGATTCATTCTTGCTTTTTACTGTGATGAGTGCAAGACCAAGAGCTTACCAGTAGGTGTGTGTCTCTCTCTTTAAAACTTAACCAAATTATTTATCATGTCATTCATATTGAACTGAGATAAAAATCCAGTGAGCCTCCGTAAACTGCTCTCACCTGTAATCCTTTTTATTTTTTCTTCACCAACCTTTGTCATCTGGATGCTGCTAGTTATCAATTGTGTTATAAAGCCTTAGTCAAAGTCATCAAAAAGATTGTGCAATGTAAATACTAAATATGCCCAGATGCTGGAAAGTGACAGGAATTGGTAATTTCCAGACATTTTGGAGTGAAATATTTGTTGTCCATGTTTAGGAAGGGCATGCAGCAATGTGAGTTTGAAACTTGATGCGTTTGATAATATTTCCAGCAATTTTTATATTGAATCATTGATTATATAGCATTGTGAAAAAGTAGATAAATGTAGATAGCAAATACGCAGTGTTCAGAGGTCTTTGTTCCTAATATGCTTTTAACAGTGGCGGAATTTTGCTTAACCCCAGGAAATAGATAGAGTTAAGGCCCCCCCCCCCCCCCTTCCCCCACCTCCCAGCCTCGCCTATTTCTCAGGGTTAAAGTGATTACACAATGGTAAAAGTTTTTTTGATATATGATCGAGAATAGAATTCTAAGAAGAATAACATTAAAAATTTGATGATTTTCAATCGAAATCAATGCATTTTGGCTAATTTTCTCATAAAAAGTCAAGAGTTGACCAAAAAATTTGAGTTTGAGGTATGACGTCAAAGTGGGTACCCAGCTTCGCGCATTGCACTTATACTGCGCGCTAGGCTGTACAATATGTATTATACCTTGCGCGCATTTTACTAGAATTGCGCGACATGGTACCCACTTTGACGTCATTTTGACGTAAAAGTGGGTACCCAGTTGAAACTGGGTCACAGCTGAGGGGTCAAAAATATCCTGAAATCTTACCACATTTGGGGGTTTCCTTGGCAACACGACTTTTAAAAAAACTTTAGGCAGATGATTTTCTGCTAATGAAATCATGCTCTTTTAAATGAAATAATATTGTTTCAGCATTGGGTACCCCCTTTAAGCTTAGCTCACTTTGTGTTCACACTAAATTTTACTGGAGTGGACAAGCCCCAAAGATAGTACGGTATCATCTGGCCCTGGAAAAAAGCAGGGCATTTGTGGTGTTAGCACCATGGGTTAGGCTGATAGTACGGGACTAAAAATCTGTGTGTGAAAAGCAAAATTAGTAGTGCAGGGTTAAGAATAGTACAGGGTTTAGAATAGGGGCTAAAGCCTGCCGCGCACTATACGATCCGACTGCGACCCGATATTTAAACAAATGGCATTTAGCATTAAATATGAAAGTTTAAACGAGTAAAGTTATCTTATGTGAAGTTCAGAAAAATTATTTGGTTGACTGCAAGCCTTGTGGTCAGAGTAAGGGCCGAATCGGCTTCAAATTGTAGCCGATCGCAAGATTGCTATGACATCACTATGATTTGGAATAGAGTTTGATTTTATTCCTACAGGAAGACTCGCAATAGCCCGGAATTTCCGTTTTTGTATTCATACGACTATTCGAAACTTTGATCAGTAAGATTTTGCATGTTTGAATGTTCATATCAAATGCTATAACAAATTTTTTCCAAAATCGGATCGCGGATGGATCATATCATGTGCTGAAGAAACCATGTGTAAAAAGGACAAAAGAGTATAACACTGCCTCACTCCTTCCCATCCCCCAAATAATTACATGTAAATTGTGTCTGGACCATTTCTTTCACAGGGGATTTGTTTGAGAGCGAGAATGACATCAGTGATCCCTCATTATGGAGAGACTGCAGTGAAGACACACAAACTCAGGAGATAAACAGAAGGAAAATACTAGACATTGCAGATATCATCGTGCCAGGGCATGGGCCAGCATTTCATGTGAAAGAGAGCTATCGGACTAAACCCAAAGTGAAATAAAATGAAGTGAAGATCCGCTGACTTGGGAGATTCACAGAAGGTGTTATTATTATCATTATTATTACCATTATTATTATTATTATTTTTTTTTTTTTTGGTGTCACCTGTGCCTGGGAGGCGAAAAGCGAACTGAATCACTGTAACCCGCGGGTCTCTCCTCCAGATATAACTGATTGGGGGTGTGCAGGTGGACCACTACACCGGGATTTCCCCCACTCTTATACGAATAGTGCAGTGGGTTCTTAACGTGCAAAGGTGATGACTTTTCTCTCCACAGGGCCTCCATTTAATGTCCTATCCGAGGGATGGAGTGTTTTCCACTGTAACATAGCCTGTGTCTATGCAGGGAAGTGGCACGTTAACTCACTTTGACTTTGACCAGCTGTTAAGGAAACCATTCTCACTTGTACCATACATGTACATATGATTGATGCCCATTGAGTTTTCAAAACTCATTGACATGTTCATGGCACTGCAAACCAATATAAAGCTTGAAAACTTCTAAAGCAATTTTAAAATAAATATTAATAATTCAAAGAAAAAATATAATAATTGTATATGTATGCATACTAGTGTATACTAAAAGACTGACAATTTCGGACATGTATGAATAAAGCTTTCAAATATACTTCAGCGTTGTCAAGATTGACGACAGTTTCATGCTGGGAAATAATTCAATCACAAAATTGTGCAATTCATAAAATGGTCATTATTAACAGTCGCAAAAGTTTCATGTTTATGATAGTGTCTAGTTTTGCAGTGGTATGATGATACCACTGCTATTTATTGTTTCCTGTCAGGACTACCTCCCTGGACAATTACCCACTTTCAATTCATCATTTTTATGAACCGACCAATCCCCCAACTCCAAGCACCTCTTAAGCGGGAGATTCTCCGCCGAGCCCCCCTAGCAAATGGGAGATTTTGACTCAATGTGCGCGTAGCCCACATCACCAGCGCAAAGCACGAAATTCCTTGCGGCTGGAGGCCACTTTTAGGGTTATAGAAGCTGTCTGGTGCTATCTTAGGCTTATTTCTGAACATATGACAACACTAAATGAGGTAAAATCCAATGATTCAGATTCATTTTTTCCAAAATGGTGATTGGGCGGGAGAAAAAAGGAGAAATACAGCTAGGGCGGGAGAAATTCAAACTCAAGCGGGAGAGCGGGAGATTTTGTGAAAATGGACTCAAAGCGGGAGATCTCCTGCCGAAAATGGGAGAGTTGGAGTCTCTGAATCCCTGTGGGATGTGCAGAAACGGGAATTGGAGGAAAATGCAAATATAGATGTAGGTGTTCTTAAATTACGGAATTTGCTTTCTTTGCATAATTTCATGCATTGATATATACATTAAAAGAAAGCTTAACACTTTAATTTTATAATGGTGTATATTACCTGGTAATTAATACAAAATGAGGAAGCACTGGCCATTCAAACATGATTTGATGGCTCTTAAAAACATTTTCTCCAACATGCATGCATATCTGTGCACATGCACAGATTCGTCGGTTTGATGATGAATTATCTCCATTTAGTCCCCAGTGTAATTGTTCGGGTTGTAAAGGGATTGAGGGGGGGTGGGTGGGGGTGTGGGGTAATCATCATGGGGGAGTATTTCCCTGTGGGGTAATGGTCCTAGGGGGCAAATTGTCTGGGGGTGGTAATTGTCCAGGAGGTAGCTGTCCTTGGTATTTGTCTTAGAACCATAGTGATTTTATGGGTAAAGGAAAATTGTCCTTTTGTGATCGATTCCAGCTGGAATAAGGATACATGAATTCAAATTTAGCCTTTTAATTGAGAGCTTTTTAGGAACAAGAAGATTATATCATACCTTTGAAGATTGAACTATTTTGATCAAAGAATAAGATGTTTTGCATTTCATATTTATGCGATGGTGTTTTCTTTTTTTAACTTTCTATGTAATGTTTGAAAAAAATGTTCTGAAAAATTAGAATACATATTGTCTGCTTTTGGAATTTGAAGAATTGACTTGAAGGGCTTATTCAGTTATCCAGCAGCACCCCCCTCCCCCATGCCATTTATGAGATGCACATTAAGGCTTCAAAAATAGTTCATGAACAAATACGAAAGTTTCACCTAAAGTCGATCAAGCTCATAGCATCATATTTAGCACTAATTTCATAAGAATTTGATTGGTCCACACCTCTTTGCAGCCAGGAGGCAAGAAGATGCTTTTTGCCTCAGCTATTTTTTTTTCTCCCTTGTATCCCATTCATTTATACACACACACAAAACAGGTTTACCGCCTGGGTCTGCTGCTTCATATGTGAACAAGCCTCGGGTATTAAAGAAAACATCAAACTAAAAGTGAGACAAGCATTAAACAAACCCTTTATTTAGATGTAATAACATGGTTTGTGAAGCTTTCACTAAGATTTTTTGGGAAAGTCTGAAATTTGTTAATTAACATAAAATGTAGGAAAAATCATACCCAATTTTGATAAAAAAACAAACATCAAGGCAAAGGGAACTGTTTATTATCAGTAAGAAAGCAGTGAGCATTTGATTTATGCTCAGAAAAAAAAAACCCACACTAATAACTTTACCCAAAAAGTCATTTGTTTGAAAATTCCATGAGGCTACTGTCACCCCTAAGATTGTACTTTCACGACAGATATTCAACAAATATTTTCAAAGAGAACTTGAACAGCTCCTTTAAAACAAGATTATGGCAACAATGAGACTGGACAAAGGTACATTGCATAACAAATTCACTTTTCTTTAATAGTAGCTTACAGTTTTACCATTGAAATGTCAAAACAAATCACATACTGTATAGTTTTAACAGAGCAATAAAGTATACCATACTTGTTGAGTTGACAGTTCAACTACACATTATTCTTATCACAAAAAAAGTATTGCTGCATTTTAAACAATTATCACAAAAAAGGAACAACACTTTGGACATTGCTGGATATGAAATGTTTAGATTTGTGACATTTACTGGCTGTGTCTGTGGGGAGAAAATGAAAAATTTGGCCCTTGGTTCTACATCATTTTCTTCTTAATGTTTAATTTGTTTTTATAGGTTGCTACAAATTCAAGGAACCATAATTACATGAATTCTGATTACAAAATACTGAACTTATGACATTATCCAAAGTAATGAAAAGTACTCAAAACAGCAAAGTCGTAAGTAATCAATTTTCCACTAATTACACAAAATATTGGTAAATAAAAAAGAAAAAAAAATCATCTTTTCAGTGAGTTCTACAGGACATGCATGATGATAATCTGGTATTTTTTTGCATTTTGTTACTAGTGGAATTCGTGGAGGCAATCATTTAGATTCTCATCTAGTATTGTTAAATTATAATTATCCTGTTGAACATGGTTTGATTTTGGTTTAACACAAATTTTCCATAGATCCAACCACAGTAGTAGTCAACATGTTAATGTACATAAGACTTCATTTATTCATGCACTGTATATCATGCTGGAACATCTACTCATACCTTGAAGAAAATTTGGCAGACTTCAACATCAAGATGAAAACGTAAATGGCTGTATTTGACCAAAAATTGAAATGAAAAATGAAATTATAAAAAAAGTGTAAAGTACATACATTTCAACATAAAAAAAAATAAAACAAATATGTTCCTGTAAAATTAAGGTTCATCTACATGTCCAGTAGCAAACCCCTGCAGTCTTTTTGATGTTCAGATATGATGAGATTCGCAGTACAATTCAATATAAGTTTAAGCTCAAAGGGATATTCTCCAAAAGCTGCACAAACGATACTGGGGAAGTCCTATTTTGTGCTAACCTTATAAGAATTTGATAGAGCAATACCTTTTTCTTTGCTGCCAAGAAGCAAAAAAGGTAATTTTCACCTTGGTGTTTATTTTTACCACCTCAAAATACTATTCAATAATGTGCAACCCCCACCCTGGAAAAAAAACAACAACAAAACCAGTGGTTTATTGCAAGGGTTAGCTTCTGCATATGTAAGAGAGCCTTTACAACTTCAATGCACAATTCAACATTGAGATAATAATGTCAAGAAATGTGCAGAAGACATACTGTTTTCAATAAGCCTCATTTATCGTGTACTGGGAGTCCAATGGTTTCCCCTAAATCTACCAGTAAGCTGAGTTTATGAGCAAGCATGTTATTGCAATTCCCCATAGACCGATCCGACTTATCGCTGAGGGCAGCAGATGATCAGCCACAGATCAGTCATTACTGCAGTGTCCCGCCAGCCAGGGTTCTCACTAGAAAATAATCCACACATGGTTCCCCCTCTGTGTAAAATGCAGAAGTTTTGGAAGTGTTATGGAATAACACCTAAAGTTAGGTGTGGCGGCAGCATATGCTATAGCAAAAGGATGAAAAATACTTCTTGGTGAGCAGGAGTTGTCTACTAATGGCATAATAGCACAAACACATTGCCAAAAAACAAAACAATCTGTGGCATTTATCATTAATGTTAGGAATATATACTCCAATATTTTTTTTACCCTTGTCACCACGCATGGTGCAGCAAATTTCACACATGGTTCTTCCTTGTCTGAAATCCTGTACGCATGGTATTGGAACCATGGGTGTTATGTAATGCCAAGAACCCTGCAGCCAGCTGAATGTAGCGCACAAAGATTACATACGCACTATATGGGGGATATCACAATAATGGCGCTGCCCACAAATTGATTTCAGATCGGTCTACAGCAACGTTGGCACAATCTAACAACTTTCTGACATCTCTTATTTTGTTTGTTTTAGTCATTACTGATCGTAAATTTAACCCTTTTTAAAAAAAAACATTTTCATTTCTTAACAATGTTCATCTCACACAAGTTTGAACCCACCAAACTTGGGTCAATCTCTAACATATTAATATAAATTCTACTTTATATATATATTTCAAAGTGTCCACAAGACATAAGTAGTAAATAATCATCACTATGATAAGTCTTTTTTTTTTCTTCATAAGAAGTATAACAACAGATATAACAAATATAACAAAATAGGGAAATCTTTCTTGGACAGCATATGGGCTAAAGCACTTTGACTTGATATCTCATACAAAAAGATATATTTACATATAGGAAAGCTAAATATGGCTACATATATTACACTATCATATACACTAAAGCGGTGTTTACAAAGTACCAGCGCGCATGCCTGGTGCTGATTTTCACACTCAACACCGCATTCCTCTTTAAAGGAGAATGCAACCCATCAGTGTGCTTTTAGTGAATAAAGATGACCAAGAAGAGTAAACAGTGAAAGTTTGAGGAAAATCGGACAATCAGTTCAAGAGTTATGAATTTTGAAAGTTTCAGTAAATCCCTATTATGAGGATCCTTGAGTTGGCAACTTTGCCAGCATCTGTGATGTCATTGTGGTCAACTCTCAATTCATTTTGTACATAATTTTTCAAAAAAATTGATTTTTATTAAATTTCAGGTCAGAAATCAACATAATTCTTCCCAATATGCTTGCAGACGTATCAGGACAACTCCTCCGGGAGGACAACTCCCCCGGGGACTGGGGGAGCTGTCCTTGGGGAGTTGTCATCCGGGAAAAGTGTCCTCCGGGGAGAGTTGCCCTCGGAATAGCTGTCCTCCAGGGGAGCTGTGCTCCAGGGGGAGTTGTCACGTGGGAATCGTATCGGGGGAGTTGTCCTAGAACCGCTTGCAGAATATATAGCCATGTCATACTCAAACAATAAATCAAAAGAATTTTTATTTTTCTTGAAAATAAAGAAAATGTTGAATTCTGTGTACAAAATGAATGGAGAGTTGTCCACGATGACATCACAGATGCTGGCAAAGTTGCCAATTTTAAGGATCCTATAATAAGGATTAACTTAAACTTTCAAAGTTCATAACTCTTGAACAGAGTGTCCAATTTTGCTCAAATTTTCACTGTTTACTCCTCTTGTTATTCTTCATTCACTGGAAGCACAATGATGTCAAGGTTGCATTCTCCTTTAACATTTGACTTCAGAGTATTGACACAAAGCTTTTTAGTGCGAGTGCTTAAAGTGAGCATACACCATACACCCTTGCCAAGAGCACCAATAACAATGGATTGAAAACCAATTCTGTATGAATAGCACTGTGGAGTGGCAGACACTACACAGCCAGCTTTTTACTCTGGTGTCAACTTGGTGTCAACATTTCTCCATCCAAAGCTGCCAGTGCTAGCATCTTATTCAACACAAACAAAAACATGCATACTAATTGCTACACTATTATACACTACTAGATGCTACACTATACACTGTTACTCTATAAAAAACAAAGCTTACTGCACTATACTGAAAATTCATTTCAATTCTTGTACATATTTGCACTCTCAATATTACTAAATTTTCATCAAAATGTCACTATTTTCTTGCTCACTACTGAGTAACAGTATGGACTGATAGAATTCAGTGTACTCTTGATTTTATAATGCCGTATGCTGAAGATTGATAACAAAGATGCAAGCTGACTTCATGTTATCCAGAGAAATTCTCTGAACATGATCGAATTGCACAATGGAGCATACCAACAGTTGTATCATGATTGCTTTGAACTTGCTTAATGCAGCATCTTGAACATTTATAATGGGGTCCACAATATGACTCTGACAGGCAAGCAATGAGACTTGGACTGGTATCAAATTATTGGCCATGGTAACTATGGGTAACGACTTGCAATACACTCATTTAAAGGGTTACCAGTCACATAAGAAATGAAAATTTGTGAACAGCTAATAATGTAAATCAACCTCAGAAAACTCTACTTAGCAAAGATACACTACATACATTTCTGTTCCTTGCATGCCCAATTGAATTGCAGTGTGTATGTGTGTATCAACTAGCCACTGCCGAGTCACTTGCATCAGGTTTAAATGCATTAAAATTTGCAATATCTTTTAACAGATGTGGAAATTAAAGCTAATATGTGAATCACTTTTTTATGTGGCATTTTTCATTTAATTAATTTATAATTATTTTGTCCCACATCATCTTTAAATGTATTAAGGAAGTATTTCCTCAGAAGTGTCGCCAAATGTACTTGTGATGCCTCTTAAACTTTAATAGAGACTGACCACCACTGAAATTGACACAGCCCCACAGGGCAATGGTTCCTTGGTATGAGGGGGCAAGTCCGAACTATTTTGTTCCAAATGCTACCAACCACATCAAAGCTTTCAGTATATCTGATGACAGTTTTCAAATTGGCTACCCACATCAGCACTCTATAAAAATAATGAAGAAGTCAATACTTTTGAGGTCACTTTATGTTCACAATATCATTAACTTTTTAGTAACATATGGGACATGAAATGACCCAATATCTCAGACTTGCCCTTGTCTCTTTTTAATGTTGTTCTTTGCTTCGCTAATATCAATTATTTTCATCAGAATTTCCAGTTGGAAATGACAGGAAATATTTTTCATATATTTCAATTCTGAATATGCAATGTATCCTTATCTTCATTTCAGGACATGCAGTCTTGGATGGAAAATGTTATAAATCTACACTTTAATATAAAATATCATGCTATACTATTTATTACAACTACCGGTAGATAATATATCTAATACATGTACTTGGAAGATGTGCACATTAAGCAAGCACAAATAATCTAAAAGTATTCAATAAATTTCCACTTTTTTAAAGTACTAGGTTGCATAAGTATTGACAAGAACAAAAAATCTTCACAAGGTGTACAAGAAAAATACAAAATATAATCAATTTCATAATTATATACTTCCTTCAATAAAAAATAACCTCAGACATACTTTGTGCACACATAATGTGTATAATCCAATAAACCATCAATATCAATGTACATTAACACTCCTTTTTTAAAACATAAAGAGTATGAAAACAAAAACAAATGCCATTTTTTCCAATCTTGCATAAGGATGACCTGTAAAGAAACCTGAAAAAAAAGTATATGGAGAATGAGCTTCAACTATTTTTTAAAAAGTCGACAAAGAAGTGTTGCACCAAAATATGATGGGGAAAAATAAGAGATGTGAAATTCTGTTATTAGACATGACACAAAGAATCTTTGCTGCAAACAAAAATAGAAAGTAAACAACCGGCACAGGGCAATATTTTTGGTGTTTGAAAACTAGGTACAATATAAAACCATACATGAAGCCACATACAACGATGACCCTTGGTACAGTAACTCGCTTGATCTGTGTTATGCAGACATATGTCGTACTTTCTGCTTACAGTGATTACTTTTCCTGTAACTTTTTTATTGAAGAGGCAAGTTGTTTATTTTTTTCTTTTTGCCTCTACAATTAAGGTAAATATTAAGCCAAGGCAATACACGTATGTTTCTTAGAATTATGTATCAATCTACATTTGATAAAGTTACTATAATGAAATCTAATGCAAGATTAATATGATTTCATTGTTTTTATTTTACCATACATTTTTTTTTAAATTCTTGAGTATAGATTAAAATTGTCCAACCAGATACAAACCTTTTTTGTTCTGTTTGAAAATCGTTGAAAATTTAAAACTGGATTCTTCCACACTGATTGCCACAGCAGGTCTAGAGTGTACTACAGTATTACGTAACATCTCAAAAGCTACCATAACTATACTTGTATAGAAAGCAAGTATGCCTAGTATATCACTACACCAAACAAGGGGAGTGTTTCACAAAGCTGTGCGCAAAGTAACACCTGACTTTAAGAATGATATTGAATATGGAAAGCCAAATGGGATTTGTGATCATATTTAATCGCATAAGCTAAAGTTAAAATATCTATGCAAACATATTACTATATTAAACATTTTTAATATGAAGTATAGCTTTTGCCAGTAATTTAATTGAGATTATGGGAAATACAGTCACACTTTGTTAAAACAAGAGGAAAAACTTTGGGCATTTCATTTAGCTGTACGTAGTTTAAGTCGTTCTTAAAGTCATGCTTAATTTTACAAACAGCTTTGTGAAACACCCCCAGGATTTTGTAAGCATGTAGTCCAATAGACCAGGGGGGTGTTTCATAAAGCTCTTCGTAAGTTACGAACGAATTTACGAACGACTGGAACATGTTCTTGGGTGGTAATCAGATTGTCATTCATTTACTTGTAGCACAAGAAGGTATCACCAGTCGTGCGTAAAGTCGTTCGTAACTTACGAACAGCTTTATGAAATACCCCCCAGGTCTGACTGTAACATTACATACACCCTTTGGCTGTTCATAGTTAGTCATTCTTTAAATCATGCGTATTACTTGACACACAGCTTTGTGAAACACCCACAGGATCTTGTAAGCAGGGAGTCCTAAAAAGCAAATCTGAGTGTGATATTACACAACATCTCTACATCTATTACCACCTCCCCCCCGATCATACCCTGGTAGGGGCAGGGTCATCGGTACCAATAATCCCCCTCGTTCTAAGCTGATGATCCCCTAGTCCTAGGTCACCCTCCAGTACACCCTCATCATCCAACGTCCTTGGTCCCTCGTCTGCTGGCCCGTTGCTGGCACCGTTGGTGTCTGCAGTGGTAACATTGATGTCATTGTCTAGGATGAAATCATCATCGCTGTCATCTTGGATGCTTGGGTTATCGTCCTAGTAAAACAGAAGAAAATTAGAATATGTCGGTTACAAAATAAAATTAAAACCATCAGTCAAAGCATCATGTAATGAAACCATTGTCAAAGCACTTTTCTGATGAAATGCTTAGATTCATTGAAAAAACATGCATTTTAACATGCAGGGATGCCAGTGGCAAATGGCTCCAGGGCCTGAACTTTTTTTTGAAGGTAAATTATGTGCGCGAAGCGCACATCACGAGCGCGAAGCGCACATCACGAGCGCGAAGCGCGACATCCTTTCGGCCGGGGTCCAGGGCCCGCTTAAGGGCCCTGGAAGCTCTGGGGTTCTAGATGGTCTCTAATTCAATCTGAGCCTATTTCAGGGATCATTTTCCCAAAAATATGGCTCAAGTTTTGGGGTTATTTTAATATGTTGAACAGCCTCATCTTACACATCATTTATAATTTGATGTATTCATGAAATTTATAAGAACAGAATTTACTGTACTATGTAGTCTGCAGACTCTATTACAGTGAAATGGTGCCAAAAATATAAACAAAGAGTTTGAAGCACACTCTTATTCAATATTCAGAGTTTTTGTTATTTTAAAATTTATCTAAGTGACTGTTATTAAGGATTGAGTAAAAATAAATCAGCTCCAAATTTTCAACTGCATCAAACTTTGTAATTATACAATTACTTATGCATAAGATGAGGCTTACACTTGGGAACAAATACCAGATGATTAACAGTTTAACACACAAACATTTAGTGTTATTGTACCTTGTGACACCTCAGTATTGTTTCTTCTTTTCGGAAGTAGTCCGAAAGAAACGTTCCACTGTCGTCTTTGTTTTCCAACCGCTTCCACTGGAATTTGTTTTTTATTCCACTGTCAATTTGCTTGATGTTGGATCCTCTTTCGACATCCATATTTGTAGAAAATGATCAATAATCCCGTAAAATCCACATACATGTACTGTGAAACGATACCGCTAAAGAAACTTAAACTTTGCATGTACACACAAAGTGAACGAACGTTAACGCAGCGCTGTACTATACTGAGCTGTGTATGTACGGCACTGTGTACACATCAATCGCGCAAGCGAACACATGGAAAGCCGACCCATGGAAGTTTCCATGAGCCGACCACGCTAGTAGTGTTGCAAAGAATCGCCAAAATTAGGATTCGATTCGATTCGGATTCGTTTGATATTTTTCTTCCCGAAATTCGTTTCGATTCGGATTCGGAATTTTTTTTATTTGTTTAACATAAAAAGTCGGAAGTGGGCTTTACATGCGTGTTTTTTTGTTTTGACTTCCTTTCTTCTTTAACATACGAAGCGCGGGGATGCGCGATCTTCATTCCTTCTTCAAATAGAAATTATTCAAACTCCGTCATCTTTAAAAACAAATTTACGATAGTAGAAGAAATTATTCAGACTCCATTATGTTTAGAAATGAACGTACGATAGAAAATCAATTATATAAACTCTATAATGTTTTAAAACGAACGTACGATAGAAGCAAAAATCATTGAAACTCCGTCATGTCTAGAAAATGAACGCAAGATCGAAAAATAATTATTTCAACTCCGTAATGTTTCAAAACAAACGTACGATAGAAGCAAAAATTATTTAAGCTCCGTCATGTCTAGAAAATGAACGCACGATCGAAGATTAATTATTTAAACTCCGTAATGTTTTAAAACGAACGTACGTTAGAAGCAAAAATTATTTAAAGTCCGTCATCTTTCAAAACAAACTTACGATAATAGTAGAAATTATTTAAACTCCATTATGTTTAAAAACAGACGTACGATTGAAGCAAAAAATATTTAAACATCGCCATGTCTAGAAAATGAACGCACGATCGAAAATTGATTATTCAAACTCCGTAATGATTCAAAACAAACGTACGATAGAAGCAAAAATTATTTAAACATCGTCATGTCTAGAAAATGAACGCACGATTGAAACAGAAATTATTCAAACTCCGTCATCTTTAAAAACAAACTTACGATAGTAGTAGAAATTATTCAAACTCAATTATGTTTAAAAACGAACGTACGATAGAAGCGAAAATTATTTAAGCTCCGTCATGTCTAGAAAATGAACGCACGATCGAAAATTAATTATTTAAACTCCATAATGTTTTAAAACGAACGTACGTTAGAAGCAAAAATTATTCAAACTCCGTAATGTTTTAAAACGAACGTACGTTGGAAGCAAAAATTATTTAAACTCCGTCATTTCTAGAAAATGAACACACGACAGCAATAGTAATTATTCAAACTCCGTCATCTTTCAAAACAAACTTACGATAATAGTAGAAATTATTCAAACTCCATTATGTTTAAAAACGGACGTACAATAGAAGCAAAAATTATTTAAACTCTGTCATGTCTAGAAAATGAACGCACGATAAAAATAAAAATTATTTAAACTTCGTCATCTTTAGAAACAAACTTACGATAGTAGTAGAAATTATTCAAACTCCGTCATGTTTAAAAAACTAAACGCACGATAGAAGTAGAAATTACTTAAACTCCCTCATGTTTAACCGAATGCTGGAGTTCCCGAATCTTCCGAATCTTCCGAATCAAGCAACAAAATTCGGATTCGGCAGGATTCGTTTCGACAACGCAAATTCGCGAATTTTCAGTTCGGTTCGGAAATTCGGAAAAATACACGCTAGACTAAAATACAGTCGTTTTGTCAAAATTGAAAGTTTCGTTCAGAATCCATACATTTTATGTACGGTTATCAGTCATCACAAATCACATAAGCACACTGAGGACTGGCATGATAAGACCACACACGCACACGCGCGCATAAAAGCTTGGTTAAAATAAGCATTTAACTGACGGCTTGTACGAGTCTAACTCAACTATAGACAGGATTTTTTTCTTATTTACCGATCACACAGAGCAAAGACAGCTCTCTGAACGGTTGTGCGCGGCCGGTGATTGTTCTCTCCGGCCTGAGAAAACGCGACTAGCCGGAACTTATGGTCAAAAAAATGAAAAAGCCGGAATTCCGGCTATAGCCGGAACTCTGGCATCCCTGAACATGATATCTGTGAACTTTTACCAAGGGCAGTTTCATGAGAGGCTACTCTGCTCAGTGTAATATATGTAGTTTTACCCATGGATTACTGAATTTTCACACTCCCATAGACTTAATACTGGACCAAGTGGCGTTTTATCAGTTTTCTTATAAAACAGCAAATGCATCAATTTTAATGAATTTCTCTGTAAGTGGTGGTGGTTTTAAAGAAAGAGAAACCTTTGTTTCTCTATTAAAATTTTTTTTTTTTGCATTTCTGCTTTAAATTAGACCTTAAAACTTTGCCATTATATAGATCCCATCTCAAACTTAAAGTATAAAGTAAAAGGAGCAAAAAAAAAAAAAGTTGAATATTTGGCCCAAAACTGATGGATTTGTCAGTTCACCCAAACACTGATGAAATAACTGCTGAAGTGATTGTTACCAGATCATATGATGGAACACCATAATGTCATATGGTTTGGGGCATACGAGTAGGTCAGGACGTGTCTTAGGAGTGAGTTTAATCAAAATTACAGGACATGGGAAGTGTTTCACAAAGATTTTGGTTTTACTTAAAATTATGCATAAGTACCAAATCATGCATAACTTCTTCCCCAAAGAGTGACAGAAACAGACCTAGCCAGCCAACATGAATCAGACTTATGCTAATGTGGACGTATCAAAATCGAGTGGGTCAGGACGTGTCTTAGGAATGAGTTTAATCAAAATTACAGGACATGGGGAGTGTTTCACAAAGATTTTGGTTTTACTTAAAATTATGCAGAAGTACCAAATCATGCGTAGCTTCTTCCCCAAAGAGCAACGGAAAACAGACCTAGCCAGCCAACATGAATCAGACTTATGCTAATGTGGACGTATCAAAATTGTAGACTTAAGGGGTGGTGCAAGAAATGCCATCAATTGCATATCCCCATATTCAGTCGAGAATCTTGCGATTAATTTCAAATTTGCAACTGATCGCAACAATCCTGATGCAAGAAAGAGTTGCCCCTGATATTAATATCATGCACAAGTCTTGCATTCAATCGCAATTCAAGTGCAACTTTACAATCATTTGCAAACTTTGCGACTGATTTGCAGTTGATGGCAACTCAGCTTTCTTGCAATACTCTCTTAGTTTGACTATTTAAGTGTTATCTTTGTGAAACTCCCCTCCAGCTAGTTTTATAACCCTGAATGTAATAGCACATCAAACCACTCAATTCTGTATGTTGTAAGTACTGACCTGTACTGTTAAACACTCTGCTAGTGGTAAGCAACATGTTGGCACATTTTCTCTCAGGTCGGCACCTTTCTTTGTGAATATAGGTTTCAAGTACCTGAAAATGGAAGAAATGGGGTAAAAAAAAAAGATTTGAAACAAACATGTAGCGATTTCAAACAGAAAATTAGGAAAGCTCTTTCTGCAGTCACTATACTTTATGGTAGTGGATGAAAAAAAAAGCATATTCAACTTGTGATCATCGTTACAGCAATTTCAACTCTAAAACAAATGAGCTCAGAAAATATTCAAGAAACAATAATACATGTATGCATAAAATCAGCTCTTTAGTACCACTTTACTTTTATTAAAATCAATCCAAAGTTCCTAATCATTTGCGATTCAAATGATTAATTGTGACTGCATGTAAGATTAGGCCGTATCATCATGCTGATTACGCAGTATCCAACATGTCTGATGGATGAAGATACCACGTATACACCGCAGCATTGGTAAATTTATGGTATGATCATCTTCAAATATTATATTTACTTATGTAAAGTCAAGAATGATTTACCCTCATTTCAAGAATTTCAAGTTTATCTAAAGAAATTGAATATTGTTTGGCTAAAAGAAAGGAAAAATTTCATTTCATTATCATAAATGGATGTAAAGCTGTTATTCTTAGAAGCCGTTTCCGTAAAATGTATACAAAATAATCTAGCTCTACTGATTCATTTCATGCTGCTCTACTTTGATTATATGTTAATATGTGTTCATTCTTTTTTCATTGTTTTTCCAATGTTTTGATGTTTCTGTAATCCTAATATTTCTATCAATAGAAACTTGATGGGAAAAAAAAAATATGGTATGATCATACAGATCATAAGTTTTACACCTACCCCTACCCTCAGAACACAACATTAATGTATGATCAGTTTGGAAATGCCTACATTTCCTGGCCAGAATTTGACTGCAACCAATGATGTACATGTATCAAATATTATAAGTTCAAGGTTTTACTAGTCATTGTCTTTTTCACTTCTTTTAGTTCGATCATGATAAGTAAAGTATTCCACAGGATCCACTGACCCTTTCAAAATCTCAAGAAGAAATGATTGCTCTTCCCAGTAAACAACATAGACAAGAATCTAAATTGGGCAGGATGTGCTCCATATAAAAACTGCATGGATTAGCCCATAGCAGTACAATGGGTCCCCTTTTAGTGGCATTTTTACAGATCTAGAATGCTAGGAAAGACACATAAGAAAGGGCAAAAATGCCGAGTATATTTCTAATGCAGTACGCCATACTGTTTATGAACAGGAGCTTTTAGATTACGGCTAGTCATTAAGCTCTCTAAATTGGCAATGCAAAGTGAAGTACAAAATCACTGTTATCAATGCAAATTGGCCGTCTCTGTTAAATTTTGCAAGTTTCATTCACATCGGTTCATGTTATGTATATTTTTTATATTTTTCAAATTATGTATGAGTGGAAAATTAAATGATTGCTGCCAATTTGAGGATTAACTTGTACATTAAGAAAACTGTTAACTGCTATGGGTTAGGACGAGTTGTTCATCATAAACCTGTCTTCCATTGTCTCACCTGTAATCAAAGTCGTACCACTTTCTGACAACCCAGGCCTGCTGTTTTCTCCTTTTTAGTCGACTCTCCTGCTCTGATATCTGTGAATAAGCCATGGACTAATACATCAAATCCAACTCAACATGGGGTAGGGATATTCCAATAAGGCATCGGGAGGGGTATCATATATTGAGGGGAGAGGAGAGGAGAGATGAAGGAAAAGGGAGGGGAGGAGGGAGAAGGGGATGGGGAAGAGTGAAAAATAGGTGGAGTGAAAGATGGGGTGGAAGAGGAGAGGAAAGGGATAAGGAGAGGTAAGGGAAAGTGAGAGACAGAGAAAACAGAAGAGAAATATGGAAAAGGGAAGAGAGGAAAGGGAGAGGAAAAGGTGAGGGGAAGGTGAGGGAGAGGTGGAGGAGAAGGAGAGATAAGGGAGAGTACGAGATAGGGGAAGCATAAAGGGAGGAGAGGTGAGGGAGAGTAAGGGATAGCGGAAGCACAAGAGGGGAAAGGGAGGAGAGGTAAGGGAGAGTGAGGGATAGAAGCATAAAGGGAGGAGAGGTAAGGGAGTGTAAGGGATAGGGGAAACATAGGAGAGGAGAGGTAAGGGAGAGTAAGGGATTGGGGAAGCACAAGAGAGGAAAGGGAGGAGAGGTACATGTAAGGGAGAGTGAGGGATAGGAGAAGCATAAAGGGAGGAGAGGTAAGGGAGAGTAAGGGATAGGGGAAGCATAAGGGAGGAAAGGGAGGAGAGGTAAGGGAGAGTGAGGGATAGGAGAAGCATAAAGGGAGGAGAGATAAGGGTGAGTAAGGGATAGGGGAAGCATAAGGGAGGAAAGGGAGGAGAGGTAAGGGAGAGTGAGGGATAGGAGAAGCATAAAGGGAGGAGAGTAAGGGAGAGTGAGGGATAGGGGAAGCACAAGAGAGGAAAGGGAGGAGAGGAGAGGTGAGGGAGAGTGAGAGATCAGGAAAGAAGAAGAGGAATATGACAGGAGGGAAGGGAAAGGGCAGAAGAAGAGAGATTACACAGAGAGAAAAGGAGTGGAAAGGTAGAGTGAGAGAAAGAGAGAGAGAGAGAGAGAGAGAGAGAGAGGTAGAAGTGAATTGCAGGAGGAATATGAAGTAAAAGGGAGAGGGGAAAGAGGTGGCAAGAAGTGGGGGATATTCTCTTTTTTTTGGGGGGGGGTATTTATATTTGAAGTCATGATACAAGAATAGGATTGGGATATATATACAGAGGTTTTCCAGACCAGTTTTGGTATGATTTCAGATTGGAGGAGAAGGGAGTAGAAAGAATGTAGGAAGCACAGAAATAGATTGAGGTTTTATGAGGGGAGAAAGGTGTATGGCTCATGATGAGTGCAAGATATAAGGCATTCATTTGAAATAGCCAAATTATTAAATAATAGTAGCATCCAGAAAGTATTATTAGTAGGCATGCAAAGGAGATTCATTTGATTTTGGTCCATTCAAAAGAAAATAAAAATCATACCTTGATGCAAATGCAAGCAAAAACAACAACAACCAAATAAAAACCAAACAAATACAAACATAATCATACGTACATACAAACAAGGGAGAAATTCAAACCATGAATTTCCACATATTGGCAGAAAATAGCATTCAAGAGTACAAGCAAAATCAGTTTTAAAAACAAAAAGATTAAAAAAAAAATAAAATATCAGATGGAACGGTAAGAAATAAAGGCATCACAAGAAAAAGATTAGTAGAATACAAAAGAGAGTTTCAAAGGAGGAATCATGGAGAACACAAGAGAAAAAATTCACCACTTCCCACAAGAAAACAAAGGGCATCCAGCATGCCAATTTGAGGCGTATTTTTTGTTAAGGGACAAACCGAGGGAGAAGAGGAAAGAAAAGAAAAAGAAAACGACGTCATTAAATACCAAGAAACACAATTCTTCCACAGCTCAAGCATATAAAGGAAAAATATAAAGACTGGAATACTTCAAACCATTGACCTGCATTTCGGAGCATAGGGAGCAGGAGTGCACCATACAGAGATCATAGAAGAGGTAAGACTTGTAGTTTACTATCAAACCACTCAGTAATCAAAACACAGGATTCAAAATTAAAATCAAACAAATGCACATAAAGATACAGAGCAGTAGAATCCGTGTGAAAGTGATATTGAAGGCTTTACTATTACAATTACTGTTTGGAAAGTGCTGTGGTACAGCGGTTCATTCACTTGACTCTCAATCTAAGGATTGAGGGTTCAAATCCCAGCCCGTCACTAACATCTTTTGGCAAGACATTAATCCACATTTGCCACTCTCCACCCAGGTGTGAATATGTACCTGGCAACTGCTGGGGTAATAATAAGTGCAGGGCCCTCAGGAAGAATAGCAATAATGCTTATGATGTTTCTCTGGGTAAACAAAATTTATGCTACTATTATCTTAATTTATGAAAAATAAGACCAGCAAGGGGTAAGACAGCTTTAGGGTGTATCTTTTATTTCTGACATGTCAGACCAACACCAAATTTAGAACCCTGCATGAAAATTTCTATTCTTGTATTCTCGAACATATACTCACCGAACCAGCATGGAAAGCATTTTGGTTAGTGTCGTCATCGGATACCCCTACACGTATCTTAAGCCATGCGAGCATCTGCGTGGTCAGTCCTCCACAGAAGACTACCGTTACGAGAACAATGATGAGAGTCGTTGTCAGGATGAGCTCCTGACCGTACGTGGCCTTGTTACGGATCGCTAACGCAAAAGCAATGGCCCCTCGTAGACCTGAAGAATGATGTGATATAAAATGAAAGGTATGCAATTAATGCATGTTTCTATGAACTACTGCTCGAGCAGGAGTTGGTCTAGCGGTAAGGTCTGCTGTCCACAAACTGACTCAGGTTCGAGTCTGAGTCACGTAATTTGGACAGTGATGTTAGAGATCGGTCCCAGACATAAATAATCATATCTGATTCATACACATCTGTAAAAAAAAAACACAACTCAATTAAGGAATAGGGAGGAACACCCTTTGTCTCTTCTCATATATTCTTGTGATGGTCAATTATACTTGTAGTTGTATGTATTTACAACTGCAACAGTATTGTTACAACTACTCTTTCTATACTACTGGCTTGTTATATGAGGTGGCAAAAAAAAAAAAAAAAACACTTTTAAAATGAGGGAAAAAATTTGAAAACAAATCCTAAGGTTTAGTTCCTCAAACACAATTTCAAATTAGTGACCTCAAGTAACCTTTGACCTCGACTATGCACCCTGAAATGTGCTACACCTTGTGTACAAGTTTAAAGGAAATTGAACATTTACTTTTGAGAAGAGAGTATTTCCCATATGACACCGCCATCACCATCAGAAAAGCAGAGTGCTTACTGGTGTGTCATACTCTTGCTACATAGGTGGGACAAAAAACACAAAGCAACTGCAAAATATTGATATTGGTATGTTGACATTACAATTTAAACTTACCTGAGAAGAATAGCATATGTTGTACATTCCATGGTATCTTCTCTTTCCTCCCAAGATTAAGTAGAAATGAGAGTGGATAAATATTCAGTAATCTCCCCAGAATAATCCCAAACTGAAAAAAAGAGTTAAGAAAAATTCTTGAACTTAGTACTTAACTTGGCTATGTTAAATTCCTTAAACTTGTATTCAGAACACTTCTAAGTATTTTACTTTAGGAAGCCGACTTTAAGCCAAAATACTTACTGATAACCACTGTGACATCATAAAGTCTTTCTCAAATAATGCGCAATAAATGCATCACACTGTATGCATGGTTATAAAATTAACCTGTGCGCAGCTAGCATGATTGCGCATATGTATGAAAACTCATGCCAGCTGATCAGACTGTCAAAGTAATTTGCCTAAGTCTGCTAGGTAGCTGTTAGATTTAGGGTAAAATACATGTAATAGCCAAAGTTTCAATTGAATACCAAAGATGGTTAAGTATCTTACTCTAGCAGAAATCTGAATAAAATCCTTAAAATTATGCCTTAGGTATTGAATTGAATAGTGGCCCTGGATGTCTGTCAGCTTTTGTCTTTTTAAGTTTAAGTGGGGAAAAAATTCTCCATAATTTAAAATACCTAGAGTTCATAAAAAAAATTTGCTTAATGAATTTTACTAATATGCAGGATTAATTTTAAAGATACAAAACTGTCATACTGTAATGATTTATCAATGCAATGTAAATATATTTCACAATTTTGCTTCAATATCAATCATTATTTTCTTTAACTATGAGCATTTACTGAAGTGTTTGAATTTATATACGTTGTTTCCTTTTTTGTTCTAATCATACCTGGTCGTACTGAGTTTGTATAGTATGAAGATTCTTAGGGATTTACTCAATCAGATTTTTTTTCAACTCTTATCCAAATAAATCTGATTATCTTTGTTTGATTGTTTTAATGATGTAATAATCTTTGTGATGCACCATTTCAATGTTATTTTGTTATGTTCCCAGCAATTCAGTCTTTTGACTGCTACTGTGAATGTTTTCTTTTTTGCAATATCTCATTGTTTTTTATCCAAATAAACCATTCAATTCAATTCAATGTATATTGTTGTAAAGGATACAAATGCTGAGCCCATGAAGCCAATACTAAACTACTTGTTAGAATGAATGAATGAACACTGATAGGCCCATGTAGGAAAAGCCTATAAAATATGACTACAAATGTAGTGGTTAATGGAGTTAAATCACAGTCTAGGAAGGTAAAATGTGATGTACCCCAAGGCTCAGTACTGGGTCCCTTATTATTCTAAATTCATCTCAGTTGTTTACTTATTCATTTTTTCCTGATACTTGCTTACTCTCTCATTTCAAAGACATGCATAATCTTATTTTGTCAGCAAATGGTGAAGTTCACAATATGTTTAAATGGTTTTGTTGCAATAAACTTTTATTGAATACTAGTAAAACACAATATGTTTTCCTTAGATCAAGGGGTAAAAGAATCCCTAATAATATTGACCCGTTAAGAATAGTCAGTGCGATGTAAATCTATACTGTTGTAAAGGATACAAATGCTGAGCCCAAGAATCCAATACTAAATTGCTTGTTAGAATGATTGAACACAGATAGACCCATGTAGGAAAAGATGAAACTTTCTGCTAAGAAATTCAGCAACTCAAACGTCTGTAAAAGAGAAAAAGAAAGCAGACAAAGATAATAAACAGGATTACACAAAAGATACATTAATCTTACAGTGCCATTACTATGACCATTCAAACACAAAACCATAAGAAAATCAATCATTTACAATCAGAAAAATGCAGTGGCCAAGCTTCAAATTACAAATGCATCAATATATAAATGTTTACTTATACCACATTAGCTAAAATCTCAAGATAAATTGATGGAATTCATTTCATGTTTTATTTCATTTCTAAAAGCACAGATTCAAAGCTTTCCTGTTACATACATGTATATGTATAGCAATGATTAACTCAGACAAATTTGTAAATGTCCGTTTGTTCACATTTTCCAATGTATTTATAAAAACAACAACAAAAACAACAAATCCATATAAAAGTCGTTTCAAATACTGTGTTAAGCTATCAATGCAACCAATGACATCTAATGTGTCTGTATCACATAAATGCTAAATAAGTTTTCCCCTACTAATTCATAGAATAAACCCAAAGTATTACCTCCTTGGTTCTTCTCTTTGATTCCTCTGATAAATTATTGTATGTATAGTGAGCTTGGGTGACTCCACAGAACAATACAGCAACAATACCTGCAAAAGAGTGTGGGATATGTCTCTATTTATCTCTGTATGCTTCATCACATTACTTACTATGATAATACCAGGCCCGTTTCATAAAAATTGTTATCAATAACAAGTTGCAATAACTGCTATAAGCTACTGAAATCCTTGCATCTGATTGGCTGAGAGCAAATTTGTCATAGAAATGTGGCAGTTGTTACTGGTAACAATTTTTATGAAATGGGGCCCTGCAGAACAAATATTGGTAGTAAACCAGAAGGAAATTATGATCATTGTACATTTACGATTGTAAATAGAGAAACACAAAGAGGTATGACAATATAACGTTGATACTTGAGACGTTGCCACACCTATACTATCCAATGTTACACAATTTCTTTAAAGTTTTAGAAAAAAATGTACTAACATAGTACATTAACCTAAAACATGACGATATATTCAAAAGATGTGCACAGTTATTTGCAAGGTATAAAGAAAAGATTTTAAAATATATACAAAAATAACTTAAAAGTTAGTCAAAGGGGAAGTCGCCCTATCATCAAGTTGGTATTGATAACAAAGTAGACAAAAATTGAGAAGCACATCAGTGAGAGTTCGGGCAGCATACGAAGGTTATGAATTAAAGTTGCAATTAGGGCAGGAATTACTTCAACAAACTATACTGGTAGGATTAGGTAAGGGGGAAAAGGCCAAATAATACATAAACAGGAAGTGAAGTGTCTTAAAATATACATTTAAAGGATAGGTAGAAGGAACTAGACCCAGAAGGAAACCCAGAACAGACCGGAAGAGAACATTTAAGAGATGGAGAAGACTATTACTATTATTTTTTATTCCTTTGTACAAAATCCAACCTGTATGGTTGCAATAAATGACAGACTGATAAATTACTGCAAAAGTGCACCAGAATGACAAAGGTGAGAGAGAGAGAGATAGAGAGAGAGGTATGGAAAAAATATTGCAATGAACCTCTGAACAGGAGAAGAAACCTGGGAAGTATTTCATGAGTGCCTTGTCAGTGATTTTTACTGACATATCAGTAGCTTATAAACAGTTGTCAGTAAAAATCACTGACAAGACACTTCATAGTGTCTTGTCAGAATCAATCAAACACAATGCAAATCAGTGACATATCTTTCAAGGACCTCTGCCATTTGCTCTGTACTATTAAAATATTATGAAAAATTATACTTTCTGTCTAGCAAATATTTAATCATACATAATTATTGTGTGGAGCAATCCTACATGAGGGCCCCATTGCATAAAACTTACCATTGAGGGTACATTGTAACTTTGCCATCAATGGTAACTTCCATGGAAACCTTGAATTGATTGGCTGTTGAGCAATGTTACCATGGTAGTTATCACTGATGGCAGAATAACCATTAATGGTAAGTTTTATGCAACAGGGCCCTGCAGGTAACTGTCCAGCCATAGTTTCATGAGATTATTGTCAGGGGGGAGGGGATATCCAGGAGGTACATACATTTAAGTTTTTTATAAAGGGATAATTGTTAAGTGGTGTAGTTGTCAAAAAGTACCGTGTTTACACAGTGACTCGGCTCGAGTGTTGAATCCTCAAGCAGGGTCGAACGCTGCGATGAGGGCAACTGTGATCGTGTTTATACCAAAACGAAAAAGGCGAGTTCGACATGGCCCGCAGATCACGAACGGAAGTAGAATTGACGTCACAAATGCCGGAAATTTGCCTCCAACTACATTTTTCCACAACGTTCACAACGAAACACGTTAAACACTGAACACCGAGAGTGAAGCTGGGTTACCTTAGTTATAAAACTGCCGTGGTGACAGCACTATATTACATATATGGAAGAATAAGTAATGCAAGGATCATTGCAAGGATAAGTAAAGCAAGGATCATTGCAAGGATCAATGCAAGGATCATTGTTTGTATATACCATACAAACAATTTAACGAGCAAGAGTAGAATTTCACGATCCCTAAAAAGAGTATTTTTTACCTCGGGAAATCGAGCGAAGGCAGGGGCACAGTAAGGACAAGAGAGCTATCTCGCGCGAAACTGGATGCGGCTATTCCGTGTTTGACCTAGGTCACGAGGGTTTGACACAACTTTCTGTTTACACAAAAAAAAATAGACGAGTCTGACTCGGCTCGCGGGTTGAAATCTACGATTCTGGTGGATCAAAAAAGCGGTGTTCAACACGGCTCGCGGATCACACTGATCACGTTTACACAACATAAAATTGCTGTGTTGAACCCCTGAGCCGAGTCACTGTGTAAACACGGTATAGGTTACATTCATGGGCAAAAAGTACTCAGGGTAACTCGGGAGGGGGTGGCCTTGCCCATGGGTTAATCGTTTAGTTGGAACAGTCCAGATCTATGGACCTGAAATAATAGCTTGGATATTTACCTGTAAGTTGTGCGGCTTCAGCCATTAGATAGCAGCTATATGACATGAGCGTGAATATAGCTGTTTCCAACAGAGGGTGGTCTCTCAAACGAGTGAATTTGGTGATCTAAGGTAACGGTTTCAGTAAAGGAAATTTTTCAAGTTGCCCCTAAAATAGAAGCCAATCTTGACTTCCAGTACTATGAGATTGAATATCATGAGTAGGGAATTCTGAATTTTTTATTACTTTGAGTCTGTGAAAATTATTTTTTTCTGTTATCATCAATACTTTTGAAGAATTTCAGACATTCATATTCTTTTCATTGACTGCCCTTTTCCTTTGGCGCTACAAAAATCCAGAATAGTCCCTGTTTTCAAGGCTCGTTCAGATAGGCAAACGTACGCCGTATCAAAAGATGCAGCGTTGGAGCATTGTTTTGTTTTGTTTTGTTTTTTAATAATACATGAATAGCAGTGGTTATGAGTGTGATGCATGCTCACTATTTCCTAAGTGTTAAAATATACAGAAAAGTGACACTCAGTATGCTTTCAAAAAATTTCTTATGTTTTTTTTAAAGCTGTTCACTGCTGCATATCGAAATGAGCCTTTAACAGCTTTTTATCTACCACTTTACTTTTTTTTTCATTTCATTCCAATAAGTAATTCCACATTTGATGCTGGTAATGCAAACTTCTGCAAATACTTACCGTACAAAAGATATCTACATTTACATAAAAATCCTTTACATATAAAGAATAAATCAAATGTTGCCTCCTTCCCTTGTCAGAATTCACTTGAAACCTCTTATGTTGTGTGCTCTGAAACTTTTTATGGCTTCATAAGTTGCAATTGTTTTTGTTTAGGAATTGATAGTGAATTTATCATCTGAGTTTCAGCAAACCACTTTGATTGACCTAGTTGGGATTCTCCTTGCAGGGACTGCTGGTATGGCCAGCTGTAACAGTTACATGTATCTGTTGATACCCAGAGTGGCTATTGTATCTAATTGCACTGTGTGTGTGTATATATATATATATATATTTTTTTTTTTTTTCTTTCTTTCTTTTTATAATCAAAATGAATTTATTTAACATTATTTAATGTACAAACTTGAGAGATATAAGAACACAATACCAAATTTGCTAGTTAAACACTTCTTAAATATCATCTATCATAAATCCAACTATCCCATTTAAATATACCTCATCAATAATATCTCACTGTGATCTTATCATATAAAGCCAAAGGGACTTACAGCTGTAGTTTTTCTAGTCAACTCACTGCTAACATCTGTGTCCAAACAGCTAGGGTTACAAACAAGTTATCTATCAAGTTTTCTGTTTTCAATTTTCCATATTTTTTTCCATCATCTCTTTGCTAATTATTCTTTTTTAACCCTTCACAAAGATTCTCAAGACACACTATGAATATTTAATATAAAGTTTACATATATAGATTAAGTACAAGCCAATAATTTCAGCGTACATATACTTGGGAATTTGGGACAATTTTAACATATATTATTGATTTATCATTTTCATGTTTTGAATGATGTTTGTATACTTAAATACAGGCATTTATTGAGTGGAAATTTTAGCAAGGACATAAATCGCAAAAATTAGCTAAAATTAAATTCACGTGACAAAGGATACAATAGCTGTTATGATGCCAATCAAGGCACCCATGGCAAAGGACCCCATGAAAATACCAGCAAAGAGGCCTAGTGACTTGAAGAAACCACCAACTGTGATATTCGTGTCAGAAAACTCTTCTACAGTCCTGTGAAGCGGAAGAGAAAACATCTCGATTAATCCTCAATTCATTACAAACTATTTAAAAGGAAGAAGTTTACTAAGACTTTGCATAGCATCAAAATTGACATCTGGTAAACTGATATTTGCCCTAAACTGTGGAATAACCTACTGTTCGAAATTTGGAAATCTCCAATGGGCCTCAAGATAAATTACTCATTTAAAGAAAACCAACACCAAAATCGTTTTTTAAATCAAAGCTAAGACGGGAATAAAACAGATAGGCAAACATTTGAATGAAATCAGGCATGGAATATTAAAAGTTATGGCTACTGGTATATGAAATTATCTGTATGATATTTTTTTTTATATCACCATAGCTATAATTGATGACATCATTTTGTGGACATATGTTTTGTATGTACACATAATCAAACATTTTCATTTTGCTTTAATAAGATATGCACATTTTCTTAAGCCAAACACAAGGTATACATGTATATGGTAGGAGTAATTTCTCCACAGCATATTTGTCTGAAGCATATCAAAAGTATCAACTGAATTTTGTTAAGTTCAGACTCTCTGTGGCTGGTGCATGATAGTGACTTGAAAATGCTTCATAAAATGTTTAGAATAACACATACACTATCAATTCCCTTTTGCTCACATGTTAACCTTTAAATTTATGGCCTGTGTTGCCATCTATAGCATTAAAATTTATCATTCAAAATTGTGTTGTTTTTTTTCTGTATGCCTTGTTGATCCCTAATGTTACACTACTGTGAACATGGAATATTTCAATTTCCGCACATTTCGCGCGGCACAACACTTCCTCAGAAATAAACATGAAATATTTTGTTTATTTTGCACGTGAATACAGTTATCCAACTGTTCACGAAAATTAGCAATGAGTGAATGTGTTTAACTTGGCTGTGTGCGAAAAATTACATGCTCGAAAATGTTCACTTTTACAGTATACTAAATCTTTATTCTTACCTGGTTAATACGATAGCCACAGCATCATTGAGCACACTCTCCCCAAAGACCAAAATATACATGTCCACATCAACATGCAGGTCATGGAAAACTGCCAGAACAGTAACTGTAGAGAAAAAAAAACAACACAGAAGAAGCGCATACTGTCAATAATAATCAGTAAATTTATCAATTCATAATAACAAGAATACATGATGAAATGAGCAATGCCATTTACAAACTTCACAGAGCATCAAAACCTCTTTTGCATTCAACTACATTGACCCATTTTTTATTATGGCAGCAAATGGAATGTATATACTTCTATATTCTTGAACCACTTTCATGGAGGCAATAAAGAGAAGACCCCCCCCCCAAAAAAAAAGCAGCAAGCCAAGCCACAAAGCGAGATCAGTGCACTTAACATTCAATCTAACCATAAATATAAACCTGCACCTAAACCTTAGTGTAAATCTACACGTAACTCTAAATGTGAACCTACACCTAACTCTAAATGTGAACCTACACCTAACTCTAAATGTGAACCTACACCTAACCTAAATATAAACCTACATGCAACTCTAAATGTGAACCTACACCTAACCTAAATATAAACCTACATGCAACTCTAAATGTGAACCCATACCTAACCCTAAAATGTAAACATACGCATACACCTAACCCTAAATGTAAAAATACACCTAACCCTAAATGTAAAAATACACCTAACCCGAAATGTAAAAATACACCTAACCCGAAATCTAAACCCTACACCTAACCTTGAATATAAACCTGCATTTACATATAAATGTAAAACTACATCAAAGATAAAAACCTCTATGTCATACAACCCTAACTTAATGTTTCATATGTAATACCAGGAGCTAATGTAGCTGGAACATGAGATGCATTGGGGGATCACACATTTACTCCATAAGCAACTGCCCGTGGTTTTATTTCACTATAAAAGTTTAGTAATAGGGTTAGTATAGTGTTAGGGTTGGGATTAGGGTTAGTGTTAAAATTGCATTTTAGGTAAGGATTAGGGTTAGGATTAAGGCTAGGATTAGGATTAGGGTTAGGTATAGTGTTAGGGTGAGGATTAGGGTTAGGATTAAGGTTAGGATTAGGATTAGGGTTATGTATAGTGTTAGGACTTGAATTAGTGTTAGGATTAGGATTAGTGTTGAAACTGGGCTTTAGGTTAGGACTAGGGTTAGGATTAGGGTTGGGATTAGGGTCAGGTATAGTGTAAGAATTGTGATTAGGGTTAAGATTGGAATTAGTGTTAGGATTAGGATTAGGGTCAGTGTAAACATTAGGTTTTAGGTTAGGATTAGGGTTAGGTATAGTGTTAGGTATAGTGTTAGGGTTAGCATTAGGGTTAGGAATACTGTTAGGATTAGGATAAGGGTTAAAAATAGAGGTTGGTGCAGAGCTGACACCAGGATTCAGGTTAGTGTAGGAAATTTACCATAAGGCAACTGACAATGAAGCATGCATTTTGGAACAATCAGGGGCCCCATAACACAAAGGTTTGCGATCAATCGCAAATCTAAACAACCATTCTGATTGGTCCAGGATCACCTTTTTGAACAAGATGCGCATAAAACAATGGTCTTGATTGGCTGTTACAACTTTGCGATTGATTGCAAGTCTTTGTGTTACGGGGCTCAGAATAGTCCAGCAATGGGATGATTTTATACTAAGGGCAAACTTAGTGTGCAGGCACAAACCCGGTCAGTCAAAACATGTTATAGAGGTCTGAATATGAGACTAAGGTTGCATTCAAGCCACCATTTTTCACCCTAGAATCACGGTTTTCAAAGACGTTTAGTTTAAACCACGGTTGCGTTCAATCAATTTTTCGCAGGTCGTAAAAATACACGTCTTTCAAAACACAAACTTGAAACGCTGAAAAGGTGCGTTTTGAGTCATGATTCTGCAGAACCACAGTTGCTAAAAATCGATTGAATGCAACGAAGATCTCAATCATTATTTTATGACGTCATTATCATGGTCCGTTTCCGGTTCAGGGGCAAAACAAATTCAGAAAGTGTGTGCCTAAGTTGACCTATACTTCCTGGGTCAAACTGCGCTGTACGATGCGCAGTGGGTGGGCTTGAAATGAGCGAGAATCAGTGTTGATGAAAAATTGCTGAAACGCTCTCCCGCAGGAGCCGTGTTTTTTAACAGCGTTTTGATTTGTGATTCATGTTTGAGATTCTAGCTTCAAAAAACCGCTTGAACGCACCCTAGAGAGCTCAATGGAGATTGCGTGTTACAGCAAATTCTTGTTGACACAGCCAGTAGAAACATAGGCTAGGCTTCTCTCAAGATGCAATGTACATTTATTTAAATAAAGTATGAATTAAGTGTCAATTAGCTTATTTTTGTGCTAGCAGACTAAAGGCAGCTCCCTTATCACATGATTCCCACCTATCTGCTGCCTGTCATAACAGGGCCCCTGTTTCATATAACTTGTTATCAGTAACAACTGCCACATTTCTACGACAAATATGCTCTCAGCCAATCAGATGCAAGGATTTCAGTAGTTTATAACAGTTACTGCAACTTGTTATTGTTAACAGTGTCCATAATTCATGATTCATACACCCAGCACCAATCACCTGGCATACGAATGTGGGGATCATGCCATCTACTGAGGCAATCACATAATCAGATGTTGCTCTTGAAAATAAGATCAACCAGGGAGGTGTTTCACAAAGACTAAGATTGACTGAAATCGTACTTAACTATGGCTGGCCATTCATGCCACTGTTTTCTTTCACAATCGGTCTCTCAAAGGATGTGCAAATCACGGTCACAAATCTACAAAATTGACATTTTTTGTTTTCTCCATCGATGAACTATTAAAATGCCAATTCTGCAGATTCGATACCAATGGTGAAATAAAACAGTGGCATGAATGGCCAACCATAGTCAAGTACAATTTCAGTCAATCTTAGTCTTTGTGAAACACCCTCCAGATTCTTGGTTAATGCGGGATTGACAGATTAAATATTTACCTGGGTCCGTAGCCGAGATGAGTGCTCCAAAGAGGAGGCAGTCTTGAGTTGAAACTCTGGTTTCCTTCATGACTACATGCACAAACAGATACATGATGCCACTGTAGAGAAAGAGAGAGAGCGAGAGGGAGAGAGAGACTGTTAAAAACATACTTAATCAAATTATGGTGGTATAAATCATTATGCTACGTTTACTTTATGCTCTCGGTGGCCACGGCAGCCACATTTACCTGAAACGTAGTGCGTTGTGGGATTTGAACATTTTTGCTTCCCGTCCATCACCACCTCCAAGTTTTGTAACGGCCTATTACATCATGTCATGTTTTGTTGCGTTCATCCATCCACAACGTGACTGCCATTTTTTTTGGCCAAATTTTTTGACAGTTTGAAAATCTGGCCCAGCATCCATGGCAATCACGGACTGTCACGTTTGCCCATCTCGTCCCCTTGCGTTGTGTCACGTCCTTCCCGTTTTGTCCACGGTTGCCAGAAGCACCTTGAGCATTCCACAGAGTGGATTTGGCGCTATACAAATCGCATTGATTATCATTATTATTAAACGTGGACTGCCGTAGCCGCTGGGAACATAGTGTAAACATAGCATGAGTCCTTCTTCCTTTTAAAAATATATCATAAACGTACTTGCTTGCTTGCTAGGTGCCTTGTCTCAAAGTATCCTAATCATTCTTCTCAAGAATCACATTCATGCTTCTTGAATTCTGCCGTCCAAGGATTTCTAAACACAGGTCTTTAACACATTTGCAGATTGCAACATAAAATTCACATACTGGTAAGTAACTGAATAACTGCAAAAGCATCACTTTAATGATTTATGGTGAGATATGAACAGGATAGAGAAAAAAAAGAGGAGAAAAGTAGAAAAAGAGTACAATGGGAACACACACCCCATTCATATAATGCGAGTTAGTTAAGACCTGGGAGCATTTCATGAAAAGTTTTGTCAGTGATTTTCACTGACAACTGTCAGTTGTCAGCTACTGAAAATCCTCGCATCTGATTGGCTGAGAGTAAATTAGTCTGACAGTGAAAATCACCGACAAGACTCTTCATGAAACGCTCCCCAGTCTAACTCCCGGTGAAAATGTGGTATGAGAATTTGAGTCACTCCTAGGATTGCCCTAGAACTGGTCCTTGGGAGCCCCAACTCCAGTATAAATAGTCACAGTAATTTAGGCTGTTCTAGATGTGCAGATGCTTATGCATATATTTGTTATACGCAGTGATGTTACTGATGTCTTATTTTAATGTTATACGCGCACCTGTTATGTTTGGATCTTAATGTTTGTTTGACCATCCCGCACACAGCTCTGTGGTTGTAAATAAATGGCAGTATAAATGGACTAGGGGCAGTATGCATTGGGCATCAGTAGAGTCCCTGTCTAGACAGAGTTGCGACATGGACATCATATTTTTTTGAAACAACATGGCGTCCGAAACTCCGAATTCTTTCTATTTAGAACACCCAGGTGCTCATCGGAGTTAAATAGAATGTTGCGTAACAGTGGAAACAAAATGGCATTCAAATCATGGGTTGTCAGTCACTACCAGGCCCCTAAAGCTCCGCCATTTTGTCCAGATCCATTAGAAGGCCGACCTAAGCACCCATCAATATTTATGAGCAAAAATGAATAATTCACTTTGTACGATGATTCCAAGGAGTCGCATGCGTTTGTGCATGTTTTAAAACATTACGCCCATCAGCTAAAAACATGCGCATTGATGCACAATCATTGCGCAACAAATGCGCAAAAAATGCGCATTAAATCAAAGTATAATAATAAAAGTGATACGCGCCATACGAGCAGTAGATATGAATAATGCAACAAAAACGGGCGCTTAGGTCGACCTTCAAATGATCCGAAAGAGGCGGGGCCTAATACCATTCGCGTAATGATATAAGCGCATGCTGCTTTTCATCTAGTAAATTTATTATATGTCTATGGTCACTACTCTCTTTATATACATAGGTACTCTAGGCATCAGCAGTACATTTATGTACATGTATGGGATAAGGGATGACACAGACGGATAGATGTGTGACAGTACACAGGGGTAGAGAGAGAGGGAGACGGACAGAGGTAGGAAAAGAAAAAAGAGGAAGAAAGAAAGAGGAGGAAGAGAGAGGAAAGACAGTGAGGGAAAAAGAAGGAAGGGAGGAGGAAAAAGGAAAGAAGACGGGAAGGAGATGGGGAGAAGAACAAGAATGCTAGAGAAGGAAGGGGAATCACATACAACAAATAGAAAGTGAGAGATCAGTAGGAAAGAGGAAAAAATAAGGATGGGATGAACAGATCATTCAGTATCATGGAGAGTTGGGAAGATGAGACTTTAAGAGTAAGGTAAACCTTGAAGACAGAAAGAGGTATATGTAGAGAGAGATAGAGAGAAAAAGAGGGGAAGAGGGGTGAGTGAAATAAAAGTAGGAGAGAACAGAGAGGTAGAGAGATATGTGGGGGGAAATGAACAGGAAAAAATATGCACAGAGAAACAGAGAGAGAAAGAGAGAAAGAGAGAGAGAGAGAAAAAGAGAGAGATAGAGAGGGATAGAAGGGGGAAGGTGAAGGGAGGATAGGAAAATTGGATCTGGATCAATACATATAAAGTCACCGTGAGTGCACTTGGGTATACAGATTGATTGCATAATGTGGTTTATTCAGCAGGCTGTGGTAGAATTTCGTAGTGACATCCCACACAACCCACAGCATAAGAGGCGTAAGACACTGACATAATCTGATACATCGTAATCAAAGTACAGTACATCTAGTGTTCAGACCTTCCAATTTCAAATGTACATCATCTCTTCAAAGATGGCATTTTTAGAAAAGAAAAAAAAATCAGTCTCCACTTTAATAGGGAGAAAGGAAAGAAAAGATGAACACACCCCTGAAAATGACAGCAACACATCAACTACAAAGAGGAAGAGGGTGGAAAAGAAGAAGAGAAGGAAGGAGAGGGAGAGGAAGAGGAAGAGGAACAAGAAGAGGAACAAGAAAAAGGAGAGGAGTAAGAGAAGAGTATGTTTTGATATATACAAAATATCTTTTCATGAAAATACATCACACTTTTCCACATTACGATCTCACACTTGTATAATTGATTACAAGTACATAAGGGTAGCAATTCACCGTCGTTTTTATGAACTGGCGAATCCATGCGCAGAAACATGAATTGGAGGAAAACACAAGTATAGATTTAGGTGTTCTTAATGAAATTTGTTTTCTTTGCATAATTCTGTGTATCGATATATACATTAAAAGACTAATTGATGACTTTAATTTTAAAATGGTGTATATTACCATGTACATAAATGAATACAAGATAAGGAAGCACTTGCCATTCAAACATGATACGACTGTTCGTAAAAACATTTTCTAGAATGGGCTTATCTGCGCATGTGCGCGGGTTCATCAATTTGTAAAAACAACAAGGAATTATTCTCTTTATAGTGTAATTAGTTAAATTCTAGTTGTCATCACAGAACCTTGATGTAAAATTTAGAGGGGGTAGGAGGGTAAAATGTGTATCACTAGATGATGGAAAATGAGAATGGATGTTTAGAGAAAGAAAAAGAAAGAAAGAAAAGGAGAAAAAAGAGATGGAGGAAGAGAGAGGGAACATGATGGTTATCATGATTCAGTGGTAGAGCAATGGTCATGAAAGTGGAAGGTCCAGGTTCAAAATCATTTTGGTAAATGATGCCTAAGCTTTGGTAAGACAGTAATCCTCACTACTATAAAATCCCTGAGACAGGATGTAAAGCTGTCGGTCCAGTGAATGCTAACTTAAAAGTGTGCATTGCTTTCTCAGCAGTCAGATAAACTCATTATCATCATCTCAACATCATAAATTAAAATCATCATCATCATCATATTCCTTAATATCCTCCTCCATCATCCATCATCATCACAATTATCATCACCATCATTACCATGAAAATGAAAACACCATCCCATTTAAAGTATTCTGGAATGTCTGTCCATTACAGAATATAACCCACATATGCATGGCAGCGGAAATATAGGCTTGGAAAACAACAAGCTATGAATAATTCTCTCTACACACTAATCTCTTGTGTATTGCAGAAGATCACTTGCTAGAAATGATTTATTCCATTCATAAATATTCAATTTTATACCAGTCAGGTAGCAACCTATTGTACATAATAAAAAAAAAAGTGCTGGTACAGAAATAAATGCTTCTGTTTAAAGGCATTGGCTAACTTTGTGAGTAGCTGATTTGAAAAATTCTCAAACTAAGATGAAACATGTGTATGAGTACTTGTATTCGTACTCAAAAACCCTGAAACCAACCAAAATTTGGAATGAAAAAGTGTAAGTTAGACGCAAACGGCGATTTTATTATCCTTCGTCTCACGAGACAATCACTAAGAGGACCACTTTGCTTGAATTTGAAAATGCCGTTATGTGCCTCCCGCCGCGTGATACGCCAATACACACAGTATGGTAAGGTGAGTTCTTATATCTACTCTGTGCAACCGACCCTCGTATATTTTTCAAACATTGGTTCACATTTTTTATATTTAAAAATACTTCCTGTGGATATTATACTTTGAAACTTTCAGACTGGTATTTTTACACTATAACCCCTATGTTTATCCCATTTTCAAGTAACGAAACAAGATTTTTTAAAATCATAACAATGTTAACCAATGTTTTTAAGCCATGATTATAATTTTGTTGTAGCTATCTGTTCCTTATCTAATATACTCCCTTTTTTTTGCTTCTCCTGAAATTGCAAGCCACTTCTGATTTCTTTATCAATTCAGAGAGATACATGTACCTAGTTTCCCGCCTGTTATTCCCTTCCCCATGTTGTTTCATAGATCCATAAATAAAATCAGGAGAAAGAAGTAGATTAAGAAGAGAGACCTGTTCGATCTGAATGCTGTTTTTTATGTTTGTGTTAATTTCAACCATAATGGGGGGGGGGGGAGGTTTAAGTACACTGCCTAACAATAGTTGATTTCTGCACAGGGGAGGGGGGCTATTAGTACACTGTATGCTGTATGCTAACGATAGTTGATTTATGTACTGACATAGCAATGCACCTGACTCATTGCATAACCCATTGAATCATCTTTATTTTATTTTGGAAGCCCCCCTCTCCCTCCCCCCCCCCCAGTTTAGGCATACATTACATGGGTCTGCAAGGAATGGGAAAAGCGAAAGGTGACACAAGACACAGCGAGATAGAGAGAGAGAGTGAGAGAGAGAGAGAGTAGCAAGCCAGGCAAGGACATACAGAGTAGAGAAAGAGAAATATGACATTTTGATGTGTAAAAACTGGAACACAGGAAATAGAGGTTTCCATTCGAAGTCCAAGACATACATACATGTATTTCTTGCATATTTTGTTTGAAAACCTCAAGTGCTCATAACATTCGTTCCTGTTCAAGCCATTTCCATAAACCCATAGCACTCGCTTTGCTCTAGTTTTATAATTTAATTTTGAGCTAGTTCAGATGCAATAACAACTGTTCCTTGCATGTACTCATCGCAATATAGTTCTTCAATTCTGCATCCAACTGCCAAATGGAAATAAATTGCACTAACCCCCCCCCCCCCCCATATATGGGGATGGCTACCACTATGCAGTTCATATGAAGATGACTGTTTTCAATTTTTCCATTCTTTCAGACTGTATTCACAAAACTGATCTGACTCACCTAATAAGAGTCTGAAGGAAGTGAAATCATACAGCAATCCTCTTGCATTTTTGTTGAATTTAAGAAGAAATGAATTGGTTGGTTTCTGAAGTTGCATGTATCTCTATGTCATGTATATCTGTTGTATTTGCAAAAATGGAAATTTAATTTACCCAAATGCATAGCGTTGGCAAAAGTTAATGCTGTCTGTTCAGTTGAGATGTTCATGAAAATACAAGTATTCTGTAAAATTTTCTGTGTCCTTTTCATTAAAGTGCTGTGTTATTTCTACTTTTTCTCAGCACTCCTAAATATTCAATATCATTATCATTTGTTAACCCATTCATGACAGGAATTATTTAAAGCCTAATTTGATCAGCTTTTATTCTTCAAATTGGCAACACCAACATTTTTATTTTATTGCTACATTTTATTTATAAAACGTCATGTATCAGAAATGAATCTATATTGACAGAAATTATGATGATAAGTCAAAAAGTTGCCAATTTGCAGAGGAAAACGGTGATTTAAAACTTTCTATCACATTGCCAATTTAAGGATTTTAATGCTTATTTTCCTTTAAAAATTTTTTCAGCATCAAACAACGAATATTGACGCAACCAAAATGGGCACAGTTTGTGTAGAATTTTTTGCTCTTTCTGCTCATGTATTTCGTATGATTTTTGGGGCTTTGCATCAAAAGATATTGGGCCAAACCACAAAATGTGGACCTCTGTCACAAATGGGTTAATATGCCATGTAGTGTAGGCAGACAAACATGGGTATTTATCTATGCTGTGCATTGTAATAAAATGTCAACAGCTGCACTGTAGACATTTTATCTTGCTACAAAGCAATTAATGAACTCTAGTCCACTCCTTACCAGAACATTGTTTGAGGCATACAAAAACCATGGATCTAAAACCCGCGTTCAGACATAAAAAAATTTGTCGTATAACTACACTAAAACAGTATAGCTACATGTATACCGAAATGATGTAGCTATATGATGAATTTCTGTGTGTGCTCACTAATGAAACAACGTATAAAGAAACGTATAATGACACTCGGGTCCGAACGTTGTTTCGAACTAGAAATATATAAAGAATTGTGGTCTGTGTGTGTCTGAACATATGGCGACCATAAAACTGTATAACTGGGCAGGGCTTAATGTGAGAGCAGTCGAAAGAAGACATGAGCTTGCAATGACAACATGCACAGTAGAAAACTGCGCACCTATACATTTTCTTTAACCCATAGAGGTACAGTGTCACCTTTAGGAGATGCTTTTGCAGTATCTGTTGGTCCAGAATGTTGGGCAGTACATATCATACATGAGCAGAAAGAGAAAAATGCACTGACAAATTTGAGCCCATTCCCATCAATGTATGGTGTGGCGTTCTCGAAATAGAGCAGTTTAAGTGTAACTATCATTAAACTCTTTAAATTGGCAACGCAGTGAATAATATATAATCACTATTTCCGTGTTCAAATTGGCAATTTCTGATTAAATTTTACAATTATATTTTATTTTGGTTTATGTTATATGCATATTTATCTTTTTCAACCTATGTAAACATGGGAAATTTTTTTTTGTATAGCCAATTTGAGGATTGAAGATGATTAATTTAGACTTCAAGAAAGCTCTGTACTGCTATGGGTTTTAATGAGTGTTGGATGTGTGTCTGAACACTCTGTTTGCTACACAATGATTCTTTATACAACATTTCTTTATTGAGTTTTGGGATAAGCATTTTGTGTCTGAATAGGCTGTAACATGCAAAAACTAACCAAGAAGTCTGAGCCTGAGCTGTTTTTAACCATGGATGTCTGCGCTGTGTTTCATGAAACCATCATAATGTAAGTTTAAGTTCATGGACATCCCATTGAAACACACGTTTCGATGGGATATCCAAGAAGTTAGACTTATGATGATTTCATAAAACAGCACCCTATACACTGAAAGAATATCTTCTTAAGACCAGGTTGCATTGTGTTTCTACTTTAACAGGAATTACATAAAAGAATCATTTCAAGGCTCAAACATATCTGAGGGAGCAAGTTGGCTCAGTCGGTAAAGCGTCTGCCTTTCGAACCAAAAGACTGTGGCTCCGAGTCCAGCCAAGGCGGATGACTGAAGCCTACGATGTGTGTTATCGTGCCCCTCCCCTGTTTCATAGACACAGGCTATGCTACAGTGGAAAACACTCCGTCCCTCGGATAGGACGTTAACCCATTCGTGACAGAGGTCCACATTTTGTGGTTTGGCCTAATATCTTTTGATGCAAAGCCCTAAAAATCATACCAAATACATGAGCAGAAAGAGTAAAAAATTCTACACAAACTGTGCCTATTTTGGTTGCGTCAATATTCGTTGTATGATGCTGAAATTTTTTTAAAGGAAAATAAGCATTAAAATCCTTACATTGGCAATGTGATAGAAAGTTTTAAATCACCATTTTCCCATGCAAATTGGCAACTTTTTGACTTCTCATCATAATTTCTGCCAATTTATATTCATTTCAGATACACAACATTTTATAAGAAAAATATAGCAATGAAATAAAAATGTTGATGTTGCCAATTTAAAGAATAAAAGCTGATTAAATTAGGCTTTGAATAATTCCTGTCACGAATGGGTTAAATGGAGGTCCTGTGTAAAGGAGAGTCACCACCTTTGCACGTTAAAGATCTCACTGCACTATTCGTATAAGAGTAGGGGGAAACCCTGGTGTATGTGGTCCACCTGCACACCCCCAATCAGTGATATCGGGAGGAGAGACCTGAGGGTTACAGTGATTCTATTCGCTTTTCCCCTCCCAGGCACAGGTGACGCCAAACCATTAATAATATCTAAAATTGTCCTAATCATGGATGTGGCTACAGATAACTTATGAGAAAGTACAGGAGAGAAGAGAAATGATCAATATTACCAATGAATTTGTCTGTGTGCATCACTGGAAAAATAAGAATTTCATGGTATTAACCTTCATGTCCACTATTCCTCCGAAATCTCTTTGAAATTTAAAGATTAATTACAGTGTATGGAGGAAGGGATTATTTTACCCAGAAGGCAAATATCCAGTAAGCCTAGAGAGTACATACATACAGCAACGTCTAGGCCAAACAGATCAAACATGCATAATTTGTATTACAGGTACTGCTTTATTTGCATTTCTGTTTCCAATCTGCCATTAAACAAACATTTCAGACACCATACTGTTATAGAGGTAAGATAATACATGTACATGTATTTCAACAGAGCTGTATATTGATATGATCCATTGCCTCGAGTTAGTTTCTGTGGTTATGCATTACTTTTCGTTTCTGTCTAACAGATTTTTATTTAAGGGGGGGTAGTGCATAACCACAAATTTGCACATGAATTCTACATGTCATGCAAATGCAAGTAGTATGTATTAGTATAGTGCATAAATGTTCTGCATTATCTCTGAACTGCTCTCTCTATCACTTTTGAAACTATCATCCTTCCTTCCCTCTTCCATTTTTTTTTACATTCTTTTCCCTAACCATCATACCTAATTCCCTATTCCCTTTATTTTATATTCCTTCATACAAGTGCTTTTCATTTCCCCCATTTTTCAAGTTTTCTGCTTATCTCTTCCTCCTGGTTTTTGTGTTTTTTCTCTTTATACATCACTGAATACAAGAATAACTGGCACAAATCATGTCGTTTTATTGACGTCATGATACTCAACTTCACTTTGTTTTATGATCATACTGCTTATTGAAGTGGATCTTTGAATTATTACATTTTGTAAAGCACATCACTGTATCAATGTGCTATAAAATCAAAGTAATTGTTAATATTTTTCAAATATAAATCCATCTTGTTGCAAAATCTGTTTGTAAATATATGCACACTTAATACCAGCAGAAATTCTCTACTTTTTTTTATCTGATCATATTTCATTACCATTATTTTTTCTATAGATCTACTGGGGAATTGCAATTCTACTTTATGTCATGACTTACACTTGGTTTCCAAATATTTATTCCTCATAGGACATAACATAAAAAGATGCAAAATCAAATCCAAGTCAAATTGTTAAATGGATTTTTCGCTGCAGAATGCATTACCCATGGTGGAATGCCAAAACAATCTTCTAGCCAGAGTGATAACCACACGCAGCTCTCACAGACTTTGAAATCTACAAATGGAATGGATCTATGTCTGCAATGTGATCCGTCACAGACACTTGAAAATGCAACAAGAAGATGTTGACCTGCATATCTTCACAGCGAATTTAAAAAAGAAAAAAGGAAAAAAAAGTGATTCTGTTTTCACATACACAGTATCTGTGGTTGGGTAGTGTTTCTGTCTCACTGTGGCATACATGTATGGTACATGTACATGTAGTAATGGTACAATGTATCATCTATGCAAATTATAATTTGGCATCAAATGTTGTAAATTACACACCTGTGCGTATTTTGCTTTAGTATTCACAGTATTACTTTCTGACAATACATTACACACCTGTGTTAGGAGCAGCAAATGTACCCCGCTTTCAGGCGAGAGTTCTCGTATGGATATACGACGTATGGATATAGGACGTTTTTTAGTGTCTGAATGCTCTTTCGTTTCAATATACGACGTACAAATGTATATCGAAACGTCTAGCGTATAGCCTACTGCCCGTTCAGACACACATCCCAACCACTCAGAAGGAACGTCGCATAGATGCACATTTTTTTACTGCGCATGTTGCCATGGCAAGGTCATGTCTCCTTCGACCATGCTCACGTTAAGGCCCACCCAGTTATACCGTTCTATGGTCGCCATACGTTCAGACACACACGGGCCATGATTCTTTGTCAAGTTCTAATTCGAAACAATGCTCAGACCCTTGTTTCGTTATACAACGTTTCTTTATACATTTTTAAGTTAGTCAGTGTATAGCTATATACCAAAGTTTTGGTATAGCTATACAACAAATTTTTTGTGTCTGAACACGGGGTAAACTTTACTACACCTGGGTAAAGGATTACAAAGATTAATTAATGCTTTGCTAAAAAAAATATTAAGTGCCAAATCACAAACCTATCACTTTTCTATCTCTCAAAAAACACTGAACTTCTACAAAATTATTCAAAACAATATTACAAGAAAGATATCTCATGTAATTTCATGGAAAATATTTTAAAAGGTCATTAAAAAAAAAAGAATTAACCTTATTTTGCCCGAGACCCAAATAACTACAAATTAGATCAATAGTTCTAAAACGTTGATTTTGGACAGAAAATGTACATACATGTACATGAATGAATGAAGAAAGTAACTGTGCCCATTAAGTTATGAGTCAGTCTCTACGCAATATATGCATGCATTGAACTGCCATGTAAGGATAACATTACAAAGCATTTAGACTTTGGGCAACCCATTATCTCATCATCGTGATGCTCCATGCCTTGCGGGACATGGCTCTATTATGTAAATACTCCGCTAAAAGGCATCCTCCAGAATGAGGATGTATGGGGAAGAAAATGAGCTGGCTTTCCCTGTAATTACTACAATGGCCATGTGGCATGACACTGATGCAGTCTAGCTCGAGGCAGAAAAAATAAACAGTTGCAGAGAAAGAAATAGCATGTGTATATGCATGTATACGTCTAATTGATGATCTGTATTATTGCAATAACTTTTTGAAAACTTTCTATTCTTATCCAATTTTTTGAAGAGACACAATAATATGCTACTTTGTCAAGCGCAGTAGATATATTTCTTTAATGATCATGATGATAGTGGTTATTATTATCATTATTAATACTATTATCATTATATTTACCACTGTTATTATTGTTTATTATAATTATAATCATCATCATCATCACCATTGTTATCATTTCCATCATTATTATCATTATCACCAAAAAATACCTTTCAGATGCTTTATTAGAATTAATAAGAAAAAATACAAACCAGAGTTACCAGACCTCTTGAACACTGAGGTAGCATTCCAGGTCGCATTGACACATTTATATACATGTACCTGACTTTAAGAATCTTTCCTTACCATCCATCCAGGCGCGTAGCCAGGGGGAACGATGGGGGCGGTCACCCCCTCAAAACGCCACCAAAAAAAAGAAAAAAGAAAGAAAAAAGAAAAAAAAAAGAAGAAAAAAAGCCTGAGCGAGAAAAGAAAAAGGTAAGAGAACGTAAGAAGAGCGGAAGTAAACAAAGAACGGTGAAAAGAAACGTCGGAGCTTCCTGCACCCTCCCCCCTCCCCCCTCGGGAGCACGCTTCACGCGCTCAGTAAGTTATTCGCATGCTTCGCGTGCTCACTACCGCCCCCCCCCCTAAAGTGAAATCCTAGCTACACCACTGTATCCATCCCATAATCCCAGCCATGATCATTACCTCTGGTATCAATGAAGAGCGAAACTTCCTATTCTAGGTAACATGAGTACCTGAGCACATAATTCTAATAATCCATTTTTACGTACACTGTACATGCTTGAATAAGGAGAATGGTAGATTCTGTATTCTACTGGTACAGAACAGTATAATACTTTCTACACTGTACATGCAGATGATGCTAGAAACAAATGCAGTGTACACAAGTTGCACATACATGTATCTCTTCTAGATAATAGCCTCATAACATATCTTATACTGATTTTGTGCTGTCAACATTAAAAATCATGTGATATAGACCTATTACACTAACGGATCCAGGGTTTGAAAATAGTGGGGGCATGGGGGAGACAGGCGAGAGATGCATGTATAGCCAGGGGGCAGTGGGGGTGGTCACCTTCCCCCCCCCCCAAAAAAAAGAAAACACCAGAAAAAAAGAAAGAAAAAAAAGCGTGGGCGAGAAAAAAAATTTAAGAGAACATAGGAAGAGCAGGAGCAGACAAGGAACGATGACATAGAAACTTCGGAGTTTCTGCACTCCGCGAGGGACGGGGGAACCTCCCTCCCTCCCTGCTATTTTATGCAAGAATGTTACGATGGCACCAATTTCAATAAAGCAGCCCAGTGGAACCATCAATGCTATGAAAATAATGAGGAATACATTCCCTGTCACCCTCCCCCCCCCCCCCCCCCCGCCCCCCCCCCCCCCCAATTCTACCGTGTAAGAGCTTTCTTTGCTGTTGTTCACAGTATTGGTATTTTGTTGTTTAGTGTATTGCAGGGTGCTATTAAACAAAAAATTGCTTTTGCCACAAGCTGCCTTACACGAGATGTGGATCTTGACATCACCCATAAGGTCTATTTGCTCTGAATTTCTTTGCTTGAAATTTGGAGGCTACAAAGTATGATATCACATTTTCCGAAAACAGGCAATTCCAAGAAAATTACATTGTAACTTGCTTGTTGAGGGCCTGTAGGTCTATATGTAATTTACTTACAAATACCATACCAAAATGTGGAGATATAAAATGTTGAAAGTGAACGAAAATTTGTCTCATCGGGCAAGTGATATTTGAATTCATTTGCCAATTTGAAAATTTTGGTGGCCCAGGAATTTTGGGCAAATTGGGCTGCAGCACTGTGTACTGTCAGTCTGATGGGCTTTTACTAAACACTCGGGTCATGGCTCGCTGGGTATGATGCACCAAGTGTTAACTAGGTTATTCGGTCCAAAACTACAGTCAGTGTACAGTAAACCACTGACATATTCATAGCCACGCCCACAAGCATACTCTGGCAAACTGGTCTGCCCACCGTCTGCTGTGCACAAAGTGTTCGTAACGAAACAAAATCAATGGCCACGGCGAAATGAATATAGCAGGCTTTAATGAGATATATATCCTTTCTGTTTATTCATATTGATAGGAGGTTTTTGTTGCAAAATCTTCTGTTGCATCTCATTTTGTAACAAAACGGTTCACTGTTCGTGAATTCTATAAAGAAATAGACATGATAGAGTTTTGAGTGCACTTCTGACGCTAAATTGTGTAGATTTGGACCAAAAAACTTAGTTAACAATTGGCGCCTCATAATAATAATAATAATAATAATATGCAACATTTATATAGCGCTTAACACAAATGTTTCTAAGCGCTGCATATCATTACCCCGGCTTTAGCATGGCTACCCTGATCAGGCGCTCGAGCATTCAAGCCCGGGGGGGTCACTCTCCACATGGCCTGCTACGCACCCGCGTCCAGAAAAAGTGTCGAAAAGGGTCCCGTTTCAGGCACTCAGGCGTCGTCGACGTCTTTGGCAAAAAGGGTTGCTTTTCAGCACCATTCGCTGGTAAATCGCCTCTTAGGGTAGCCTTTTCTCACTCTTCACGCTATTTAGGGTTGCTAATTTGGTTATGCAGATTACGCCATTTAGGGGTGCAAATTTAATCTACGCCATTTAGGGTTGCAAATTTAGGCAAATTTGAACATACCTAAGCCATTAACACCATAGGGATACAAAATAATCCTCGCACACGCCGGCGCGGCCAGCCCTTACGTTTACGAGAGTGACCCCCGTACAGTCCCACAAGCTAGTCTCTTACACCCGGCTCTATACTAGGCAGCACGCGTTACCATACACACGCCCATAGGTCGCAGAGGATGCTATGCTATGGCTATGCTAATCATCGATGCTAATGCAACCGTTCCGTGCCTGTTTGAAGCGACTATGCTCGGCTGCACGGCATGCATTTGCACCATCGATATTTTAAAAAATGGATGAAGCAACAGTGCCCTCGTTGAAAGCCGACCACAGACACCGGAAACACTTAAAAGTACTCTCAAGTGCCACAATTTCTTTTTTGTATCTAGCATTTTCCAAACGTCTCAAAACACATTATTATGGTATCGTGAGTTTCATTTGACGGAAATTTTATTACCATAGAAGAGCTGTTTATTGGTGAGTAAATATATCAAGTCTGAGAAAAAGTTTTACTCGTGTGTACTTTGTTTCACTGGTTTTCTTTCGCGTTGTTATTCCTAGAGGCTAGGCCCATATACTGTTAATTGTGTTGTGTTTCTCAATTCAAGTCAGTTGTGGCCTAGCGTTACTTACATGTAGATCTATCATGTCCTTGACTGACCCACTCACGGGAGTGATAGCTTGACTTGTCTTTGTGTACAATTCAATGCAAAAACAAAATTGCATTTCTGAATAAATAGACTTGTATATTTCAGCTTAATGAATTATTTAACCACAAATGATAGGTGCAAAAATCACACGAGTAAAATTTTTTTCTCAGACTTAAACTTTTTAAAGGGTAAGTCCACCCTAGAAATTTCACTGTTTCAATAAAAGGAGATAATTTGAACAGCATTTAAAAAAAGAAATGAGCAAAATATGGAGTCTCTGAGGCATTGCAAGAAAATTGAACATGCTCGATTTTTTTTTTTTTTTTTTTTTTTTGGGGGGGAGACTTTTTACAGTCTCTGCAAAGTCCCCGCGACAACTCTGAGACGTATCCATTTGTTGCGGAGATTAATTATATCTGCGACTGCTGAGACGTCTCTGCAATATCTCCGAGACGTCTCTGAGCCATCTCAGAGATGTCGCGGAGACCAGGAGGAGACCAGAAAGACTGATGAGACGTTGCAGAATGCAGAGACGTCTCCGCGACTCTACCTGATGATGTTTGACCCACTTTAGAAACCGCGTGACTGAACGCGTACTGACATTCCTCCTAATCCAAGTCAGGTGCATGATCCTGCAAATGCTCCATTATAATTATTTTGAAAATTGTCGCAAAGACGTCTCCGTTGGTGAGATAGGGCCTTTAGGTATCAAATTAATCGATTTCAATGTTTACGCCACTTAGGGTATCAAATTAGGGGATTTCCCTGTTCACGCCACTTAGGGTAGCTTTTTTTCATGGGTTACGCCATTTAGGGTTGCAAATTTGGTTAATAGGTTACGCCATTTAGGGTGCATTTCTGAGGTTGTCGGACACGGGTGGGTAGCAGGCCATGTGGAGAGTGACCCCCCCCCCCCCCCCGGGCATTTCAGGAATTTCTTCCTACTGGGTACCCATTTACTACACATACCCAGCGAGCTGCAACCCGATTGTTTTCCAGCGCGCCGCGACCCAAGTGTTTAGTAAAAGCTGTCTGGTGTAGGTCTTGTAGACCCGTGCCACAGCGGTGTTTCATCGTGTGATGTACAGTATGTGAACCTGGAAGGGAGAGACACCTGGCGGGGTCGTTAATCTAAATTACTTTACCAGCCGTCACTTCTTGCGCTGAAATAGGCACATTTCATCCCTGATCCTTACATCGAGTAAAGCATGTAGGAATGTCATGCCAGTTCACAAGCATATGAAGATTACCCAGTATGTGTGAAATGTATTCACTAATGGTGATTAACTGTCACAACTTTGTTAAGAAATATGCTGCAGCCTGCAGAAGCAGCTTTCCGAGCTAAAAAAATTCTGGTGAAGAAACACTACATGTATGTCTTGCTGGGTAGCAAACAACAGTGTATGCATGGATGCATCAAGATGAAACATAATTCTTTAAAAATTCATTTCTAATGCAATATACAGTGCAGGAGTTACAACATAATTTTCTTACAGAACACATTAATTTCTAAAATTATCATATGACATATACTGACATTCATGCATGCAACACAGAATTTTGCAATAAAATATCTGAGGAAAAAATATTTTTGGAAATTTTGTAAGAAATTGGATCAGCTCTAGCACTAACTAATTCAATGTTTTCTTCCTTTTCGCATAATAATATTCTGTAAACTGTTACATAACGGAGCAGACACTAGCACTGGGTAGAGCATCCACAAGGAGAATCGAAACAGGGAAGACCTATCATCAATCTTTTAAATCACCAATACCACAACTTTACTTACATGAATATGCACTGTAGCAAAATCATCCTCATCACCATCATCTGCACTATCAGCAAAGTCATTATCCCATTCGTGACAGGAATTATTTAAAGCCTAATTTGATCAGCTTTTATTCTTCAAATTGGCAACACCAACACTTTTATTTTATTGCTACACTTTTCTTATAAAACGTCATGTATTTGAAATGAATATAAATTGACAGAAATTATGATTAGAAGTCAAAAAGTTGCCAATTTGCAGGGGAAAACGGAGATTCTAAACTTTCTATCACATTGCCAATTTAAGGATTTTAATGCTTATTTTCCTTTAAAAAAATTTCAGCATCAAACACTGAATATTAACGCAACCAAAATGGGCACAGTTTGTGTAGAATTTTTTGCTCTTTCTGCTCATGTATTTGGTATGATTTTTAGGGCTCTGCATCAAAAGTTATTTAATAGGCCAAACCACAAAATGTGGACCTCTGTCACGAATGGGTCATCATAACAGACAGCCTCATCATCATCATTATCACTAACACCATTACAGACATTACGTTCAGTAAGTATTGCCTCAGAAGTTAATCATGTCCTTCCCAATATAAAACAGTGAGAACATACAACAGAGTCATAAGGTGTCTTATCTTCATGTCACGCGAAAGAATGCGTCCAGAACACAAAATTGACAATCACTGAAAATCAAATTTTTGCAAACGATTGATTACTTCATGGGTAGCATATAGACCTTGTAAATTGATATACAATGTACCATCTTCTTGTGGCATGATCTTTGCTAAAATTTTATTCCAGTATGTCAAAATAGACATTTTAATTTTTGTATTTTTTGTATTTTGCATTCCGGACGCCTTCTTTCGCACATCGACATAAAGATAAAATGCCTAATGAGATTATCCTCCTTTTTTTTTGTTCTCTCTCTTAAAATTAAGGAGAACCAACCCTCCCTGGCAAGAGCAATGTCTGACTGGAAAACTATGACCCAGTGAGGTCATTTGCTATGAGATACATTTATCTCTTTAGGGACAATTTTCCTAAGAAGTTAGATTATACATTATTCCTACATCCAAGCTTGCATGGGTGAACTTCTGGTGTAACAATCTACACAAATGAAATGAATGCAAACAGAGAACACTTCGCTTCTGTATGCTAGCATGGCCAAGCGCATTGCCTCTTTCTGTAGGGGGCTATAAGTCACTGCTTACTGGCATACTGCAGCAGAATGCATTTGAACTGAATAATGTACAACGTGTCACTGCGTAGTGAAAGAAAGCTTGTGTGACACTGACTTTGGGGTTATTTTGTCAACAGGAAAGGGGCGAGGGAGCTTACATGTACATGTATGCCCCAGGGGGTAGTTTTCAATGAGCAGTAACCAATAGCAATAACAACTTATTTTATTGGTCTGACAGTCTAACAAATGCTGAGACTACTGGGCAGTTACATATCGAGGGTTTAGTACAACAAAGGGCTATCTGCATTTTGTTATGAGGTTTTGATATCAAAATGATCCATAAGAGACCGGGAACCCATTGGTAATAATGGTTTCTACAGCAAACTTTGCTCCAGCTGGGTATCACCGGAAATAGATATGGCCATCTGCATTAAACTGGTGTTTACAACATAACTCCACTGCAAGTTTTCTCAAAATGGCCAAAAACACAGATAGCCCTTTGTTGCACTAAACCCTCAATATGATGCATAGACGCATTCATTAGGTATAGATCTTTATGCATACTATACTGACTGAAATAGTTCTCTTTCATATGGATGAATGATTGAAATGTCACTTACCCTACAACTAAGAAGGAAATGGCTGTCCCAGCAAATGCAAATGTGAGGATGGATCCAAGATTTCGAAAGAAGTGTCTCTGGATTTTATAATTGGGAAAAGAAAATGTAAAATGAAGTAGTAAAGTTACTCAATACTGTAACAGAGCTTTTTCAGAATCATAACTAATCCTAAACCTTTACAAATGAACATATTATCCATATTGAGAATAAAGATTTTAGTAGTTGAGAATGAAAAGAGATGGAGAATTAACCATCTGTTTAATTAACTAATTTTTGCCAATCTATATCAGTAAACAGCTTGCAAATGATGACATCCAAGTTATATTCTTGTCTCCTATAGTATCACCTGTAAAACCTACATAAAACATAATTCACAATTCTTATCATAGGAGAGATTGTACCAGTAACTTCATTTTCAGTTGTTTGACTATCAAATTGCTAATTGAATTTATGATTTCATTATACTCACAAAGCCACAACCAAATTCTAGTGCTTCAATCCATAATTAAATATATTCACATGGACACGCTGCACAATAAAAGGTTTATAGCCACTTGGTCTAATACCAGCTGGTCTAATTCCCAGATCGTCTACCACTATGGCTAAACCCATTTGGTCCACTATTCATTTGGTCTAATTGCCATTTGGTCCAATCATCACCTGGTCTAATACCCACTTGGACCAACTGTCATTTAGTCTAATAATCTAATGGTCTAATTGCCACTTCATTGTAGTTTTCCTCATTTCATCTCATGACCATTTGGTCCATTACCAGTTTGTCTAATCAGATAGACAAAGTGGTGTTAGACCAAGTGGGTATTAGACGAAATGGGCATAGCCTAACTGGAAATTAGACGAAATGGCAAATGGGCTATGTGGCAATTAGACCAAATGATTATTAGATGAACTGGTTGTAGACAAAATGGGATTAGACCATGTGGAATGAGACCAATGGGGATTAGACAAAGTGCGATTAGACCAAGTGGCAATTCACCCAGTAAAACTTACTCTTTTCAAACTGTACCCTGCGTAGAATATGATTGGTGGCAGAAGGATGTTAAAGAAGATCTCGGGATCAAATTGGAGCTGAATGAAAAGAAAAATGTTGAATCATTCATTTAGCATAATTCTTTTAATAAGAATAATGTGCCGTTCTTGTATAGCGCATATCACATTATGAACGTCTCTTTGCGCTTCCAAAGGACTTTGGATATTATTACCTCGGCTTTAGCTCGAGCAACCATAGTGCTTCTTGCATTCAACGAATAAATCCCACACGGTACCCGCTTCCTACACCTGGGTCGAGCGGCATATGTAGATTAATGCCTTGCCAAAGGACATTAATGCCATGGCAGGGATTCGAACCCCGGAACTTGTGGATACCAGTCCGGAGACTTATCCACTGGACCACAAAGCAAGAGCATGCCATGATATGAATAATAATAATAATAATCATCATCATCATAATAATAATAATAACAATAACTTCAACTTATATAGTGCTTTTCATAAAAGATTCATATCAAAGCACCTTACAGTACTGATGCAAGTAAAATTAAACAGAAAAATGACAAGAGAACAAAAGTGAAATTATTAAACTCAACATAACAAAGTAACAATTCAAGAACTAGGCTGAATATGCCTTCTCCATTAGATTGGTTTTAATTTTGATCTAACTAAAGTACGATCAGAGATGCCACAAATGGAAAAAAATTCCACAAACATGGGGCAGAGCATGAGAAGGACCTATCACCGACGTATTTTGGTGAATTATGAAATGTAATTTTGTCACATTGCTTTAGTTTTAAGTTAACCCAATGCCTACTGAACCAGTTGATCCCTGTACAAACCCTATGGGGAATATCAGAATTCAGTAGTAAAAGGGTTGAAGTATGATTGGATTATCACAAAGATAGTAAAACAATTACTGTATACAAACTGCTTCAGCAACTACCTGCACACACAGACCATACATGTACATGTACATGTATGTCTAGAATGGCCACTGTTTGTTTCCACTGAGACGGAAACCTGGTTATGAAGATCCACCGGACTACACAGCTGTCTGTGTTTCACTTGTATAGTCTTTCTAAATACATGTAGGTTTATAGGCCTTGTTGAAGTGTTGTGGTCCAGTGGATAACCTGGTTATGAAGATCCACCGGACTACACAGCTGTCTGTGTTTCACTTGTATAGTCTTTCTAAATACATGTAGGTTTATAGGCCTTGTTGAAGTGTTGTGGTCCAGTGGATAAGTCTCCGGACTTTGAACCGCAAGGTACGAGGTTCAAATCAATGCTGCAGCACTAATGTCCTTTGGCAAGACATTCATCTACGTTTGCCACACTCGACCCAGGTAAAGTAAATGGGTACCTGGCAAGAATTGATTCCTTAAAATGCTTGTGCGCTGTAATGGCTGCCAGGCTATTTAGCCAGAGTAATAATATACAAAGTCCTTTGGACAACTGTTGGAAGCGCATAGAGACATTAGATATTAGATATTAGATAATAATGTGATATGCGCTATACAAGAACAAAATATTATTATTACTATTATTATTATTGATCTTATTTGACTGATAGTGATAATTGTATGCGTAAATATCAGGGAAAAAATTAATTATATTTTTTCCGGGGCTACTTTTTGAGCTCACTCGCCCGAATTTTCTACATTCAATTGCAGTTTACATTGGAGCCCATGAGAATTTCAGGGGCTCGTTTTTAGTTTTCCAGGGCTCTTTTTGGCATTTCGGGGGCGAATTCGCCCCGAGCCCCCGTGTATTTTTTTCCCTGGTAAATATAATGTACCTATGATGATCACAATAAAGTGGTAATATCTGAATGACATAACAACAAAGAGTGGTCAGTTGGGCTCCATGATTTCTTCTGAAACAACATCCTATCAAGAGCAAAATACTTGGATAAAGATTTTGTCAGTGAGCTGTCGGTGATCAAGTGAATCCACGAAGGTGATAAAATTGTTGAAGCTGGCTCATCAGCTTATCCATCAAGCCTGACCTCCTTTCACAACTTTCATTCAAACTTTCGCATAAACGGTACTTTGCAACAATTTAGAGGTATACTATATTTGCAGAAATATTTGCGCATTCTAGAACTCGCGAAAATATTCGCACAATTTCATAAATGCATTGAAATATCAAATCAAATCTTGTACTTTTGTGAGTGAGTAATAGTGCAGCATGAATTTGAGAACCTGCAAATATGTTCCTAGGTCGCTCACAGCAAAACTTTACTCATGTGAAAATAACAGCTTTTACAGACTTGTTGGCATCATCAGTCAATTTATATGAGTGAGGTCTTACTGTATCACTCACCTTTGCCCCAAAGTCTCTAGATTTTGGTTGAATTTGGCCTACCACGCTGTCCCTGATGTAGAGAAACGTGACGTTTGTCTTTCCCCCTCCTTCCTGATAGGTTAGATGAAGGTACATGTCCATGGGAGCGTTGACCTCCCCGCACAACCCGTCCTGATGCGAGACCATGGAATCCTCCCCATTGCCCTTGGATACATAGTAAACAATTACTCCGATCACTACACCTGAAAAGAGGAATTCACAGAGATGCTAATCAACCAACAAAAATTACTGCTTATCTACAAATACACAAAGTGCAATACCATAGTGATGCACATTTCTTTGTTTGAAGTTAATTTCCAGTTCACAATGAAAAATTTTCAAAGTGGTATTTATAAAACCTTTACATGCTTATCAAGATTTCTACCGTACATGTAAATCAAGCTAAATGTACATAACAGCTACCGATGACAACCCCCCCCCCCCCCCCCCTCCGTGGAGCCACTCCAGACATTCATCAGGAGACAAAAAAAAGTTGTAGTAAAACTTACATTTACCTGCAAAAAAACTACATATATAATTACATTGTTCATTTCTGGGTAATTGGGATCTGGGATAACCTTTTGAGGAATTAAGCTGATATCTGGGATTATTCGGGGGGGGGGGGGGGGGGGCACGGGCAACTGCTGTAGGAGACAGGTGTTTTATGTAAAACTTAAGTTATTTCAAGATGTAAATTGTCCCATTCATAAAAATGACAATGCACTGTCCCAGTGGGGTACGAATTGTCATCAGGGATCAACTTTCCAAGTAGGAGAGCTGAGGATAGTTGTCTGGGAAGGGGGGGGGGTGGAGGGAAGGGGGAGGGGGTGTTTGGAGGGTAGTTGACAGAGGGGCCTGGGGTTGAGGAGAGTAGCATACATATTTTGGGCTTAGTTTAATATCTACCCATTGCATACTAAGCCAAAGATAATTCGGACTGCAGACTATGGAGATTGTGTGTCCCACTACTTTGTGCATCAGTCTTCACCCCGAAACAGGGAAAGAAAGAAACACAAGAGAATTAGAAAATGTCATCTAGATCCTATATATCATGCCTTAGAAAACTACTTATTTGTTTGCATGCAAGCATGTGTGTACAAAGAGAATGCAGAGGAGAAAACGATGAGACCGAATGAGTGTGATGTCCTCAGTCATCTGTGCAATGGAATGAAGCGCCACTGTCATGACTGTACAAAGTGAATGGTGGATGCCAAAACGTCAATCATTCATAACTGTGAGTCTAACATAAAAAATTTCATAAGAAATTTACACTTTGGAATGCTTCCAAGATGTTAAACATGTGGCTGGGGCTGGGGCTGGCTCCACAGAGCGTGACAAAATATCATGCACAGAGTTATCGTTGCAAAGACAGAGTGCCAACTTTTATATCCTTTCTTCATTACGTTTTTACTTTCCTCAACAATAATCGGCATTATCGTGAAATAGGAAACCACTGTTCACTTTGTACAGCAGCGCTTTATTCAGTCACACGCATTGGTTTCCTATTTCCACCTCCATTCTCTTGCCTTGGTACACAAGTGCGTGCGTCAAATGAACAAGTGGTTTCCTAAACCACGATATGGCCCAATAATCCCATTTCATGTTATCAATCAGGCATTATCGTGAAATAGGAAACCACCGTTCACTTTGTACAGCAGCGCTTTATTCAGTCACACGCGTTGGTTTCCTATTTCCACCTCCATTCTTTTTGTACACAAGTGCGTGCGTCAAACATGTCAAATGAACGAGTGGTTTCCTAAACCACGATATATGGCCATCAATCATCCTAACCTAAAGACAAAGTTACTCTGATTTTCCATTCCCACGACTGACTCCCAATCCCCTTCGACTACCAGCTCCTATCTCCACTGACCCACCCACTCACCATAGATCATGGCCAACCCAGTCTCGTGCATGAATCTGAACCGGTGATGCTTGAATAGCCATGTTGTGAGAATGGTTATCACCAGCAAGATCAAAAACAACAACAAATTCAGCGAGTCCTGGCGATGCTGCTTCTCCACAACTTGCTCAGCAACTTCGCCTGGATCTACTTCGCAACTAGGGATGATCGTTGTTGTCTGCGATATTCCATGATTAACAAGCAACAAAATGTTCACGGCGGTGAAAACCCACCGTGTCCAGAGAACCCGGCTAGGAATGAAAGTGGCCATGTTTTCCCCCGAAGCCGGCGGGGCAGATCCACCTTCGCGAATGTTGTGCTATCGTTAACTTCCGGTATTTCATAATCGATTAAAGAAAAATGTGATTCTGGTTGACTGCAAAATTTCATGATATTCATCTATACGGGATGTGTATTTCAGTAATTCAAAATAATTCTAAAGCATTGAAAAATTTTCAAATATGAATTTAGTATTTTTCCAATCGAGAAATATTATGAATAATTGAAACTGATCCAAATAAAGACCATAAAATATATACCCGTACAAAATCAATATTTCAAAAATATTTATTCAGTTTGTATAAGACAGAGAAAATAAAATAGAAATCATAACTGAGGGATTCACGTCTGTATAAACTCAATTCTCCACCACCACCTCCTACCTGGCGAAAATCATCCACTCACAAACAACGGGGGGGGGGGGGAGAGAAAAGAAGATTCAAGCGTGGCATGATATAAAAAATTATCGGGAGGGGACGTTAATCAAAAAATATTAAATCTAGTGACTTTATCATCCATTACATCTCTTCATGAACCATAAGATCATAATATTTCCTGTTTCCTACTTCCGTTGTCATGTAAGATTTAGGACTTCCTGTACACGGAATCATTTATTTCCCTTAACCTATTTCTGATCTAGAATTTTTTATCGGTAATAAAAGCATCTTCAAGAGTAACTAAGAGTATACCGTATGTGACCTCAAAAAATTTCGTAGTGGTAATGTAGCAGTAGGCCCTACCTACTAAACTTGTGAAATAATTATGCTCAAAAGGATCTAAGCTGACTCATCTGAACGTATACAAAGCTATGATTGCAGGGTTGTTTTTTGTTTTTTTCTACATCTCCGAAATCCGATTAGAAATTTCAGTGTACTAGATTTGGGGCCTATAAATCAATCTTATTGATCATAATTTCATAATCTAAGTTTGGGGTTGCCCCGAATTATGATCGACTTAGATTGATTTCTAACCTAAAAACTTAAAGAGTGTATATACTTCCTTTTATACTTAAATAGCTTGACGCCCCCATCCCTCTCAACCCTCCAGTGGTTTAGGACGTTCCTGAAGATGTGAGCTAATAATAAATGATATAATTCATTTAGAAAATAACATTATCAGTGACGGATCCAGGGTACCCTAAAACCGCTGACATGCTTCCCCCCCCCCCCTCCTTAAAAGGCATGAAGAGAAGGAGGATTCTGCGGAGGAAAGGGTGATCAGAAGTAGAAAAGGAAGAAAGAAAATAATACAAAACTGAATAAACAAAATATTTGAATGTTTCCACTTGAAAGGGGACATTTTGGTCCGATTTGGCTGAATTTTGGCTGAATTTTGGCTGACTTTTTTTTCAACCGGAACATTAAGCTGAATGTAAATTTTTAACAAGTATTCATTTGCAAAAAAACAAAAAAAAAGTAAAATACAGAGAGTAAAATAGGACGTGGTTTTGCCGGGGGTACGTATCCCATGCACGCTAGATGCACCTGCCCCGCCCCACCCCCTTCTCTTCACATCCGCAGATGATAAAAGCAAAGGTTCTGGAGAGCAATTTAATCTTTGATATTATGATATCCGTTGGTGTTGGCGGTGACTGGTACTCCCCCATAAAGGGGGCGTGACCAAAACAAACTGTAATCGATCCAATATAGATTTCATTGTTAATTGTATTTTATCTTATTTTATACTTCTTTTTCTCCTTTTGCTTCTACAGGTAGGTTCTTCCTTTATTGGAAGGGAGACAAGGATGCGGGTTTGCGAGGATTTTCGGGGGGGCCGGGGGGAGGGGCTGGGGGAGGGGTAAAAGGGTGCTTTCCCCCTTTTACCGTTTTTCTTTCCTTCAAGACTACTATTAGGCAAGTTCATTAAATAATACTACGCATATGATTGTTCTGGTATATTGTTATTTTGGTATGACTTATTAAGGATAATCATTTTCAATGCACAAGAAGGTCATGATTATATAAGTTTGCATATATGATTCTTGGATATGAATATAACTGTGTAAAATGTTATCTTACTTTGATTATTGTAAACATGTTACTTTAAAAGTCGCAGCAATAAAAAAATGATCTTGGTATAAGACAGAAACAAAGCAAAAATAGATAAAGAATGAATAAATAAAATAATTAATTAATCAATTAATAAGTATACAAATAATTGCAGGTTAACTGAATTAATGTCTTATATTGCATCTGACATAATGCAAGTATGACAAGGTAGAAGGGCAGTGAAAACTAGGGTAGTTACCGGAAATTATGATTAACTTAAAATATACTTTGAACTTCATTTTAAATTACTTTGTTCCTGATTTTGTTGTTGCAGAACTTTAAAGTCAATTAGGTGGCAAGATCTGATTTCATTTTAGATCATTGAACTTTTAAATAAACGAAATATGTAGAATGTAAGGAGACTGATACTAAAGTTTTGTTTCAGCCGGAATATACGTCGGTAAACTCCTTGTATAAATTATTCTCTTTCCCCTTCCTCTCTCTCTCTCTCTCTCTACTTTTATCCATCTCTCTTTTGCTTAAAATTGTCCACTTCACTCTTCCCCCTTTTCTCTGTCTCTGTCTCCTCCTTTCCACCATAGGGGCACTAGCCAAACAAAAAGAGGGGCAAAACACATTTTCACCCACCTCTCTAAAAAATGTATGAGTGTTGTGTGGAGTTTAAAGGTGCCTCTGTGTATAATTTTGTGTGTTGTAAGACATGAGCCTCTAGAAAGGTGAGCCCCCTGGGAAATTTGCCCCCCCCCCCCTCCATCCCAAACTGCTTCCAGCACGCCTCTCTCTTCATGTCTCTCTGCTATCCCCCCCCCCCCACCCTCTCTCTCTCTCTCTCTCTCTCTCAATCTATTTCCCTCTCTCCCCTGCTCGCTCTTCTTTTTACCTTCTCTCTTTACCTTTTCTGACTGTAAACACAAAATATAATTATTCAAAAGTAAAATAACATATATCAAAACAAATCACAGAAGTACATTCTGTTGAAAGATTTTTCTTTTTTCTAAAATGAAATATTAAAACACATATGTACCACTTCGATCGTTTTCTTTTCACACAAGACCAGTAGTGAAACTGAAGACTATGAATAGTTATCAATCCAATTTACAAAAATTTAGAATAAATCCAATTTTGCTAGAACCCACAGACCATGTCCCTCCATTATGTCCTAATAATTCTTTAATAGTATTAATACGCATATTAGAGGTACATGTGATGTGCAACAGAAGGATGCTTTGAAATGCACATCCCAGAATGTATGACTCAGACTACCACCATTCTTATGACCTCTGGGGCCTGTTTCTGGAAATCAACGCCAAGTTAGTCATATCTTTGTCCACCAACTACGGAGATGACTCTAATCTTGCTAAACCGTTTCACGAAGAGCATGCTAGCTAAATATCTCGTGAATCGATGAGGAAATGTGACAACACATAGCCTTGATCACAATCACACATATATTTTGTAAACAAGAAATTACCAGAACTGCAACTATTTGAGTGATCTGGTGAGGGCAAAGCTTAGAAATAGTAGCAGGGGGTTATAGATACAAGATATTTTCAAAGAAGGCAGATTACACCACAGAAAAACTTTTAAAATTCTGTTTTTAGTAATTAATTTAATTATCGTTTTGAACGTAAGATATGTAGACACTAGATTTGCAAAATAAACCCCTACATTCATGATCGGAAAAAGGAGGCAAATTAAATATTTAGCCAGCATCATGCCTTGACCAAAACGTTGATATGCATAATTTTGGTAAATTACAAGCTAAAATATGTCTCATAAAAGTATTTTGTTGAAAAATCTACGATATAAATTATCTTTGAATAAATATGGGTCTGAAATCTACAGACTATCCCTTTGACTATGCCTTGCCTGGCGTGGCAGAATTGTGTTCTTTTGTGAGATGTTACAATCAAGGGAGAAACCCCCGAGGAAACCTTTTTGCAGATCGTTTCATATGAAACATGAAATACAATATTTATACATGAGGAAGGATGAATTACTGATTGCAGGAACCCTTAGAAAAGATAGATTTGAATTATTTTTTAAATCTATGTAGCTTCCATTTTGGCCAGCCATAATCTACCAAATTAGTGGCATGTGATGGCACTGCATATCAACAAAAAAAGATATGACAGGATCAGAGGCATCATAAGTTCTTAGTCGGGATGTTGGCGTTGATCTTGGCAAGCACGGCTTCGTGAAACACGTAGCAGACAACTAGCCAACTAGCGGCGATCTTAGCTGAGAAGTTGACTTATGACGGTTTCGTGAAACGGGCCCCTGAAGCCTTGACAAGTTATCTCTTCAGAGAAAAATAACATCACTAATTAAAGAAGAAAGAAACCCTGGGGAAAAACCAATTTTAATGAAATGAGAGGAGAGAGAAGCAATTTTTTTTTTAATTCCATCAAAACGCTGACAAAATGAGAAAGTTATGAAAGTTTGAAAAGTCTCAATCTACTTTCTACGGCAATCCTCAAATTGGCAATGTTGCTTCAAAATGGCAGGTTTAGGAGGACAACTCTCAGTATGTTTTGTACAAAGAATTTCCTATTTTCTCCATTATCTCTAAAGATGCTGCTTGTATCTTTGTGAACTCAGCATATGTTGTGTAAACATTTTCCCATGATATATCTTGAGCTAAGGAGACAAGCTGCAGCTTCAGAGATAATGGAGAAAAAAATGATTTTTTTTTTGGGGGGGGGGGGGAACGGGTGACTTATACTGAACCCATTACATCCTCCGTCTTAACTCTTCTCAAGTTCCCATGTCAATTTGTTATGCTTACAGATTACTTTACCGTTTCAAGGATATTTAGCAAATATACCACTACAATGGAACTCCGTTATAAACAAGACTTTAAAATCAAATTCTTATTACAACAAAGTATTCCTGGTATATACATGTAACAAGGTTTCAATATAATGTGAAATAAATGTGAATTTGCTTGGTCCCAGTGAGTGTTTGTACTAACAAAGTTCCAATATATGAAAAGAGTATTCCTATAATATACGAGAAAGACAAATACTTGCATAGAAATAATGGAATACTATAATCAGAACTCCACAAGTACATCAGGAAAATTAAATTTTGACGACATCCATTATTTACCTGTGGCACTGAAATTGTCACAACATACCTTTGGATAAGTCACATAACTTATACTTAATGATTCCACATATTTTACAAATAAGATATGGGATTTCACATCTGACTGCTCTTGTCCCTAAAATGTTATTCAAAATGTATGCGCGTTTCCAGATGTGGTTGCTAACTATTCAGTTCACCTTTTACAGGTCCGTTCACCTTTTTATGGTCCACCGCCTTGTAATTTTATCATGGTGCATAAAAACATCTACCCAAGAGAGCAAAGCATACATCACGAACACGGAGCGCAAAGTCCCTTGTGGCCAGGGTCCAGGGCCTGCAATAAGGGCCCTGGAAGCTCGAGGATTCTAGATGTTCTGTAGTTTCACAAATTGTAATCATACATTTTATATAAACCTTGTTTTTAGCATCTCGCCATTTTTTCAAAGGATGTTTCAAAAATTTTAGCATGTTGCTCAAAAAAATTAGCATGCTGCACAAAATTTTAGCATGTTTCAGCGACACGCTAAAATTTCTAATGGACCACCCTGTGTTATGCATAATGGTACCTGTATAGATGGAATCCAGTTTGCATACATTAGTTGTTGCTGTCAGGCAAGCCTGTGGCAAGTTTCTTAATTGTTCAGGGATGCTCTTGCTCAACAACTATGCATGAAATTAGTTAACAAATCTACTGAATCTCATCATCTGCATAATTAAATGTAAGAATAATAGGATATGTTTCAGAAAATACAAAAATAATATTTCTCAATGTTTGCTTATAAATAACTCAATAAATTTTATCAAAATAGTTCATTCAGAGACCAACCAACATTTAAAAATTAGAACTTTAATATTGCACAGAAGTTATCAACTCAAACATCTCCATACAATCATTTCTTCCAATTAGCGGACATTCAAATTTTTTGCTGAGTTGCTGAAATTCAAACCATTCAATAAGGAGTTTGAAATAATTCAGTTGCATCATCAGATATCAAGATGCTTTGAATGACCTCATAATCATTTTACCATTACACCATTTCTTCAAGAGGCATTCAATTGCAAACTCATGAAAAATGAAACCATGCCAAATTTGCAAACAGCTCTTTGAAATGTATACATAGCACACCAGTTGGTTCCATGACATTTGCTCCGCCGACATTTGCTCCGCCGACAACTGCTCTGAAAATGACGACAAGTGCTCCGCGACAAGTGCTCCGCGACATATGCTCCGCCGACATTTGCTCCGCCGACAATTGCTCCGCCGACAATTGCTCCGCCAACATTTGCTCCGCCGACATTCGCTCCGCCGACATATGCTCCGCCGACATTTGCTCCGCCGACATTTGCTCCGCCGACATTTGCTCCGAAACGACGACATTTGCTCCGGCGACATTTGCTCCGCCGACATATGCTCCGCCGACATTTGCTTCGAATTAATTATAATCATCAATAAATTGATAATAATTCTACTCTGCTCCGACAATTGATAATGATTATGACAATTGCCTCGCCGCCAATTTCTCCGCCGAAATGTTTTGGAAACCACGACACTTGAACCTTGCCCCCACGACACCATTCAGTGAATTTGAGGGCATGCCTTTATCATGTTTATCATTATATGTCACTCTAAATAAGAGTAATCATAGTAAATCAGAGTAGATCTCAAACTGCAAAGTAGTTTGCAAATATAGAAATACTGCGGTTTGTCGGCGGAGCAAATGTCGGCGGAGCAAATGTCGTTTTGGAGGATATATGTCGGCGGAGCATATGTCGGCGGAGCAAATGTCGCCGGAGCAAATGTCGTCGTTTCGGAGCAAATGTCGGCGGAGCAATTGTCGGCGGAGCAAATGTCGGCGGAGCATATGTCGGCGGAGCAAATGTCGACGGAGCAAATGTCGGCGGAGCAATTGTCGGCAGAGCAATTGTCGGCGGAGCAAATGTCAGGCGGAGCATATGTCGGCGGAGCATGTCGCGGAGCACTTGTCGCGGAGCACTTGTCGTCATTTTCGGAGCAGTTGTCGGCGGAGCAAATGTCGTGTCACCCACCAGTTATGCAAGCAATAAAAGATCGGACAGCATGTAGTGACCAAACTCAAGCTGGGCAATTGCTTCAAGTTAACCTCATTCACCCGAACAGATACTGATGTAATAATGCTGAAACATTTCACAATACAAAAACATGGCTGGTTGGTCAGTCTAGCCATGGCTCCTGCACTGCCCCACTATGATACACTGCTCCAAGCAGAATACATTCTCCTCTTTCAACCAAAATCAACCATGCAGGCCACCTTCGAATCCCTTCCATCATCAGTGACTATTGGGGTGTTGCAAGAAAGTTGCAATCGATTGCAAGTTCCAACTGATTGTCACTGGCCAATCAAAATCATTGTTGCATGCATGTCTTCTTAAAAGGGCAGACCCTGAGCCAATCAGAATGGTTGTTTCAAAATTAGCAATTATTTGCAATTGATTACAACCTTCTTGCAACACCCCATATGAACCATCATTTAGAATGCTCTCTGAAGGACATAGAAAGGGTTCACCTTTATGGTGATCTCATCATTACTGTATGATTTCATACATTCCTTAAAGGCAAAGTCCACCCCAGAAGTTTCTCTGTTTCAATAAAAGGAGTTAAATTTGAACAGCATTTTAAAAAAAGAAATGAGCAAAATCGGTCAAAGAATATGAAAATTACACTCATTTACATTTTCTAGTAAATTACTCTCAGCTCTGCAAATTGGCAACACTGATGACATCATATGCGAGCAGCTCTCCATTCACTTTGTACATGAAATTCCACATTTTCTCAATTTTCTGGGAAGTTACACATTTTCTAACCCCCACAGTCAATGTATGTTCAGAAGAATTGCTTTTTACATAACATACTTTGAATTGCTTTTTACATAACATACTTTGACTAAGGGGTGAGAAAATGTGTAACTTCCCAGAAAATTGAGAAAATGTGAAATTTCATGTACAAAGTGAATGGAAAGCTGCTCGCATGTGATGTCATCATTGTTGCCAATTTGCAGAGTCAAGAGTAATTATTAGAAAATGTAAATGAGTGTAATTTTCTTATTCTTTGACCGATTTCGCTCATTTTTTTTTTTAAATGCTGTTCAAATTTAACTCCTTTTATTTAAACAGTGAAAATTCTGGGGTGGACTTTCCCTTTAATAATCATTGATGAGCCAGCATTGAATCTGATCACTATTATTAAATGGATTTTCAAAATGGCTAAACTGCTTATTCAGTAGTAACCATCTTTTGGTTTACCTCATATCAAAATTTTTTACCATTTCATGCTATTCTAAATTCATCATTGATGAGCTGGCATTTCGGTTCACTAAAGGACTTTTTAACAATTCTATTGCATCCTAAATAAGAAAAATCTTTTGCTTGACTTTGTCATCATCCTACCATTGCAGGTATTCCTTGACCATCAACAATGCACTGGAATCTGAAATGTTTCCTGGAGGACTCTGTGAGTGGCACGACTGACTCCTCAAAAGTCATTGTCTCTTGATACACCTAATAGACTTTCTACTATTTCACTTACAGTGTTCCTTGATAAACATCAATGTGCCAGCATTCAAATTGTTTACTGAAGGGCTTCAAATATTATTAAATTGCATCCTCAAAATAAAAATCATTTTCTCTTCCTCATATCTTTTCTGCAATTTCATGCATGCCTTGATCAGCATCAATACGTTGGTATCTGAACTGTTCACTGGAGGCCTCTAGAAATAGATCTGACACATCCTCAAAGATCACTATCTTTCATTTACCTCTAAGTTTTCTACCATTTGATGTATTCCTCGATCAGCAGTGATTAGCTCGCATTCAAACTGTTCGCTGAAGGACTCGAGAAACGGTTCCATAGCATCCTCAACAGTCACTGTCCTGTTTTTTACCTCCTGGCTCAAGGAAGTGACCCCTTTACCTTCAATCCCACAAGGCACTATATGGTTAAACCATCTTAGGTCCGTGTTGCAATTGAGGGCCAGGCCATGGCTTGTGATGTATCTGTTGCAGTGAATGCCTAGCAATCAATAAAAGGACAAGACAACATTGCAAGAATGTTTTTGAGCCTGCTAATGGAGACATAAGCACACTAACTTGGTGTTGAAGGATGCCACTTTCAAGACTGAATTGTGTTCTGGGCCCCGTTTCATAAAACTAGTTATCAATTACAAGTTGCAATAACTGTTATAAGCTACTGAAATCCTTGCATCTGATTGGCTGAGAGCAAATTTGTCACAGAAATGTGGCAGTTGCTACTGATGTTTTATGAAATGGCGCTCTGGTCATACAATCATACTGTGGAAGAAACTGTCTCCAAGCAACTGGGAAAGGCAGATTAGTTAAAAGTAAAAACTCAGGTGCCTAGTGTGAGATTTTAGAATCATCAAATTGATAAAAAAAAAACTAACTCACTTTTGACAAAAGGCTCATGCGTTGCACACAGAAGTGACTACATGGGACCACACACATAGTAGCATGAATCGGTTATTTCTCTTATTTCGAAAATGAGGGCATTTAAAGAACGAACCCTTCTCACAGTACCTTTCTACTATGATATTCTTCCTAACTCACAATAAAAAAATGAGAACGCTAACATATTACTTTCCCAGAACTCCAGCTTCTTCTTAAAACCATTTTGTCTACAGCAAATGAAAATGCCAAAGGAAAGATGCAGTCATTATAGAGAAACACATATAAACTGGGTTTCATTATTTCAGAGCAACACTCACTAAACTCTACCACATCAAAATTAATCAAGTTTAGACACAGATAAGCTACAATTCTCCTAATGACACACATATAAAAATTTCACAGATCAGTTTTGCCATAAAGGAGAAAAATCTGATGAAATTGCTAAAGGTCACTTTTAAAAATCACAGAAACTGCTTGCTGAGAACCTCCGCAAATGGCCGCCTATTCAGAACATTCAAAAGCTGTTCATTCAATTTCAAAGGCGGGTTATTGTTACCGCTGTACTGCCCATTGTCCATACCGAGCATCATGCCTGGGAGGCAAGCAGTTTTTGTGATTTTTAACAATTACTTCATGCGATTTTACCTTATTTTATTCTTTATTGACTCAACAAAATGTAAACTTTTTTTTGGTGTGCTTGGTAAGAAGTATTTTAGCTAATCTATGCCCAATTATGATTCATTTAAATGCATTGGATTTTAATGTGTGCCACTCTGAAGAAGTGATAAGTTTCTTTTGATACTCAGTTTATGTTGATAAGCAAATATATTACAAAGAATAACAAGCAAATGTAAAAAAAAAATTGAAGGAAAGAACAGAGAGGGAGAGAAATAGGTTGTACTGTATCATGAGAGAAAGAAAGAGAGAGACAGAAAGAGAACACAAAGAAGAAGAAATACAGTCAACTTCGCCAAAGTCGAACGTGTGTAAGTCGAAAAGTCGGACAAGTCAAAGGGAAAAATAAGTCCAGATTTTTCTTCATAGACTTACGTGTATTAATTCTCTCTATTAGCCGATTTTTATATGTCGAATAATCGTCCAAGTCGATCGAATTACAGACCAATAAAGTTGGAAAATGCACGTAATTTACATTACGTAAGTCGAACGAAATCACTCCAAGGCACGTACCGCTGTTAGCATTCTCAATACATTTTGTGTATCACACTTGTTCTCTAGCGCTTGTACACGCATGCACACACGAGACATGAGAGATCCACGTGGAGTCTCTTTATCCCTCCTTCTACATACAAAGTCTTGCACAAGACACACCCACCACCTTTCATTGGCCCTCTCGATCCCCTACTTAATTACATTCATTATATGTAAACGATATGGAGTTACTAAGTGCGAACTAGAGTGGGCCGACCACTCAAAATGAAAACGTACGCGTTGCCTTCAATGGCCATGTGTTTTGACCCTATATTTTGACCACGTGTTTTTATACTGTTTGATAAAAGATGTCATGACGACAGCCCAAACTGGCCGTGTGAATTTCTATGACCTTTGTGACTGGCTAGACGAGAGAGCTAGATCAGAATGCCAAGGGGTTGATGATGTGATAAGCGAAAGTGAGAAGAATGGAGTAAGCCAGTAGGGCTATTGAAAAAAAAAATGAGGGAATGATTAAACAATTTTTCAAAAATCCAAGAGGAGTGACAGAGATGTTAATGAAAGACAAATGAGAGGGAGAAAATATGGAAGATAGTGAGGAGTACTGATAAGAAGATTGAGATAGGCCTACAACAGGAGCTGAAGAGAGAACATAATCTGAGAGAATAATTATGGGAGATAAATGAAAGAGATACAAGAGGAGTGAGTGAAAGTAGAAAGACAACATAATTCGAGAGAAAATACGAAATAAAGTGGGAAGTAATGACAATATTAAATAGAAAGATACAAGATAGGAGTGAGGAAAAATAAAAAGAACAACATAATTGAGAGAAAGTATTAGGCATACGGAAGAGAGCAAAATGACGAGCGATTTTTTTTTTTTTTTTGCAAAGTGAAGGAACAGCAGTTGGTTGAATGAGAAACGTGTATTGCTAAAACAGGTGGAAGAAGATGAAGAGAAAGAAGAAGGAAATTTGAAGCCTATCTCTACCCCGCCCCCTTCCTCCTTCCCTATGACCTCATTTTTTACATCCAAAACAAAGCACACATTCATTCCTTCGACCCTGCTCTCGACTCGACTCACTTCCCAGGCCAGGTGCTGCTGACCTCGATCACATCAAAAACAGAGCTAGAAATCACAGGTACGTGCGTGGTGAGCATGCACACTCATTCGTTTGCAAAAACAAATACAAGCCACGAATTCAAGGATTATATACACTGGAATTTTAAGCAGTATCACACATAACGGGAATTAGAGGTCATATTTTGTGAACACGAAGGTATGTTAGGACTTTAAAAACTTATTTACTTCACAAAAATCTAAATCGTATTCTCGTCATGCCGCCAACGATGTGATGCGGCTATCTATCTTAATACACGTCCAATCGGACAACATCGTGCACATTCATAATACATGTACACACGTATCTATTCTAAGTCGATTTTTTCTTCGACTTATTCATAAATCTCTTAAGTCGAAAATCGTGTAAGTCGATCGTTTTTTCTCAGTCCCTAGAGATTCGACTTAGGCGAAGTTGACTGTAGATACCAATGAGAGAAGGCAGTAGGAAAAAGTAAGAGGAAAGGGTAAAGGGATGAGGGAGGGAGACATAGGGGGAAGGGGAGAGACAAAGAGAAGAAAACTTGACAAGAACTTGAAGTGAGAAATGGAGACACAGACTGAGAGAAAGAGAGGAAAAAGCACAGCCAGACCATCAATACAAAGATACAATATAAATCATGAGGATCATCACTTACCAATGGCCGCAATCTTGTTATCTCCCACCCACACTCCCGTGTCAGGGGCGCACTTCCCCACCACACTGTACCTCCCACATGTCTTGATCACTGTATCCTCCAGCTGTTTGACGTACCACCGAACGCTCTTCCGGTAGTGGGTCAGGTCCAGGATGGGATAGGCTATGAGCTGGCCTGGACCATGGAACGTGATGAGACCTCCCCTCTCAGTCTGGAAGAAATCAGCTCCAAGAGCTTTGAGCCTCTCTTCGTCTCCAGACGTGTAGCCTCTGGTTCTGATGCCTGCATAGAATAAGGGATGATGCATTTGATTTCTACGAAATCACAATAGGCAAAGCTAGTAACCTGCACCTGATCTATGTCTATATGGGGACAACTGCCAAAAATAGACCTGATAAGCAAGTAGTTTCCAAGCTCACGTGTAAGCTTCAGAGGAGCCAGAGCAGACAAAATAGTCTGAAAATTTAATTTTTCAGGTGACTGAGATCCAATTGAAGGAACTGAATGGAAATAGTGTATGGTACCTATTTATTATCCTATTATGGAAAAGGTAAATATTTTAGCAAGAAAGTGCTGATTGCTGTGACGATTTTATATCTTCAAGAGGTTGACAGACACCGAAACTGACACAGCCCTACGTACATACATGTACACATGGTTCCCTGTGTTGTATTTATGATGGGGGGGACCATAGTTCGCGCACATCTTAATTTTCTAAAGAAGGCAATTTTCAATCCGTAATTTCTCAAATTTTACCAAAAATTATTCTGATTTAATTGATACCAAAGACAAAGCAAGTTTTAGACTACAAATGGGTGCAAGAAGAAGACTATATTTATAAAGGATTCCCGAGATATCGCGATCGCGAAATTCGATGTCTATCGCTTCGCTCTGGACCTGGAAAAGTTATACAAAAATAACAAGACCTAACTTCGCGCACGCCAGTTTACAAATGATTAATCAAAATAGAGATCCATAAAAGGTAAGAAAATTGCATTATTAGGAAGACAAAATGCTACAGAATCATTTGATATCACATTTTACTTACAATTTTGATGACATCATCTCTTGAAAAGAGGAATTCTAGACACCTGTGGGCAGGTTCAGTTTTTTTTCAGAACGTACGCAAAACAATGCAAAATTTGCAGATTTTTCATTAATAATTTCACAATTCCTTCCCAAATAAATTGAAGAGATATTTTCACCCAGGGTAATTTTAGGTTGCTCTTTCCGTTGGTGCTGTCAGATTTTCACAATCTTTTCTAGTTTATGAGATATGGACCTGTGCAAAGTTAGGTCACACGACCATACCTATTGTATAGACTGGGTTGTGAGTGCAGAGAAGCAGCAAATCCTGTGTTTCCTTATGAGCTTCACTGCCAACTGACTTCAGCAAATCCAGCTGCTGTCTGACCAGTCTCTGCTGTATCTCCCATGCCCTTCTGTACTGTATATGACCCAAGTTGAGGATGGATACCAATCTTTTAATGGCCATAGCAGCAGATCACAGTGCTGTACATATATAGATTCTAGTAGAAGAGATACATGTAGATTGGTTTTAATAGACATTTCTGATCACTTTCCAATCTATTGTTTGAGTAATAACACTTTGGTATGAATTTTCATGCGTATATAAGGCGTACCATGAAAAATAGTAACATTCAATGTTTTGCACATGATCTGGCCGAGACTGTGTGGCTCGTTGACATGGATGATGCTGATCTAAATTATGACAATTTTTGTACCAATTTCAGAAATCATATAATGCACATTTTTCCTAAGATACAAAGTCATTTTTAAACAAAGGAAAGAAAAACCATGGTTCACCGAGCATTCAAATAAACAGTACAATTAGAAATATCTCTTGTACAAAAGATATATTACAGATCCAACAATTTCTAGAGAGTGAACTAAGTGTTTTCAAAAAAAGATCAATAGTGAGATTAAATGAAAAAAAAAGTGTTTACTTCAAACAATTATTATTTTTTTTAAAAGATAGGTCTGATTTGATGAAGCTTGAAAACTTATTAATTCAACACTTAGTACAAAGTAACAAATTAAAATAGAAAGAGTTAATATTGGTAACAGAGTAATTGATAATCAAGAAACCTCTCAATTAAGTAGATCTAGAATACATGTACTTAACGAAATACTGGCATGTCTTTAGAAAGCCTATTAGATCTTTCAATAATTCCTGTAGGCTGTAGAGGGGTCTAAAGGGTTTAAAATGTATTAACTTATAGTTACAAAATCGTAAGTAGCTCAAGAATTAAGTTACAGGGCCCCTGCCATGCCATGGGCCCTGGCCATACCCTGGCCCTGAAAAAGTGATTTTCCATGGGTTTTTTTTTAAGTACTGGTGTAGTGACTATGGTTACTGCCAGGAAGATAGGGGGAAAAAATGCCAGGCTCCGTGGACAGCAGTGTTCGCACTTTTTTTCTTTTTTTTTCTCTCTCTACAGTGCCTTTCCAGGCTATGCACAGTATTACCAGCTACTCTAGTTCTGGTTCTGGTTCTGGTGAAATACTGCATAAACTCCTCAGATGGGATGTAACATGCAGACGCAGTCGACTGAGCAGTGTGCTTAATTTTGAAATTGGGCTTTACTAATTATTTCGCCCATATTAAGCTTTTGCAGTTTTTCTTTGAAAGTTCCTAGAGTGAGGGCACTTCTGATATTAGTTGGAAGGCAGTTCCATTCGGGAAATGTCCGGGGATACAAGGAATATTTGTAGCAATCCTTAGTAGCAGTCAACTTCTTAAATGAAACTGTTGAACGTATTCTCGTAGATATTTCTTCTCCAGATGCTCTTGTCCGGTACTGGTCAGTGTCTACGGCTATTAGATTGTGGATCGATTTATACAGGAAAGTTAATCTTTGGGCTGCTCTTCTATGCTCTAATGGTTTCCACTTCAGATAGGAAGTCATTTCAGAAACACTGTTCTGATAGTCATGACGGTTCAAGACGAATCTTGCAGCACGTCGTTGGACTCCTTCAAGTTGTTTTATGTATTCCTTCTGATGCGGGTCCCATACTGAGGCACAGTACTCAAGTCGTGGTCTGACCAGAGTTTTATATGAAACTGCTTTTACTTTAGGAGAGCAGCTGTACAGGTTTCTCCGAAGTAATCCAAGCATTCGATTTGCTTTACAAGTAACATTTTGGATGTGATTTGCCCAACTAAGTTTACTATCAAGTTCTATTCCCAAATATGTGTATCTCCGTACAACTTCCAGAACGGAATCCCCCATTTGATAGTGTGCTTCTATAATCTTCTTTTTATGGGTGATATGCATTGCATAGCATTTGGTTTTGTTGAATTTCATTTGCCACCGTTGTTCCCAAGCGATCAGACGATCGATGTCCCTCTGCAGATCCAAACTATCTTGGCTGTTTTTGATTTGCCTGTACATGATACAGTCGTCAGCAAACAATCGGACTTCTGACGTTATTCCATCAGATATGTCATTTATATACATGAGGAAGAGTAACGGGCCCAATACCGTGCCCTGCGGTACTCCTGACGTAACTTGTATGGAAGATGAGGATGTACCATCAAGAACAACTTGTTGAGATCTTTTTGTAAGGAAGTTTCTAATCCATGTATGAAGAGAACCGTGGATCCCTGCATGGTGAAGTTTAAGAAGAAGTCTCTCGTGCGGGACCATGTCAAATGCCTTGCAAAAATCCATAATGATAATGTCGACTTGACCTTTGTCATTTAAAATCCTGGCAAGGTCATTGGCAGTTAATGCTAGCTGGGTCTCGCATGAATGGCCCCTGCGGAAACCATGCTGTCTGTCATTGAGGTATCCAATTTTCTCTAAGTGGGACATTATACTATGATAGATAGATAGATCTAGTGCTACAAAATTGGCTGCAAGAGCTCCGGAAATAACATTAACACTAGTAATAACAGACATGACAGAGGAAGAAGAACAAGAAGGAATCCAAAACTGTTTGGCATGCTAGGGAACTTGGACTCAGCATCTATTTCAAGAATTTTCAGTTTCATCCAAAATCACGTAATCTAAAATGTTAATTAATACTCTTTCATCTGTTCTAGATAAAAATGGAGACCCTCTATAAAATAGCGCATCTCTGATCACTTGTTTCTTGATGATGGTGTCCGCATCATGGAACAATTAACAAAGTCAGCAGGCAGCACAAAAGACTACGCGCAGGACTGTAGAATAAAAAAAAACATTCTTACCTAGAGTCTGGTTGCATCGAATCTCAGTCTGTTGTATTAAAAGGACTTCAAATCTGGGAAATCTACTCCCTTGGGCTTGCCTAAAAATAATGGTACTCCTTTTATTTTCAACTTTCGGACTGCAGATTCTTAAGTTTCAGCTCAAGTCAGTTTCGAAAGAAACGTCTTGAATCTGAATTTGTTGCCAAAAGCATGCACATTCCCAGGGATTTGTATTTACCCGCCGATTAGATCCGCTTTGGTCGACTAAATGCGATCGTCATAGGCGATTGGTTCCGACCAGGCGATTCGTTCCTTTCGACCATTCGACGAAGGATTTAGCTGCGAAGGCGATCCGAATCTCTATTGTGCTAACGTATCACGTCATGGTAACACCCCTAAAGAAAAGTGTACTCTTCTGGTCACCTTTTGGAGTCAATCAAACTCCTCCAAATCAGCCACACGTTGCCTATTTCAGAATTTGGTATACACGTAGAAATAGATATGGTAGAAATATACTGATTCCTGTTCAGAAGGGGGGGGGGGGGGGTCAGGGAATAAGGTCAGTTGTGTGAAGTTATGGATGCCAAGGCGTATGCTTGTGGAGGGGGGGGGGGGGGGGGGGAGGGCGCTCGGCGAGGAATGGGATTTGTATTCCGATAACTCTATTCTGTCTATAAAGTTATTCTCTTTTTCATTCGTTCCCATTTTTTTTGGGGGGGGGGACGAGGCGGGGTCAAAATTTGAAATGTTTTAGCACACATCTATAAATTTTACTCTCATTCATTAAATGAGCACGATGTATCAAATTAGCTTCCATGTCAGCTGTTATATTGGTAATTCTAAAATCCTTCTTCATAGTTACTCTTATTTCAGTTTGTTTTATGTGTCTATATATTAATTAATGCATTCATGTATCGGAGGCTGGTCATCCGGTTCGGTTCCAAATTCTCTCACCATTCCCCCCCCCCCTTTTTTTTATCACTTTTCATTCTAAATTCACCAACTTGAATTTCCCTACTTTTATGTCAGCTGAAGGGTTGATTATAAACGAAGCCTTCATGCTTTTCGGGCTGACCTGGAAGGAGTTTTTATGGTTAAATGTATAATATATATTCTTTGCTTTTGAAAAGCGGGAGCAGACAAGGAACAACGACAAAGCAACGTCGGAGCTTCCTTAAGTTTCCCCGATCCCTGCACCCTCCCCCTAGGTGATTCGCACGCTTCGCGTGCTTACTATCGCCCCCCCCCCCCCATGAAATCCTAGCTACGCCACTGCTCATGACTGCATCGATGTAGAATCAAACTGCTAGTAAGTTTATTCCATCACAACAACTCACATATACTGGTACATCTACATTCCAGACTACCCGTTACATAACATGTCTGGTGCTCGCTGCAGCAGGGGAGGAGATCAGTAGTATCAGACTGAAAACAAACAGATCGAGAGTGTAGGAACATACAGGCAGAGTGTGGGAAAAGGATGATGATGATGATGTGGACTGAAATGAGATGAGATGATGAAATTATTAGGACACAATACAAGGATTTTGAGTTTTTTAATACTTTAAAAAAAAAAAATTATGTACAGATCAGTGCGTTACTTAGATCGAAGGGCCGAAAGATCATCATTTATTAAAAAAAGACAAAAATTAATTATTGTGAATTACGGTAAAAAGTGTCACACAAAGGAAATTTCCAGAGTTTTTTTTTTCATGACTTTCTGCTCAGAGACTATGGGCAATTTCGAAAGTATTGTGCAGTTGCATGAAATAAGTAAGCCCAAAACTTCTTTGAAAATTAAATTTTCTAATATTCATGGGGGGGGGGGTTAAGGTTAAATCGGGTAAATAGGGATAATAATATGTCAAGGAATTGTAATATCCTGTGGGTATATTACAGGGGTTATATTATTCGAAACCATGTCCATTGGTTTAACTTCTGATTTATATTTATTACTGCATTATGAAGAAAACGATAAGTGGCATAATTTCTTATAAAGTATATATGTGGCAATAGTTGAAAGGTGCATGTATTATGTGACATTTTCGAGATAAAATGGAAAATTAGTTTCCACTTTACTGCAATCGTACTTTTTTCCCGATAAGTTGATAAGATGTAACTAATCCCTTTAGGTAATTCCGTTATTTTCTTTTGAGGTTCATCTGAGTACGCTAAGTATATATATTTCGCAGATTAATGCCCGGGATTATATGTTGCTTAGTTTGCATTAATGATTTGAACTTGTGTTTTCCACCCTTCGGCTAGTAGGCACAAACTTTTCAATTTCTAAAAACTGAACAAATCAAAACAAACAATAAACTATAACAACAGCAACAACAAACACACGATTATCATTTGGGCTATGATAGGAAGGGATCATGACAAACAGTATGAGCCATATGTTGTTAAGGTTGTTGTGTTGTATTTTCAAAGATTTTTTCAAATGATATTTTGTCCTAATTTGAGAAAAAGAAAACATTTAAGTGTCACTTGGAGTATGCCACTGTAAAAGTGTGCTGTCAAATATAATTGTTTGCCCCTCTTAAAAGTTACATGTACACGTAATTCATTAGAAATCACCACATCTGTTCATCGAGAATTCAACATTAATATAGCATAGACATTAATTATTATACACCAGAAAACAAGTATGTTAGGTGCTATTATTTTTTTCAGCACCGGCATACTGTTATGGGGCTTGAGGGCAACAGCCCCCCCCCCCAAATAAATAAATAAATTAATTAATTAATTAAAAAAGAAGGAAAGGGGGAAAAATTACCTCCCGTCCTGATCTTTGCATGACGAAATAACATTTTCATTAAACAAGTCGATTTTTGGATTGCTCTCTTTGCTAGCTGGCAACTTTTCAGAAATGTGCTTCATATGTCATGTCCTGCTCCCTCAAATTATTTTGAATAATTACGCCACTGTTTTTCAGGGAGAATTTTATTAGTGGGTATACTAGTATTTTCTTTGATGCTGGATATTATTTTGCAACCACAATGTGACCAAAAAATTGGTAAATTGATGTTGGTTAAAAAAAAATATTAAAAAAAGTTGGGTAAAAAGATTTGACCAACAACCGAGCAATATAGAAAGCATTTTAAGCTACTCAAAGGCAAAAGCCAATATGTTGGGAAATGCATAACCTTGGGTAAAACATTGCCTAACAATTCGTTGGGTTGACTATAAGCCCAACGCTGGGCAAAGCATTTGCCCATTTTTTCACAGTGCATATGCTTTAGGATAACTTATTGAGAATAAGACTTCTCAAAATAGAAATATAAACATTTTGTTAACTCCTTTGCAGACACTATCAGAATATCCGGAACATATAGATTTATCAGAACTTAATGACTGTTATTTAAACCTATTCAATATAAACTGCATTTACAAAGACTTGAGAGACCGTCTGACAATGACAATGCGTAATAATACTCTTGATAATATTAATAATCAAAACTCAGGGGCAGCGGAAGCGGAAGGGGGGCTGGCGGGGCTCCCCCACAATTTCGGCCCCCCAAAATAAATAAAACTTTATTAGTTTTAAAAAATTATAAAAATTGTAAATATAGAAATAGACTTTCAAAATCAGAAAAAAACAAGGGTTCGGGGATGGGGGGGGGGGGTCCGCCCCTGAACCCCCGCTAGGGCCCTATCTGCAGGATCTGGATTTCGCCTGTTTGGGTGTCAGTTCCCCTCTCCCTCTAATAACGTTCGGTGGCCTCTGAAATGTACCCCGAAACTCTTGGCTAATGTCGGAACCAAACGGCGGCTTTCGTAACGTATCAGCCAAAAGTAGTATCAGACGTCTGGTTCCGCAGGAACGAATCAACTAGTCGTTTGGTTCCGGGGAACGAATCGACTAGCCATTTCGTTCCTGCGGAACCCGGAACACATCGACTATCACACCGGCCGTACTGGACTCATCGAGGTTCAGTTATATATTTTCAGAGTTTGAAATTTTATGTGAATCACCTTTTCCATATATTTAGATAATTCCTAGGGGAATTAACTTAATTTCAAATTCCCTGTTTTTGTGTATTAACCTTTGGCAGCTAGAGGGTCAAAACCATATGCATAGTATCCGAAATTTATGGGGAGTCTTTGATTTTTTTTTAACATTTAGTAATCTTTTCTAAAGTCTCAAATTACATATAAATCAAATTTGAAATAAATTCAAAGTAGTAATAGGGGAACTATAATTATTTTTTTAAATGCTTGTTTTCACATGTAAACCTATGGCAGGCAAGATTTTTCAAAGCAAAATATATGCATATTCCCGAGGATTTATGGGGGTCTATTTGACTCATGGAGCCTTAATCATATATTTTGAGAGTTTGAAATTTTATGTTCATTACTTCTTCTGTAAATTCAAATAAACGTCAGGGAAATTAAAATCATTTTAAAAATATCTGGTTTTGCGTGTTAGCCAATGGCAGCTCTTAGGACAAAAGCATGCATATAGTACCCGAAATTTATGGGGAGTCTCTGATTTTTTTTGAGCCTTTAATAATCTTTTCCAAAGTCTCAAATTACATATAAATCACATTTGAAATAAATTCAAACCAGTAATAGCGGAATATAATCAATCTTAAATCCCATGTTTTACGTGTTATCCCTATGGCAGGTGACTGTCAAAAACCAGGCATGATCCTAAAGATTTATAGTGCATTTATTTAAAATAAAGTTTTATGAAATCTTCTTTTAACTATCCATTCTTCTTTTCATGCAAAAATCAGACTTTAAAAACAAAGTTTTAGATATGAAATATCAAGAATAGATTATATATCTTTTCACACGATATATTAATGGCGGACGCGATTTTCCGAGTCCATTTTTAACACAGCATTTACCCTTGCCAAAACGTACTACGGAAGTAGGCGAGGGTAATTTGTCTTGTAATCCATTGTCTTTGATATAGGCCAGCAGATTGAGGCTGGAGCGGGAGGATTTGGGGGTCAACTGGCAACTATCGTATAACAAAAAAATTTTGTTATTTTTGGAAAGTATATGTCTTAACAAACCTACCAGTAAAAATTACCCAGAAGTCCTGCTTGGGAACATGCCCAAATGACGTCATCAACACAGCCGCCCCCAATAATCATAAAAATGAATGGGAATTTTAGGAAATCTCAATCTTTTGTTACATAGCTGACATAAATCATGATATAAGTTGATGGTATATGTGTTTTTTATTTCCTGTTTTTCTTCAAATAAAATAGCTCATTTGCGGCCTCTGAACATTATAAAAAATCTGAGCCAAAACTTTGCGGTTGCTATATGGCAACATCATGCGGGAAAATTCTTTTTCTCAAAGAAAATGCAATTTTTTCCCAACAATCAGCAACATTTTAAATGTACATGTATATATATAAGTATAAGTGTGTGGATTCATAGCTGGTAAGTGATATGGAGTTAAGTCCTAGCTTGTGAGAGACCACAGTTTTGCCTGTTTCCATGACAACACAACTATCCAGAAATCATAATTCTCAGTATATGATAATACATGATATGCAATACATGTATGGGCCACTAATTTTAAACAGAGCATGCAGAGGCTGGATTTTTGTTCAATAGACCCATTTATTTATGCATATTGTTGAACAAACCTTTCCTTGACAACTAAGGAGCTTGTCGGAGGCTTGCCCGACATAGCAATATACATAATACTCAGTATGTGAGGTGCAATACATGACATGTACGGGCCACTAATTTGACACAGAGCATGCAAGAGGCTGGATTTTTGTTCAATAGACCTGTTTGCTAAGTTATGCATATTGTTGAACAAATCTTTCCATTGACAACTAAGGAGCTAGTTGGAGGCTCCCGTCATAGCAACAGCTAATGTATGCAATCAGGGTTCAATCTATTCAGGCCATTATGCATAACAGGTAAACCGAATCGTTGGTAATCAAGCGCCTGGAGAGAAATATGCATAAATCTGAATACATTAGTCTATTGGCCTATTGGCATAATCATACTAATTTCATTAAAAGATCATATCTTTTATAGCCTATGAGTTCTTACATTTCTCATTTAGAATCCTCTCATCTCTACTCCCGCCCCCCAAAAACTAATAATTGGAAATACAAGTTTTCCCGTTTTTTAGTCTTGTAAAACTCGAAGGACTCACTTAGTCTAGTACTCTTGAGAAAATGTGCAAGTTGGAATCCCTTTTGTCCCATATTTAGAACCATACAGAAAAGTGGTTCTATAAATGGTTCTTTATTTTTTCATGAACTCCGAAAGGTTCCTTGTACAACTAATGATGGTTCTTAAGACCCGTAGAACCCTTTAGAGAATTTTTGTGGGCTAGTAATGGTTTATTGTAGAACCTTATAAGGTTCCAAGTTTAAGACAAGAACAGGTTTTTATCAGCACCATTTTTCTAAGTTGAATGGGCAATTCTGCAATACTTTTTATTGTGTTTGTATATATTTCTTTTCCAGAAACCAATACTTGAAAAAATGATGGAAACTTTCAACAAGCCTTCCTAATTAAGAGGAACATAAAGTAAATGTAAAAAGAAAGCTACATCATATATGTAGCCATTTGACATAGGTTTCATAGGTTTACTGTAATACTTCTATTACCAAGCATCGATCTTTTCTGAATTAACATCTCCTGTATGCGTCCTCTTGGATGATAACTATATTTTTGACCCTTGTATCTTTGTGTCTTAAGATATCCGAAATCTCATTTCGCTGAAATCTGAAATATCTGAAATCTCGTTTCCCTAATAAGTTTTTATCATGATTTACTAATGTTTCAATCAGTCTGAGCCACATAATCCCCTCAATACATTTTTTGATCTAGAATTTATTTCGAATATATCAAAATAACATAGATGAAAGGGGGTACCCAATGCTGAAACAATGTTAGCTCATTTAAAAGAGCATGATTTTATTAGCATAAAATCATCTGCCTAAAAAATGGTAAAAAATCGTGTTGCCAAGGAAACCCCCAAATGTGGTAAGATTTCAGGATATTTTTGACTCCCTCAGCTGTGACCCAGTTTCAACTGGGTGGCGCACATTACGTAACAAAGAAGTAATGAGCTCAAATAAAGTGAAAGAGACGGGGGAAAGGGGGAGAGAGAAAGAAAGAAGGAAAAGAGGGCGGAAGAAAGAAGGGTTTTATATATATATATATATATATATATATATATATATATATATACAACCCTCTTCATGTCCACATTAGGTGGACATCCTTTGTTTCTTTGTTCTGTATATATATATATATATATATATATATATATATACACATATATATATATATATATATATATATATATATATATATATAAATAAAATCAAAATATGAGTTCTGCTTTGGAATGTTTGAATAAGAAAATGAAAGATGCCAATAAATGAACAAATTCCGTCAGTCACAACTATATATATATACCCATATATATATATATATATATATATATGTAGTTGAGACTGAATAAAGAGGCGGCGGGACGTTGCGAGTATGTTCACTCTGCACAGATGAACGCTAACTTAGGGATACTATATGTTAACACTTTTAAAACCTTGTTCCCTTAACATGGCGGGTAAACTGCCTGGAAAAAAAAAAAAAAACTTCCACAAAATCAAATGGCATAAGTATTGTACCTCTAACATACCTTTCTTGTTTCAACACAGGTAATTGAGTATCTTTAAGCCCACCATACACTATACGATCTGACTGCGACCCGATTTCGAAGAAATGGCATTTTGCATTAAATATGAAAGTAAAATTATCATATTTGAAGTTAGGAATTATAATGATGGGAATCCTAAAATCGAAATTTTGGTTCACTTCAAGCCTTGTGGTCGGATTAAAAGGCTAAATCGGAATTCAAATTGTAGCCGATCGTAAGATTGCCATGACGTCACTATGATTCGGAATTGAATTCGCTTTTATTCCTACAGGGAGGCTCACAATAGCCCGGAATTTCGATTTTTGTATTTAAAAGACTATTCGGAACTTTCATGTTCTTGGTTGTCGAAATGTGCATAACTGCCAGAAAAGAGCACGCACAATAAAATTTCACCCCAATAACCAACTTGTGACCTCCAGAATGAGGTCAAAAATCACTGACCTCTGCTGAAAAGGTAAAATATTGTATCTCAGGTAAAAAAATATGGTACGTGGATGATCTTGGTGTCAAAATATACAAAATTGTTAGAAAAGGGCACACAAAGTATCATATTACCCCAGGGACCAAGTTTTGACCTCCACAATAAGGTCAAATGTCATTGACCTTTGCTGAAAACCTGAAAAATTCTATCTCGGTTAAAAAAATATGGTACGTGGATGTTCTTGGGTCAAAATTAACAGAATCGTTAGAAAAGAGCTCTCAAAATTAAATTTTACCCCAAGGACCAAGTTGTGACCTCCAAAATGAGGTCAAAGTTCATTAATCTTCTCCAAATAGGTAAAATAATCCATTTCAGGTAAAAAATATTGTACGTGGATGATTTTGGTGTCAAAATACACAGAATTGTTAGAAAAGGGCACACAAAATATCATTTTACCCCAAAGACCTAGTCGTGACTTCCAAAATAAGGTCAAAGGCCTAATATCCTTTACAATCTTGTAATATTTACCAGTCTGCAAAAGAAAGTAAAAGCAGACCATTTAAGTTTATTTTGTGCACTGTGTAGATACAGATTTAGATCAATTTTTAGGTATTAAGAGGTGGATATCTACTTTTCTGGGCAGCTTGGGGTCCAAGGTCATTGACCTTTCCTTAAGGTACCATACAATTAAGGCCCATTTGGGTGACAAGATAAAATTCTGAAGGATCTTTCTGCCAACTGCACATAACCAAATCTTGACCTCTACAAAAGAGGTCAAAAGTATACTCTCTTTATGAAAGACCTTTGGTTATACTTAGTTTATTATTCTTCATTTAGCCAGTTTTTCGCATATTTCTCTCTCCACCGTTAGAACTTAGTCCAAAACGCACTAGATATACCACAACATACGTACTGTATGCCATGCCAGACTTCATGCATTGCAGTGTTGGACACTGCTTATCTCCTTTCTGAGAGTTACAGCAATTTCTTTGAAGAAGTTCATGAGGTTTTGGCGAGTGATATTGATCAATAGGATTTATGGTCTCGGTTTATCCTGTTGTTTTGTGGTATGTTGGAATAGCTGTGAGGAGGCCTTAACTCCCACCCTCTTCAGATGGCTTCAATGATTGCTGTATTAAGATTCCTCCATGCCTATTAAAGTATATGAAAAAAATCTACAGAACATATACCAGAAAGATTCATTCCAACAGATTAAGCTGTCTTTAACTTGTACATGGGTTGGTAAAAGGAAGAACTGTTCATCCAAGCTTCAAGTGCGATGTAACTAATGAAACAGAGGCAGATCAAAAATTACTATTGCTGGGAATGAGGGGGTTTCTTTGATAGCTCTCATGATGGTGGTGTATCATCTGCAATTTGTTTGGATCTGCATTGATGACACATAGGAACTAAATGGAAGATATCAATGCTGGTCTGTCTTAACTTCTGGTGCTTAAACCCCATGAACTTCGGATGAAAATTCCTTTATTCTATCCATCCACTGGACCAGTAAAAGACAGCTTCATCTGGTATGTTCAGACTTTGTCCATACTTTGCTAGGTATGGCGGAATCTTAATAAAGCAATCATTTTAGCCGTCGGAAGAGGATGGGAGTTAGGGCCTCAATCCTCACACTGAATTCAACATATAAAACAACACGATAAACTCAGACCAAAGATGCTATCCATCAATATCACTTGCCAAAACCTCATCAGACTTTTAAAAAAATTGTTGTAACTCTAAGGAAGGAGATAAGCAGTGTCTGCAGTTGCATCATGTCTGGCACGTCATATTTTGCAGCATGTGGAGTGTTTTGTGTGTGGACAATGCTCTAATGGTGGAGAGAGAAAAGATACTAAAAATGGCTAGTGATGAATAAAAAATAAACTAACCATAACCAATAGTGTTTAAAATGATACAGAGGGTACTTTTGACCTTTACCCTCATCTAAAGGTCAAAATTTAGTTGTGACCATCAGATTGAATACAATTGTGTCATTACCATGCAATTATGTGCAGTTGGCAAAAAGATCAACCATAGCTTTATCTTGCGACCCAGATAGGCCAAAATTGTACGGTATGTTAAAGGAAATGTCAATGACCTTTGACCCCAAACTGCCCAGAAAAGTAGTTGGAGACCCCTATACCTAAATATTGACCTACATATTATGTATCTATATGTGTTCAAAGTAAGCTGGTCTGCTTTAATTTCTTCTGCAGATTGGTAAAAATATGGTAAACACAATATGAACTTAAGGGACATTAATGTTTTTGACCTTTGGCCTCATTTTGAAGGTAAAAACTTGCTCCTTGGGGTAAAATTATATTTTGTGTGACCTTTTCCAACAGTTCTGAGTATTTTGAAACAAAGATCATCCACGTACCATATTTTTTACCCGAGATACATTTTTGCACCTCTTTAGCAAAGGTCAATGACATTTGACCTCATTTTGGAGGTCACGACTTATCCTTTGGGATATATTATATTTTGTGTGCCCTTTTCCAACAGTTCTGAGTATTTTGACACAAAGATCATCCACGTAACATATTTTTTTCCTAAGATACAATTTTTCCTTTTCAACAAATGTCAGTGACCTTTGACCTCATATTTGAGGTCACGACTTGGTTCTTGAGATAAAATTTTATTTTGCATGCTTTTTTGAAACAGTTATGCACATTTTGACACCACGATCATCCACTTGCCATATGTTTTACTTGAGATACATTTCTTTCACATTTTCACAAAGGTCAATGACATTTGACCCCTAGAAAAAACACTTTTCCCACCCCCTAGCCCACCTAACTTTTTTTGGTAAATGTTGATACCATACCTACTCAAATCAGTTGAAATTGCTTTTCATAAATTTTTTTCACAGATCAAAAACATGGCTAATTCAGGGTTACTAATAAGGCTTTCTAGCTATTAACCCATTCATGACAGTGGGTCCACATTATGTGGTTTGGTCTAATAACTTTTGATGCAGAGCTCTAAAAATCATATCAAATATATGAGCAGAAAGAGCAAAAAATTCTACACTTACTGTGCCCATTTTTGTTGCATCAATATTTGTTGTGTGATGCTGAATTTTTTTTAAAAGGAAAATAAGCATTAAAATCCTTAAATTGGCAATGCAATGAAAATGTTAAAATTACTGTTTTTCCCTGCAAATTGGCAACTTTATGACTTCTCATCACACATTCTGTCAATTTATATTTATTTCAGATACATGATGTTTTATAAGAAAAATGTAGCAATATAAGAAAAATGTTGGTGTTGCCAATTTGAAAAATAAAAGCTGATCAAATTAGGCTTTAAATAATTCCTGTCACGAATGGGTTGATGATATGCTTGTATGATAACAGGCCACTCGGGGGGGGGGGGGGGGGGATGACTAGCAGTGATATGATTAAGCACACAAAAATCCCACAAGATCAAGTCCATGCTTAAACATCACTTTATTTCCATTTGTAGTCAGCCTATATCTTAACTAGCTTTTTTTTTTTTTTTTACAAAAACAGAATTTATGTAAATGCTATTTTTATTACAAGTATAAAAGTATTTTGATGAGGCACTGCCTGTTTGTGTATTGCACCAACACTTAATGTACAATCATGGCTGAAATATATTTGTATTTACAAAGACTGCTGAGGCTCAATATAAATGTTCATTCTTTAAAAAAACCAAAAATGCCTTCCATTTGATACCTTGCTCATGATATGTCAAGGTAAAAGTTTGGAATTATGATCTAAGGTATCATATATTATATATTTTAGTTACTTCAATTGCAAATATCTCAAATTTACAAAAAGGGATATATCGGTTTTTTAAATCAAACTCCTTAAAGTCCAAATTATTTTTCCCCATATACTTATGAACCATTTTATATTTTTATAAGGTATCTGGGCCAGTATTCAATTTGGTACTTAATCAAAATCTGAAGCATTTTACTCCGTTTTTGGCTTCAGTAAAATGTTTAGCCAACTTTGGTATTCAATTGAATTTCTTTGTTAAGTATGTTACCCTAAGTCTAAGACAGCCACTTAGCAGACTTAAGCAAATTACTCTGGAATTCTGATGAGCTGGCATGTGAGTTTCATACATACAGTCATGATATGCTGCAAACAGGTAAATTTTATAACCGTACATACATTACAACAACTTTATTGCGCATTATTTGTGATGGACTTTACAACATCACAACGGTTATCAGGGTTATCAATAAGTATTTTGCCTTAAAGGCGGCTTGCTAAAGTAAAATGGTAAAATGTGATCTGAATACGATTTAAGCCATTTTACTTACTAGCCAAGTAAAATGCTAAAAAAAAAACATTCATTCTGCACACTGAATTGAATATGGCCCCAGATCTTTAAATGTCAGCATAACTGATGATATTAATAATTTGAATGCATTACTAGAGTTTTAATCAAATCAAATCTCAAAGTAAACCGATACTTTTGATGTCAATTATGTTCATACTACCACAATGCCCATCAATGTGTGGGATACTGGATGACCAAATACACTGGACTTACCTCATAATCGATTGCAAAATCTATCTATCTATTGCAAAATGCAATACCAACTTTGAAAGTTGAACTATGTGAGGTAGGGCATGGGATGGATTCTGTTCAAAGTCATAATGCTGTACTTCTTAAGAGAAAATTAAATATACTATCTCAAAAATATATATGCGCAGTATCCCTTCTCCATACAAAGAGGCAGAAAATCAACTGCCAAATGTTCAGCAGACTCTAAAAGCCATCTGGGCCCCATTTCATAAAACTTGCTATCGAGTAACAACTGCTACATTTCTATGACAAGTTTGCTCTCAGCCAATCAGATGCAAGTATTTCAGTAGCTTATAACAGTTATTGCAACTTGTTATTGGTAATAAGTTTTATGAAATGGGGCCCTGGTGGAATAAAATCTGAAGATGGAAAGTTGATGTACTTTTTTTTTAAAAAACTGGGTTCAAGTAGTACAGGTACATGGTCATAAAACTTCACAGCTGAAGGACAGCACGAGTATCATCTGTGCAGTGATTTCATAAGTTGCCAAGATGTTCTATCCCAAACCTGACAGTGGGTTTCTCCTGGGGAATTCAAAACCATTTGGGTATGTACCAGACAGCAGATGTTATCTATCACTGAAGGTGAACTCCACTATTGTTGGTTATACTCCCCTGTACAAACAGTTCATCATCATAAATTCCTTCACCAGAATGCAAAAATATTTTCATTGTGACCACCACGTCCCAGGAGGCAATGGGTTTGTCTATCAGCTCCATCGGCTTCACCTACGCAATGCTTGCAGCAGTCTGTGGCGTGTTCTCATAACAGCTTACTGCAGGAACCACCAAAACACCTAATTTGATCAGGCAAATGGATTAAAACCTGAAAGTCTTATCAATTCATCCATTTCTTTAAAATGACTTGTCAAAATTGAACAAAGCATATCAGAGTGCATTCTCCTTTTGCAAGCAACGGCGTATGATGTCAAAGAGCCTTGTGCCACTTGCATTACTGAGGAAAGTCAATAGCTGTCTTTCTTACGCCTTATATCCTTCAACAGCACCAGAAAGGAGGACCAACCTGAGAGCCTTCTTATTAAGTATGTGGCCAAGGATCTGTCTGGTCCCAATAGTTTGGAGTGAAGGAAGGAATGGTTTTGCTCTTTCTCTTTCTGCCTCATACTACTTTGATATCACCTTTGCATCGTTCGCAGCAGTTGATGGTGATGTTCTCGTATCGTGTGTGGGGGTGGTAGCGGTGTGTCATGTTGACCTTTGGCACAGGACCCTGGAGAATGGCCTGCTGGGATATCTGTTCCAGTTTGATGCTGGGTTGCTTGTTCAACACAATCTATAATCAAATCACCAAAAGAAACAGGGAGTTAATTTAGTGCACATATCTGTAGAGGTATAGTAGCCAGGTGGTTTCACGCTTGACTGGAGATGTTAAGGTCAAGGGTTCAAAACTGTGGGTCACTAGTATCCTTTGGCGAGATATTATCTATATTTGCCACTCTCGACTCTGGTAAAAATGGGTACAGGTAGGAACGAATTCCTTCAATCCTGTGTGAACAGATATTGGCGGCCTAGCTCATTTACTAATCTATGAGATGATAATGTCACTTTTCCATCATTTTTATACCTATCACGTTACAAATGTTTTCTATTTAGGGCTATATGTGACAGTTCTTTTCATCTGAAACAGGGAGTTTAAGATTCTCTCTACATTTGGGAGCATTCTGTTACAGTTTTCAAACACTGCATAGATTTCGTATGACATTTACACATAGCCTGAATTACAAGAACATGACTTTACAAAAGTAAAGTTGGGAAAAGAACATTTCAGAGATTGTTTTACTCATGTTATTTCTGGTAAAAAAAAACCCTGTTATTGGTGAAATAAAAATCATTGCACATAAAAAGCAGACAACTACAAAACTTACATCTTTGGCTAACATCTCTGCCTCCGTCCAATCTACAAATTCAAATCCCTTTGGACGACCCCCATTTGACCCCTGATGGTGACCTCCGACATCACCGAGTAGCACGCTGGAGATGGTTGATGAGAGCTGCTCATTGACAAGGGCAAGGGTCATGACATTACTGATAGGTTTAGGAGAGTCTTCATGTATTCTCCCATTCCTTTGTAAAGCACTTGATAGATACTGCAATAACCTGTGACAAAAGAGTAAAAGACATAAGAGGAATTAGTTTGTTGCAACTTTGCCTAATACCAGTTGGTGTAATTCCAAGATTGTCTAACACCACTATGGCTAAGCTATTTGGTCTACTATCAATTTGGGCTGATTGCCAGTTGGTCCAATCATCACTTGGTCTAATACCCACTTGGGCTAATTGTCATTTTGTCTAATGATCAAATGGTCTGATTGCCACTTCATCTACTTAGTTTTCCTCATATTGTCTCACGACAATTTGGTCTATTACCATTTCATCTCATCAGATAGACTAAGTGGTGTTAGACCAAGTGAGTATTAGACAAAATGGGCATAATATGACCGGAAATTAGACGAAATGGTAAACAGGCTAAGTGGCAATTAGACCAAATGGTTATCAGTCGAATTTGTTGTAGACAAAACGGGATAAGACCATGTGGGATGAAACCAAACGGATATTAGACAGAGTGGGATCAGACCAAGTGGCAATTCACCGTGGAATCTTCACTAATCCTCTGGAAGGCACTTGAAAGACACTTTTACAACCTGAGACATAAGGGACAGGATACATGGAATTACTGATAGGTTTAGGAGAGTCTTCATGTATACTCCCATTCCTTTGTAAAGCACTGGATAGATACTGCAATAACCTGAGACAAAAGAGCAAAAGACATAAGTGGAATCTTCATTAATCCTCTGGAAGGCACTTCAAAGACACCTTTACAACCTGAGATATAGGGGACAGGATAAATGGTCATTAGGCAAAAAAAAAATAAAAAAATTAATGTATTTGAGTAATGGGTCACTGAATAATGGGGTAGATAGGGCAGATTTTTTTTTTTCTTCTTCTTTCCTCTTCTTTCCTCTCCTTCCCAATCTGCATATATGATACAACCATTTATACACATCGTGCATATGTATGCCCACGCACATGCATACATACAAACATACATTAACACTTAACAGATTTTTAGGCCCAAGTTTACTGATAACATTCACACCATACGATGCCATGTTGAAGTGCATATAACATGCATGCCTATACATGGGTTTCCTTGAGTGAGATACGCAGCATTATGCACGAGGATATCGCCAAAACAAGTGGTATTGGGCATGCTCACAAAAAAACCCAAAATGTTAAACTCTCACCAAACCACGTGAAAAACATATTTTACGGTAGGAAAAAAGCTGTTCTGTCTACAACAATCCTGGGTTTTCTGCACAGCATTGCCAAGGCAGAACGATCAAATATGATATTGACAGCAATAAAAAAAAAACATAGGGTAAGCAATATTTTTAGGGTAAGGCAGGTTACGCCAAGACAACAATTTTTTTTTTTCCTTACTGACAGGTAAAGGACAGTCTTCATGTATATTCTGGATCCTCTGTAAAGTAATGAAAATGCATGTATAGGCCTACTGTAACGATCTGAGATAGAGAGTCAACGAGATATATGGACATCAATGGCAAGACTGGAAAAAATCTTCTTGAATCATCTGAGACACTTGTTTTTGTAATAGCCAGTGACAGAGAGTACAAGAGATAGGTGGACTCAACAAGTTTAGGGAACTCTTTGGTGATACTCTGACTCTGAGATCAACCAGTACAAGAAATAGGTGGACTCAACAAGTTTAGGGAACTCTTTGGTGATACTCTGACTCTGAGATCAACTAGTACAAGAAATAGGTGGACTCAACAAGTTTAGGGAACTCTTTGGTGATACTCTGACTCTGAGATCAACCAGTACAAGAAATAGGTGGACTCAACAAGTTTAGGGAACTCTTTGGTGATACTCTGACTCTGAGATCAACCAGTACAAGAAATAGGTGGACTCAACAAGTTTAGGGAACTCTTTGGTGATACTCTGACTCTGAGATCAACCAGTACAAGAAATAGGTGGAGTCAACAAGTTTAGGGAACTCTTTGGTGATACTCTGACTCTGAGATCAACCAGTACAAGAAATAGGTGGACTCAACAAGTTTAGAGAACTCTTTGGTAATACTCTGACTCTGAGATCAACCAGTGGATGGATGGTTAGATACATCAGCAAATCATGAGTAAGAGAGAGAGATAAATCAACATAACAGGCAGAGATAGTGACAGGGTTCTCACTAGAAAAAAAACACACACGGTTCCCACCCTGCGCAAAGCGTGGAGGTTTCGTAATTTTTACGAAATAACACCTAAAGTTAGGTGTGGCGGCAGTATATGCTATAGTAAAAGGATGAAAAATACCTCTTGGTAAGCAGGAGTTGTCTACTTATGGCATAAAAGTAAAAATACATTGCCAAAAAGCAAAACAATCTGTGACATTTATCATTATTGTTAGGAATATATACTCCAATATTTTTTTACCCTTGTTGCCACAAATGGTGCAGCCATTTCACACATGGTTCTTCCTTGTCTGAAACCCTCTATGCATGGTACTGGAACCATGGGTGTTATGTACTGGCGAGAACCATGGATAGTGGGAAGAGGAAAAAAACATAAACAAAAGGAGACAGAAAGACTACAAAATTAAGACAAAAGACTACCCTCCCCCCCTTTTCTGCTTTGACTCTCAAAAACAAACAATAGACTGCTATACTAATGGGCGATTCCGCGGTAAAGGTGTAATTCCGTTACCAATATTTTTAGACTTTCTGTGCCTCTTTTATACTCTGCCTCCCTTCTCACCATTTAATACTCTGTAAATATGCCCATCCTTTCATGTGAGCTCTTTCATTCCAACAATTTTATTCTTACATTCATGATATTTTCGTATAACACCTCGGTAACGGAATTACCAGAAAAAAGCGCCAATTTTAAACTTCAAACATGTCTTTTAAAATCAATCATGTATTATACCAACACAGAATAAGATTGTGGATTTCTTAACTGTTTCAGTAAAGATTTGGCTATTCAGGGCTATCAAAGTGATTGTTTTTACTATAGATGTGAAGTAAGATGACTGTTTTTCTGACATGGAATTGCCCTGATACACAGTGTGACTGGTCAGATTTGCATCATGTGATGTGCGTAAATTTTGTTATACATGTAGTGCACAAACGCTATAACTTTGATTTTTGCAGGGGTGAATCCTGTATTAAATGTGATACTCTAGACCTACGGCATTACGGGTCTATTTACTATAATAGTGCATGCTATACTGATGCAATATTACTAGAATATATGAACTATAAATACTAAAGTACCCCGAGTGCAGTTTTGCTTCACCGAGACCAAATTCGTCGTGCACATAATCCAGTATAATGCATAATAAACGATGTACTATTTATATATTATTTGACTTTTGTCATGCACACACTGTACTGGCAATCTACGGATTCAGTTCCAGTCAAATGAAGAGTTTACAGTAGAGAAACAATCTTAAAAAGAAAGCCACTCATTTACTGAAGACAATTCCCTCATATTTCTTATTTTCCCTAATAAATTTGAAGAGTACCGTATCATTGTTTGAACATAATTCTGCATCAAAACAACCATTCAGTGGATTCAGAGTACTTTGTTCTCTGGTTGTACTACAATTTTTAAAGGTTTTTTTTTTTTCAACATGTACATCTGTGTATTAAGTCGATGTCATGTCATGTTATGATTTTTTTTTTTTCTGATCTTTTACATTCTAAATGTGATTATTTGCAATTTTCCATATCACTCTTTTTGATGTTTTTACTCATGTTTTTGATATGAATGAATTTCCATGTAAATTTGGACGAAATAAAATTGAATTGAATTGAATTGAATTGATATGCTGTTATGATGCAACACAAAGTATAGGAGACTGACTACTTTCTTTGGAGGGCCTATGAAATTCCCTGATTTTTATTTCCTGGTATTAGCAATTTTTCTCTCATTCCCAGGTTTTTCCCCTGATTGTAAAAAGGGAACTCATTATCTATGCCTCTTCTTGACTTCCCAGATAGCTGGGAACCCTGCCAAATCAGAAATGTAACCCACCTATTTGTCTTCACCATGTGCCGTCTCATCTCTGCCCGCTCATCAAGTAACTTCTGGATGGCGTTGATTGATTCCTGTTGTAACATGTCAAGGTGCGTTCGAGAGGTGATCAATTCATCCACTTGCAATCTGAAAAAAAAACCCAAGATCATAAGGCCAAAAAAAAAAAATTGTTGTTGCCCTCAATCAACCGACCGTAAAATGCGAAAAAACAGGGTCAGGTTTTTTGTTTTTTTTCAGCAGACCCAAATATACAAACGCACTGTTTTTGTGAGAAAATCTCAGATTTGGGAAAAGAATTTGTTAAACTTTGTATTCAATAGCTTAAAAAAACACTTTTATATGTGTTTTGACTGCGTTCTGCTTGCGTTTTCCCCATTAGAAACTCTTAGAAAATATCGGAAAACTCAACTCTCTCATGTCACATAACTGCACATATTACACGAGTGTCGGCTCACGCTCGCTCGCATGCATAACAGTTACAGTCCAGTGGGGTAGTAAAAAAAAATAAAAAAAAAATCGACCGACCGACCAATTTTCAAATTTTGTGCATGTGAGGGCAATATAACAATTTTTTTTTTTTTGGCCTAATCAAATTGTTGAAATTATTCTGCAGCCAATCTCTGGACTCTGGTACAGTAAAATATGCTTCCATTATGAAGTCCTTATGCATTGAATCATGTCAAATTTAGAAATAAACTCCATAAAAAAATCATGAACCCTTCATAAAAAATTTATATCAAGAAAACTGACTGAATTGTATTATGGACACTCTGTTGAGTAAAGGGTCCAAATTGAAATTTTCAGTGTTTTTGTATGAATGTTGCAAATGGGGAGATTCAAAGTCCCATGTTCCGGAGGTGCAGGTCAGTCTTGAGGCCTGCTTACAGTAAGCAATATAATATTTGAATGAAATTAACATAAAAGCAAGATTTCATATGATCCCTAATTCCTGGCAGCCAGCAATCCTTTTTTAGTTACCATTAACAATAGTGACATCTGTGCACTGTAGCATGAAAAGGTTACAGTTAATTGCATCTCCCAAATTTCATTTCTCCTTCAATCAATTGTAACTTTCCAAATAGATGATACTCGGAACCAATTTCATGATACAGAAAGATACAAATCACTGATCGTCTCTGTTGAATATATGCAGCTGATCACCATGTTTTTTTAGATGTTCAAGCAGGGAAAGTACACAGCTATATTGCCCTGTTTTATGACACGTTAAGTCCATAGGCCTTTTTGCAAGAGGGGAATATAAAAAATATTACCCTCTTTGCCCAGTTTGCAATAAAGACGAGGGGAGCATGTCCGACAGAGATAGTATAAGTCTTTCATAACTGAATATAAGTTGATTCTAATGCGGGTGACAAAGCCCAAAAATCAAAAGCATGTGATACCTGCTACCCAGGAATTTACTCCTCCAGACATCACACTGGATGTTGACTCTCTCTAGGGTCTCTCGTTCTTTGAGAAGTGTTGCCATGGTATTCTCTATCTCCTGGGCCAGCTGGGCACGGTCTTGGGCCAGGGTTTCCAGCTGGCTCTGAAGGTCAGCTCCCATAGAGGCGACCAGGAGCTTCTTCAATTCCTTGTTGACCTGTAGGTTAAAGGTCATACAGAGTTCAGGTCATAGATTTTTCTCAGATAAGGCTTTCTTTTGGCTGCCTGCATGGTCTTTATCAAGGTTCCAAAACTGGGTCCGAGAGTTGGCTCCCATGGAGGCCACCAACAGCTTCTTAAGCTCCTTGTTGACCTTCAGGTCAAAGGTCATGCAGTGCTACATATGTAGGTGATGAAAAAAGATGCTGACCAATGTTATGTAGCAAAAGGTGATTTTTCTTTTATGTAAATGAGAAACTGAGAAGAAAAAGGAGATGCTGAATAAAAATTAATACCTGAAATCAATCACACAAATTTACTGCTAATCCATTTTCAATAGTTTATTTATCATAGCAGGCAAGATAGATAAGTAATTTTTGTCCCATAATAATTTTGCAAAATTCCATAGAGTATTGATATAAACCAAAAGCACTGGATGTTGACTCTCTCTAGGGTCTCTCGTTCTTTGAGAAGTGTTACCATGGTATTCTCTATCTCCTGGGCCATGGATGATGGAAAAAGATGCTGACCAATGTTATGTAGCAAAAAGTGATTTTTCTTTTAAGTAAATGAGAAACTGAGAAGAAAAAGGAGATGCTGAATAAAAATTAATACCTGAAATCAATCACACAAATTTACTGCTAATCCATTTTCAATAGTTTATTTATCATAGCAGGCAAGAGAAATAAGTAATTTTTGTCCCATAATAATTTTGCGAAATTCCATACAGTATTGATATAAACCAAAAGCACTAAGCGGATCAACTAGACTAACTTTCTCTGCTTTTTAAAAGCAAAATATGCAAATAAAATAAAGATAATTCCTTCCTATTTCTTTTGAAATGAGGCAATTTTTATTACTTGACAACCTGAAAACCAATAAGACTCTTTTTCCTTTTTTTAATCTGCATTATCAGCAGGAATGCCTTTAATGCTGCTTTGCTACCTGAATTTGTGCCGTAAGCTCAGCTTCTAGCTGCATGCACTTCATCTCCAGTCCATCCCTTTCCTTCTGTACCTCTGCCATCCCTGTCTCAGTCTTCTTGAGCTGCTCACGTTGTTCTGTGTACAACTCTTGGAGAAGACCTTCCCCAGTCGGTAGATTCTCTGTGGACAAAGAGATAAGATTAGCTATTGCTGTTGTGAGAAAGAAAAAATTGTTATCTTTTATTGTACAGGAAGACCTTTTTGCATGCAGTAAACTTTTGCAAATGTTGCAAAGAGTTCCACATGCAGGAAAGTTTCCTACCATGAAACAGTGGGTCCTTAAACAAAAAAAAAAGTTATCATGACTATTCATTATATAAATGCAGAATACAATAAAAAAAAAAAAAACACCTTAAAAATTCAGGAATTATTAAGTAAAATAGAGCCTCAGGATACCCCCCATCCCAAAAAATAAACAACATAAATAATTAAACTTTCTTGCAAAGTAGGGCATGACATATTTAGAATAAAAAACTAACAATTCTGGGATGGAATATTGTACTAAATGTATATCATGATTACAACAACAAAAAAAAGGAAGAAGGATCCTGAATGGTGAATTACACTGATCTAAATCTGATTTATCATAAATATCAATTCATAACATATTTTTGGTACGATTTACTGTGAATATGATTCATGATAAATATATTTTATCAAAGTGTCTTATTATTGTAGACAAAGTTTTCAGAGTTCAAAGGAATAAGAGCCCTGAAAAGGGCCGGTGTGCTCCACCTGTGGTAAGAGCTCTTGGTTCTCAACATTTTCATCCAGGTGTTTTAATACAAGTTATAAACAAAAGAATTCTAGCAGCACTGCCCGAAAAGTCAGTCACTTCTGTACAACTTCAATAGTGATCACAGTTTTTTTGAAAATATATTCTATGAAAATTCAAATTTTGTCTGCAGAAAACAATTTCTGTTAACTTTTAACTTTTAACAAAGAGTTCAACAAGGCTAAAATGTCTTAAATGATATTCATTCCTAACCTGGGGATTTGTTCTCCTGTCTTGGAATGAGATCAAACTGCACATCCTTCTGATTCTGTCGCTGACGGAAGGCAAGATCCGTGGAATATCTGTTCTTGCTGTCAAAGAATGCGGGCTGAGCTCCAGCAAGCCGGTACCCCTCCCGTAAAGCGCCCTCTGTTGCCCCTGCTCCATGATCCATCTCCTTTCCCTCAGCCTCTGGCCTTGGACTGGATGAGGTGAATGTATTCTCATCACGCACAATGTACTGGGACTTGACAGAGAAAAGATGCTGGTTTCTAGCTGCCATTGTGAAGCTCTACCCTCTACATAAATGAAAAAACATAAAAATTAAATTGATCATCTTGGTTTAATCATGGGACGAGGAAAAGAAAAATATAAGTTACATAAGGTTTGGGCAAATAAAGTAGAAAAAAAGAAGAAGAATATTTTATATTTTTTGGTCTAAATAAAGTAAAACATTTTTTTCATTTTTTTGAAGAAAGATTTTACTTTAATCAAACATACATGTACAATGGAAAGACTCTAACAAGTATGGTCACCATGAAAATACCTAATGTACTGCCCTCTACTGCTGTACTCCTGCATACAATAATAAGCGAAAGTGGATTTCCTCTTTTAGCACAATGACAGCAGAACACAGCAAGATCACCTTTAGATGTCAGCAAAAAAAAACAACATGTCACTGTTCAAAGGAAAAAAATATGCTTCTTTAATTTCCAAATTTCCTGCATTTTGGGGCTTAGATAGTTAGGACAGAAGAGGGGCTTAGATCTGATTGGCCTTTAAAAATACTCATCAGCAAATTTCATTTTCATATTTCCCCCATACGGCAATCAATAAATATGAAGCACAAAATGGAGGAAACCACATGATTTATTTTTTACTCTCATTTTGTCACTTTATTTGCTTGATGTCTCAAATGTACTGTTCTTGTCTTGGTATGATTGTTCCTCTAGAGTTGATCTACTAGTAATTTGTTTACTGCTTGTGTTACATTTTCTATAAATAATCTTCTGGTGGTGTATGGTAACCTCAGGAAACCATTGGCACAAAAATTGTCTGCGAATTTGTGTGGTACCAAGTACACTCATTCTGACGATTTTTACGGCAATCACTCATTAAATGTAGTCTCATTTCAGATCTAATGTGTACGGCAAGTCTCCCGCACAGAGATGATAGTAATGCTCAAATGCAATGCATACACACTTACAGAACTACAAAACCATCTAACCTTAAAGTGATAACTGAGAAGAGTGGGGGCAAATCAACGTTTTCCACACAAGTTTAAAAGATTTTCTCAACATTTCTTTGCATTTTTTTGCAGACGACATCTCATCATTTAATTTGGACTTTCTTTCTTGCTGAATAAAGTCAATGCTTGGAAGTCATAGTACCTAGTACTGGTATATGTCTGTCTAATTTGGGAGGGCAAAATCAATACCTGCTAATTTAGCATTAAAGCACCCTAGTGGTCATGACCTCTAACGTTAGTCCTGGTGTCAGTGGTGTGGAGCAAATGTCGTGTCACCAAGAAATAGATCTAGCATAAAGCTAAAAAATACATGACAATGAACAGGTGGGACCACGCATAAAATATTCCATTAACATTTCACCTCACACAATCGTTCATCGATGGCCACAGACTCGGATGTTTACGGATACCTAAAATACAAAAGTTTTATTGCATCTTATTACTAAGAGCTTTTAAAATCTATGATACTTTTCATACTTACTGTATTCCCTAAATTCAAGAATGCATTCAACTCGGGCTCAGCGCATGACGTGTTTGGCGAACTTTTCTGCGATCGGGTGACGTCATTTGTGTTTCGTAGTTTTGACCGTTTCGACCACGTCACAAACCTTTCGTAATCATAATCGAGACTTTTTGATAAAGCAGATTTTCAGTTCAATATTCAGGATCAATACAAATTCACTATACATACCGTATATGGCTACAAATTCTTCTGATTTTTTTTGTCATTTCTGGAAATAAGGTAGAATACGATGATACACCAATTCGGTGGCCTGTTGGTGGAATACAGGAATCCTGAGTATACCGACGCAACCAGTACAGATACAGATACTTTTACAGATGAAGATGAAGATGAATAAAAAGCACGAGTAAAAGTGAGTAAAGTACATT
>CM057169.1:7340479-7351414 GCA_029962745.1 Echinometra lucunter | reverse complement strand
GTGTTAATTTCACAGGTAAGTATTCAAGTTCAAATATTCAAATATTCAATATGAATGTACCACTATTATTATTCATTCTGCATGACTAGGTGTGATTCATGCGTGACAATGTACAACTACTAGTGATTCAGAAACTAACTTTAGAGAACTTGTGAATGGGTTGCTTTCTTTGGTTTCCCTGTAGCTGGTTTCATGGATGAAACACCAAGGGGAACCCTGCATCAGATTTGGGTTTGTCCTTGCCACCAAACGAGAACTGAGGCATGTGCGAACCAAAGGTGAACTTATCAGTGACCACAGTACCACCAGGAGTGGTTGCACCAGAAGAAGGGATGGGGCTGCCTGGCACCTTCGGCTTCAAATGCGAAACCTGTCGAAGATTCTTTGGTAGCACTCACATCTCTTTAGGCTTCTCAGCACCAAGACGAATCTTGTCGAAGGTGTTGACTGAGATGGAAGGCTGAATCCTGAAGGAACCTTGAATGCTGCATCAGATGATGTGGCAGCACCATCAGTGGTCGTTGAGTCAGGAGTGGAACTTTTAGAGTCAGAAGACATTCCAGAAAAGCTGAATCCAGCCGGTACCTCGAAGGTGGCATTGCTATCTTTGGTACTTCCAGCTGTGAGTGTCTGGGTTTGGCCAAAGCTAAATCCAGTATTTGCACTGCTTGACTTGGTACCGAAAGTAAACCCTAATGGAACAACAAAGGCACCACCTACCGCACCACCACTGGTAGTGGCACCTGCATCGGTAGATGGCTTTGGCTCTGAACCAGGTTTTGGTGTATTACATGCAACACAGGCCGTAGACTCAGCTGAATTGTTGATGTAGCAAGAATCACAGTCCCATGAACCAGGTTTCTTGGCAAACTTTAATTTCAGATCAGTAGATGTCTGCAGATTAAAAAAACAACAACAATAAAGGCAATATCTGTAGTAATAGATGAAGGACAGTGTACATGCATATTTGATAATAATAGTGTTGCCTTCTTGTATAGCACTAGGGGCCACCTTGGCGCTCTAACTTTATAACTCAGTCATAGTTCAGCGGCCACAGTATCAAATTGGGTCCCCATTTACACCGAGTGGAAAGTAGCAAACGTGAATAAATGTCTTGCTGGAGGAATGTTACCTGCTCTGCTGGGGTTTGAACTCCTGACCCTTAGAGAGTCAAGTAAATAAACCATTGTACCACAACACCTCATATAGGATGCCGAGGGAACCAATTAATAAAGTAAAACAGTTAGCTTGGCTTTAGTCAAGCTGTCCCAATGAAAGCATTCATGAAATCACTTCCTACAATGTATCCCCTTACTACAACTGAGTTGAGACACTGAACTATGCACTAACATGACACAAAGCAAAGCTCCAGTATAATTTCAAACAAGGGACCATTCCAAAGGAAGCAAGGAGGTCTGCTTTATTCTTAAAAATACATACGAATAATGCCTCCGGCCACCACCTACGGGGGGCGGAGGCATAAAAATATCATCAAATTTGGGGCTTCAATCTGAAATTTTTGAGCATCGCCTACAATCAAGTTAGGTGGTGTCAACCCTGACTAACTACTGCATGTATTTGTTGTTGCTTAGGCCTCGTTAGTGTCTGGCAAGCTTTAGAGTTGTTGAAAGTTTTGTTTAAAGAGCACAAATTAGGCAAGAGTCAGATTTGACCGATAATGATTTTCAAAGACTCTCTACTACATTGTTTGTACAAGTTGGTCTGCTTGTGTCTGTCAAGTCTAGGGCAGCTGTAAGATGAAAAATCTTTAACATTATTCAAAAATGAGATTTCAGTTAAAGGTACACTCTACTATTACAATGTGTATATGGGTTTGCTTGTGTCTATTAATAAATGGTAGCTGTAGCTGCAAATGAAAATAATAATGATAATATGCCATTCTTGTATAGCGTGTATCACATTATGATATGTCTCCATGCGTTGTCATGAGGATATTATTATCATGGCTTTAAGCTCCAGCAGCTGTAGCACTACATGAAGAATAAAGAATAAGAATAAGAATAAGAATAAATCCTGCCAGGTAACGACTTACTAAACCAGGGTTGAGTGTGGCAAATGTACATTATCATCTTGCCAAAGGATGTTACAATTCTAACTCTGTAACCTGGGGTTAACAGTCCGGAGACTTATCATCTGGACCACAACACCTTCTGTCTTGTTACCGTTAGTAGTCAAATATGACCATGCTTAAAACTAGTTAATAGCTTATTCCTCCTGAAAACCAAACCTTATGTGCATTTACAAAGAGCTTTCTAAAAGATCCTTACCTCCTTTCCTGACGAGACTTTGTCAGTACCCATCAGAAGACTTGTAAGCTGTGGGTTGGCTTCAGTCACACTCTGTGTCTTGCTCTCACTGGTCTGTGTGAATTCAAAAAGATAAATCATTAGAAATTCTTTTGAGCAGCTGACTAGAACAGAAGAAGACAGAAAGATACGAAGAACCCATGTCTGACAGCCTACCGTATATTCCTCCTCCTCTTCCTCTTCTCCTTCTTTCTTCCTCTTTTTCTCCTCCTCCATTTCTCTCTCTTTCCCTTGACCCACAGTAGTTAGTGAGCCTCAAGAAAGGATTTAGTGAAAAGTTTTAATCAAGTAACCAGTCTAAACCTCATTCTTACATGCACATACCTATATCTAACTGGCAGCCTCTTTTTATTCCTTCTTCTTCTTCTCATCCTCTTCCAAATTCTCTTCTTCTTTGACCTCAAATACTGTAGTCCCTGAGCCTCAATGAGAGATATGCTTCAGGCATGTACCCACAATATCATTTGGTCTGTACTTCCTTCTTACATGTGCATACCTTTCTGTTCTCTTTTTCCTCTTTCTTCTTCCTCCTCCTTCTTCTGGTCCTTATTATCTTCTTCCTTGACCTGTAATAATTTCTGAGCTTCGACGAAAGCTTCTTTAAAGCGCTTGGCATCCTCCATATGTTTGAACTTGACAGCCAGTTGTTCGTTCTTGGCCTCCTCCTCTGAGAAGTCCACAGCAAACCACACCCATGCCGTCTCCGAAGCCATCATCGGCTTCAGGACCATGTCAGGGGTGATCGAGTGGTTGGCACACAGCTGGAAGGTCAAGGAGTAAAGGCAACATTGTTCACTAAATGAATTATATACTTTTTGAATCATGACATATGTTTAGATGTGATAGGTAAAATTATTCAATAGGAGAGGATGGAAAAAGTCTAAAGTCATTAAGTACAGCAAGTACTGTATACACAAAGGAGGTCAAAATCATAAGGCCACATCATCCAAGGACATAAAGAAGTACAGGGAGGTCTGACATCACTGGACAATATACTGTCACAGATGTTAGCCATAAAAGATTATTATCTATACGAGGTGTTTTTCAGTGGCAATGATTTCCCATATTCTCCATTCTCTGATTTGGCAGTGGTCAATATCATACCATATTTTCTCTCTTCTGGATTTTCCCATTGACTTTGCGTGTAAATTGAGCAGCGGGCATATTCATGAAATCCGGTTTGAACCGGTCTGAGAGGCAACGCAAGCCATGCTGTGCGCTAATACAAAGATACGCAACATGCAACGCGCGAATAGGATGACATCATAAAAAGGTATAAGCCGTACGTGTGTGATTAAATTTAATGCATACATGTAAAATGAGTAGTTGGAGAGATGATTTCTTATTACATTTTACATCACTTTACTGTGGGGTATAGATAATAATAATAATATTGACTGCACTGAATGAGATACAACCTATATCGCCCTCTCTGAATCCAGTATTGCCCGCGTCTTCGGCTTGGGCAATATTGGATCCAGATCGGGCGATATAGGTCGGTATATCATTAATGCCAGTCAATATTATATAAGTATGATAGTTTGCTCAGATGCCAAATGTCACTTTGTCTGAATGAATTCTATTTATGAATATACTTGTCATGAATCATAAGAAATAACTTTTGGTCAAGTCTTTGACAGCTAATAAAGTCAATTAAATCTACTGCAAGCAAACCTTTAGAATCTGATCCCTCCTCATTAAGATGCGAGCACCACCAGTCTTTGGATTCCTCAAGATCTTGATGTCCCCGACGCCTCGTTCCTTCCAGGCCTTGCTATCACGATCATACCGGAAGAGCTTTGCCCTGTGGCGGAACATCTCCTCTTCATCCTCCTCCCCTGTACTGATGCTTCCGATGTCAGGGAGCGTTATGATAGGTTCGTAGTGAGGATCATATTCATCATCACCTCCATGTGAGTCGTCATTTCATCGTTATCACGTGATGCACTGGCTCCAAAGACAGGGGCCCCAGCATTGGCAAAGGCAAAGGGTTTGTCTGATGCTAGATACGAAATGGGAGAGAGAGGTAAAAAGAATTCCAGAAGTAAAGATACAGACCCTAGTGTTCTGAAGGTAATATACAACAGGAAGGGGTAGGGCTACAAAGCACTGCAGTTTTACAGTGTTATGGACAGTAAAATAATGGGGGTGGGCATGTGTGGCCACCAGGTATATGGCTCTCTTACCCTTTTTGCCGAAAGGCTGTCCAAATCCTTCTGATTGGTTGGCTGCTAGAGTTGCAAATGAGATGCCTCCACCAGTGTCTCCGCCTCCAAACAGGCTACCACCTTTACAACAGATAAGAAAAGTTTGATAAAAATCATAATTGATTCATGCAGTACAACCTTTTGATGCACAACACTAATTTGTTTTTTTGCAATTCCGATAAGCTTCTTGCCCAAAATATGGCAGCTGATTAATATTTGTTTCAGGGGCTGCATTAGATTGAATCAGCATTTAAATATCAACACTTTGCTCAGTGTTTTACTTGGTTTTTCAGCATTTCACTTTAGTACGCGCACATTAAGGCAAAATAACCACTGTGTTGTCATAAGTTCTATCTGGAATAATGTGCAGTAAAGGTGTTGCAATGATTGTAGCATATCATGACCTGCATGCACGAAACCACTTGCCTCCCAATCAACATTTCTATGTCAATGGCTTAAGTCTGCTAGGAAACTGTCCTAGACTCTATCTAAGAGAGAAGGATTACAGATCTATGTTGAAGTCATCGTAGAGAAGGATTTACCTGGTGTGCTGATGGAAGGACTTCCGAAAGATGCACTACTTCCTCCAGTGGCTCCAAATATGGATGAAGTGGGTTCTACAAAATTAACAACACAGAAATATTTGCAGTCATGATTCATGCATTTACCTCACACTGAAATGTACCTGTATATACCACCATTACTTCAAGTATTTGCAGAAGGGAAAATGACCAGGTGCAAGCCATTGTCGTAGGTAAAATATTTGGTAAAGATTCTGCAGAGATAACAATGTGAATAGATTACCTTTACAGGTAAGGGCAGGGCAGCGGTGAGATTTAGAAAATAGAGAAAATCTATATCAGAAAACTCACTGAGAATACCACAGAAGTGACATTCAATTTTACTGGTAGATCCATTCATAATTCCAAATATTGCAGTATTCCTGAAAGTACATAACCATTAACACAGTTCAGCTTTTTCACGGTTTGTAAAAAAAAAGTTTGGGGACCTAACCATTAGGTCTGACTACTGATGCTAAAGCTTCCCGTCTCAATCTTTCTAGTAAATAGAGTCAATGTTAAGATTGTTAATGCATCTAAGGCATTCCTTGCAGGACCATTACTCACTGACTACATGCACTACTTATCTCATATTCATATGCTCAATGACCATTCAGTTCCAGTAGGCAATTTACAATGAAACTTTTAATCTTCAACTTTGGACCCTGCTTCATAAAACTTGCTATTAGTAACAACTGCCACATTTCTCTGACAAATTGCTCTCAGCCAATCAGATACAAGGACTTTCAGTAGCTTATAATGGTTACTGCAACTTGTTATTGAGAACAAGTTTTATACATGGGCCCTGGGCTCACTACCGGTGCTGATGTCTTCCCGTCTCCCTCTCTCTGGTAGAGAGGATGAATGTTAAGATCATCTGTACATCCAATTGATTCTTGTACAGTTTTAACCCTTTGACTAACTGAATCATCTCGCTTGTAGAGGAGCTCCTAGTCCAATAGGCAATTGAAAGTTCATAAGAAACTTTTATCCCTCATCTTTCGTCTAACTACTGGTGCTGATGCCTTGCCATCTCCATCTTTCTGATAGAGCGAGTCAATATCAAGCTTATCTTTACATTCAATAAACCCTGTGCAGAGTCTGACCCTATGATTAATGAACAATTCCATTCTCATATGCTTCATCGAATTGGTTCAATTCAATGTTTACAACAAACCCTAAACATCCTCACCTTTTGGTCTCACTACTGGTGCTGTTGCCTTCCCATCTCCACCTGTCTGGTAGAGAGAGTCAATGTCCAGGTCTTCAATACATCCGATACACCCCTTGCAGGGCAGGGCATCCTCATAGAGATAGAAACCTCCAGGGAGCATGAGTTTCTCAAGCTCTAGCACGCTTGCTCAGGACTCGGTTGGGGTCATGGAGATGAAGATCACATCATCATCTAGTGAGGAGAGAAAAAAAAATGACATAGCATGAAGAATGGAAATCATAGTAAATTGGGCTTGAAACCAAGCTTAAAATTTAATCTTTGTCAATGATCAATGAGGTGCTGTGGTCTCAGAATATCATCACCAGATTGTGGATCAAATGTGTCCCAGCCGTAGCCCTTATGTCTTTGCTCAGACAATGAATTAAGTTGAAAGCCCACGTGAGGTAATGGGCAGGTGGAAAAATTCCTTGCAAACTTTCAGCAACTAAAACCAGAATAACAGTAAAACCACTGCACAGTATATACTGTGAACATTATTGCGGATGGATAGGAGTCCTAGTGTATATAGTACAAAACAATCAGCAGCATCATCACATCACTTCTGCACAAGCATACTATGATGCTCTTAATGGGGAAAAAACTATGTTAATTGACTTAGATACCTTCAACCTGTGGCTTGAAGGAAACCGACTTGGGTGTGTCTGCTGCTTGGGTGATGCAGTATCTTTTGCCAGGGGACTCTGACCTGGCTTCCTTGAGGATGGTACAGTCTGATCTGCCTGAGCTGATTGCCCCTGGGTGAGCCCTTAGGAGAATCATAGAACCCTGGATAACCTGGTGATGAAGACCTTGAATCTTGGGTAAGGTCAGGCTTGCCGAAGACCATAGGTGACCCTCCTGCTGATCCTCCTCCTGAGGGTTGGAGCGTGGTCTTTGAGGATACAGCAGGCTTGAAGACACCTGCCGCTGAGATGGTGGATGTCGACGGGGCAGATGTGGTGGACAGGCCGAAGGAGAAGCCAGCAAATGGGGGATTGGGAGGTTGTGGTTGGTTGCCAAAGACGGCGCTGGTTTGACTGTGTTTGCAGAGAGAAGGAGAAGTTGCCAAAGACTTGGCTTGGTTTTGATGTGGCAGAAGAGGCACCAGGGGTTACTGCTGTGAACTGCTGTTGGGAATGCACATATGAAGATAGAAAAGCCACATTAATGTACCATAAAACAGGACAAGAAAGATGTACACATCATCTTCGCTAATTCAGTCATTAAATAGACATTAAACAAGGATAGAGAAATAAAATATTCCAATACTCTGGCACCATAAAATCATGAATCCTTCACTGCTCATGACTGCTGTCAATGTATATCAAGTTCACAGGTAATAAAGGACATCATGAATCATCAATGACTGATACCCATTTCTCTTAAAAAAGCAGATGGTCAGGGACTTTACTGATCACCCTTGTACATGTATCCATATGCTTCATATCGATAATTGTTTTTCTGAAAGGAAAGTGATGATGTTAATATTTTCAAAATCTTCAGAATGAAAGCAATTGTCACTGTTTAGTCATTCATCCTCAGTACCAAGTCCCTGGGACAGGATGTAAAGCCATAGGTCCCCTTGTTGCCTCCCTTTTGATTTTTAGCAGTCAGGAAAAAAAGAAAGCTGGGTCTTACCTGTGTCTTTGGTTGCGCTGCTGGAGCGGGGGAACCTCCTCCTGTGGTAGGGGAACTCCCTGCTGGAGGAGCAGCTGCTGCCATCATGGCCAGCCTCTGTCTCTCAGTGGTATCCTGCTTGACCATTCCCTGCGGCTGAGGACTCACCTTGGTTCCGCTGTGCCGAGGGTTTGGTTGCTGTCCCTGCGAAGGAGCTCTGACCTGCTGCTGCCACAGGTGGGGTGATGTTCTCTATGCCCCTTTCAGGGGTACTGATGAACCCCCTACTGTGTACCTGGGCAAGAGCTGCAGGGGTTGGTCTTGCTGTAGCAGAGGGGGATGGGGCACCTGGTGAGAACATGGCTGGGGGAACTACCCCAGGAGACTTGGATGGTAGTCCACTTGTGATTGAACCAGCTAAGAATGGAACAAAAGGGAAGATTCAAAATATTTTCGCTCAAAGAGAACTGAAAACTGATTATGTTGCTACATTACGCTATGAAATGATCAATGTCATTATAAAGTCTCCATTTGGTCACAGTGAAAGGAAAATGGAAATATATATGACAAAGAAAGAAGTCAAAACTTATGCTGTTACATGATTTTAATGAACCCTAAAAGAACCGGGCTATTTCTCGTCTTGTTACATAAGGCCCCCCCCTAAAATCTCGGCCATGGATTGCCCGATTGCCACGAAAATTTGCATGAGGGTAGAGAATAAGAAGGTTGTATGGCTAAATTTCACTGAACCTTTTCGTTTTATTTTATATGAATTAATTTATGCTAATTTATGTGAGAAATCATAGCTTCGGCTACTTTTCACTGAATAAAGCTTTAGCAATGATGATTTTTGGTACAAATGCCTTTTATATTCCTCGAAGAAATAAATGGGTGGTCAAAATATTTCATGTATTTTTTTGTTTTCCTTAATTTCTTACTTTTAAACATCATGGGCTTTTCAGCTGAGGTTGGGGTTCCACTGGCCCTGCCAAGGATTCCCCTCTCATCCCCTTCAGCTCCGGTCTTCTGTGGGGAAGTCCCCTGGATACTGGCAGCTCCAGCTCCTCCAGACACTAGGAGACGTTGGTTGTAGGCTGCTGTTGCTGATGAAGCCTGCTGCTGCTGCTGCTGCTGCCAAAAAAAGGCAAAAAGGCAAGGTTGACTAAAATCATTAATACAAACAAGTCCTTAAATTATGTTGCTATCTTGAGTCAATGTTCCTTTCCAAGTATGAAAATTATGTATGTTATATCTGAGTTGAAAATGGAAAAAATAAATGAAATGAAATGAAATGAAGTAATTATTCATAGATTTCTTAGAATATCTCAATATTTGACTGCATGTCTCTTCATTCCCTTTTGCCGGTCAAGGGTGCTCATTCCCTTTGGCTGGGCAACCAAAGAATTATTCAAGTGACTGAATCCCTTGACATTCCTTCAGATCTTTGTCTTATTCTTATCACTCTTTGTAGCAAATTTCTCTGCATGATTTTCAAATTCTGGCCTTCACTAAATATTGGTATAAAATTATTTTATATGTTTCAATATCTTCATTACGCTGGTAATTTAAACACTTGCATTATCAGAAAGAGAAGGTTAGGGATATTTTCCTTCCTTCTGGTTTGCTATTTTTTTAATACCTGGGCCCTGTTGCATAAAAATAACTTTGCCATCAATGGTAATTTCCATGGAAACCTGAATTTGATTGGCTGGTGAGCAGTGTTACCATTGCTGGTAAGTTTTATGCAATAGGGCCCTGGTCGAAATACAACAAAGGAAATGAGATCTGATGCACAAGCTTTTCTTTGTTTAATGTGACTTTATTCCTTCTATTAGGTTTACTGGATAAGTAGAATACGGGGGGGGGGGGGGGGGGGGGGGGGGTTTATTAAGTGTCTTGTCAGTGATTTTTACTGACAAATTTGCTCTCAGCCAATCAGATGCAAGGATTTCAATAGCTTATAACAGGGGGGGGTTCATTAAGTGTCTTGTCAGTGATTTTTACTGATAAATTTGCTCTCAGCCAATCAGATGCAAGGATTTCAGTACCTTATAACATTTGTCGGTAAAATCACTGACAAGACACTGGATGAAATGCTCCCCAGGTCAAAGTGTTCAAGTATTTACCTTCAAGCTCTGTAAGCCAGCTAACTGTTCTGCTGAACCCTTCTCCTCAGGAGATGTCCCAATGGATGAGTACATTCCGTACAGGCTCTCTAATGGACCACGACCGTTGCTCCGGGGTGTCGATGCCATCATTCCAGGGTGCATGGCACCGCGGTCGTAAGCCGGCATGGCGTAACCCTGCTGGGCGTAGTAGGTTGCGTTAGCCATGGGCGAAGGCACGCCATATGCCGAGGGGTACCAGGCCTGGGTGCCAGCGCCCATGGGGGAGGGCGGGATCATGTGATGTTGGTAGTATGCTCCCGATTCCAGGGGGTGGTAAGTAGGGTGTGGCTGGTAGAGAGAGCGGGGTGTCTGCTGCATGCTGGGACTGGCAGCTGAAATAGGTAAGGAGCAAGACACACAAGCATAAATGGATAAAAGGAACCAACTAATAGAATGAATTAAAGCTTGTTCGCATATGTTGTGGTAATTGGTAAACATACATGAAAGGCAAGCATGGATGAAAGAAGTAGTCATAAAAGAGGTCCCACTCAATTATCTGTGGATTATTAGATGCAAAAATGGGACATGCAATATTCTTAATCTATTTTACATAAAATTGATAGTTACTTCTTCAGATGATAACAGGCCTTCACAGTTACCCAAAGCATTATCCGTACCACAACAAGGTGACCGAGAATGTTTCCACTCCTGTTCTCAATCAATCAATCAATCAAGTCAGGTAGAATTCCCGAGATCCACAGATAAGTTCTTCCCAGCAGCCTTTGTCATTCATGATCTCAGCAATGTCTCGGTCTCCTGGAGACCAGTGTCCATCCTTAATAAGTCAACATATATCGTAGGTCTCACTCTTCTTGCATGTCCATGAAGAGGTTTCCACAGGAC
>CM057169.1:7218266-7339979 GCA_029962745.1 Echinometra lucunter | reverse complement strand
ATACTGGCCATTACGGGTATCGATATTCAGGTAAGTTTTCTCTGAAACTTTCAATAAAATTTTAATCCTCTTTTGAGGCTTGTTCAAATATGGTGTGGTAAACTGCTGCAATTTACAAAGGGAATATTTAAAGGTTATGTACAGTTCCCCTAAGCCCTCAAAAACTATTCATCAGATTTATTTGCCTTTAAGTGCTACATAGCGAGACACTAGCAAAACTAAAATGTTGTGATTTTTTTTATTTGTTTTTTTTTTTTTTTGTTGTAAAAATACCAGTATGAAAATTTCAAAGTATAATATCCACAGAAAGTATTTTTAAATATTAGAAATGTGAACCAATGTTTGAAAAATATATAAGGGTGGGTTGTACAGGCTAGACTTAAGGAGTGCGCATACACGCATGGCTCACCGGATACCGTGTGTATTGGCGTATCACGTGAAGGGACGCAGATAACAGGATTTTTAAATTTGAGCAAAACCCTTGTTTATCGTCTCTGAGATGAAAAATAATAAAATCGCGGTTTGCGTCTTACTAACAGTTTTTCATTCCAAATTATGGTTGGTTTCAGGGTTTTTGAGTACAAATACAAGTACTCATACACATGTTTCACCTTAGTTTGGGCATTTTTCACAAAGTTAGCCAATGCTTTTAAACAAATGAAAAGTAGATATTAGTTTAGATCCCTGGGCCACAGATGTAAACCTCTTAACAATGCCATTGTGCATTGCACGATGCCTGCAAAGTTGTAAAACCCATCAGGGTTCTGTTCATGTGAAAAGCATAACAAAGTGCTGTGATCACTGTGTGGGGAGTGGTCAGTATGCACAGGTTGTAGTAGCATAAGGCAGCGTATAGCCACTGTCTTGCACTTCTCTCAGATATTTACTCTAAAATTCACCGGAAATCATGAATAACAATAAAAACTACTTTCGAAAAATCAACTTAAGGAAACTTCAATAGCGCCGTCTGTCACCTTTAGAAATATGCGGACTTTACAATGGCTTATTACATTATCTGGACATGATTTGTATTGGCAGTACAATAGACTTTCGAAATTGCACTGGAGTTGATTTTTCGATAGTAGATCTTATTGTGTTGAATGGAATATAGCATGATTTCACTCATGTACTGTATCTTATCATACAAGGCAAACAATACATATTATATTTAACCAGTTTTATGCCAAGTTTCTTCTGCAACTGAAGCTGTACATGAGCTTTAAGTGCAGTGCTCTTCACATTTCTGTGTCTTGTAACACACATATGGTAGGGCCCTTATTATGGAGGTGACATGGTGTGGTGGTTCATTCACTTGACTAGCAATCAGAGGCTTGAGGGTTCAAATCCCAGTCCGGCACTAACACCTTTTGCCTGGACACTAATTCAAGCTTGCCACTCTCCACCCACGTGTAAATGGGGATTATATACACGTACATGTACATGTATGCTAGACCTGGAGGGGGGGCACTCAGTATATAATGCGTGGTGGGTATGTGCCGTGGAGAAGACCCCCATTTTTACACTCAAATTTCCGTTCCAAAGCATAGCATTTTTATCTTATTGAGAAAAAGAACAAAGAAAGCCGTTCCAAAGCATAGCATTTTCTTCTTATCGAGAAAAAAGAAGAAAGAAATCCTTTCCAAAGCTTCGCATATTTTTCGTTACGTCTTTCCGGCCGCATTGATTCACTGCAATAAGCTGTATTTTTGGTGAAAAGTGGCCAGCAGAGCGCTAGCGCTGTACTCTCCGATCATCGCCTCTGCGCGAGCGCACCCGTTTTTTGTCTCACCCGCGGCACATACCTACCACTTTTGGGGTCGAGTGCCCCCCCCCCCCCCCCCGGATGCTAGAGCGCTATATATTTTGCTGCTATGCTACTGGGGTAATAATATTGGAAATGAGCATCATGATGTGATGGACCCAAAAGCTATACAAGAAGTCACGATTGCTATTGTTGTTGCTGTTGTTGTTATTGTTATTATTGTCTACAACTGTTTTCTTATCCTCCTGGCCATTTACTTTAATATTAAATTTGAAGGAAACACATTTCCTGCCTCAAGTGTGAAGCCTACAGGGTTGGCCCAAGTTTTTTTTTATATGTGAAGAACGTACCAGATTGCTAGCATATCACTTAATTAGTTGGTTGGATATTAACCCTTTGCCAACTGCTGTTGACTATCGTCACAATCATAAAATTAACTTAGTCATGATAATTAGTTTTCCTCTTTACACCTGTACAATGGAACTTGAAAACTGCTAGGATACTCGAGCAATATCTATAGATTACAGAATAATTGACTGCACAATGGATATCAGAATAAAAAGGAAATATGAAAAAAAATTGTCATTATTTTTATCCAAAAACCTAATTCAGCAGGCAAAGCGTTAATATAACAAACTTTGCAGGTCAATTCAACATTATTTTTCAAGCAAAAGCTGGAATAACTACAAGACTTTTATCAAACTTCATGTGTGGGGAGGGGTGGGGTAGGTGGAAGGAGACAGACATATCTTTGATATGTCAGTGAAATCGTACAAACACAGGATGCTATTAATCTAGCAGTGCTAGGGGTAGGATGCAGGGTGTAGTGTGTCCTTCATACATTTTTAGGTCTTCCCATCAGACTGAATACTACCAAATTTTCATATAAATAAAAAAAAATCAAATGGGGGAGGGGAAAGGTTGAATCACACAATGCATTGAATACATTGGATACAGCTAGTCCATGGGGAGGGGGGGGGGATGTTCACGGGGTAATACAATTGTTATACTGTAAGTACAATCATAGATCTCCCCGGTAATTATTGTATTAGACTGAATACTGTATTTTACTCTTTCCAGCAGTTGTGGCAACATGAGTTGTATTGTATTTTTATTCATACCAGAGGTTCGGCAACACAGTTTTATATTTAAAGAAAACTTTACCACTTGCCCTGTCCCAACCTGATAAAAAAAAAAATGCTGTGATTTCAAAAGATAATTACATTATTATAATTGTCCACTTCTGATGTGGTAAAAGTAATCTTGATTGATGACAAATTTGTTCACAATTAGTAATCACCCACTCACCAAAAAACATTGTCAAATATGAGTCCTATTCTGTTTTACCAAATTTGGTATTTGAATTATGAATCATAGTCACATCAGCTTCTGAGTGTCAGAACAATGTTAAGTCTGTGTTTCATCTGTGATATCATTTAATGCCCTTCTGACTTTGAGTAAATGAATGACAAATTTTCCTCAAAATTTATTGAAAGTGTTCATGGCCAGTCAGACAAATTTGCCTCTCCTCGCCCAGCGGGTAAAAGTAATCCCTCAGTTTTTGAACCAGATAGTACAGCAGTAAACAGAAATCACCAAGTATGAATAATAATTGTCTCTTATGTTTTCATAAATCCATACCCAGCCTGGGGAATAGGTCTTAGGAAAAACTAGGCATCGCCCAGTTAGGCAACCGCGATCCAGCCCGCGCAGAATTGTCGCAACTAATCAGTCGCCGAGTGCTCTCAAATGATCGTAATGAAATTGTTATTTAATCAGCCAATTTCCTGGATCACCGATCGCCCATATCCCCCAGAAATAAATCAATCAGATCCAGATTGGCGTTCCCACCCAAAGGCCCTGTTCATACCGAAGCATCCCCTTTTTAGGCCATGGGTGAATTCTCAGCTGTATTCACACTTTTACCTGATTCCTTGCCTGTATGTGTGTGTATTCACACTCTTCTACTGTATGTTTATCTGATGTGACCTACATGTACATGTATATGGGTGCTGAGAAAGCTTCTTTTTATCTTTGCATTAAAAACTTATTTTTGTTATGTTTTGGCACATTTTTTTTTTCTTTTCACCCCTTAAGTAACTTTTAGCCCTAGTCATACGAATTCACTCTAATAATTGGCTTGTATACATACAGCCTGTAAAACCAATCATAAAAAAGACACTGATTATTCATGAGAAAAAAAAAAAGTTTTTCTTAACACATTTGCCCCAGTCTACACTGCATGTGTTCAAACTGTCAGTTAGACCTCATGTGTATCCAACTATCCTCACTTTAATACTTTGTGTGCATGCCTGTAATAACCTCTTCAAATTGGAAAGCACTGATTATCCGCTGAAAATTCTCTTTTCCTATGACTTTGCTCCTTGAGATGCCTTGTCTGTGTTCACATTTTCAGTTGGACCATTGCTTATTTGGATATCCACACAATTCTATTGAGGACTTTGATATGACCTGGCTGTATCCATATTTGAATTATTGTTAAGCTCCTGTTGATTCATAAATCCATGTGTTTATGTAAGTAATGTACTGGAACAAATATATTGACTTTATTTTCATTTGGAAACCGTTTTATGCTGTCACCCCTTTTATTTCTTCCCAGTTTCTACACTGAAATTAGATCCCTGTATTTCATCATTAGATGAAAAATCATTTTTTCCACTGGTTCACATGAGAACAAATGAAACTTGTATTAAAGTAACTACAAAACACAGAAAAAGCGTCAGGAAATACAAGCTCAGTTTTAGAGATGATGTAACATTTGTTTACGCTGAAGGTGTTTCTTGTTAATGTTTCATATTTGTATTACTGTTTTGCGGTAGAGTCGTTAAGTGGGTGGTTAGCTATGGATATGAGAGCCTTTGGGAGTGTTTTAGAAATGACCCGTTCCCTCCCACTCCCCTGGCCACAACAAATATAAAACAAAAGCCAGTGAATCCAAATTTTACACTCCTGTATGGCTGTTTATTTGCTTTTTCCGTATTAACTATTAATGTGCACACCCTCTGTATGCCATGGATTTTTGATATATTTTGTTTAGTTTAAACTTTCATTTTGTTTTGTTTTGTTTGAGGCGGGTATTTCTTTTTTTCTTTTGTGCCAGTGAATCCAAATTTTACACTCCTGTATGGCTGTTTATTTGCTTTTTCCGTATTAACTATTAATATGCACACCCTCTGTATGGCATGGATTTTTAATATATTTTGTTTAGTTTAAACTTTCATTTTGTTTTGTTTTGTTTGAGGTGGGTATTTCTTTTTCCTTTTGTGCCAGTGAATCCAATTTTACACTCCTGTATGGCTGTTTATTTGCTTTTTCCATATTAACTATTGATATGCACACCCTCTGTATGGCATAGATCTCTAATATATTTTGTTTACTTTGAACTTTCATTTTGTTTTGTTTTGTTTGAGGCAGGTATTTAGCATATTAGTATCATAAAGTGTAGTATAGTATTCATTGGTCCAGTGTACTCATGGATATTTGTGTTGCTTACAAATAAAGGCTCATATCGTCACTGGGGTGGCTGGGAGATACAAGACCTTGTATCTCAATTTGTGGTGAAATTTATTTTTTTTCATAATCTTATAGCTAGGAACACTTAAAATGTATTTTCAAACCATCACGTGCCCATCTGCAAAGATTAGGCCACTATTGATAAACAAAACTTGACTGCCTCCATAGGCTGTAATGCTAAGGAAGCCATGTTTTTTGGCTCTCCTGAACATTGAACATTTTTTAGATACAAGTTTTTGTTGCCCCAGCGACGATATACATATATAACATTCAGAATAACAGAAGAATGATACAGCAAAAGTAAAGACAAAATACTGATTAAATGTATAATATTGCATTTCATTCGGTTATAATGGCTTGCTTTCCTGTAAAACAACATAATTAGGTGTTTCATTTTATTTTCTTTTTGCTTTTTTTTTGCATACAAACAGTAGGCATCTTTTTACGAAAAGAGGTGTGGAAGAAAACATAAACTGCTACACTGCTACACCCTTTTTTACTCATTGCTGCTTCCATGCTTCAATATTGAACCCATTGAACACAAAGCCAGAGTTTAAAGGGAAAGTCCACCCCAGAAGTTTCACTGTTTCAATAAAAGGAGTTAAATTTGAACAGCATTTTAAAAAAAGAAATGAGCAAAATCGGTCAAAGAATAAGAAAATTACACTCATTTACATTTTCTAGTAAATTACTCTAGAAAATGTAAATGAGTGTAATTTTCTTATTCTTTGACCGGTTTTGCTCATTTCTTTTTTAAATGCTGTTCAAATTCATCTCCTTTTACTGAAACAGTGAAACTTCTGGGGTGGACTTTCCCTCATATTCAGTTCTATGGAAAATGTGTGATATACTGAAATCAAATCGTGCTCAATCGGTTAAAATGTTAAATGCTTTTCATTATAGACTATTAATAAGTGATTTGCTAATGGTGAAATGTTGCTTGGTCATTTCTTATAATAAAGTGAAATTGAAATTAATTCATTTACTTTACTTTCATTACAGTAGACCACAGGTTAATGATAAAGCAAAATTCTCACCATTCTTGCTTTAAAAAAAGAAGAAATTGTTTTCTTCTTCCATTTTTAGGTGCAACAGATGTTAATATCTTTTTATGTCAACATTCTGGTACTTTTTTCTTACATTCCTCCCCCCCCCCCCCCCCGACAAAAAAATTGCAAAAATTGAAAAGAAATGACCTGCTTCTAAGGCCATGTCAAACTGTATAGTGGTTTTTTAACAGAATCCAAAGTTCCAAAGAGTGTTTTTCAAAGTCTAGTATTTTCAAAGTCTGATACAGTGTTTTCCTATAAAATCTTAATCTTACCACAGTTACTGTAGTTACCCGCTTTCACAAAATGACTCTATCCTTGTATTGTTGGTATTGATGTCTAGGTGAAAAGTATTAATAAAAAGACAGATTTGAATAACATTTTGGGTGGGAAAACTTTGTGTGTTTGCATGCAGTCATGTTTTCCCATTTATGATATTAAGAGCCAAATTCTAATCCCACCAATAACTGTGTTCACACGAATAAAGCAACTTGACGTCATATGGTAAAAAAAGTTATGATATGGCTGTATTCATCCATTTTTTGTTTATGCAAACTGCAAATTGCTCAATGTTACCCCCTGTGTAGCAAAGGTGATTATTCTTGGATCACGTATACAAATCGAGTTGATTTGGAAGTGAAACATCAATAAAAATAACTTCTCTGGGTGTGCTGTTGAATGCGTAAGAGTGTCATGAGAGTGTCAATTCAAAATTATGTCAGGTTTAAAATGTGAACAGACCAACATATATGTAATAACTTTTTAATCTTATGAAAATAAGAAAAGGAAAATAGATCTGGACACAATTCAGATGACAAAGTAGGTCAGAACTCATGCACAGCCCAATTAAGAATGCTGTTAATTGTTAGAATATGAACAGAGGTGATATGACGTTTAATTCCACTGCAACCCAATTAAAATCCTGATGATTAGAATGTGAATAGAGCTGGCACACGAACCTTGTGATTCCAATTAATTATGTTAATCATTAAAGTGTAAACAGAACTGATATAAGATACATTTAATTACACAACAAACTATGAGTATGATTGAAATGTGAATAAAAAAGAAACAAACCAGCATGAAAACCTTGCAGCCCAGTTAAAAATAATGTTGAATATTCAGATGTGAACAGAGCTGACATAAGAACCTTGTTAAGTCCACTGCAAGGCAAGGTTAAGTCCACTGCAAGGCAATCACAAACAATGTTAATGATTGATATGTGAAGAGAAGTGTTATGAGAATATCTTAATCTTGTGGAATAACTTTCAAAAAGAAAAGAACCACAAGTCAGGAAAAAAGTTAACCAAAAATCAAGAGTAACCTAATTAAAATCGATGTTGAAGATTAGAATGTGAACAGAGTTGATATGAGAACATTTTAATTACAGTTTAACCCATTTATGAAACGATTTTAATGATAAAAAATGTGAACAGAGATGATATGAGAACCCTTTTAATTCCACTGCAAGCCTCTTAGCCTAGTGGGTGGGACGGCCAACACAAAGTAGGTCAACTTGGTTGGGTGTGATGATAACATCCTCTCCACCCTAAATCAGGGGGGTACACAGGGACACCCTCAACCCCCCTTTTACAGGATAATTGATATCTTCTTGTTTGGACAATAATTCAATAATTTTGAAAGAATGCCTGTGGATAATTCTTTTTAAATGCAAATGCAGAGATCAACCCTATTTTTAAAAAGTTGGTTTACTTCTTTTTTTTTTTTTTTTTTTTACAGTTGAAGGAAATGTTCAATGAGAATTTTCTAATTTTTTCATTTATCCCTCTGCATTTTTTTTTTTTTTTTTTGGGGGGGGGGAGAGGGGTGAGGGATGGACTTGTATAAATAGAAAAAAAAAATGGTTAAGAGAATGACGGTAGTAATGTCTGTATACTTTTCTTCAACATAGAAGCGTTTTTCTTAGTTCTTTTATGATAATGCCTGAAATGTTGCTAACATTTCCAAAATAATATTGCATTAGGAAGTTTAGCTCCTCAATATTCATTTATGATTAGTTATAGTGTTAAACAGGCTATATGTTTTGTATATTTTGCCCAGCAGTGCACAATGTGCTTCTAAAGGGGAAGAGGATAGTGAATAATTTTTGCTATCATGTTCTTATGAGAGAAAAGAATCAAAGATGACAAAATATGAATCCTTTAGACTGAGATATGATTTTTAAAAACTAACCAAATATTACCTTACATTTTCCTAGATGGCTCATGTACATATATGTAGTTTACAACTTTAAAAAAAAAATCAAAAGCTTGAATACACTACTAGCACTACTTCCATGGACAACACAGGGTTGTGACTTGTGAAAGCATTGCTGATGGTGATCGGGGGGGGGGGGGGGGGGGAGAAGGGTGTCATCAAGGTTGCCTTTTGATTACAAAATTTTATTGCAAGCAAGCAAAAAGTTAAAACAAAAAGAGGGATTATGGAGATCAGCTCATTTCGGGGATGTCTTTTCACAAGCAAACAAAAGGGGAAGGGTGCAGAATGAATATGTTCAGGGGATGTTTAGACATTTACAACAAAACTATAAAACAGTGCAAATCATTCAGCCCGTTGAATACTAACAAGCCAAGAAAGCTCAGGCTGGGGTCTATGGAAAATGTGTGTTATATTGAAATAAAATCGTGCTCAACGGGTTAAGAAAAAAGATACAATTTTCTCTGGAAGACCAAAAATAAAAGGTCCTGTGAAGTAAGAAGTAATATTGCACTAAAAAAACATATCTTGCATACAGTTTAAATCGTTGATTATGGAAATTTGAATCAAAACGGCCATCTTTACACTTTTTATATTATGCCATGTAAAGTTTGAATACATAAGAATTAGTGAAGTACATTTTACGGGGAGCAAAATTTATTTTACTGCTTATCATTCAGACCTCCAGGATTTCTTTTAAGTTTGGCTTTAGCAAAATTTCTTACATTTTAATAATGGAAGTAATACTTCAAAACAAACTAATCCTTGTACGCTCTTCTTCATAATTTTTCTGCTTTTCTTACATATAATTCTCATTCACACATGTGGCCGGAAGTCTCTGCAGCATTTTTTTGTGTACTGAATTAATTAAAAGAGGGATTTTTAAAAAATGAAATAGCTGGTGCAACAAAGGTCTTGCATATACTCACTGATATTACCTATGTGTTATATGATACAGAAACATGAACCACAGTACACTATTTTAAAAACACCCCCTGTATTGTGGTTTAGGATGGCATAATGTGAACGACCCTCTAGATTGCTTCTCACTGCCCCCTCCTTTGCTTAAACACTTCCATCTTGATATGCTATTCATTGAGAAGGCTCAGAGGGGTGTGGATTTAATTGGGAGTAATCTTGTTTAACCGACTTTTTCGCCGTCTTAACGGGTGGATATTTTTCGGGCAGGAAGGAGTCAAAATATCCCCACCCTTTTCCATATTTTGTCATTTATTCCTCTAATATCTCTGATTGCATGAAAAACAAAGCTTCTTAAACTCACTTCAGAGTCCAATATCACTTTTCTTATTCTAAGAATTGATTATTAGTATCATTACTACAACTACAAATTCTACTAGTAACAGTTATGATACTAATAATTACTGTTACTAGTATTATTACTGTTACTACTATATAACTTCTACTAGTAACAGTAAGAATGCTAGTTGCAGTAATTATTTGTATTATTACTGTTACTAGTTGTAGTAGTAATAACATTAATAGTAGTAGTAGTAGTAGTAGTAGAAGTAGTAGTAGTAGTAGCAGTAGTAGCAGTTAATTAATGTCAAGTTGATAGTGCATAGGATTTCATGGAACTTGAGCTTTTTCAAAGATTTTTTAATGTTTTATGTTCTATCACATTTATTATTTTTATTTAACCTATTTTCGCATTTATGTAAGTCATAACCACAGCCTTGTTTTTTTTATGTATTCTCTATTTATAAAGCTTGGTTTAAAGTTACATATAGCTTCTAGAGCCTGGTTATAGGTGGAAGCTGGGATATAATTATGAATAAGCCTTGAACCAGAAAATGCCTGAAATAAGAATTGATTCCTGCCTAGTTAATTAATGTCAGGTTAATAGTGTGTAGGATTTCATTGAACTTGAGCTTTTTCAAAGAATTTTTGAATGTTTTATGTTATATCACATTTATTATTTTTATTTAACCTATTTTCACATTTATGTAAGTCATGACCACACCCTTGTTTTTATGTCTTCTCTATTTATAAAGCTTGATTTAAAGTTACATATAGTTTCTAGAGCCTGGTGGTACCATGACTAACAGAAAGATTTACATCTACAGTACGGTTTCGCAGTGAGGTGAAGAAACATGAATATTTGCTTGGTCTCTTTGGTGTCTCTTTGGTGTCACTTTTGTTTTCAATTTATTTATTTGTTTCATTGATGACCCAACATATTCTCCTGTGACAATTGCTACAGGCTTTATTTGGTCATACCCTGTATATGGTTGGGATCAGGGTTGCAGTAGAGTTTTAGGTTAGGGTTAGGGTCAGGTTTAGGGTTTGTTATAGTGTTCAGGCAAAGCAGTGCCAGATCCAGAATTTTTCAAAAGGCGAACCGATCAGCTTTTTCAGGTGTCTGTTTCATCTGAAAAATTTGCTGACAAGAAAGAAAAAAAAAAGAAAAAGTCCTTGGCATTTTCAAGTGTCCATTTTACTCCCAAATTCACTGATAAGCAAAATAAAAAAGTCATTGGTTTCAAAAGGGGGGTGGGAGTGGCTGTTTGACCCCCCCCCCCTGGATCCACCCCTAGTTGCACTAGAGTTTTAGGTTAGGCTTAGGGTCAGGTTTAGGGTTTGGTATAGCGTTTGGGCAAGGGCTGGAGTTCAGCATTCAGCTAGTTAAATTGAAGCAGAGCAAATCGAACAGTGATCATACAGCAACACAAGTTATGCACTGCTTGAACACAAAATTTAGTGTGTTTATGCAAGAGATATAGCGACAGAGAAAATAAGGGCTTCAAAATGGCATTCAGACACAGCATACATGTATCTATGGTGGCCCTGAAGTACACTTGACAACAGTTTATGTGCGACGTGAATTTCGCATCCCAGGTCATGAATTTCGCGCCACAGGTCGTGAATTTCACGACTGGGATGCAAAGTTCACGCCACGGGTCATGAATTTCACGACTGGGATGCAAAGTTCGCGCCACGGGTCGCGAATTTCTCATCGGAAGTCATGAATTTCACGCCACGGGTCACGAAATTCGCGACTAGGATGCAGAGTTTGCCCCGAAATTCACGTCGCACATGACCTGTTGTCGAGCGTACTTCAGGGCCACCATATGTATCCCCCCATTCTTCTCCCTCTCCCTATGCTCCTCTCTCCCCCTTCTCCCCCTCTCACTTCTCTCTTTTTCTCTCTCTCTTTCTCTTTCTCTTCCTTTCTCAATCATGTTTCATTGATGAGATGAGAAAGTACACCTCCCCTCCCCCTTTTCCTTCCTCCGTTCTCTATCTAGAAGAAGGGGAACTCCCTTCCGCTGCTCAATTTCCTTTTATCATTTCTGAGATAGATCTCATCCTCTACAGTGTAACCCTGTGTTCAGACACACGCACAAAATTGTTGTATAGCTATACCGGAATTGTGTAGCTATATACCAAAACAGTTTAGCAATACAATGAATTTGTGCATCTGAACGCCGACTAACAAAACAACGTATAATGAAAACGTTGTATAACGAAACTTGCATCTGAGCATCGTTTCAGACTAGATAAAGAATCACTGTCCATGTGTGTCTGAATGCATATGGTGACCATAGTATGGTATGCGCAGTAGAAAACCGCACATCTGAACGACATTTCTTAAAGAGAGTTCGGAATTCGGAATTCGGAATGTGTGTTTGAATACTCTGTTCGCTACGTGATGATGCTTAATACGATGTTTCTTTATTGAGTTTCGTTATATACGTTTTATGTCTGAACAGGCTGTAAGTACATGTAGTTCTCTTTCTCTACACTTCTTTTCTCAAGGGATTCTTCCCCCCCCCCACACTCCTCTCTCCTCTCTCCCTCTTTCTTTCATTCTTTCTCTTTCCTTCTCTCTTCTTTCTTTCTGTCTTTCCCTGCCCTTTCTTCCCAAACCTTTATTCTATCCCTCTTCTTCTCTCTCCTTCCCTTTCTCTCTCTCTCTTTCTCTCTCTCTCTCTCCTCTCTTTCCTCTCTCTCTCCTGCTTTTTTTTTTCTCTCTCCCTGCCCTGTCTCCCAAACTTTTTTTTTTCATCTCAAACAACTCTGTTACACAAAACTTTCATTGGAATGAATTGCAAATAAGGAAATAAATATTATGTGAATCTTCATCCCTCCCCTGCTCTCTTTTTCTCTTTCTCTCTCTCTCCCCCTCACCTCACACCCACACTGACACTCCTTTTCCTTACTATTTCTATCGATTTCTCAAATATTTTCTTTCAATATTTCTTTCTATTCCTTGTATTTTTCTTTCTCTATTTCTGTACATATATCTACATCTTCTCTCTCTATCAGTGTCTCTGTATCTTTTTATCTCTCTTTCTCTCTGTCTGTCATATACCTTTTTCTTCTTTATTTTTCTTCTTTCTTCTTCACAATGGTCACAATGTTCAATAACCTGTAAGACCCTTGGTTCAGGAATGTGTTAATTCAAAACATTCGCCTCTCAATTATCTAAAGAGGCGGTGCCGCTTTTCTTTCAGGAATTCGGAAATGTACATGTACTTTATTTATTCCTTATAGTTTGAACATCTTTTTTACGCAAACCACAGCCTTCCAGCAGGAAATTACACACATTTGTGAATAATGCCAGCATGATACTCATCAGGCATGGTCATTTTTTTCCACACAAAATGGGTAATTTTGTCAAATTTTAACACCATGGACTAAAGAATATGTTCATTCCCCAGTCCTCAGTTCTCTAATAGGCAGTGAGTGGAGACATTTTCCTTGGCTTTGAAAAAAAAAAAAAAAATTCTAAGTTTAGTCTTGCAGTACATTTATAATAATAATGATAATAATATTATTTACCCAGGGAAGCCTCATCAGCATCATTGCTGTTCTTCCTGAGGGCCCTGCAATTATTATTACCCCAGCAATTGCCAGGTACCCATTTACACCTGGGTGGAGAGTGGCAAATGTGGAAAGGTGTCTTGCCAAAAGACGTTAGTGATGGGCTGGGATTCGAACCCTAAACCCTTAGATTGAGAGGCAAGTGAATGAACCACTGTACCATGGCACGTCCACACTTTTATCACTTTTATATTTGTTATTTTCATGAGAAGCAATTCATACAGGTTGGATTGACTTTAAAACAGTGATCTCCTGGACAACTACCCCCATGACAATTACCCTCCTACGCCCCCGCCGCCCATGATCCCCTGAGGGGGATAATGGGGGGGGAGCGCTAGGGGGTAACCTCGGGGGGGGGGGGGGGGGGGGGCTGTGGTAGGGGTAAATGTCCTTGAGGTAATAATCTCGAGGGGGTAGTATTCAGGGTGGTATTGTCCAGGGGGAAGTTGTTCTTGTATGGAGCAGGATTTTAATGCCAAGGGCAGCTGTCGGTCAGGGGTTTTAAATCAATGATTGCCCAGATGTCACTGAAACTCCTACACTCTAAAAGAAAGGTCATTGGGCTGGTTAAAATATGGACTGACCAACTGTTGGTTAAAACAAATTTGTATGTAAAACATACGGGAATTTTTCAACCAACAGTTGGTCAGTTTGTATAGTAACAAACCCAGTGATTTTAACCAACTTTTTTAGAGTATGGGCAGCTTAAATAGTCTATTCTGTGGCCCTTGTGTTAATCACAAATCCCATACACTCTGTTTCATTTTCTTATGGTTTCATGCAAAAAAATTGTTTGATTCACTGAAAGGCCTTTAAAAAAAAAAAGAAATCAAGCAATCAAGCAATCAAGCAACTGCCTGTAAATTTTACTATCTGGAGCTCTGCATGTGTATTTTGTTCATATGGGCATAGTCATTATTGAAAGTGTCTGTATGTTTGAGGATCTGAAAAACTATATACTCTGTTGTTTACAAAATAAAGCTGCATATTAAATGACATTTGAAATTTGTCATGAAGATAAAGAATGTAATTTTTCACCTTTTTAAAGTCTTATAAATCTAAGTGCTGTGTTTTTTTTAAAATTTAATCTGTGACTTTTCAAAAAAAATATGGACAAACTGTGGATAAAGTTAATGAGGTTGTAATCATTCATGACATGTATAGATCCATATTGCTAAGATAATAATGAAGTTTCCTTATCTGTTGCATTCTCTGACTCTGTAAGTGACATAAAATCTTGAATACTTTTATAATATCTCAACATTTGAAAAGATCACAAAGGTTGTGTTGCAAGAGCACCTTGCCATAAAGAGCAAGCTTTGCATTATGTCTGTATTTTCATTGCAAAGTAAATATCCGAGAATTTACAAGTGGGTGATCCCAAACACAACCTACATTTTGGCCACAGGCTGGCTTAGTAGGTGTGGAAATAGGGTTGATATGTGCACAAAGGATTTCAATTGGACATTGTTTCTTCTGAGGGGTTTTCCCTGATTCTCATTCTTGCCCTTCCAAGGTTTCATCTATCTCTTATGCTATCTATGTCTCAGCATGTCTCTTTTAAAGGGAAAGTCCACCCAGAAATTTCACTGTTTCAATAAAAGGAGATGAATTTGAACATCATTTTAAAAAAGAAATGAGCAAAATCGGTCAAAGAATAAGAAAATTACACTCATTTACATTTTCTAGTAAATTACTCTCTGCTCTGCAAATTGGCAACACTGATGACATCATATGTGAGCAGCTCTCCATTCACTTTGTACATGAAATTTCACATTTTCTCAATTTTCTTGGAAGTTATACATTTTCTAACCCCCACAGTCAATGTATGTTCAGAAGAATTGCTTTTTACATAACATACTTTGACTGTGGGTGAGAAAATGTGTTAACTTCCAAGAAAATTGAGAAAATGTGAAATTTCATGTACAAAGTGAATGGAGAATGGAGAGCTGCTCGCATATGATGTCATCAGTGTTGTCAATTTGCAGAGCCAAGAGTAATTTACTAGAAAATGTAAATGAGTGTAATTTTCTTCTTCTTTGACCGATTTTGCTCATTTCTTTTTTTAAATGCTGTTCAAATTTAACTCCTTTTATTGAAACAGTGAAACTTCTGGGGTGGACTTTGCCTTTAATACTCTATCAATCTCATCTTTTCTCTTCTGTGACACCTTTTTATCTCTTTTCTCCAGCTCCCCCTTTCTCTCACTTTGTCTTCTTTTTCCCTCTTCCTCATTCTCACTCTCTATTTTGTCTCCTTTTTTCTTATTCCCTCTCTCCTCTGCATCTCTCTCTTTCCCCCTTTTGTGCACTTCCTCTCTCTCTCTCTGTCATCTTTTTGAAGTATTTAAAGTAGCATAAGAATAGTTAAAATATTGGGGGGGTTTTTTGTATTTATATATAATTTAATTCATTTATCTTCTTCAAAATAATGGAGCAATAACTCAACTCGTATCTTGGTGCATGTATATATGGTATCATGTTTTTGAATTTTGTTATACGGTATGTCTTTTTGTAATTTGAATGTATGTTTAATGTTATACAGGGTCCCCTGGAAAAAACATTATTATGTTTACTGAAGGGTCTACCCTGTTGAAATAAAACAAAATCAAATAAAATCAAATCTTTGGTCTTCATAAAAATATTTTTATCTCCGTCTTCCTCTTTCCTCCCCTCTCTTCTCCTCTCTCTCTCTCTCTCTCTCTCTCTCTCTCTCTCTTCTTCCCTCTCTTTCACACCTTTTTCTCCACCCTCCTCTCAAACCATTCTCTATTTCTCTCTCTTTCTCTCCTTCTCTCTCTTCCCCTCCCATCCCACTTTTGCCCTTTTAGTGATAATGGGTCAATCCCTGTTACTGGGCGTATATATGTATTTGTGGTTACGCATGCATATTATTTTCTAACAGTAATGAAGAGGTAAATGCCCCTGCATATAGAAAAGGAATTCATAATTTTCATTTGACTTCAATTTTCGAGGAAGGGATGAGTCTCTTCTTTAGAGTCTTTCTCTCCCTAGATGAGAGTGTAAGAGGAAGCGAAATTTGTATGCAAAGGAGAATCTTATGGGGTGCCAAAGAATGGGGCTTTTTGTCACATGTCAAAATGAAGTTTAGTTTCTTGGGTTGCTTTCCTCTAGTGTTGGAGGGAGGGCATTTTTTTTTAGCTGATTTCATATGTTGAGGTTTTTGTGTAACCCATTCGTGACAGGAATTATTTAAAGCCTTATTTGATCAGCTTTTATTCTTCAAAATGGCAACACCAACATTCTTATTTTATTGCTACATTTTTCTTATAAAACGTCATGTATCTGAAATGAATATAAATTGACGGAAATTATGAAGAGAAGTCAAAAAGTTTCCAATTTGCACGGGAAAACGGTGATTTTAAACCTTCTATCACATTGCCAATTTAAGGATATAAGTGCTTATTTTCCTTTAAAAAAATTTCAACATCAAACAACGAATATTGACGCAACCAAAATGGGCACAGTTTGTGTAGAATTTTTTGCCTTTCTGCTCGTGTATTTGGTATGTTTTTAGGGCTTTGCATCAAAAGATATTAGGCCGAACCATAAAATGTGGACCTCTGTCACGAATGGGTTAAGCAACATGGACATGAACAATAAATCGAACCAGCTACTAAGGTTTTCATATGTTGTAGTTGAATTTTGAAAAGAGAAACACACATGGGTTTTGTTTGGGTTTTTTTTTGAAGCTGAATGTGTTATTCTTTTCTTTTTTAATGAGAAAAATTATTTCCTTATTTTCCTTTTACACATTGTAATATTCTATTTGGATATTGTCAAGGCAAGGAGTTGTTTAAAGCTCCTTAGTCAAGGCAAGAGATTCACAAATTGGCTGTCACACAGTACCAACTTGAAACAGAATATGGTTTTCTGTTGTTCTTTCTTTCTGTCTGTTTTTCTTTATTAAACTGACATATCCTAAATAGCAATTGACCAAGTATACCTAGATTTACCACAACTAACAATTGCAAAACAGGATATATGTGTCTTTTCCCCCTCTTTTTTTTTATATTGTTATACTGTGAATGGTACTACATTTTCTCTTAATACATGGCACAATGAAATATACCTACATGTATGCAGTCATGGCAAATGAACGCATATGATATTTCCTTTCCTCCGGTGGATCAAAATTTTGTGTTTTGTTTAAACTAGCAATCTTTAGGATTGCTTTTTTTGGTCATGTAACTCAAATGAATAATTTTGAAAACTTCATTTGCTTTTAGCCCGTGAAAATGACCATTTTACACTGTATTGAACTAAAAAGTTTACTGGCATCGTGTGTACACAAATTTGAGTAAACATCCTTTTGAGAGGGATGATCAATTTTAAAAGGATGTTGTGGTCAACCCCATACACTGTCAAAATCAATATTTCCATAAAAAGGCCCGGCACCAAATGCTGCACGGATTACCTGTAAATCTTGATATCTCACTATAAAGGATTTCCAAAAAAAGGATTTACTGCACCGTGGAAGCAATTTAGAGATATGAATGTTAGAATATGCTGTTCATTATTTTCTAATTTTCTTTCCTGCGTAAGAAATTCTCGTAACATATTTGGAGAGATTTATGTATTATACCTTGCGTGCATTTTGCTAGAATTGCATGATAAGGTACATGTACCCTCTTTGATGTCATTGTGGATACCCAGTTGAAACTGGGACACAGCTGAGGGGTCAAAAATATGAAATCTTACCACATTTAGGGGTTTCCTAGGCAACACGAATTCTAAACAAAATTTAGGCAGATGATTTTCTGCTGATGAAATCATGCTCTTTTAAATGAACTAACACTGTTTCAGCATTGGGTACCCCTTTAAGACAATTCCTTTACAAATTGTTTGGATGCTTTAGATTCAAGTTTCATCAAGGAGTTATTATTGGTTTCATCGAGTACATGCATAGTAGATGTAAAATGATATCTAATGATTGTGGAAAAAAGGAGTACAGAAGAGTTACTGTCAAAAGAAATTTGAAACAATCACATAAATGATGATAATTAGATAAAAACACCTCCTATCAACTGTTGGCATACTTTGAAAATGAGGAAAGTTTGATACTGTGGTAGGGGGAAAAATCCCAACAAAGGCTACAAAACTTGAAACCGAATTCTGTAGCTGAGTGGCCAAATAAATGCGTAATTTGTGTCCCACCCACTGTTGGGTGGAGTTTCCATACATAGCAACTTCCTACGCTCCTCTCTCTCTCTCACTCTCTCTTGACTAAAAAACCACTCTGGCGGCTTGATCAGGGAGCGGTCCATTCTTGATTGCCGCGATGCGTTCACTGCTCGCGAACAGAAGGGCGGGATACAGGACAGGGCATGAAAGAGATTAACGAGGGAGAGCGAGAGTGCCTGCACGATGTGAAAGGGTACTCACTTCGAGAAGCTCAATTTGTACAAGTTCCTTTGGATAATTGTTGTCTTTGTGTGGATGTTTTACATGCCTGTGTTGCGTTCGCGTGCGTACCCACGTGGGTATGGGGCTTTTTTGTGCGTACGTGCCCAAGCATATGTGTGTCCGTCTGTCATCACGATAAAGGATTAGGCCGGGAAAGATGTATTACGCAGGAGAAACTCTTTGAAATGCAGGATTATTTTTTTTCTTACATCTCCATTTCAGGTCAGATGAGCTTGTATGTGAGAGTTTTATATAGCCAAGTATTTAAAGGAAACTACGGAATCAAAATGAGGCAGAGTGAATTGAAGAGATGAAGGAGGACGGCGGGTGAGTGATTTTTGCAAGGATTCTTTTCTCATTTAATTCTTTTGATTTGATTATTTCTTTGTGATTCAATCACTTCTTCGTGTCCGCTCTGTAAGCTCTGTAAATGTTAGCCAGTGTGGCAAGTTTGATTGCATAGCTAGGGGCAGTTAGTGCTAATTATTAATATTTTGATTTCTAACATTGATTCTCTCGCTTGATTGTTAGAATTGGACAATGCCTTTGAGTTTGTTCACTTGATTGCTTGTTTTTTGTTTTTTGTTTTTGTCATTGTGTGAATTTTTAGCAGACTTTGCGGCATATGCCTTTGGTTACTCTTTGAAATATTGAGTGTATTTTCAAAAACAATTTCTCTTTTGACTATTTTAGTTGATATTTATAAGTGACAATGGTTTTTGTTAATTTGGATTGTTTATTAGATTTATATTTGTTTGTTTGTTTGTTTTTCTTTTGATTCCTTTAATGTAGTTATTGTTTGTTGATAATTATGATCAGATCATTGCTTTTTTTTTAAGATCTCTCTTTAATTCCAGTGTGGTGAATTTGATTTGCTTGATTGATTAATTGCACAGTGTAATTACTGGATATTTTATTTTTCATTTGTGTATCTTATTAATATTTGATTTCTAACGTGACATCTTTTTCTTAATTGTGTGTGTGTGTGGGGGGGGGGGGGTGGGTTTGGGTCATTTTTTGGTGAAGTTTATTCAAAATCATGATAGTTTGAATGACAGTGTTAAATTCCACAAGATGGCTTAATGTTTTGTCATGGGGTTATTTGTTTGTTTGATTTAATTTGGATTGGTTATGTAGAATATTTCTCTTTAGATTCTTTTTTATTGGATTGTTTTGTATTTGGTTTGTCATGTCATCTCTTTGTGAATTTTTTGCTATGGCATGGATAATTACAAAGTTATAGAATTTGTTGTTGTTTTTGCTTGCTTTTCCTTCTTACATGGGTTTTGCTTTTTATTATTTCTGTTGGATTCTTTCTCCTTTTTTCCCCCTTTTTTTGAAATCTGTTAATTTTTAGATAATGAAGAAAGTTTGAAGTATCTGGATTATTGTAGTGAATGTGGATGACTTTTCTTCCTTTGACTTCTTGCATGGATTTTTCCTCTTTTGATTATTCTTAATATTAGATTATTTATTTTTGTTTTGTTTTGTTATCTCTACCTGTATAAGCTTTTCCAAAGTGTTTTCTTTGTAAGACATTGATATCTGTATAAGGGGTAGTGAATGCTTTTCTTTTCATGGAATAATTTGTTGGACTAATGGCCCTTGTATTTGCTCTGTATATCTATGAATGACTTTTCTTCTCTTGCAACCTCCCCCCCCCCCCCCCCCACGCCATCCCCCTCTCTCTCTTTCTCTCTCTCTTTCTTGCTCTCTCTGGTTAGAATTTGATAACTCTTTCCCCCTTTCCTTTTCGTATGCCTGAACACTATGCACAGATATAACATTCTTATAAATCATTTCTGGCAGGTTCTGTTGGTAGTTTAGAACATTGTGCCGGAAAATCAGAGGATCCTACTAAAACAACAAAGTGCTAATCTTTCTGAACTTTGTGAGACATTTTTGTTATGTCTCATTTGAGCTCTACATTCAGGGGCTGATCCAGGGCAGCCAAATCGCTTTGGCCCCCATTTGAAAAACCATCATGCTCCCCCCCTTTTTTTTTTTTTGCTTATCACCAAATTTGGGGGGTAGAATAGATAGCTGGGTAAAATAGACACCTGAAAAAGCTGACCGGCCTCCTCCCCCCCCCCCCTTTTGAAAAATGCTTGATCCGGCCCTTACATTAATGCATATTGTACACTGTTATTTTGAACATTCCTGACTACGAGTATTTGTCAAAGTAAGACTAATTTTAGCTGATGATACTGATATTATGAATTTTTTCAGTTGTTCTCATTTGCCCAATTCCATGACATATCAGTAGGTCACAGATGAGAACTGCTGCAATTTTTTTGTTAAATGACTCTGAGACACTTGTATGGTTTGAAACGTAAAAAGCTTTGTTAAAACATACTGATGTGCAGTTGATATAATTTAAAAAGTTTCATGCCATTTTAAACGGTAAAACCATGTATTTAAAACACAGCTACGAAAAGAATAATGAATGATGATTTATTGTCATTTTATTAAAATGACAATTCGAAAAAAAAAAGAAATATGAAATATATTGGAAGTGAAGTATCAAACACCCAAATTTAGATTTTTGCTCTCCAATCCTATCTAATTCATGAGTATTTCATGTACATGTAGAGTGCTTTTTTCCAGGTACAAATTTCCCTACAAAATGCCCAAAATGCATTCGGACAACTCGAATGCTTCAAATGACAAATATTGCATTGATTTATTTATTTTGTGTCATTATTACCATAGGAATTATTTGTTGTCATACTATTTGGATTTGAGGTATGCTATATGTCATTCATTTCATCACTTTGGTTTGCAAACCGAATCCCTCCCAGCCTCATCAGACAAGGTGAAATCGTGGGCGAGGGCGGGGCAAGTTCATGTAACACGCCCACCCCTTGTCACCAAGGAAACAGCTAATCGTTGCATGTGGGATGGGTTAATTTTCTCCTGTTTTGTCAAGCTGTGGGGGTAGACTCTAGTGAAAGGTACTTTTCACGTGATTACATATACATTGATATTTATCATTTTGCCGATGACTCTTCATTTGTTGTCTGCCGCTGTTGATTCTAAAGGTAGTATTGCTTGCACAAGTAAAACAGTCTCATGGATATACTGGAAGAGTGAGGAAATTTCTGATTTGCTTCATCACATTTTGTCGTGGAAATAATAATCAGTTGTCTTTTGTGTAAGTACTGGTGTAGAAGATTATGTTCTGGGGGTGTTTCACAAAGAGTCAAGTTGGATTTAGAGTCGTGCGTAAGTGTCAATGTGCATCCGATATTTAACGCGTAATCTCATTGATAGATTTCTCTATAGCGCGCTTCCCCCTGAACATGATTTGACAAATGCAGTGATGCGTAATATACAGCATGTAATTAGGAATTTAAGTCTAGTTTAACTCTTTGTGAAACACCTCCCTGGTCTATTCATGTAAACATTTGGCAGTTTTCAATAGAAAAGTAATCAGGATGGAGTCAGTTTTTATTCATATTATCTTATATTTTTTGAAGTTCTTATTTCTTACTTGACTATACAGAGCTGAATAATCAGCTGCTTCTTTCTTTATTCTCAACTGGGAAAGAATAATTATAAAAATGTCTTTATAGAACATGATCACTTGACATTCAAGGAATGCACCCTACTGCAGTTTCAATAGGTGTGTCCTCATCAGCTCAAACTTGAAGAATAGTCCACTATTTTGGATCTCAGGTATTAGCCTGAATGCAGCTGAAGCGTGCTGTTGCGTCTTCATCAGCTCAAGCTCTTTAAATTGCAATCTTGCCTGAGCTATATAGTTAGTCTGGTGTTTGCACTTGTTTCTATGCCTCCACCCACCAGAGTTGAATACAGGTGGAGGCATACTGTATATAGGACCCCGTTTACACGAGCCACAGCTGAGCCCACTAGAATTGTGAGGCTCGGGCCTGCAATTTGTGTGTTTACAGTGGATGTGACCGCGGCCAATTCAACATCCTTTCTACGTTTTGCCGTAAGAGCGCTCTACAGGTAAAAAAAATTCTAAAGGATTTTGCTGTAGGGGTGATGTCACATGGTTCTTGCATTCGACCCTACTTTTGCATTTACATCAAAACTGGCCGTGCCTTGGTATTTGCAGGGAGAACCTTTTGTTCCGTTAAAATAACAAATGACATGGCATTTTTCACATTCAAACCCTAAACATTGTCTGTGCCATAGATTGGGGGGGGGGGGGGGGTGCACCACTGATAAAGCAAGCATCCTTGGAAAAAAAAAGAAAAAAAAAAGTCTAGTTGCTTTGTTTGAGTGAATGGAGTCATAATATTCTTTATCAAATTTGCAAACTCATGGCCTTTTTCAAAATGAACTGTATTGGTTTTATCATTCTACTCCATGTATCATGTGACAATCACATCATGGTACCATTCATTTTACAATTTCCAGCAGTATTTATGGATATAATGTAATATTGTATCATTGGAAAAAAAATAATGGAAAATGTCAGGTATGAAAAATTGTTATCGAAAGAATTACTCATTTTTCCACTGTGATTTGACCATTCAAGCTCAGAGGTTTGTTTCGAACAGGACCTCCCAGCTGACTCAACTGAGACTTTGAACTATTTGTACCAGTATATGTCATGGTACATAGTAACAAAGGCCGATGACACATTAATACACCCACCCCATCCATTGATGTGTATTGTTGCTATCATGCATGACCGCATTCACATGTTTGGCGTATATGAAGTAGTCTCATTTCCTAGACCCACTTTGATGAATGACTGGGTTTGAAAATTTGCCTGCCTGTCTGTATGAGAGCTGTGTGTACCTCATTCCTCCCAAACTGTGAAGTTAATACAATGGAAATGTAATTTTCAACTCTAAGTAAGTTGTTGCATCTGAGTGAATCCGTATTTCAATTTTCCATTTCCGAAACACATATTATGTGCCTCGTGTTGTTGTTTATTTGTTTGTTTGTTAGTTCTTTTTATTTGTTTTGCTTTATTTGTATTTAGGGAAGAAATTTTTAATGCCATTATTGGTTCTTTCTAGAGTGCATTACAATTTGTTGCATCAGCACAGTGGTGGATCCAGGGAGGCTGAATCAGCCAGCCCCCCCCCCCCCCTTCTGGCGTTTTTTTTTTTCTTGCTTGTCAGCAATTTTTTTGAGCTGAGGACCTTTTTTTTTTTTTGCTTCTCATCGATTTTTTTAGGATGTCTGCACAGAGCTCTAGCCTCTACCCTCCCTTTTGAAGAATCCTGGATTCACCACTGCAGCTTAAAAACAGCCTAAACGCCCCTTCACAATATGACGCATTTTACAGCTCTTTTATTGAAAAATGCAGTTATGACACTCTGTTGTTATGGAGTTACTATTACTTTCCTTCTGGATTTTGAAGAATAATGAAGCGTTTTATAGCAAATTTTCTTCTTTCTTCCATTTATGAGAGAATGCCTTTTGCTTAAGTGATAGTTTGTCCATCACATTCACCAGTGGCAGCGATTTCATGTAACGAGTGGGGGGACGGAAACAAGGAAGGCCTCCGCCGAAAATCTGTTTGGAGAAGTGAGAGGGGTGAAGCGAGTGAGCTAAAAATACCTACAAAAAATATTGAAAGAAGCCTGATTTTGCCATTAAAATGCACTTTAGGCCTATAAAATGTTTTTAAGTGGTTGGCCTAAATTTGGTCACCTGACTCAAAATAGAAAAATGATATATTAAGCTTTAAAAATCGAGAGCGGACGATCCCCCCCCAGAACAATCGAGGGGAGAACATGTCCCCCATCTCTCCCCCCCCCCCCGATCGCTACCTATGACCTTCACCAACGGTGATTATTTGCTTACTATGTCAAGCCTTGACTTGTCCAGATCCAGACTTTGTGTTTCTAAAACAAACAAAATGTACTTTGAAATGGTTGTTAGATAATTAAAATGGGCAACAGAAAAGTAGCCTCAGATCTTCTTTGTTTCAGAGATCTTCCAAAAATAGTAAATGATAAATGTTCTGAACAAATGCTGAAAGAAATGAGATTGAATGAAGATATGAAGTTTCTTTAAGTATAAAATCTTGTTTGGCTCAGGAACTTGTAATTCCCCTGAGTACTGTGGATTCATAGAGATGGATGGATAGAGAGGCTTAAGTCTTCACTCTTCACAAAGAAAATCTTTAGCAAGCCGGAAAAAAAAACATTGTCATCAAATTTTAGGCAATATAATTTTTTGTTCTATTTTTGAAAATGAGAAAAGTGACTAAAAACAAACCAAAACAATAAAACAATAAATAATAGCAAAAACATCACTACCACTGAAATCCTGTTATGTGCATATATACTAAAACTTGAGATCTCTGATTCAGTTTTAACAGTTTTCATTTGATTCCTTTGTATCTGCTGACATCACACATGTTGATTCTTACAACTTGGGTTCATTTATTTGAAGTGAGTCTCTCCTTTTAAAATGTACGTCTTTCCTTCTGTTTAAAGTGATTACACAATGGTTAAAAATTTGATGATTTTCATCGAAATTAATGCACTTTGGCTAATTTCCTCATAAAAAATCAAGAGCTGACCAAAAAATTGGAGTATGAGGTATGACGTAAAAGTGGGTACCCAGCTTCGCGCATTGCAGTTGTGCTGCGCACTAGACTGTACAATATGTATTATACCTTGCACGCATTTTGCTAGAAGTGTGCAGCAAGGTACCCACTTTGACGTCATTTTGACGTTAAAGTGGGTACCCAGTTAAAACTGGGTCACAGTTGAGGGGTCAAAAATATCCTGAAATCTTGCCACATTTGGAGGTTTCCTTGGCAACACGACTTAAAAAAAACATTAGGCAGATGATTTTTTTTTTCTAATAAAATCACGCTCTTTTAATTGAACTAACATTGTTTCAGCATTGGGTACCCCCTTTAAGCAAATGGAGGAAAAAGGAAATTTTCTTTTTCTTTTCTACACTTGGTGTATCATTAAATGGACTTTTAGGCATTGAATGTTATTTGCTTGCTTTTTCATCTTCTTCCTGGATGTTCTGCCAATGTGGCAGGTCCACACACCAGAGTCCAATCATCAGTTCCTTCCACATTCCTCTTCATCATGCCATAAGATAGATAGATTCGGTTTTATTACGGTGAAAAACTATCTGAAGGCTGACAAGTCAAGTGTACATATTTTCGGAAACAGAAGACATACAACAATAATGATAAACAGTATAAAATTGTGAACATGTAAAATACCATTCCATAACATAAATAAACATGATTATAAACATATAAACAAGAAAGAGAAACAGAAACAGAAATTAATAGAGAAAGAAGGTAGGTAAAGGGATGCAGAGAGAGAGCAGAAGAAGAAGAAGAAGGAACATGAAAGACAAGAAGGACATTACAAAGAAGAAGAAGAAGAAGAAGAAGAAGAAGAAGAAGAAGAAGAAGAAGAAAGAGAAGGAGAAGGAGAAGAAGCTTACAAAGACAAGGGAAAGAGGAGAAGAAATGAAAAATTAACACAGAACAATACAAAATTCATCAACGAAACATGTACAAACGTCGTTAATATTCCAAAATATCAAATTGGAATTACGTATAAAAAACATAATAAGGCCCAACAACTGACAGTAATCTTTCATAGAATTGGATAATGTATTAAAGGCATTGGCTAACTTTGTGAGTAGCTGATTTAAAAAATTCTCAAACGATGAAGATGAAACATGTGTATGAGTACTTGTATTTGTACTCAAAAACCCTGAAACCAACCATAATTTGGAATGAATAAGTGTAGGGTAGACGCAAACGGCGATTTTATTATCCTTCGTCTCACGAGACAATCACTAAGAAGACTACTTTGCTTGAATTTGAAAATGCCATTATATGTGCCTCCCGCCGCGTGATACGCCAATACACACAGTACGGTAAGGTGAGTCATACGCGCACGCGCACTCCTTATGTCTTTTCTGTGCAACCGACCCTCGTATATTTTCCAAATATTGGTTCACAATGCCTTCCTGTGGATATTATGCTTTGAAACTTTCAGACTGGTATTTTTACACTATAACCCTTATGTTTATCCCATTTTCAAGTAACGAAACAAGATTTGTTTAAATCATAACAATGTTAGCAAATGCCTTAAGTTTGGGTGAAAGTCAGTTCAGACACCATCCCATTTCTTGGTCTACCTCTCCCCTTTTTTCGTAGATGTGCGAAGAGATCTCTGTGTTTACTAAAATTCTACCTGACAAAGGGTTTAGAATGAAGACTAACTTGTAGTGATTATGCAGTTTTTCACCCACCCCCATTTTTATGAATGAGTGCCATGGTATATGACGTCAATAACTAGCTGCAAAAACATTTCTTGTGAAATGTGACGTTTCAGCTGTATGCATATGAGTTAAGTATGAGTTCTCAAGTTAAACACGTAAACTGACATTTTTTCTTCAATCTGAGCCAGTTTCTGCCCTTTAAAGACTCTATTTTCCTAGTGTTTTTCACATATCAACTCTTCAAACAATGGCTTCAGTGTCCATCCCTTTTAAGAGGGTCTGCTGCATATTAGACTATTCTTGTGTTATTGGGTGCATTTACATTTACACAACCCAGTAAACATTGCACTGTGATTCATACACTATTACTCTGTTGTAAATGCACAGAAAATATTGTGACTCAGAAGTGGGTGGTACAAACATCGTGAACCTGGACACAATTTATATTTTTGCAAATCATGGCTGTATTAACTTTGGGTGGGGTAGTTATTTATGGAAACAGGCTGCCTAAAAATTCCTAAACAGCCCCCATAATCTTTATTTTTTAAGAGGATGGGTGTAACCCTATCAGGAAATTTTTAGCTCTTGTTAAAAACATTTCATTCCCTTCCCAAACCCCCTTTGGAGTAGGATGGATTTTACTTGGATATACTAATAGCAGGAGTCATTTGAAAAAAAAGTTCATCTGGAAAGAAAATCTTTGGCAGTTACAACTGAAAAATATTGGCTGATGAACCAATATTTTAATTATAAGGTAAATAGATTTTTCATTGAAATCTGTCTGTCTCTCTGTCTCTCTGTCTCTCTCTCTCTCTCTCTCTCATCTCATCTCTATTCACCTCTTTCTACCTGTTTCTTTCTCCCTCTTTTTGCCTTTCTCTTTCTTTTCTTTTTCTAATTGTATCATGCTTTGTCCAAGGAAGAGAGGATCTTGAAGTGTGTTTTAAAGCAATAGCATTGATAGCAACAAAATGTCAAAAAGGCATTCACAAACTTGTGCCAGTCTGTGAATTATTTATATTCATGTATTCATATTTACTCTTTCTGTCAACAGGGACTGAAGTCTTGCCTCCTTTTCTCCTTGTTTCTTTGTTTGTTTATTTTTTGTCCCCATTGATACACAAATGAAGTGGAATGCAAAATGGGGGTAGCAACCATTTAATTGCATATTAAAATTCAGTCAAATTTATGACTGGTTAGTGTTTTATAAACATTTATATAACCTTTGCTTGTCTTGAAATTTATCATGATTCTTCTTTTTCATTTTTTTTTTCATTCTTGGACGATCAGCAACTGACATCTCATCTCCATAGCTCTCTTTATTTTGTATTTTGTAATTTTTTTTAACTTTAAACAGACTTAGGAGATGTAGAATAGGAATCATAAAGATTTCTTGAAAATTGGTCATGTTCTCTACAGGAAAGTGTTGTAATTTAGAAATTCCTCATGATTTTTTTTACTCCATAGGTAATTAGGGACTGAATCTCTTTTCTGGCATTGAATGGAATGTAGAATAAGGACAAGAAGCATTGTTTGTTTAAAACCAATTGCAATTCTAACAACATTCATACTTGTGCCAGTCTTGAAATTGCTCATGTTTGTTTATTGGGTAATCAGCAACTGAAATCAAACAAGGAGGGGACACACAGACTGATAGTCACTGAATGAGGGGCGTCTATTGCGTCCCCTCCCTGGTCACATGATCACGGTGGGAAGGGCGCATCGTGACGCGCTGTCTCACCCTGACATTCAGTGATTACGGTCTAAACTTGGTCGGTCACATGATGAGGACAAGTTTCATTTACGAGGATCTCCAGTTTTGATCTCATTCCTCTCTCTTTCTCTCTCTCTCTATCTCTCTCGCTCTCTCTATCTGTCTATCTATATAACCCCTCTCCCTTTCTCTGTCACTTTCTTTTCCCCTCTTTTTGTCTGTTATCTTGTTTGTCTTTTGATTTATCAGTTCTTTCCTTTGTATGATATGCTTTCATTGTTACATCCATTCCTTTTCCTCTCATGTTTTTTATTCTGTGTTACTCTCTCCTCTGTAATTTGTTTCCCCTTTATTTTTTTAAATTTTTGTTTATTTTTCCTTTTTATCCTTCTAGCACTTACATGTCTCAACTGAGAAATTGATAGTTCACCCTGTATTTTTCTGTTTTAACCCCTTACCTCATTTCCTTTTTTTATTAGAGTTTTCCTTCCTTTCTTTCTCTTTCTGTCTCTGTCTCTCTCATTTTATCCCTCTCTCTGTTTATCTTGTCTCACTTTCCTTTTCATACATGTATATATGTGTTTATCTCCCTCTCTTCCTCTCTTTTCTATCTGTTACCCCCTTCTCTCTTGCTGTCTGCCCTCCTTCCACACATATACACACACACACTCTCTCTCTCTCTAGTCTCTTTGTCCCCTTCTCTCTCTTTCTCTCCTCTCTCTCTTCTCTCTCTCTCTCTCTCTCTCTCTTTCTCTCTCTTCTCTCTCTCTCTTCTCTCTCTTTCTCTCTCTCGCTTTCTCTCTCTCTCTGGCCCTCCTTGTCTCTTCGGTCTCTTTCCTCTTCTCTCTCTCTTTCTGCCTCTCTTTCACCCACTCAACAATGACCTCTCCCACTGATCATCAGACATGAATTTGTCAGAATTGTTTACTGTGGTCAAGTTGGAAGTGGATTTCAGTTTACATTGGTAACCAAGGAAGTTGACAGATATATCTTCATCCCTCTTTAAGACTCAACCCCTGTTCAGACTATCAAGATTCATGTTTAGCTACCCCAAACTCTCAAAGTGGGAGCCCCATGGTCTATTGGTGAAGGCTTTTGACTCTTATATGAGAGGTCCTGGGTTCAATCCTTGCCGTGTGTTTACATCCTTGGGCAACATGTTTTACCCACAATTGTCCCACTCGACTCAGGTGTAAATGGGACCTAGCAGTCGCTGGGGTAATAATAATTTGTAGGGCCCTCAGGAAGGACAGCACTGAAGCTGATGCGACTTCGTGGGTAAACAAGATGATTATTGTTATTATTATCATTAAACCATTGCCTATAGCTATATGTGAAGTATTTAATTTTCTCTTGTCTGAATGTTGTACATTGATCTGTCATATGGCTTTTTCAGACTACAGGAAAGTTATACAAACTTCATATGAAGAAATGTCATACATGTACATGTATATCAAGCATTATACTTTCATAGCAGAAGTAGCATATGTGTGTGAAAAATAGTTTTGTATAATCTATTCCAACTCCGTGGTATGCATAAAGAAACATTATACAAAAAAACAATTTTTGCCAAGGTCAGCTGGAATACATGTATATTTAGTGTGAGCCCATTGCATGGTATAGCTTGAAGGATACAACTACGAGATGATATGTTATGATAAACGATAAACCCTGCCCAGTTATACACTTTTCATATGATAATGAAATTCACAAGTAGAAGGGATTCTGATTTCAGCTTGCAGCTTCTATTTTAATGATGCTCAAACATCTGTTTTAGCCAGCCACCTTTTCATTACAAGACATATGACATATGGTGACACATTTTTTTGTGCAGGTACATGTATGCCATGAATTGTGGTAGTGGCAATAATGATAATGATAATAATATTTCTCTCTTTTATAGCACATATCACATTATTATGATCATGGTTCTCGCCAGTACATAACACCCATGGTTCCAATACCATGCGTAAAGGGTTTCAGATAAGAAAGAACCATGTGTGAAATTGCTGCACCATGCGTGGCAACAAGGGTAAAAAAAATATTGGAGTATATATTCCTAACAATAATGATAAATGTCACAGATTGTTTTGATTTTTTGCAATGTATTTTTACTTTTATGCCATTAGTAGACAACTCCTGCTTACCAAGAAGTATTTTTCATCCTTTTACTATAGCATATACTGCTGCCACACCTAACTTTAGGTGTTATTCCGTAAAACTTCCAAAACTTCCACGCTTTGCGCAGAGTGGGAACCGTGTGTTGATTTTTTTTTCTAGTGAGAACCCTGATTATGATTGTAGATGTAACATCTCTATGTGCTTCCAGAGGACTATGGATAATGGAAAATAATAATAATAATAATAATAGTGGGTTCTTGTATAGCGCTCATGTCTGTCAGAATGGACTCTCCTAGCCCTCCACTGTTATTACCCCAGCTTTAGCATGGCGGCCATTAAAACGCTCTTGCATTTTAAGGAAATTCTTTCTTCCGGGGTATCCACCTGGGTCGAGAGTGGCAACTGTGAATTAACGTCTTGCCAAAAGACATTGGTGCCACAGCGGGACTCAAACCGCCAATCTTGTGATCTACAGTCCGGCGACGTAGCCACTAGACCACGACACTTCAACGCCTCCAATTGGAAGTCTGAATGGGTGTTTTTTTTGTAATTTGTGTTTGTGCAGAGAGGTGGTGAAAGTACCATTGATATTAAAAGGAACTGGGTAAAATGTGAAGTTTTTCCTCAACCATGTGATTGCATATTTTGAAGATGTGTTGTCATGGTGATCATTCATATTTTTTTCAGGACTGTGGTCATAGCTCTTGCCCTTTTATCTTTGATGCTGATGTGTCTGACTTCATATGACATTTATTTTTTTTCATATGTCTGTATTTGAGTTTAATAAAATAAGTGGTATACCGTACTTCTTATCTCAAAGTGCATTTTGTCTCTCATCCCTAATTGCCTGTTTCTTTTCTGTCCTTCTTTCTCTCTCTGTCTCTTTTCATCTGTCTTTCTATATTTCTCTCTTTCTCTCTCCATCTCTCTCTATTTCTTTCTCTCTCTCAGAATTCCTCATCCCCTTGTCACACCCTCTCTCTGTCTCCTTTCCCTGTCTCTCTTTTTCTGTTTCTTCTTATCTGTTGCTATCTTCAAACTAGTTTTGTTCAAGACTCACCTTTTTCAAAAGCTTTTGGTTACTGGTAGTTTTTAAAAACTTTTCTGTTTTATTGTATGCCCATACATTAGCATTATTGGGAGCTCTGTTGGTTACATCACAGAGCAATAGAGTATATTAAAGACACTAGGTCGTGGGCTTTCATGGGAATGGATCACAATTTGCTGACACCAGACTTCGTGAAAAATACCTGTAATAGAGCTACATTTCTGGAGCACAGCAAAACAAGCTGTCCCACCACAAACATTCTTCGGCCTGCTGCGGGCATTCTCGGGCCAGGGAAAGTGAGATAATGACTTTGCCATATGGGGAAAGGGTGAAGTATACAGAGCATTACATAAGGTCTGTTGGTCATAAAACTCACAGTGATGGACAACACCTGTTACTGGGTAACGGCTGGGTAAGCACCCATGGTGTCAAATTCCCCATGAAAGCCCACGACCTAGCGTCTTTAACATAGTAGCTGCGCTATGTTTATAGCTGTGCTAAATATAAATTGATATATAATCATTTCTCTTTCTCTCTCTCTTCTCAGTCTTTATTTCTTCCTCTTCCTCTCCATACCACCTCTTCCTCTTCCCTAATCATCCCATAGTGTTGTTCCCTCGTTCCCATTGTTTTCTGCCTGTCTAAGGCCCACCGCACACTATATGACCCTGACCCGACTCCCTCCCGATTTTTGAACGAATGGCATTTAGCATTAAATATGAAAGTTTAAATAAGTAAAATTACCTTATTTGAAGTTCAGAATAATGATAGGAATACTAAAATTGAAACTTTAGTTATCAAACTGCAAGCCTTGTGGTTGGAGTAAAGGCCAAATCGGCTTCAAATCGTCGCCGATCACAAGATTGCTATGACATCACCATGATTCGGAATTGAGTTCGCTTTTATTCCTAGAGGGAGGCTCGCAATAGCCCAGAATTTCAATTTTTTTATTCTTACGACTATTCGAAACTTTGATCATTAAGATTTCACATGTTACAGTGTTCATATCAAATGCTATAACAAATTTTTCCCAAATCAAATCGCAGACGGATCGTATAAAGTGCAGCGGGCTTAACATGCACTTCTGCAACCTTTATTGAATTACGGGGAGGGGCAACTTCCTAATGCCACCTTCACACAAGTACTCCTGGGGGGTGTTTCACAAAGAGATAAGTTGGACCTTAAAGTCATGCGTAAGCGCCAATGCGCATCCGGTATTTCATGCATAATCTCATTGATAGACTTCCCAATAGCACCCGTCCCCTGAACATGATCTGAACAATGCCATGATGCGTAATATACAGCACGCAACTAGGAATTTAAGTGCAACTTTAAATCCAACTTAACTCTTTGTGAAACACCCTCCTGGGGCCTGTTGCATAAAACTTTTGCCAGACTATTTTTCTGGCAAAAAAAAGTCTGGCAAAATTTTATGTACTGGAAAACTATGGCAATATTTTTTTTGTCGTAGTTTCCTCAAATTTTGCCATAAAAAACTCCGGCAAAAGTTTTATGCAACGGGCCCCTGATTGGGTAAACCAAAGCTTAAATTATTCCATGATCAAAATAATTACCTTGGTTGCTCAAATCAATTCTAGCCTGATATCTTTTCCCATTCCCCTTTGCTTTCCTTTTCCTTTTTCTTGCTACCAATAGCTGTCAGAACTTTTACAAAATTCCCCCTAATGTCACAAGCAGTGGGCAAGTTGTTTTGCAATGACTGGTCAGACATTAATTGCCAGAGCCTCCCCTGCCTTGGTGCCCTTCATTATTACAAGTTTACCCTCCATGATTCAAATCAAAATGGCATAATTACCATTATCTCTTTCAAATTTTTAAAACATTCCACCTGGTGTTGTAACCAGTGGATTTGTTCTTTCAAAATGACTGGTCAGAGTTTTTTAGTTTCTTTTTTGTGATCTGTGCATGTCTATCTGCAGTGCTCCTTTGCACCCCTTATCGAATTATGGGGGCAACTCCCCCCCCCCCCCCCCCTTCACACTAGCACTTATGATTAAGACACCTTCAGCCTTAATGATGCCATAAGCAAAATAATTAACTTGTTTTCTCATTTACAAGGTTGATTTTTTGTTTTTTCTTTTTGTGCTCGATATTATTTTCCCTTTTGTCCTGTGTTTTTCTTTTCATTTTGTTACAGCAAATGTCTTTCAGATTAAAAAAAGATAAATTCCCCCTGATGTTGTGACCAGTGGGCAAATTGTATTGAAATGACTGGTCAGACTTTGCTGGGTTATCCCCAGTCCAGATATCTTCTGACGATTAAGGATGTTGGCCATGTTGCAATCAAGTATTTCAGGCCATTGCTGTTTGTTCTATTGTTCCCATCATGCAAATGAATCATCATTATTATGTGACTATTTCACCACCATCGGTTACTCATAGTATTATGCCTGCATGTCCAAGCTTGCATAATCTCAGGCATACCACATTCATGATCATACTACATTATATTGGTATGCATTTAAGGTGATCTGTTTCTATAAGTTGGAGTATTTATTTCCTTGAGGTGAGTCAAATGCCCTTTGTAGTGACTCAGGAATATTAATTTTTTTTCACAAAATTAGTTTGAATGCGAGCTAGGATTTTTCCACCACATCCCATTTCTAGTCTGGATGTGAAATTCAGGCAGGGCTGCATTTCACAAAACCGTCATAAGTCTAAGTTCATGGACAACCCATTGAAACGCGTGTTAATTCTACAACACGCGTTTCAGTGGGATGTCCAAAAGTTTAGACTTATGACGGTTTTGTGAAACACAGCCCAGGGCTCCACCCCAACTCTTTTGGGAGGGGCTCCAAATTGTTATTCCGGGTTCCCTATTTATTGAGTCCTGTGTTAAAATTGTTCTATAGGATGGGGGGGGGGGGTCTGAAACTAAAGGTTAGGGCTCATGTGTCCTGGCACCTGTTAAGCCGGTGCACACTGCACGATCCGACTGCTATCCGATTTTGGAAAAAAATTGTTATAGGCAGCATTTGATATGAATATTCAAACATGTAAAATCTTCATGATCAAAGTTCCGAATAGTTGTATGAACATTACAATCGAAATTCTGTGCTATGCCTATTGCAAGCCTCCCTGTAGGAATAAAATTGAATGCAATTCCAAATTGTAGTAACGTCATAGCAATCTTGCGATCAGCTAAGATTTGAAGCTGATTTCGCCTTTACTCCGACCACAAGCCTTACAGTTAACCAAAATTTTGATGTTAGTATTCCTATTGTTATTCCAAACTTCAAATGAGAGAATTCTACTTGTATAAACTTTCATATTTAATGCAAAATGCCACTTGTTCCAAAATTGGATCACAGTCGGATCGTATAGTGTGCGCTGGGCTTTAGTGTCAAGCCCTGCTTTAGGATTAGCTTTGTAATTGATGAATAGATATTTGAATTAGAAAATATGTCAGTAGTCAGAAGGGATGGATGTAGGCACTTACAGAATAAGGGGCACTGTGAACTAGTTGTGTGCTGCCCCATAAAAACAAAAAATTAAAGTGGCGTCACAAGAAGTACATTACCAACCACTATAAATATTGGATGGACTTTCTTATTTACTTTTATTTATCTATTTGATTATTCTTGTATTTATTCAATCATTTATATATTTATCTATTCATTTATTCATTTATTTATTTGCCACCTATTTATTTATCTATTTGCTTTCCCACCCCTCCCCCCAAAAAGAAATACTGGACTTGCCCCTGCTGAGGTGTTACTAAAGGGGATGTGAATTAAATTTGAAATTTTTAGGGGTTTTTCTGGGGGTTTTTTTTGGAGGGGGGATGGGGAGAGAATGGGTGTCTGTTGACAAATTTGTATTTTTCTGTAGCAAGCTATTGAAACACTGGCAGAGTTTTATCTGACATCCCCAACCCACCCCCCCCCCCCGAAAAAAGGATGATACAGTATTTACAAACATACTTAAAATCATACAAAATGATAATATATGTAAATCTTTGAAAGAAATATACAGCATGAATATCTTGACACCACAGTCATTACATATTCTGTAAAAAAAAATAATTCTAACGGAGTGTAATATAAAGCCTAGCATGACACAGAAACAAAAAATTATAACCTGAAATACGAAACTTGAAAGTTTGTTTTTGATAATGGTTTGTAACCATAGTTATACTGAAGGGGCTAATCCCATATTTTTTTTCAATTGGTGAAAAGAAATTCTCGGTAACAACTCCAAGGCATCAACAACATTTTCTGCTTGGTCATGCTTTTCCCTTCAGTTTGGGATTTCCATCAATTATTAACAAAAAATTCAGGGAATATTTTTGTTGAGATCATCACTTTGTTTCATATGAGCCTTTGCTTTCTATAGTTAGGTAAGAGGTCATACAATGCAGCTGTGTTTTTGTTCCTCTTAATGTTTCCTGTCACGAGAGGAAGTAAAATGAAAAAAGGAAACCACAGCTGGAAACATAGTTATGAGGAACGTGGAAGTCTTGTGGAAGTATACATGGAAGTTGATATGATGTCAGTGGGAATAAACCAAATATTTACTTGAATCAAAGTATTTTGGCATTTCAGTAGAAACATGTAGTTGCTCGAATAGTAGTGACACCAATTATCCACAAATGCTACCTAGCAACAGTATGAGCAAGATTTGAACGTTGTGGGGGAAGAGGAAAGTTGGGGGTGCTACAAGGCATAGTTGTATATTTTATACATTATTTTTTAATGAAAAATTGAAATATTATTAATTGGGTGTGGTGATGGACATATCATCTACAAATTTCCAATATGATTTAGGCTCTTCTTTGACTAATTTTTTCTTGACACTTCCTGCAGGGGTGGGGTGTTGCTGTTGTTGTTTTGCTTTGTTTTGTTTCTGAGGATAATGAAGACAACTATTTTTTGTTTGACTTTTGGAGGGATTGTTTTCTGTTTCTAAATGTTTCTAAAGAAAATGAAAAGAGTACAGTCAGAATACTGTAATGCCATTTTTATATTGTGCTACATGTATGTGTATATTTTCATCGCAAGATATCCAAGTCCAGCAGTAGACCCCAGGATTTTTGTTTGTTTGTTTGTTTGTTGTTTTTTTTTGGGGGGGGGATGGAGTGGGAAACCCATGTCTGACAAGAAAGGTTATAAGCATGAAACGGGAGCCTGGACCCCCCCCCCTCCCTCCCCCCCCCCCCTCCCCCCCCCCCCCCCGACTGCCCCTGAACTGAATGTATTGTCTTTTTATCATTAAAATTATACAAATTGCCAATTTAAGGATGAAAATTAAGGTGCTTTCACACATGATGCGACAGTGTGGTAACACGCTGTGTCACCACACTTTTTTGTGTACAAGCCTATGGGGTATAGGGCGCCAAAAAAATGTCGCCGAGGCAGGACACACTTTTGTTTGCTGCCTAGATACAAAACAAATGCGCACCAATCAAATTTCTAAAAAGTTAGCGCAAAAATTGTTGCCATGAGATTGCTTGTGCAAGTTTTGACAATATGCTCTCTTATTGAGAGTTGACGCGTTAATGCGCGTTCATTAGCATATGTGGTAACACAAAGTCCCATCATGTGTGAAGACTAAACAGTGTGGTGCCACAGTGTGGTACCACACTGTCGCATCATTTGTGAAAGCACCTTTAGTAGATATTAGCAAGGGTTTCAATGGTGCATTTTAGGAGAAAGAGAGATGCACTTTTAGAGTTGACCTAAAATGGTTCTTTGACTCTTTATGGGTCTAGCCAGTAAACAAAAAAACTGAACACAGCATCCTGTAATTAAATGAATAGGGGACTGGTATATTCTAAACAACTGACATGCATACTCTGGACTGGAAACTAGAAATAGAAATAGATAAATAAAATGAGGTCAGTTCTGTGAAATGACTGAAGGAGGTGTGTCATGAAATTTGTTCTACCACAATTTCCTTCCCTCTTTATGTCTTATGATTTCCTGTATCACTATTTGGTAATGAGTTGTCATATTCCTGGGCAGTAATTTTTTCTTTCCATTTTGCTTTAGTTTGTTTTTGTTTGGTTTGTTTTTCTTGTTGGTTAGGCACGAGAATGGGATAATAATAAATAGTAAGTGATAACCAACGATAGATAGTAATGGCTCAAAAGGGAATTTACCTGAAGCTGCCAGCCTCCCTGGAAAATCATGTAACAAGTTTTTTGCGCATATTTATAGGCTGGTGTTGTGTAATTTGAATTCAGAATTGTTTGAAGCCACCAAGCAAGACAGAACTAATATAGAGAAGCAGTGTTTGTTTCTGAAGACGGGATACCTTTGGTTGTATTTGATTTTAGAGAAGTAACAGTCTCTTTGGAATATATTTGATTGAATGGACACAGGAACTGCATATTTGATTTGTAAGCTTTCTTTAATGATTTTTTTTTCATTTTTCTACAATTTAAACCATCAGGGCATGCTGCTTTTGTGTTATTTTTTCTGTCCTCTGCCTTCATCCTACTTTGCTTGAATTTTCTCCTTTGTTAAACTTTTTTTTTTGTTTATTTTTTTTTCAGTTCTTGTCTTTTTTTTTTTCATTTGATATTCTCCATTTATTCATACATACTTGATCAATTCCTTTTTTTCTGCCATTCAAGTAATTTCGCTTTATATAATGTAAATTACACAATTTTAATTCAATCATTGGAGATAGACTTCTATATAAGGCTCAGTCTTTCTGTCCCGTCTCCGAATACTTTCATTAATGTACTGTTACATGTTTACTCTTTATAGTCCCATTGTTTATTCTGTCATAACTTGTCATTTCTATATGCAGTATTTTGTTATTTGTATTTGTTTATCTTTGTATGTTTTCCATTTTAATGAAAGTGTTGAATAAATGAACTTGAAATTGAATTTGAATTTCATATATCTGTAAGAAAACTGAAATGTAATCTTTAATGAATATCAACAGCAATATATAATAGTACAAGAAAACTGGGATGCCACCGTCAACTCCAAACGTTGTGGCAGACCAGGCTCTCAATCCACAGGAAATGTTTGGGTTGATTTTGAATGCATGAATAATTTTTGTGCCATTAAATGGTGAATGGGTTGTTTTTCATTGATTTTGGTCTGGTGTTTTGTTTTGACTTCAGATTTCTTTCTCAACTTTTTTTTTTTATTGCTAGGTCTGATTGTTCAAGGTACTTACCAACATGCATCCAAAATTGAAGGCCTTCATGCGGACAGCAATGGAGTGCGAGGTTGCGACAAGTCAGGCACCAACCTCTGATGCTGCAGGCAACGCTATAGAGAATGCATCAGAACCACAAGAGATGGCAGCAACCATGGCAACGAATGTTGTAGCAACCGTGGCGGCAACACCGAGTGACCTCGGACAAGGAGCAACTCATGCAAGGCTGCCTGAAGAGTTGCCACTACCTCTCAAGGATACAGATTCCATGAAGGAAACACAAGAGATGGCACCAACGCTGAGGCGAACGAGGAGTCGGAACTCAAAGAAGAGTTCCGAAGATAGTCATCCAGGCGATGAGGACTGTGATACAGATGATGAACTTCAGTGGTGCAGTAAGGGCATCGCTGTGTTCTTATCACCAGACGATGAGAGCGAGAAGAATGGGAGGACAGAGGATGGGGAGAGCATGGAGTTTGAACAGTCAGAGAAGTCAGAGATGGGGTGTCCAACGCAACAAGACCAGTGTAAATCCATGATGGCTTGCTTTAAACCAAAGCCAAAGAACTGCTCCACTCCCACCCAACTCTATCCTCTTAGTGCAGAAGGTGGTCACGGTAGCCAAATGTCAACTGAGTTGGATGTGCCTTCTACGATATCCCATGCAACTGTTAAGCCATCACCATCACTGCCTGTTACTGTTGCTTCAAAGTTAATCCCTCCCCCGTCCATTCCCCACACCTTTACACCAAGTGGTGACGTAGATATGGACACAGGTGAATCTACAGCTGTGGCATTGGACAATGAGGAAGATCAGATAAAGAAGTGTAGGCAGTTTGTCAAGTTAGAAGAGCCAGAAAGGAAGACAGACTGCCCTGTGAGTTCGCAAAGTTTCCTCAACGGTTGCCTCGTTGGGAATGCTCCCATTTATGCACCCAACCCTTTCCCACTTATAAGTACCTTGCCAATCATGGTCAAAACAGAGCCTGGTCTTTCCCCATCTTCCTTGAAGCATCCCCGACACAGTCCCCTCACAGGGCAGTCGTTCATCCCTCAGTCATCTGGTCAAAGGAATGGATTCTTTGATTTTCCCAGCCCCATTGCAAGTTTACCACCCATGGAAGCCCTTCACTGTATGCCGCTTGAGGACTTGATGAGAATGAACTTCATACCTTTAAGTCCACTCAAACACAACCAAAACCAACGCGTCATATCGCTTCATGGAAATCGTGCCCACTCTTTTTTCCAGAAACCCGAGTCGAAGACACCCTCTGTTGGTAATGCAGCAAAAATGTTCACATGCGAACAGTGTGGGGCTACATTCAAACACCGCCATCACGTGGTCCGTCATATGCGTGCACATACGGGAGAAAAGCCTTTTCGGTGCGAGGAGTGCGGAGCAATGTTCGCACGCAAGTGCATCCTGACGAATCACATCCGCACGCACACAGGCGAGAAGCCTTACGTTTGTGGGGAATGTGGTGACGCTTTCAGTCGGAAGCACCACCTTGTTATCCATCGTCGCACACACACAGGGGAGAAGCCGTACGTTTGTTCCGTCTGCTCCACGGCGTTTGCACGGTCGCACCATCTCAACCGACACCTCAAAACTCATATCCTAATGCAGCAGGGCCACTTGAATGGGATCCCGCTGCATCCCGAGGGTGCTCTTGACCTCTCACTTCAGGACAAACTCCCGGATCGCATCGGTGCTGTCGCCCAGAAAGCATTCCTAGCAAACGGCCTGCCCACGACTCAGGTTATCGAAACAGTCACTGACTGCTCCCCTCATGTTGGGCAAGAAGAAGAAGTTAAATCCTAAATGGAAGGTTTGTCGTAGAACCAGAAGGATGTTAACTGATAAACTCATTGCCTCCGGGGACTGAATGGTCCCTTTATTTAGTCTAAGGGAATAAGTGATTTCAGTAGTCACTGCAAAGCACAGTTAACCTCCTTCTGGTCCCTAAGTTCTGGGCCCTGTTTCATAAAACTTGTTATCAGTAATAACTGCCACATTTCTATGACAAATTTGCTCTCAGCCAATCAGATACAAGGATTTCAGTAGCTTATAACAGTTATTGCAACTTGTTATTGATAACAAATTTTATGAAATGGGCCCCTGAACAGAACCTTGAAGGTGCTTTCAGAGCCATCTGATTTTCCCGCTGCTTCTGTTGTGAATGTTTTATGTTCAAAATAAATAGGGTAGGTTTGCACAAATCGTAAGTGTACGACGTTATGACATTTAACTCCACACTGATAGTGCTCACAGCCACTCTTGTGTGCTACAATGTTGTACACAGCACAGGAATGTAATAAGGAACAGGTTGTAATGGCAGTGGGAAACTACTCCTGTCTATACTCGCACTCTACAATATCAAACCTTAAACAATATTCATCATAGCACCATATACAAGCATTATACATGTACTAGCACATTTGTATATCACTGCCTTAATACACCTGTAGTTGTGTTGGCCATGTAAACTGGCAAATTGTGAAAAAAAATTTGCCTAATTCTCTATAAGGTTTTGTATGAAATCCATTTTTGGAGCAATTACTGTACTGATACTCACTTTCTGACTCTTTTAATATTTGAAAAAAAAGTAGTGCTGTAATTTTTGACATTTTGGAATGAAATATGTGGGATGCGAGTCTAGACTGGGACATTTGATGGGGGTTTTGTCAATGTAAAAATGTACGATATGCAAAGTAATTTATTTTTATTTATTAAGATGTAAGGGTGTCAAATTTTCACTTCAAAATACATAATTATGAGTGAAATGTTGATTTCATCGATATCAACAAACAGTTATGAAACTTTGGAGGAAATATTGATTGATTTGTTATGAATCTATTTTCAGGTACAAATGGATATGTAAAGTGACCAAACATGTGCAATGTGTAGAGAATTATAGGTATATAAGTTCGAGTCATGTGTATCATACATCAAATGTTGTGAGTTATACTTGTTGCAAATGGATGTGGAAAGAAAGACTACTGCATGTTCATCCCACCTCTCATGATAAGGAATTGAGTAGGAAGGGGATCTTACTTTAGTCTGAGTTTGCAGACACTAAGCTTTTAGCAATGAGCTGCCAGAAGGTTGTTACTATTAATCAGAAATTAAAAAAATCAATTAGAAGCTGAAGGCAAAGAAAAAGTATAGTGTAATTCAAGCATTCGTGACAACAAATTAGAATATATGTGTAGAAAAGCTATGCAAGAATTCAGAGAAATTAAAATCGATGTTTGTTCATACAGACATACAATGAAAGTCATAATTTGTATATGCCAAGCGTAATTTGAAAAAGAAGAAATTTGACAAGTTGAGATTTAGATTTTTTTATTTCAAAAGGGCATTATTTCATTGCTTGTAGCAATTATGGGTCAAAATCAGTTCTACAAATGTAAATGCACTATGCTATATTTTTGTTAATCAGAAAAATGCATTTTTCTTACATATTCAAGAATCCTTGCGTAAACCAGAGATAATACATACAAGTAGAGGTTTGAGCGAAGAGTTTTGTTTTGAATATGACTCACAGATTTTTCTATTTAATAACTGTTATTTGTAGTTGAACTATTAAGGAAATATATGTAAACCTATGAGGAAATATGTTTTAACTACATGTATGTAATGGGAAGATACGACTTTCATTTTCAGAACAATTTGTGACAAATATACGTGTACACCCTTTTCCTTTGGCATTATTGATAAAACTGTAAGTACTTATTTCCATCCAGTAGGTAATTTATTGATTTGCTTTGGAGAAATATTTTTGTTTCTAAAAGATTTGTAGTACTGCAAAAAAGTGTAAGATTTACTCAAGGAGTAATTAATGTTATTTCGTTAATCGTTATCTAATGTTATGTGCGTACATGTCTTTCGTGTGTTAACTTGCCTTTCAAATATGACGGAAAAATATTGAAGATTTATTCAAAAGTGTTGTATTTATGCCATGTCTGAGACAAAATAGCGTGTTTATTGTCTAAGTTTTTTGTCAGGTGATTTCGTCATATCTGTCGAGTCCGTTCAAACATTTTTTGTTGGTTTATTGGAGTTATGCAAGTAATTGTAGGTGTCCATAGATTTTCAATTAAAATCATTGATTTTGAATAGCGTTTTGATTAAGTATTTTGAATTGATGAAAGAATGTATGCTTTTAATAGTGATGGGAAAATTATGATTAGACTCAGTTTTGCATGTGATGTAATTGTGGAATTCACTTTGAGATCAGGAAATAGTGCCAAGACTCCTTGGGCCAATATGGGTTGAAAAAAAAATCCAATCTTTTGCAGGGAGCTGTATCAAATAAGCCATAGTTTTCTGGACATAAATGGTTATTGAAATCAGTTTGTTAAAGTTTGCCCAAACTAGCAACTGAAGTGTGACATAATAAAGTTACAAAGAAAATGATTTTAACATCTTTATTCAATATATTACATGTATTACCAAGTACTTAGACCTCCCCCGCCCCCCAAAAAAGTATTAAATATATGCACAACATTGTCTACACCAATACTTGTAATTGAATGCAACAAATGATTGAAAAAGTGTTTGCTTTTTGTTAAACCAACATGCCAAATGTATCAATTCTAATGGGTGAAATAGTTGGTTGTGCAATTCGTTTTGATGGCCCATGAAGTCTTGGCCTGCATCCTGAAAGAAAAAGTAAGAAAAATAAAACAGTTCTATAATACATGTAGCCTCAAATGTGTAGAGGAAACGGAGGCGCTATTTATGTAAGTTATTCATATTTATGTAAGATTTATTTAAGAAGTGTATAAATATCAGCATGTGAGTAGACAGGGCTATGAAAAGCAGGAGAAAACAAGATAAGGCATGTTTTAGGAAATTCTAAGGGGATTTTAAAAGATTTATGGAACTGTAATATTCAGGGAGTAATAACAGTTTACTTCCATTTTTGGAAAATCACAATTTAGTTCCCTAATACATGATATTTTTTAATGCCAGAGTTGGTCTTTGTTTTTCCTTTAAGTTGCAATTTTTTAAATGATAAATTTGATGTTTAGAAGATGTCATTTATATTCAGTGAATATATATGGATAGAAAGTAATTTTTTCAAATTGCCAATTTTGTCATGAACTTTTCTTGTCATAAGTGTAATGATTTTTTTTTTTTTTTTTTTTAAGTCTGAAGCTCTGTAACTGAGAAAAAATAGTTGCAAATCTTTTAAAACCATAAAACATGAACATTTTTTCTGGAAAAGATGAAAACTCAGATGGATCCTGTTTATTTGAATAAATAAAAGTGAGGTCTGTTATAAAATATCTTGGTCTTGTTTTGTTGAGAATATTTTTCCTTACAATGTATGAATAATTTTATAACTCAGCCTTTCTGGGGTTATATTTACTTGAAATATTACATCATGTAGAAAGTGAAGTGTACATGTGTAATTAAACTAGCCAAAGAATGCCAACTCACTTAAATTTGAAATTTATAATCGTAGAAGCTTTTATACACGGAAAAAGAGATTCATTCAGAATGAAATTTAATTTATTTATGAGATGCTATCATCATGAAAACAAAATATGAAATATTGGTACATGTAACTAGCAAGGTTTTTCGTTATGTGTTTTGTGTATTCGGTGTTGCCTTACGTGTATGTATAAATTATTTGTCGAGATGATTTATTTTTCTACACAGCAAGTGAATGTGTAACTAGAAGCAAAAGATCTTGTTGAAATAAAAAGAATATTTTAAAAGGTTGTTTTCAGGAAGATCTTGCTTTGAAACTTTCATATGTTGACTCATGTGGTGTTCAGGATGCAGGTTGTGGTTGAATAGTGATAATAATGATGGGGGAGTCTATTATGGGTGGTGGTGCCAGTGATGGTGGTGGTGGTGGTGATGGTGATGATAATGGTGATGATGATGATCTTGATGATGATGATGATGATGATGATGGTGATGGTGGTGGTGTTGGTGATGATGATCTTAGTGATGATGATCATGATGATGATGATGATGGTGGTGGTGGTGGTGATGTGATGATGGTGGTGATGGTAATGATGATGAAGATGATTATGATAGTGGAGTCCATCATGGTATGATGTTGATGGTACGGTGATGATGGTGGTGGTAATGGTCATGGTGGTGCCGCTGATGGTGATGGTGGTAATGATGGTGGTGGTGGTGGTGGTGGTGGTGGTAATGGTGGTGGTGGTGGTGGTGGTGATGGTGGTGATCTTGGTGATGATGGTGGTGATGATGGTATGATGAAGAAGATGATGATGATGATGAAGATGATGATGATGATGATGATGATGAGATGATGATGATGATGATGATGATGATGATGATGATGACGATGATGATGATGGTGGTGGTGGTGGTGATGGTAATGATGATGAAGATGATGATTATGATAGTGGAGTCAATTATGGTATGATGTTGATGGTGATGGTGATGATGGTGGTGGTAATGGTCATGGTGGTGCTGCTGATGGTGATGGTGTTGGTGGTGATGGTGGTGCTGCTGCTGATGGTGATAATGGTGATGGTGATGATTATCTTTGATTATGATGGTGGTGGAGATGATGATGACTAATTGATGATTACTAATACTGAAACAATATCATAAAACAATACCAATACATATAAAAAGGAAAATTATATAATGGACTACAGTGTGCCCTTTTCTCTCTACATGTATTTAATAACCATAAATATATTTATTCCGGGCCTGTAACATAAAAGAGATACTGCACAATTGATCTAATCGGTCAATTGTAACTCTTTAGTACATGGTTTGCCATAGACTTACAATTCAAATCAATCATAAAATTGATTGTATTTTTATGCTACAAGGCCCTAATCTCTTACCTTTCTACATAAAGGTAAATAAATAACAAATAATCAGTTGATAAAAATCATCATGACATGAGAAATGTGGATTACAAGATCATCTGAGATGTGGAACGACTATGTCACACTCTATCCCTCCACGTTTTTTTCCTCATAAACTGAAATCTGTACAGTGATTAAGCAATTTTTTCACTGCATTAAACCACAGAGCTCTCAAGTTTTACCACACAAGGAAGACAATTTTCCACATGTTGAAAAACAAAATAACCAAAACTCTGCTGTAAACCTGAACTACAATTCACAGAAACCACTACATGTACACATAAACCATACGAAGGTAAAAACTATCCATTTTCATGAATGACTTTCCTTGATTCACTAATTATTTTCCAAAATCATTTGAACTATGAATCTTTCTTGTAATACATTTCCCATAAAAAGCTATGTCGTGTTCTACAGTTTAAATCAGTACAAATGCATAATTTGTCATCTGTTCATCATTTACCAGTTAGACTGTAAGTATAGCTGTGTGTTTGATTGTTTGGTAGAGATAATCTTCCAAATTGTTTTGATATCATTTTTGTGGGCCCTCTTTTTGTCACTGAATAAACCTGGGACAAAGAAAGGGGCTATTACAGGCGAACCTCGTTATAACAAACTCCTCGGGACCAATCAAATCACCTCTTTATATCAGAACCTTGTTATATCAGGACTAAAAAACAATAGAATACAAAGAAGCGGGACAGGCAAAATTACCTTGTTATAAGGAGAGTTTGAAATAACAGTGTTCTTTATAAGAAGGTTTCTGTATCACCATGAAACAATACACTAGAATTTGGGTTGTTCACGCATGTCACAATGGTAAGGCAATGCTGGAGATTATTTTCGCAAGTAGTTTGAACCAGGGCTCTTTTTATCTGTCCTCTGCTTCAAGGGTAAGTCCACCCTAAAAATTTCACTGTTTCATTAAAAGGAGATAAATTTGAACAGTATTTAAAAAAAACAAATGAGCAAAATCGGTCAAAGAATAAGAAAATTACACTCATTTACATTTTCTAGCAAATTCCTCTCGGTCTGCAAATTGGCAACACTGATGACATCATATGCAAGCAGCTCTCCATTCACTTTGTACATGAAATTTCACATTCTCTCAATTTTCTTGGAAGTTACACATTCTCTAACCCCCACAGTCGATGTATGTTCAGAAGAATTGCTTTTTACAAAACATACTTTGACTATGGGGTAAGAAAATGTGTAACTTCCAAGAAAATTAAGAAAATGTGAAATTTCATGTACAAAGTGAATGGAGACCTGCTCGCATATGATGTCATCAGTGTTGCCAATTTGCAGAGCCAAGTGTAATTTACTAGAAAATGTAAATGAGTGTAATTTTCTTATTCTTTGACCGATTTTGCTCATTTGTTTTTTTTAAATACTGTTCAAATTTATCTCCTTTTATTGAAATAGTGAAACTTTTGGGGTGGACTTTCCCTTAACCATGAACGGATGGTGCACAAAATACCATAATAATCAGAAAGAGTTCCTCTACCAAACAAAGTCACATAAACACATATCTACACCTGATTTTCAGACAACAAACAGTTTATGAAGTGGTTTGTACTTTCATTGACTCCCACTGTACTCGATATATTAAAGGCATTGGCTAACTTTGTGAGTAGCTGATTTAAAAAATTCTCAAACTAAGATGAAACATGTGTATGAGTACTTGTATTTGTACTCAAAAACCCTGAAACCAACCATAATTTGGAATGAAAAGGTGTAAGTTAGACGCAAACGGCGATTTTATTATCCTTCGTCTCACGAGACAATCACTAAGAGGACCACTTTGCTTGAATTTGAAAATGCTGTTATGTGCCTCCCGCCGCGTGATTCATCAATACACACAGTACAGTAAGGTCAGTCATACGCGCATGCGCACTCCTTATGTCTATTCTGTGCAACCGACCCTCGTATATTTTTCAAACATTGGTTCACATATTTGATATTCAAAAATACTTCCTGTGGATATTATACTTTGAAACTTTCAGATTGGTATTTTTACACTATAACCCTTATGTTTATCCCATTTTCAATAACAAAACAAGATTTTTTTAAATCATAAAAATGTTAACCAATGTCTTTAAAAATATTTACAGGGTAGCCTCTCATACCAGTATGGAGTTGTATGGACCAACATATTTCTGTATACAGATTTCTACATTTATAAAATAAAGACTTGTTCAGATATGAGGCAACAAATTCCTGCAACAAATCCCTGCAACAAATCCCTGCAACAAATCCTCGCAACAACATTTTTAGTATTCAGATATGGCGCGACATTGTGGCACCACTTATGGCCTTTGCTACTCCCTTACATCCACAACATCGCCGTTTTTCTTTTTTATTATAATCAGTCATGTTTTATGAATTTCATTGTTTGTTATTTTTCATTTTATTTCCTATGTTTTTAAGAGATGTGAAATGAAATGTAAATGAAGGCGCATTAACTCGTCAACTCTCTAATAAAAGAGACTTTTGTCAAAAGTTGCACAGACATACCCATGGAAACATATTTTGCACTAACTTTTTAAGAATTTTTTTTTTTTTTGTATTTATATGTTTTATAACTTTTTAAGAATTTGATTGGTCCACAGTTTTTTGCTGCCAGGCAACAAACAGAAAAATGTCTCCTGCCCAGCCGTCATTTTTTTTGTCACTTCATGTCCCATTGACTTGTACAATAAAAATGTTGCGGGGATTTGTTGTGGGGACATGTCCCCTCATATCTGAACAAGCCTAATCATAGTGGTGATTTTTAAAACTCAGTCTTAACCAATGAAAATACAGAGCAAATATGGATAATTCATCATGATATATCTTCTTAGATAAAAGATGGATACCAAGGCAATGTATAGCATTTTTGCAAATCACAAAAGTTTGGTCTTGCAATAAAGTTATTAAACACCTGTGATATCTGAAACATATATGCAAAAGCCTGAACTCCTCGAATTCTCAACTACTTATTGGTAGAGTTGCTGAAGCTCAACAAATGCTGTCTGCCACATGCTGCATTTTGATATTGAGAATTGCCTCTACCTGTAAATTTCGGCAAGCTGCATTACTAAGTCTATGAGAAAGAACAAGGAATTCCCTGGATCGGGCTCCTGTCAAGGCAAAGGCACTTTACCAGAAGCCCAGTAGAAACCGTCTTCTGCATAGCGCCCCCTCTCAGCCAAGTGCAGAGAGTTGACATGTAGTTGTCCGAATGAAAAGTTCCCAAACAGCTGATAGAGGAATACAGAGATAATAGTATGGAGTTTAATGCTTAAAAGAAACTGAATGAGTATTTTGTCATATATTCAAACATTGCATGATATCGTCGTTCTAAATTGAAGCCTGAGTAAAATCATAGTTAAGCTTTACAAGAAGAATGCTCAGTAAGAACATAAATGTAGAAAAAATTTCTATGCCCTTTACTCCATTAAAGACATTTGTTAACATTGTTATGATTTTTAAAAATCTTGTTTAGTTACTTGAAAATGGGATAAACATAAGGGTTATACATGTAGTGTAAAAATACCAGTCTGAAAGTTTCAAAGTATAATATCCACAGGAAATATTTTTAAATATCAAAAATGTGAACCAATGTTTGAAAAATATACGAGGGTCAGTTGCACAGAATAGACATAAAGAGTGCGCATGCGCGTATGACTCACCTCACCGTACTGTGTGTATTGGCGTGTCATGCGGCGGGAGGCACATAACGGCATTTTCAAATTCAAGCAAAGTGGTCCTCTTAGTGATTGTCTCGTGAGACGAAGGATAATAAATTCGCCGTTTGCATCTAACTTACACTTTTTCATTCCAAATTATGGTTGGTTTCAGGGTTTTTGAGCACAAATATAAGTACTCATACACATGTTTCATCTTACATGTAGTTTGAGAATTTTTTTAAATCAGCTACTCACAAAGTTAGCCAATGCCTTTAATCCATCTATCCATGCATCCATTAAATTATATTGTACATGAATTCCCCCATTCATTCATATTTTGAACATTTTCACACTTTTCAATAAACTGTTTCAATGCCCATTACAAAAAAAGAAGAAAAATATATATATGTGAATGAACTAGGGACATGTCCAAATGAATCTAAATATCCATGAACTCAATTGAAACCACAGATATCTATAGATATTGAATGGATAAGGAAACAACATAAAACAAGATGATATTAAGTCCCTTATTAATCAAGAAAAGGACATTACTAGTGGAGACTTTCCAAGAGCTGTATAGCCCCCAAGCCAAAAAGTCTTTTTTGTTAGCAAAATTACAAACTTTTGACAAACCTTCCAGCATATTTTGATTCCCCCCCCCCCAAATTCAAACTGGTCTAGTAATTCCTGCATGAAATATCATCTTACCTCTAGAATTTCATTAGCATCAAAGGCCTCTCTGTTTCTCTGCTGCTGATGACGACCCCTTCCTCTGCCCTCTGACCTCTGATCTTTGACCTCTGGCGCTCTGAAGATAGAGTTCATGAGAGTGGCATGAAGCTTGACCCCAAGGTCACTCCAACTGTCCTGACAGAGCTCGGATGAGACAAACCTCTCCTGGATTCTATTTGCCAGCTGTTGTAATCTGAAAAAAAAGAGAGGAGACATCATCATCTTCATCATTTATTACAGTCACTCTCTTGCCCTTATCTGTAGCACCCTCCTCTTTTAGCCCAACCCTTCTGCTTTCCCTCCTCACCATTTCCTTTCATGTCGTCGCCTTCCCGGAAAAAGGCCACTAACGCGCACGTGCGCGAAATGTACGCTTTCAAGAAAAATGCGAATGAAGTTTTGACCCTTTTTTTTAGCTTTTAGCAGCTAGTGTATTATTTTTCCGTCCTAACTCTCATACTTTCTGACAGAGCAAGATTTTTTCTTCAATGATATTTTGTGCTTTAATTTAAAACACTCTAAAGGTTTTCTTATCATAAGCATTTAATCCTTAACGGCTTTCTTCCTGTACAAAAAATGCGCGAGTACGTAAATCCAGTTCCCAGAAAAAGGCCGCTAATGCGAATCGGTCTATGCACGTAAGCACGTTGAGCGAAGAATAGTGTCTTTCTTCCAGGAACAAAAAATGCGCAATAGTTCCCAGAAAAAGGACGCTATTGCGAATCGGTCTATGCGCGTAAGCACGTTGAGTGAGGAGGAATTCACGTGCTCGCGTAATTTTGTTTTTTGGCTTATTACATCATAATGACGTCAAATTGAGGTTCGAGAATGATACGAGAAGAAAGCTTATGACATGCTTTTTCCACTTTTGCAATGAAAAAAAATGGCGGGAAAATTGAGAAAAGGTCAATAATGGCCTTTTTTGGGAAGCCGACGATGTAGTCCTTGGTCTTCCTCTTCCCCTCATGCCATCCACTTCCAGATCCCATGCTCTTTTCACAGGCTCATCATCTTCCCTTCTCAACACATGACCCCTCCATCTTAACCCATTTTTCTGGACCACTTTCACACAGTTTCTTCCAGACCCAAACTTTTATAAGTTCACTTTATTATCATTATTATCATTAATAAGTATTTGGCATCACCTGGGCCAGGTAGGGGGGGAAGCGAACTTAATCACTGTGATCCTCGGGTCTCTCCTCTCGTTATAACTTTTTGAGATTTGCAGGTGTACCATAACCCTACTCTTCTTGGAATAGTGCAGTGGGTTCTTAACATGCAAAGGTTGTGACTCTCCTCTACACGGGGGCCTCCATTTAAGGTCCTATCCGAGGGACGGAGTGTTTTCCATTTAAACATAGCCTGCGTCTACTAAACAGTGGAGGAGCACGTTAACACACAGTGCAGGCTTCAGTCATCCATCCGGGATGGACTCAAACCCAAGAACTTTGGTTCAACAGGCAGAAGCTTTAGTGACTGAGCCAACTGGCCTCCACTTGTATCCTTTCTTTCGCACAGCTTCTCTCTTCACACATCTTCTGTATCATGGCTCTTTTAGTTCTTCTTGAAAGCTTTTCTTCTACTGTCTTCACATCCCTTCTGCAACTGTCTTCACATAGTCTGCACGCACAGACCCTAACTGAAACTTCTTTTAAATGCATTGTGTCTTTAGAAAAGGCTAGCAAGCCCAGTGTCAATGGTCTGGTACACCATCCCCCATTGACCTCCTTGAGTCTCCTGCTCAGAGCTCTACAACATGTTTTGATAGCATTGGAGTAAATCCTGGAGGATGGGGGGATATATCCCCCCACTTTTTGGAGAGGGAGGGGGGATGGCGTGTACAAATATCCCCCCCCCCCCCACTTTTAAAGGAAGAAAATATATTTTAATTAATCAGTTAGTAAAAACTCTGAATATCTGTCATAAACAACCATCATATTTTAGGATTTCTATTCGAAAATGCAATTGAAAACAAAAAAGTGGTTATTTATGGCTCACTCGCTTCGCTCCCTCATCATACTTTAGAATTTCTATTTGAAAATGCGATTGAAAACAAAAAAAGTGGTTATTTTTGGCTCGCTCGCTTCGCTCACTCATTTTATTTTAGAATTTCTGTTCGAAAATGCAATTAAAAGCCAGAAAAGTGGTTATTTTTGTGTGAGATTGACAGAAAACAAAATCGTCAAAAAGTTGATCATCCCCCCCACTCCTCAAAGTGGATTTACGCCGGTGTTTGATAGACCAGGGTTTGTACCTGCAAACAAGTCTTCACAAGTGTTATACAAGGAGAAATTAATATCAAAGTGTCCGCAAAATTGAAGCGCCTTGTACAACTTTACGAAATCCAAGTTACAGCCACACTTTAAGGTATGCTCTGAGCTTTCAAATTACTTATTGAAAATTTAGTTCACAAGAAAATTCCTATGAATTTAGTCATCCAATTCGGATGATTTGAAGAATTTGGGAATATTCATCCAGTAATACATGTACAAATAGGATTTTTCATATTCTTCATGAACAGGAACCCTGCTATTCCCCTAAACAAGTAATCACTTTTCTTAAAGGCATTGGCTAACATTGTTATGATTTTTAAAAAATCTCATTTTGTTACTTTAAAATGGGATAAACATTAGGGTTATAGTGTAAAAATACCAGTGTGAAAGTTTCAGAGCATAATATCCACGGGAAGTATTTTTAAATATTAGAAATGTGAACCAATGTTTGAAAAATATACGAGGGTCGGTTGCATAGACCCAACGTAAGGAGTGCGCATGCGCACATGACTCAACGGACCGCACTGTGTGTATTGACGTATCACGCGGCGGAAGGCAAGTAACGGTATTTTTGAATTCGTACAAACGGTCCTCTTAGTTCAGTGTCTCTTGAGACGAAAGCTAATAAAATCGTGGTTTGCGCCTAACTTACAGCTTTTCCTTCCAAATTATGGTTGGTTTCAGGGGTTTTGAGTATAAATACAAGTACATGTACTCATACACATGTTTCATCTTAGTTTGAGAATTTTTTAAATCAGCTGCTCACAAAGTTAGCCAATGCCTTTAAAACTTTAACAGAAGTGTTTTATTGTGTTTTTTCTTTTTTTCTTTCTTTTTTTTTTTACACTTCTTAAGCCAAATCATAAAAGCCAAACTACATTCATGATCATTTAAAAACATAAGAAATGGTACTTTTTATTTTGTATGCCTCATGATCACAGACACCAAATCAAACTGTTGTTTGTTTTGCTGGGTTGGTTGATTGTTTTTCAGTGTTTGTTTATTTGTTTACATATAAATACCTGTCAGTTCCATCTTGCATCCTGACTTTTCCATAGAGTACATCTACCTGTCCAGGGTCATCATTCATATATTCCAATCCTGCTAGATCTATCAGAAGGGGATTTCCCTGAAGTATTGGACTGTATGTAAAGAAGGAGGTACAGAGCGAAGTTACGGTTTTAGGTTTTTTTTCAAAGTGGTATGTTCATCTTATCTTTTAAATTTGTTCAGTGTCATTTGTACTATTATGATTACATATTTCAATTTTGTGTGATGATCCTTCTTTGATCTCCATATTTCTTATGATTCTAATGTATGTTTATTAAATCTAATTAAAGAGTTGTGAAAATAAACTTTGGATTTTGAAATTGGAACTCTGAACATGCAATTGATCGATTGATTGATTGAAACGGTTTTATTTATTAACAAACTTCGCAGCCCAGTGGCTGAACTGTGTTTGGTTTACAATGATAAAAAATAAGATAACAGACAAAATTTACACTACATAATAAAGAAACACGTTAAGGAACCGAAATAATTAACAATAACTGACATGTTAACCCATTCGTGACAGAGGTCCACATTTTGTGGTTTGGCCTATTATCTTTTGATGCAAAGCCCTAAAAATCATACCAAATACATGAGCAGAAAGAGCAAAAAATTCTACACAAACTGTGTCCATTTTGGTTGCGTCAATATTCGTTGTTTGATGCTGAAAATTTTTTAAGGGAAACTAAGCATTAAAATCCTTAAATTGGCAATGTGATAGAAAGTTTAAAATCACCATTTTCCCCTGCAAATTGGCAACATTTTGACTTCTCATCATAATTTCTGTCAATTTATATTCATTTCAGATACATGACGTTTTATAAGAAAAGTGTAGCAATAAAATAAAAATGTTGGTGTTGCCAATTTGAAGAATAAGAGCTGATCAAATTAGGCTTTAATTAATTCCTGTCACGAATGGGTAAGGAACAGAAATGCGAAAGAAGAATGGAAACAAAGCAGACAAAGTAGACAAAGCAGACAAAATAAAAATAAATCCTAGTTTCTCATCTCCTCCTCCTTCCTTTAATGGCCCACCTCAAATATTTTGATGTTTCCTCCAAGATGAAATGAATAATAATTTGAGTAATCTGAACAATAGGGTGACAAAAATCATTATTATGTTTTTTTCTATTGTTTTTAACCTCTTAGAGTGCCTTTAATAAAATGACAATGAACAAAAAAAGGAAGAAAATTTGTGATACAAAGGCCTGAATAGCATTTCTGTGACCCTGAAAAATATCAAAAATTAAATATCATATAACATAGAACCACCTCCTCAATTTGAAAATGTATGGACGAGAATCTAGGGATCAATTTTACTTGCTCTTGTTGGTTGCCATGTAAAAGGGCTGCAAACCTACTGTATTCCTCTGCAGTACTGGACCAAGGGAAAGAAAGAGATCTATGTTTGATTAAACATATCTTTATGGTAGCTTTGCTTTATGTCATTCAGGAAATTGTATTCTTTTTTTCTCATATGGATACCACTGCAAGCTTCATCGAAGTTTCGACTGATATATCTCTGATCCTCCAAATAGCTGGCTATTAATAAGCCCAAGCTGATAGAGACCTATCTCAAAATATTACTTCTACAAAAAGATACTTTGGCTGGAATTCACAAAGGTGGTTTAAATTTAGACCATGGTTTAGGCAAATTTTGTGGTATAAGTGCGCTTGATTTTTATAGCACGTACACTAAGAAAGGTCCAATGATAAATGCGCGCATGTGGCAAAGGGGGCTAAATTTACGCTTGTTACCATGGTTTAGACCACGGTTTATGTAAATTCATGCTTAGATTAATTTACATAAACCTTGGTCTAAACCATGGCAACAAGCATTAATTTACATAAACCATGGTCTAAACCATAGTAACAAGCATAAATTTAGCGCCCTTTGCCACATACGCGCATTTATCATTAGACCTTTCTTAGTATACGTGCTAAATCAAGCGCACTTATACCCAAAATTTGCCTAAACCATGGTCTAATTAAAACCACCTTTGTGAATTCCAGCCTTTGAGTTCAAATATACTCTCGATTGATTTAACCCATAGCAGTACAGAGCTTTCTTGAGGTCTGAATTAATCATCTACAATCCTCTAATTGGCAATACAAATCATCTTTTTCCATGTTTACATAGCTTGAAAAAAATAAATATGGATATAACATAAACCAAAATGAAATATAATTGTAAAATTGAATCAGAAATTGCCAATTTTGAACACAGAAATAGTGATCATATACTATTCACTCCATTGCCAATTTAAAGAGTTTAATGATTAGTTACACTGAAACTGCTCAATTCGAGAACACCACACCATACAGTGATGGGAATGGGCTCAAATTTGTCAGTGCGTTTTTCTCTTTCTGCCCATGTATGATATGTACTGCCCAACATTCTGGACCAACAGATACTGCAAAAGGGTCTCCTAAAGGTGACACTCTACCTCTATGGGTTAAAAGCTACTAGTGAAGTAGACTAGTTGACATATGTACACACGTCCTACCTGTGCAGTCTTATGTTATCCTTTGTTTTCTTCCAAACTCCATAACCGTTAACATCAAGAATGTCTGGTAAAGTGGCTTTTTTTTTTTTGTGGCGGGGGGGGGGGGGGGCAGTATTTCACACATACTAGCCGTATAATGTACACAAATTATTTTCAGGTAACTGGTACACTTCCAACTGCAGAAGAGATCTGTAATGAAATAAAATTAGCAAAAAAAAAAAAAAAAGAGCACACAGATACTTACTTGATAATGTTTTCCAAACAATCATCAAGAATTCCTTGTGCTGCTTCCTATTTAGAAAATATAAGAAAATGCTTCTTAAATAGTACATTATCATTATTACTATTTGTTTGCTGTCATCTGTGCCTGGGAGGCAAAAAGCGAATTGAATCACTGTAACCCTCAGGTTCTCCTCCAGATATAATGGATTGCAGGTGGACCACTACACCAGCGTTCCCCCCGCTCTTATACAAATAGTGCAGTGGGTTCTTAACATGAAAAGGTGGTGACTCTCCTCTACACAGGGCCTCCAGTTAATGTCCTATCCGAGAGACAGAATTTTTTCCACTATAACATAGCCTGCATCTATGAAACATGGGAGGGCACAATATAAAGCTTCAGTCATCTGCCTGGGTTGGACTCGAACCCACGATCTTTAGTTCAACAGGCAGATGCTTTAGTGACTGAGCCAACTCACTCCCTCTACACTACGGAGAAATCCTCCAGATGATTTAATATTTAGGTACATCTATTAAGTTGGCATAATGACCCTATCAGAAGGATAAGTGGAAGGCAATTAACAAGATTTCCTCATGCTACTTCCCATTAAGAAAGGTAGAATTACATACCACTTCCTGCTTGGTCATGAGTACCAAGGTAGCAATGGTCAGATGAAGCCTCTGAGGAGTCTGGAAGATTCTCTCATCCACTCCTGAGCACTGGATACGACAAAGAACAAAAACAAAACAGAGCCCCATTTCATAAAACTTGTTATCAGTATTCGCTCTGCCCTACACTTTGACCCCTGCACACCAACGGCTCCCCACACAACATTCACAGTGCTTCGTTGCACTTATCACACAACAGAGCTCTCTTTGGTTTTACACATGTGCAGGCATTGTGTGATGTACATCGGCGTTGTTCACTTTGGTTGTGGCCAAACAATCAAAAGTATTTTCCCCACTTATGTGCTTGCTGCATATATAAACAAGCCTTTAGATCTATAAGAAATAGAGAATTCAGTGGCCGACAGTTTAGCATTTCAAATTTCTTGATCATTTGAGTCAATACTTCATCCAGTTTGACAAAGTTTTGCCTTGGTTTGTGTAGGAGTTAACTACATTGTTTACTACATTGGCTTAATGCAGGGGGCCACCAAAATCAGGTAGCTAAAGGGTTAATAGTGAGTTTTCACAACCAAGTACGCGACCACTGGTCAAGCATGTAGGCATGCTCTAATCCAAAAGAACGAAAATCTTTGCATGCTCAAATGATCAAATCCAAAGAACTCCTGTCCTGTTGAACAAGAACGGTTCTTGGCCAAAATTGCCTCTGTTCTCAATGAAGGACACAGCTGAGTAGCCTGACAATCAGTAATCGTATGTAAATTTTTGTTCAATGGATTTGAGCATGCCCACATGACAAGCTCAACTGGTGGTCACGTACTTGATTGTGAAAACAATGTAATCTGTAGATACTTATTTCTTAGAGGGAGGCTGGTCCTGATTGTCCTATGAATGAAACATCAATACTCACATGTTTACATTCTTGTAGGACCTCCGCTTTGAAAATTTGGAACCTCTCGATGATCTCTTGGCTGTTGAGGGGGATGGCCACAAAGTGTGTAAACTGTGTCTTCTGACGGGCAGTGGCCACCAGGACATCGATCCGTGTTTTGGCTGAGGCTACCCCCTGTCTTGTCTTGCCACTGATAGCTAAGAGAATCAAAGATTACAGAGAGAAGAAAAAAATTAGGAACAGCTCGTCGGCTTCCCGGATAAAGGCCATTATCAACCTTTTCTCAATTTTCCCGCCATTTTTTTTTCATTGCAGAAGTGGAAAAAGCATGTCATAAGCTTTCTTTTCGTACCATTCTCGAAACTCAGTTTGACGTCATTATGACGTAATAAGCCAGAAAACAAAATTACGCGAGCACGTGAATTCCTCCTCACTCAACGTGCTTATGCGCATAGACCGATTCGCAATAGCGTCCTATTTCTGGGAACTATTGCGCATTTTTTGTTCCCGGAAGAAAGACACTATTCTTCGCTCAACGTGCTTACGTGCATAGACCGATTCGCATTAGCGGCCTTTTTCCGGGAACTGGATTTACATACTCGCGCATTTTGGTCCAGCCGGGAAGAAAGCCGTTAAGGCTAAAATGCTAATGATTAGAAAACCCTTAGAGTGTTTTAAATAAAAGCACAAAATATCATTGAAGAAAAAATCTTGCTCTGTCAGAAAGTTTGAGAGTTAGGACAGAAAAATAATACACTAGCTGCTAAGAGCTCAAAATAAGGTCAAAACTTCATTCGCGTTTTTCTTGAAAACGTACATTTCGCGCACGTGCGCATTAGTGGCCTTTTTCCGGGAAGGCGACGAGCTGCAGAATACCATACAAAGCAAGTGACCTTAAACTTAACCGTACACTGACCCTTGTCAAAAGTGCTCCTGATGGCTAGGAGGATCAAAATAATGGCAAATATAATTTTTGAGAGGAATACTCCGTGTTTTGCTGATAGGTGGGAGAATAAATGATCATGGAGAAAGAAAATCTGTTGAAACAATTGCAGAATACAACACAAATCAAGGAAGTCTCATTCCAACTTTAGTGGTATCTCGTCCAGAATGTAGACAACCCCCCAAACAAATGTTACAGTATAGTTCAATCTCGTTTATCCAGCCATGTCAGGACTGGCGCTCATCCAGATACACGTAAGTGATGTGGTCGGAACAGGAGATCTGCTAGCCGAGTTCTGAGTGGGTTTTGCATGGTAATTTCAAGTAGAATCCCATAAAAGAACTCACTGCTCACTGCCAGATTGCGTGTGGTTAACAGAGAGATCTGTATATGTGGGGGCTGGATAAACTAGGTGGGAAAGTACTTACTTATTTCGTTAAGATGTTCGTTGGCTCTAGGAACATGAAGCTGGGTCCGAGTCTCGTGTTCAATCCTCTTCTTTGTTTCACCTTTGAGCCCTATGATGTAACCAAAGAACTTTGACGGAACATCAATCACCAGGCGGAAGCCATCCCTCGTCTTCTCCATCTCTAAAGGATCACACGACACGTTTTCGGATGTTTCTGCATCGTACATTTCCTCGTCATCTGAAATACATTCAGATATGGCATAAACTTTATACATTATGAAATCAAAAGCATACAGCCTAGAACGACATTTCAAAGTATCTCATAGTCATGGTGTCATGATGAACTGTGGCATTGTTTAGTCGACACTCAGGTGGGGGTCGGAGGATGGAGTACTTAAAACATTAGCAGTTAGACTAGTTAGCTAGCTAGCGTTAGATATTGCTATTGCTTCTACTAGACCCCAGTAGGCCTGCGTTGATACTCAAGATCAGGATTCACACATGCATGTAATGCTAAACAAGGTCAAACTGGTGTGCTCAGTTATACTTACTGTGTGACAGAGGTCCACATTTTGTGGTTTGGCCTAATATCTTTTGATGCAAAGCCCTAAAAATCATATCAAATACATGAGCAGAAAGAGCAAAAAATTCTACACAAACTGTGCCCATTTTGGTTGCGTCAATATTCGTTGTTTGATGCTGAAAATTTTTTTAAAGGAAAATAAGCATTAAAATCCTTAAATTGGCATTGTGATAGAAAGTTTAAAATCACCGTTTTCCCCTGCAAATTGGCAACTTTTTGACTTCTCATCATAATTTCTGTCCATTCATATTCATTTCAGATACATGACATTTTATAAGAAAAATGTAGCAAAAAAATATAAATGTTGGTGTTGCCAATTTGAAGAATAAAAGCTGATCAAATTAGGCTTTAAATAATTCCTGTCACGAATGGGTTAATAAAACAGTAGTCTGAGACTGGAGAGTGGAAGAGCTCACATGAGCCTGAATGTTTCTAAAAAAAAGTGGCATCACATGTGGTTATAGGATATATTTCCAAGGTCTATAAGTAATAACTCCTCTTAGAATGTCAGGCCTGTGTGTACAGCTTGCCTTTTAGTGTCACAGCCCAGGTGACTCAATACTTAAAGATAATCTTTTACATTGGCATAATGACCCTATCAGAGGGAATATCTGGATGGTTCAGCATGGGCTGGGCTTCAACTGGGAATCGACAACTGAAATTTCCTGATGCCAGATCTAGTATTTACAATCCATCCAAGATTCTAACCATTCCAACTGTTGCTTTCTCTCATAATTTCAATAAAATGTATCCCAGCAAAAGTTTGTTTAAATCCTTGCATATCCTTGCAAGAGATTGACCACAGGAAATACTAAGAAGCGGAAAAGTGGGAATGGGGGTAGGGAGAGAGGTGTGCTAATTTCACCTCTTAAACCAAAAAGATGGTGCAATATATTACAAAATAAGCCTATTTAGATTGTAAAAGTTGACAAATTGACCTTTCAGTTTCTCATACTAATTTTGTACAAGGAATGTTGAACAAATGAATATAAACAAACAGCACATTATTATCAGTTCATTATATACAGCAAGGGCAGTATAGATAGATAATGGACTGGTTTGGGACATTGATAGGTACAATGGAGAAATAAAAAGTTTTAAGACTTTCCTTTATTCAGGATTCAGTTTTACAAGTTAGTAGGCCTACCCCACAACTGAAATTTCCGGCCAATCGTCACAAAACAGCTGTTGCTGCATACTTACCCATTTCATCGTCTCTTTCAGTATATCCACCTTGTTCTTCAAGCTTGCTCCCAGATAAATGAGAAGTTGTCAATTGGGCTGGGTTTCGTCTGTAACATCGCCCTCCTATTGTGACGATTGGGGGTTTCAGGATATCCATGATGATCACCTGTTGATAACTTGTCAGTTCTTGATTTCTTTTTGGATGTAATGAAAGTAATAAACATGATGGATGAAATTTGTTACAATAATGAAATGAAAATGACATATCATATTTTGTCAAATATGACAAAACTCTTGGAATCATATTTCAGTCATTATTATTAATATCTAGGCTTTGTCTAGGTAGTGTGATAACTTTTCATTAGCTCTCTTCTCCCTTTCTCTTCCTCCTACCTCTTCTTCTTCTTCTTCTTCTTCTTCTTCCTTCTTTCTTTCTTCCTCTTCTCCTCCTCCTCCTCCTCCTTCTTCTTCTTCTTCTTCCTCCTCCTATCCCTCCTCTTCCTCAAGTTCCTGTTTTCTCTCCTCTCTTCTACTCTCTCTACCTCTCCATCTTTTTCTCTTACTTCTCAACTTTTTGCCTAGACTTTTTGTTATTTTGTCTATAATTTATAAAATTAAACCCAGGTAGTAGACTACAAAGGACTGATAATAATAATATTTTTGAAAACATGTTTTAACAGGCAACACGCAACAGCCAACAGTCCACCATCAATTAGTTATCAAAGCACCAACAATACCCATACAAGTACCATGTAACGTCATCTTGCAACAAATATGTTTCCACTTATGTACATGTAATAGGTTATTTGAAATATAAAGTAGTAGGTAGACCTACAGAGGATTGATATTTTTGAAAACATGTTTTATTTAACAGGCAACACGCAACAGCCAACAGTCCACCATCAATTAGTTATCAAAACACCAACAATACCCATACAAGTACCGTGTAACTTCATCTTACAACAAATATGTGGCATTCTCATACTTTACGTCCCAACAAACTTACACCGCTAAAAAGATGCCCTTTCCTGGTCGACACAAATTTGAGAAAATAGTTCCGGCGCAAATCTACTTAGATTGCGCAATCAACAACAACGCGCAAACCATTCAAAACAATAGGGCGCGGAACGCGCCATCCAAATGAAAATTTTGTGGGGGACCTAAAGTATGAGTATAATAAGAGAGACAAGCTTAGCTTTCAAGGTTTCTCTAGCATGCAAGGTTAATGCGCGGAACGCGCCATACAAATGAAAATTGGGTGGGGGACATAAAGTATGAGTATAATAAGAGAGACAAGCTTAGCTTTCAAGGTAAATTTGGTCACAAGGTTAAATGCGCGGAACGCGCCATACAAATGAAAATTGGGTGGGGGACGTAAAGTATGAGTATAATAAGAGAGACAAGCTTAGCTATCAAGGTTAAATTAGGTCACAAGGTTAAATGCGCGGAACGCGCCATACAAATAAAAATTGGGTGGGGGACGTAAAGTATGAGTATAATAAGAGAGACAAGCTTAGCTATCAAGGTTAAATTAGGTCACAAGGTTAAATGCGCGGAACGCGCCATACAAATGAAAATTGGGTGGGGGACGTAAAGTATGAGTATAATAAGAGAGACAAGCTTAGCTTTCAAGGTTTCTCTAGCATGCAAGGTTAAATGCGCGGAACGCGCCATACAAATGAAAATTGGGTGGGGGACGTAAAGTATGAGTATAATAAGAGACACAAGCTTAGCCTTCACTAGGTTTCTCTAGCATGCAAGGTTAAAGCGCGGAACGCGCCATGCAAATGAAAATTGGGTGGGGGACGTAAAGTATGAGTATAATAAGAGAGACAAGCTTAGCTATCAAGGTTAAATTTCAAATCGACATGTCATAAAAATATAGGAGCTTAGCTGTCAAGCTTAAATCGTATTAGGAAGACGGTTAGTGCAGCTTGAATTGAAAACAAGGGGAAAATGGGGTTTATAATATACACGGGCTGATTACGGCCACCGAATATAAAATATTTTGGGGGACCTAAAGTATGAGTATAATAAGAGAGACAAGCTTAGCTTTCAAGGTTTCTCTAGCATGCAAGGTTAAATGCGCGGAACGCGCCATACAAATGAAAATTGGGTGGGGGACATAAAGTATTGTAGTAATATGTCTCATTTGCATATGTATCATTTACATATTTGATGCGCGATAATGTAACTGACGTCACATTGGATACGCGTTGCTGTTTTAGCTGGTTACGATATGGCGGTCCCGGCCCAGCCTACCTTGTTGCCGGTGTTGCAATCAAACTGATCAATAAACCTTATGTTATGATGTTGGAACATATATGCCTAGTACAGGACTCTTTATTGACAATAGCTTGACATGGTGGCAGCTAGATGCGGACCTGTGCTATGATTTTGGATATTGAATTGGATCAAGTTTGGACATGGAACATTGTTGTTTGCTCCTGAGTACGGTACCGGTACGTACAGCGCAGTGTATACCGTATGGTACGTTATGAATTTGTGCACACAGTGACTTGTCGTCTGCGCCGAGTTGATATGCTGATATGTGTGTGTGTGTATTAACTGATCCATGATTTGAGCCGCGCGGAGTCGCCGGGCCGCCGGGAATGTGATTTTGAAATGGTGGACTGGAAATAATTTTAAATAACGTCGTGGAGTGAACTTCCGAATGTTGGGCAAGGATGGATGCCGTTTATCATAGATTTCCAGTGACTGATTTAATGTGAGATTCCACGACGCCGACGCCGGAATACGCTAATCTGGACTGAATTCATCGAGCAATTTGCCTGGCGATGTGGAACTGGGGGGCATTTCATCAACATTTGTTGTCTGACAAGTTGTCAGATCTGACATCTTTCCTTGATTTTGATTGGCTGAGAAGCATCGTTACTATGGCAACTGTCGGATAAAACAGACTTTGTCGGATAAAACATCCGACAAGTCCTTTCATGAAACACTCCCCAGATCTCATTTGTACTGTTCGTCTCGATGACTGAGCTGAGCCTGAGCGTAGACTGGTTGGAAGTTCCCATGAAGCTGTGTGAACAAGAGCGCTAGAGCGCGAGCCCCAGCCTAGAGGCTGATCCCAAGCAAGATTTGGACCTAGTATCCTGGACCTGGACCTGTGGACCTGGATCGAGTTCAAGGCCAACTTATGAACGCTATGCTGATCATGTGTTATCCAGTGGATTTTTGAGACTTTTGCAGTCTGGATGATCAGAGGGAACTCTCATTGAGAAATAAGTTGAATTGTGAACATGAACGCTGAATTGAGAGCTGTGATATAAACTGGAAGACTTACTGGAAAGTTAGACCTATTTTGCATGCAGGTCTAAATTAATGCAGTTGATTTAGAGGACTCTAAGTAACTGTTCCACATTGACATGCTATGATGTTATAATATTGCACTTATCAATATTTGCATGGTGTAGGAAAATTGAGTTTTCTTGGTGTGCAAGGTTCCATTCACATATGGTGGATAATTTTTGTACATGTTTTATGCACACTATTATGCTGACAGTTCCGTTCACATATGATTGCGAAATTGTGATTTATGCTGTCTTGTATACAGAGAGTTCCGTTCACATATTGCTCAAATGTGATAAATACATTGTATTTGTGTACTGGTGGAGTTCCGTTCACATATGGTAGATATTTCTGCTTGCATATGCATTTTAACATGAATTAGCCATTATTTTTCTCTCAGTGCATATATTGTCTTGCAGAAGATTGATCACAGGTATCATCATGGCTAGTGCATCTATTCCAAGTCCCAGGATGGACTGGTCCAACCCGGACCGTTCGCAAGCATTGCGAGAGTTTAAACAAGTTGCTGACTTGTGGTTCAAGATAAAGAAGACTCCGGCAGAGGAGCAGCACACTTACGTGATACTGTGGTCAGGGGTAGAAGGACTGAGGATGTTCAATACCTGGAAGTTGACAGACGAGCAACTTGCTGACCCCAGGAACATTTGGGATGCATTCGCAACCCAGCTGGAACCCCAGGAGAACTTCCGGATTCATCGTTTAGAGTTCCAGAGGTACAGACAAGGATCATCAGAGACTATTGATGATTTTATTCTACGATGTCGCACAAAAGCAGCAAAGTGCAACTTCAAGACTGATGATACTGTTGAAGAGAGAATCATAGAAGTTTTAATCGCTGGAATTAGACACCCAGAGGTGCAGAAGGCCCTACTGAGCAAAGATGAAAATCTCAAGTTAGATGAGGCTGCTTCATTGGCTAGGACGCATGAGGCCAGTGACTCTCATATGAGCCAGCTGAACAGCCTAGACAGAGCCTCAGTACATGATCTGCACCAGTCCAATTCTTGTAGGAATTGTGGTCTGCGGCACCCACCAAAGAAGTGCCCAGCGTTCAAGTCACAGTGTCACAAGTGTGGCATGAAAGGTCACTGGAAGAAACTGTGCAAGTCTTCAGGAGACGGTGGTAAACAGAGGTCTCGATCTAAGACCAGACAGGTTGGACGTGAGAAAGGAAGCTGGAAGAATAGAAGTAAGAGCAGATCTCGCAACCGTGGAAAGAATCTGCATCCAATTGCCAGCAAGAATGACGATGACGACCTACAGAGGGATTTTGAAGACATCTCTATAGAGTCGATCTATGTTGGACATGTTCATGTTGATGGTATGCCCATTGATGACAGTGATGACAAAGACGAGCTTTTTGCTACTCTGAAGTTTAGCATCAGGGATAAGCCAGGTAACCACACCTTGAGAGTAAAGGTGGACACGGGAGCACAAGGGAATGTGTTGCCTCTTCGATGCTTCAGGAAGGCTTTTCCAGAGCTCTTAGATGACGAGGGATATCCCCTGGAGTCAGCTGTCAGACTGAGACATGTCAGGTTGTACGCCTACAACGAGACACCGATACAGCAGTACGGATGTTTTGACCTTCCCTGCCAGTACAAAGATGGGAAGTGGTTCAGAAACAGCTTCTTCATCGTGGACACACGTGGACCTGCTATCCTCGGATTGCAAAGTTCAGTGAAGATGCGCCTAGTTATAGTGAACTGTGAGATGCATCAGAGAAGCAGTCCAGGCATGATTAAGAGTACACAGGATCTGGTAGCTGCATATCCAGATCGTTTCCAGGGTATTGGGAGGTTCCCAGGTGAATACCACATCACTCTTGAAGAGAATGTTGACCCAGTTGTCCATCCACCAAGGAAGTTTCCTATCCATCTTCGAGAAGAGTTGAAAGAGGAACTGGACAGGATGGAATCCATGGATGTCATCAAGAAAGTGTCCAAGCCAACAGATTGGGTTTCCTCGCTAGCCTTCAGCAGGAAGAGCAATGGGAAGTTACGAGTCTGCCTCGACCCAAAGGACCTCAACAAGGCATGTAAGAGGACATATCACAAAGCTCCAACACTTGAGGAAATCACCCATAAGCTACATGGTGCTCAAGTATTCTCGAAGCTAGACGCAAGGCATGGATATTGGAGCGTTGCCCTAGATGATGATTCGAGCTACTTGACAACCTTCAACTCACCTTTCGGAAGGTACAGATTTCAGCGTCTGCCCTTCGGCATCAGAGTAGCTCAAGACATATTCCAAGAGAAGATGGACATGATTCTCGAGCAGTGCCCAGGCACAATTGGCATTGCAGACGATATAGTTGTCTATGGAAAGACTGAAGCAGATCATGACAAAGCATTGCACAATCTCATGACTGTGGGACAAGAGTATGGACTAGTCTTCAATCCAGAGAAATGCGATGTGAAGATCCCACAGGTCAAGTTCTTTGGCTGTCTCTATGACAAAGAAGGTGTGCATCCTGATCCTGCAAAGGTTGCTGATATTACCAGTCTTCCAACACCAAGCTGTTTGAGAGAGTTACAGCAGTTCCTTGGGATGGTACAGTACATGTCCCCATTCATCCCAAAGTTAGCAGAGAATGCAGAGACTCTGCGGGCACTGACAAGGAAAGACAGTGCATGGCAATGGACGCCATCACATCAGGAATCCTTCGAGCATTTGAAGTCATTGGTATCATCCATGTGCACCCTTACCTACTTTGACCCTTCAAAGCCCACAACAATCCAGGTAGATGCATCTACGAGAGGACTAGGGGCAGCTCTATTGCAAGAAGGGAAGCCAGTGGCATTTGCAAGCAAGGCTTTGACAGACACAGAGAGCCGATATGCGAATATTGAGAGGGAGATGTTGGCAGTAGTGTTTGGTTGCACCAGATTCCATACCTACGTGTATGGAGCCAAGTTCACTGTGGAATCGGACCATAAGCCGTTGGAAAGCATTCATCGGAAGAATTTAGCCAACGCTCCACCCAGATTGCAGCGGATGCTCCTCCGTTTGCAACCGTACGACTTCAACCTTGTGTACAAGCCAGGAAGAGAAGTTGCCCTGGCAGATGGTTTGTCAAGGATCAACCCAGAGAAGCAACCGACAATGGAATTTGACAAAACCATCCACGGAATCTACATATCTCCGAGCAAGCTCAGACAGATGCAAGAGGAAACAGAAGCCAACAGGAGCCTAAAGGTGCTCAAGGAGGTAATTCTAACTGGTTGGCCTGATGACGTAAAGAAGGTTCCCAAAGAAGTGCGTCACTACTGGTCTTGCAGAGATACACTGTCGGTAGAGGATGGTCTCATCATGAAGGGGGAGAGAATCTTCATACCAGAGACGATGCAGCAGGAAGTGCTACAAAGTCTTCATGCTGGTCATCAAGGAACGACCAAGACTCAACTCAAGGCAAGAAGATGTGTCTACTGGGATGGCTTGTCTAAAGCAATTGAACAGATGGTGCAATCTTGCCAAGCATGTAATGAGTTGCAGAACGCTCAGCAGAAAGAGCCGCTACTTCAGCATGAAGTACCCAATCACCCATGGGAAACAGTCGGGACTGACTTGTTTCATTTCGAAGGCGAAGAATATCTTGTCATCGTAGACTATTGGTCTAAGTTTCCTGTCGTGAGGAAGATCAGAGGAAGTTGTACCAGCTCAACTGTTGTTCAGATCACAAAAAACATCTTTAGTGAGCAGGGCATACCTTTGAGGATCGTTAGTGACAACGGACCACAATTCTCTAGCCGAGAATATAGGACCTTCACAGATCAGTGGAACATCCAGCACGTCACATCGAGCCCCCATTATCCGCAGAGCAACGGACTTGTGGAAAGGGCGATACAGACAATAAAGGCGACACTCAAGAAGGTGAAGATGACTGGAGGTGATCCTCACCTAGCCCTATTGTGTCTGAGGACAACTCCAATTGACAGTAGTTTACCTTCACCTGCGGAACTACTGCAAGGTAGGAAGTATAGAAGCAACCTGCCCATGAAAATGCACTCTGACCATCAAAGTGAGATTAAGGAGAAGCTCCGAAAACGCCAAGAAAGGCAAAAGGAAGACTTCGATAGAAGAGGAGTGAGGGAACTACCCCCTCTGATGCCAGATCAGAAGATAACGGTGTTCGACCATGGGTCTGAAACATGGGCCCCGGCTACAGTAGTCCAGCAGTGCCAATTAGAACCAAGATCGTACATGATTCAAACTCCAAATGGTAGTGTGCTACGCCGTAACAGAAGAGACTTGCGTAGTCTTGGACATCCGCAGAAGAAGCAAGTACGCTTCAACATCCCACAAAACTGTGCAGAGAGAACACCCTCACTTCCTAACAACTATACCCAACCTAACCCGTGTGATGATCATCAATCCAGTACTAATGGGTACCACACTAGGTCTGGAAGATTGGTCAAGAAGCCTGATCGACTAATTGAAAATTAACAATGAATGTTCTTTTCCGTCAGCCAACAAATTGAAATTGTTGGAATTTATGTCTTATTGTTATTGCCAGAAACCAATTAGTAAATCTGATTGTTGCATGTATCTATGATAATTGATGGAGATTGATCATACATTTTCGTCTGTTATTGATGATATAATTGTATTACGAGTTATTCATAAATGGTCACTTCTTGAAATTCCATACCTCCGAATATATAAAAAAAAAAAAAAAGAAAAAAAAAAAAGAGAAATTTGGAAATGACACAAAATTATCATTTTGTGTATCAGGATTGTTTTTATATATATATGAAAGGGGGGATGTAGTAATATGTCTCATTTGCATATGTATCATTTACATATTTGATGCGCGATAATGTAACTGACGTCACATTGGATACGCGTTGCTGTTTTAGCTGGTTACGATATGGCGGTCCCGGCCCAGCCTACCTTGTTGCCGGTGTTGCAATCAAACTGATCAATAAACCTTATGTTATGATGTTGGAACATATATGCCTAGTACAGGACTCTTTATTGACAATAGCTTGACAAGTATGAGTATAATAAGAGAGACAAGCTTAGCTTTCAAGGTTTCTCTAGCATGCAAGGTTAAAGCGCGGAACGCGCCATACAAATGAAAATTGGGTGGGGGACATAAAGTATGAGTATAATAAGAGAGACAAGCTTAGCTTTCAAGGTTTCTCTAGCATGCAAGGTTAATGCGCGGAACGCGCCATACAAATGAAAATTGGGTGGGGGACGTAAAGTATGAGTATAATAAGAGAGACAAGCTTAGCTTTCAAGGTTTCTCTAGCATGCAAGGTTAATGCGCGGAACGCGCCATACAAATGAAAATTGGGTGGGGGACATAAAGTATGAGTATAATAAGAGAGACAAGCTTAGCTTGCAAGGTTAAATTAGGTCACAAGGTTAAATGCGCGGAACGCGCCCTACAAATGAAAATTGGGTGGGGGACATAAAGTATGAGTATAATAAGAGAGACAAGCTTACCTTTCAAGGTTTCTCTAGCATGCAAGGAAAAATGCGCGGAACGCGCCATACAAATAAAAATTGTGTGGCTTGCATTGATATGATATCTAGCGAGATGAAAACAAGGTTAATTAGGTCACAAGGTCAAGACTAAATGCATGCGCGGAATGCGCCATACTGTAACTGCAAACAAGAAAAAAAAGTAATTCCGCGAATGAATATCATCCGCGGATGGATATCTTAAGTGAAGAGGCTGAAAACACTGAAATGGTGAGAAACTGTGACTGGAAATTTTGTTGGGACGTAAAGTATGAGAATGCCCAAATATGTTTCCACTTATGTACATGTAATAGGTTACTTGAAATATAAAGTGTGATTGTTGAGCACTTCCGAGCTCCCCATATCACAGACGGTCCCACATATACACATTTATGTCATGTAGTTCTCTCCTCAATCTTGACACAAAAGACAAGGCATGACGATCATAATAAAATAACGACAGAGAGAAAGTGATATATTAAGCATATACATCGAACACAGTATTCTACAGATCTCAAGGACGAACACATTCTAAACCATCTCTTTATTTTGGCTTTCCTACCCGAATTATCTGTCAACAACTCCAGATAGCAGAAGACGAGACGAATGATGAAGTTCAGAGTCAAAGTGGATTATGAAGAGAGAATGAGCGCCAGCTATAGTGACAAACATTATAGTTTTCAAGAGTCAATAGCACAGAAATAGAAGACTTTAAAACAAACAAACAAACAAACAAACAAACAAAAAAACGATAAAAGCAAATTTTTTACATATTTAAAGTTATACCACCATCGAATGAATGAAACTACAAAAATTCATTCAATTTGATACATCACCCGTTATTAATCAAGGTAAAGTTTATATTTATGATCCAATGTATCAAATATTTTCTTATATTAGCTTCAATTGCAAATTACTCAAATTGACAAACTTGGATATAGTTTGTGTGTGTGTGTTGTTTTTCTTTGGATTATTTAATCTATCTTCAATTAATTTCTCCTGAATTCGTTCTTTTTTTTTCAAACGCTCGAAATTCATTCTGCATGTTTTGATATTTCGTCCTCCGGAAGGAGGGGGAAGTGGCAATCAAAATTGTTCATTCAGAGTTTGTGGGGAATTTATCATACTACGGAAATCCTACCGACACTAAGTTTTTCAGACCTTTGTTGGTTGTAGAAAGAGAAGGGAATAAAGAAATTAATCTCGATTCCCCCCCCCCCCCCCCCAAGAAAAAAAAACACCCCGGAGTTGTAAATTTCAAGTTCTTTAAACTTCAAGCCGTAGCATTATGCCAGGGAACTTACTTCACTTTGCAGCATTCATTACTTTTTGTAATAAGCCTAAGTGCTTGAACAATATAATTTTCATTCATTTCAGTGCAAAGGGAAATCAACAATGTTTCAAATGATGACTAGGCTACAGTGACTATTCTAATTACGTAATAATTTATCCAGCATTCAGTGCAAAACGGAAAATGTAGAGATAGAAACGCTTTTATAGACCAAGAATGATCGACAGAGGCATGTGCTCTCGATTCGTCCAAACAATGTGATTTGAAGAAGTAGAATAATTTCACATTCAAATGTAATTGAATATATGCATTACTTTCATGAATACATGCAAAGTCAAAGAATAACAACAACAACAACAACAAAATCACTCTAAAAACAATCTTCGCAGATTTGACTAGGTTACCGGATCAGCCTGGCAACTGCACTAATTCTAGTCAAAATAGTCTTTTTCACTAGAATCCGAGTCGATTTGGCCTAGAACCGCTGCCTCTACCCGGCTGCTCTGGTAATCTAATCAGAATGACTATATGTTTTAGAGTGTATATCTTTCAAAACGTATAAAGACGAAAAATGAACACATATAAAAACACATTGTATTAGAAATGGTTGGACCAACAAAAAGTTATGAAAACTGAAATAGATGGAAGATTCTTATGCATACATACAAGACATGCATATGGTGTAGCTTATCAGTCCCTGGGGGTGTTTCATAAAGCTCTTCGTAAGTTACGAACGACTTTACACGCACGATGGAACATGTTCTTGGGTGCTAATCACATTCTCAATCATTTACATGTAACAAGATAATATCACCAGTCGTGCGTAAAGTCGTGCGTAACTTACGAACAGCTTTATGAAACACCCCCCCCCCCCCCTCGCCTAATACAGTAAAACAACTGATATGCGCTTAGAACTGTTATAGCACTAGTCACTTCTCATGTAGAAAAAAAATGAGAGACTTATTATTTCAGTGTATTCAGTAAAATATTGAATTATCGGGGGAGCGGCCATGATTTTTATTATTATTTTTTTTTTTGTAAAGGAGGCAGGGGTTTCTGATTTCTTTGTTGGGGGTGTACTTGAAGACAATAATATGGATCATCACATTATGATGATCCATTGGTGTTGGAATTTGTTATCAGTATATCTTTTCATCCGCAGGATTTTTGATGACTAATTTTGTTTTTCCAGGACAGAAAGAATTATAGCATGTATTCTTCTCTAAATATTTAATTTCATGATTTTTGTAAGGATTTTGTATTCATTTTGTTGGAAATGAGAAAAAATAAAAAAACTGAAACTGAAAGATGTTCCCAGTTTATATCCAGTCGTGGTGTGTCCAGACATCCAGACCCCTGTCCAGACAGATGATTTCAAATAGTAATTTGAAACTAGTTTGCATGCAATATATTTGTGAACTCTTTTAAATTATGTTGGAAAATATTATGACTGAAAGTAATGATTGTAAACAAGAATCTAACAAAGAATGAACTGAAGAACGTTTGCAGATCTGCTACAGCTGCAAAGTCCTCGGCATTTTCATGTGTCTATATTCCATTCCCCCCCCCCCCCTCCCCTTCCCCCAGTTTAGCGGATAAGCGAAAGAAGGGGTAAACTCAATTCACATTTTCGTAAATGGGGATTTGATTTGTAATTATTGTGCTTGCGTGAGGGCAAACGACGACAGCCTTCCAGAGATGAAATATAGCAGATCATTTCACCCTCACAAATTTACAATACATCCACGTATGCAGGATTTTTTTCCGAGGTGGGGGGGGGGGGCAAGAATATGTAAAATGTGAGGAAGCACACGGACTGAATTTGTCGTAGGAGCGTTTTTGCATTCTTAAAATCAAAATTGAATTGGTGCACATATTGGGTAGATTTATCTGGAAAATTTTGAATAAAGAAGTAAAGCTTTAACATTTCTGGAGGGGGGGGGGGAGCTCCCCTCCTCCTCCCGCTGTGTACGGCTATGACCAATCGCAGTTAGGTCTGAGATTTTATTATGGGTGCATCAGCAGTGAATGTAAGATAATTCGTATATAGCAAATTAATCAACCGACGATCACCTTCTTCATCCTTTTGAAGAGGTGCAGTTTATATGGGTGCATCAGCAGTGAATGTAAGATAATTCGTATAGCAAATTAATCAACCGACGATCACCTCCTTCATCCTTTTGAAGAGGTGCAGTTTATATGGGTGCATCAGCAGTGAATGTAAGATAATTCGTATAGCAAATTAATCAACCGACGATCACCTCCTTCATCCTTTTGAAGAGGTGCAGTTTATATGGGTGCATCAGCAGTGAATGTAAGATAATTCGTATAGCAAATTAATCAACCGACGATCACCTCCTTCATCCTTTTGAAGAGGTGCAGTTTATATGGGTGCATCAGCAGTGAATGTAAGATAATTCGTATAGCAAATTAATCAACCGACGATCACCTCCTTCATCCTTTTGAAGAGGTGCAGTTTATATGGGTGCATCAGCAGTGAATGTAAGATAATTCGTATAGCAAATTAATCAACCGACGATCACCTCCTTCATCCTTTTGAAGAGGTGCAGAAATACAAATCAATACTGATGTATACGTCAGGTGGCATTTTATAGGAAAATCAAGGAGCTACAACTCCCTGAGGAAGCTACGCCCCTCACAAAAAATGCTATTCCTGCAACCTCGGAATCCATATAATTTCAACTCGGGCCTCTCAGCGCATGGTACACATTTGTTCATTACCCCATCATCAGGCGGTCGCCTTATTATCGAAATTGGACCAATCGTAGGGCACGATGTGGGGATTCCCCGCACAATTGATCACTGCACACAAAATAATGCAGTTATTGCGCAATACAAGAAGCGACAAGAGCTTTCTCACGAAAACATTGGCAATGCAATGCACTTTCAATCTACGTAGCCTTCCTGCCTGAAAATTGTGGTTGTGCTGATGACGTACCTAACATTGTGTATGGCTTCGGCAAAGTCAGCTATTGGTAACTTCGTTTTCTTACTAAGCTTGCTTTTCCGTACTTTGATGGATCAAAAATGAGTTTTGGATTACAAATGCCAAATGGGGTAGTCATTTTGGGCTACTGCCTAGATCTGTCTCTGACACATGAGCCAGATAATAGTTTGTTAGTTGTAGATCTGTTTTTGCAAAGTGATTATAGTACAGGTATTACTTAGGTGTAGCAGTTCAGTTAGTTTGTGTTTATCCACTCATCCTGTGTAGGCCTACTTGGTTATCGGTTATGGTGTTTATCAATGCAGTGGATTTTTTTTTTAATTTTTTGCTGTACAGAAATACTAAATACTAATAGTAAAGGGAGTTTCAAATGATGTGATGTTTCATAATCAGATAATGGACGTTGTTGTTGACATTTTGTGGAGTCCAGTAAGTTAACCCATAGAGGTACAGTGTCACCTTTAGGAGACGCTTTTGCAGTATCTGTTGGTTCCAGACTTTTGGGCAGTACATATCATACATGAGCAGAAAGAGAAAAATGCACTGAAAAATTGAGCCCATTCCCATCGCTGTATGGTGTGGCATTCTCGAATTAGAGCAGATTAAGTGTAACTAATCATTAAACTCTTTAAATTGGCAACGCAGTGAATAATATGTAATCACTATTTCTGTGTTCAAATTGGCAATTTCTAATTCAATTTTACAATCATATTTCATTTTGGTTTATGTTATATGCCTACTCTGAAATATTAACATGATTTATGCACATTGGGGCTAATCAATATTTCCCTCTTTGGTTCTGCAACTGAACTAAGTTACTGATTATGTTTATTCTACAAACGAAGTATTAGTTTGTGCCCCATCTATTATTTCCTTGTATATCTATCTGACATTGTTATGGAATTTTATTCTTAACTATTCTTGTATATACGTTATGCATTGTGGTGTAAATATGTTCATTCAGGGCCCCATGGAAGACCACTAATTATTGGTGAATGGGCTACCCTGACAAAAGATTAGAAATAGATAAATAAATAAATATGGTTCTCGCCAGTACATAACACCCATGGTTCCAATACCATGCGTAAAGGGTTTCAGACAAGGAGAACCATGTGTGAAATTGCTGCACCATGCGTGGCAACAAGGATAAAAAAATATTGGAGTATATATTCGTAATATTCCTAACAATAATGATAAATGTCACACATTGTTTTGCTTTTCAGCAATGTATTTTTACTTTTATGCCATTAGTAGACAACTCCTGCTTACCAAGAAGTATTTTTCATCCTTTTACTATAGCACATACTGCCGCCACACCTAACTTTAGGTATTATTCCGTAAAACTTCTGAAACTTCCATGCTTTGCGCAGAGTGGGAACCGTGTGTGGATTTTTTTCTAGTGAGAACCCTGCTTATATCCATATTTATTTTTTTCAAGCTATGTAAACATGGAAAAAAATAATTTTGTATTGCCAATTTGAGGATTGAAGGTGATTAATTTAGACCTCAAGAAAGCTCTGTACTGCTATGGGTTAACTAAGTTTGTGAACAACCCATAGAGAAATGTATGGGATATCCACAAACTTAGACTTATATAATGCTTTCAAGAAAGTAAATAGATACTCTTTATTCTCAGAATAGGAGTAAGACATGCTATTCTATTCATGGAATAGAATTTTGATCTGCTCATGTTCTTGAATTAGAGGTGAAATTTTTTGTGTCAATATTAGAGTGTTACTCTTGGTTGAATGAAAATTAAAAAGGTATCCATTGAGTTATGAGAATTAGGGGTTTGCTGTGGATGGTAGAAAAAAAAGCATTGTTATCCTCTCAAAATAATGTAAGCTTTCCACATGAATTCACGTGATATTAGAATTTGTTGGAAAACTAACTTGGTTCAAGTATTTTTGAGAAGTTTGGAGCATGGTCAGGTGAAAGAGTCGGTGACAGCCCACTTCACCGAAGGCCTGCGAGGCCGAAGGCCCGCGAGACCGACTTTTTTTTTTTGTATCTTATTTTCCTTCATCAGGTGCAGCGGTCGAGTGGTTTAAGGCGCCTTGTTGCAGCGGCGTAACAGGTGCGTGTTATCAGAGGGGGAGGGGGCAGAGCCAAATATTTCCCAGTAACTCCGTCTGGAATTAGTGGCGTAGCTAGGATTTCAGTTTAGGGGGGCGGTAGAGAGCACAGGAAGCGCGCTCCCAAGGGGAGTGCAGGGAGGGGGGAGTGTCCCCCGCGAGAAGCGCGGAAGCTCCGACGTTCCTTTGAATCGCTCCTTGTCTGCTCCCGCTCATCTTGATACGTTCTCTGCCTGTTATCGGGGGGGGGGGGGGCCAGAGCCAAAAATGTCCCGGTAACTTAGTCCAGAATCAGTGGCTTTGCTAGGATTTCATTTTAGGGGGCGGTAGTGAGCACGCGAAACACTTGCGAAACACTTAATACTGAGCGCGCACTCCCTATAGGGGAAGCTCCAACGTTTTCTTCGAATTGTTTCTTGTCTGCTCCCGCTCTTCTTACGTTCTCTGCCTGTTATCGGGGGGGGGGGCAAATAATTCCCGGTAACTAAGTTTAGAATCAGTGGCGTTGCTAGAATTTCATTTTAGGGGGCGATGGTGGGCATGCGAATCGTGCGAAACACTTACTGAGGGGAGGGTGCAGGGAGGGGCGTTTAATTAGGAATCAAGATGTTAACATAATTGGAAGAGAACAGAGAGGGAGAGAGAGAGTGTGAATGTCAAGAGGAACGATAGGAGAAATTGAAAGTAAAATGAGCTGTGAGAAAAGTATGGAGGAAAAGAACTTGGAAGAATATCCAATTTATTGAGCATGCTCTGTGTCTATCAGTGGGTGGGATGAGTGTGTGAGTTTACATGCAAAATAGGGTTAGACTATTTCTTTAAAAAAAAGGAGAAAAGCTTGTAATTTGCGTCAGCCCACTTCGGATGCGGCACCAATGTATTTTGGTTCATCAGTTAATTAAGAATTATGTTCTAATTGTTGTAACATTGTGTGCTTTCACCACGGTTGTGTAAATTTCTTCAGAGACTTTGGCAGGATTTCGTTAGACGATGAAGTGAGAGACGGGATGGGGTGTCCGATTTCGAAGTATTACGAAAAGCATTTTTGCAAACTATTCCAAGTCTAATAAGTTAATACTCCGGCAGAAGCTAAAATTTTATCTCAGAAAATTGATATTAAAAAAGGAATCAATATTAATGAATAGCTGAGTGAATGAATGAATGAATGAATGATGAATAAATAAATGAACATCTATATTTATCAATTGATTACACCCTCGTAGCAAAGGGGGCGGGGGCAGTCACGCCCCCCCAAAACGCCAACAAAAAAAATGAAAGAAAGAAAAAGAAGGGGGAAAACGTAAGAAGAGCATGAGCAGACAAGGAACAATTCGAAGAACACATCGGAGCTTCCATGCTTCACGGGGGAGGGGGAAACTCCCCTTATAGGGAGCGCCTTTCGCGCGCTCAGTATTAAGTGTTTCGCAAGTGTTTCGCGTGCTCACTACCGCCCCCTAAAATGAAATCCTAGCAAAGCCACTGATTCTGAACTAAGTTACCGGGACATTTTTGGCTCTGGCCCCACCCCCCCCCCCTCGATAACAGGCAGAGGACATGAGCGGGAGCAGACAAGGAACGATTCATAGGAACGTCGGAGCTTCCGCGCTTCTCGCGGGGGACACTCCCCCCCCCTCTCCCTGCACCCCCCTTGGGAGCACGTTTCCCGTGCTCACTACCGCCCCCTTAACTGAAATCCTAGCTACGCCACTAATTCTAGACGGAGTTACCGGGAAATATTTGGCTCTGCCCCCCTCCCCCTCTGATAACAGGCACCTGTTACGCCACTGCAACAAGGCGCCTTAAACCACTTGACCGCAGCACCTGATGAAGAAAAATAAGATAAAAAAAAAAAAGTCGGTCTCGCGGGCCTTTGGCCTCGCGGGCCTTCGGTCAAGTGGGCGGATCCCAAAGAGTCAATATTTGAAAAGAGATTTTTCAAATAATGCATTCCATTACATTTTACTTTATTTTATCTTTTGACTATTAAAGCAACAATATTTATGTCCTCATGGCACCAGCTCTTTCTTTAATATAAAAAAATTATAAAATGCGACAAAAGGCCTGTTAGTTGCCTTTATGTCCTCATGGCACCAGCTCTCTCTTTAATATAAAAAAATTATAAAATGCGACAACTGGCCTGTTAGTTGCCTTTATGTCCTCATGGCACCAGCTCTCTCTTTAATATAAAAAAGATAAAATGCGACAAAAGGCCTGTTAGTTGCCTTTATGTCCTCATGGCACCAGCTCTCTCTTTAATATAAAAAAGATAAAATGCGACAAAAGGCCTGTTAGTTGCCTTGGCTATATTCTCAACTCTTCTTTTTCTCCTTTTTCTAAAAAAACTCATCTCTTTTCCTCTAGCACCGTGGTGAAACTCGACTCTACTCTTTTGTTTTCATGAAATTAAACCCTGTCTGCTTAGCCTCCAAAATCTCAATTCCTGTCTTTTTTCTTTTGCTTTCATAGAACTCAACTTCTGTTTTTCTTCTTCATGAAATTCAACTCCTTTTGTCCTTTGTCTCACTAGACTCAAGTCCTTCTTTTCTCCTGTGGTTTTAAGAGACTCAATTCTTTATTTTCTCCTTTCATACCAATAACTCCTTTATTTTCTCCTGTCTTCATGAAAATCAGCTCCTTTTTTCAATTTTCTTTCATGAAACTCTACTCTTTTTTTTCTGTGCACCATCAAGGAGTTCTTTTCTCCTTTGTAATCCTCAATTCCTTCTTTGCTCCTATTCCCCAGCCACTCCATGAAGCAGTCCAGACACTCCTAGAGGAGACTGGAGCAGAGGAAACCTCCATCCTGGAGCAGATAGCTGCCCTGGAGGCCAACCGTACGTCTCCAACCTCTCATCCATCAGACACTCTTTTCTTGGCGAGCCGGGCAAGAGTACCTACATAGTGCCTGTCTTAGAACATCCTGATGTGATTACGACCTGCCATTTTGGAAATTGATACAAAGAATAAGAACAGGACCATGTCAGACTCTTCTAACTCAGAGGAGGTAAGACTGAAGCTAGTGCAAAATTCCTTGAAGAAGAAGAAGAAGAAGAAGAAGAAGAAGAAGAAGAAGAAGAAGAAGAAAGAAAAAAGAAGAAGAAGAAGAAGTAATAATAAGAAGAAGAAGAAGAAGCAAACTAAAATAAAACAATCCATCCAGAAGCACCGCCTCAGAATCCTACCCACATCCTCCGCCCCTCCTGCCTCCTCCTCCTCTCTCCTCCTCCGCCTCCTCCTCCTCCTCGCTCTCCCCCTCCCCCTCCTTCTCCTCCTCTTCCTCCTTCTCCTCCTCCCCCTCCTTCTCCTTCCCCTCTTCTCCTCTTCCTCCTGTCTCCTCTCCCCCTCCCCCTCTTCTTCTCCTCCTCGTTCCTCCTGCTCCTCCTCCCCCTCCTCTCCTTCCCCTCTTTCTCCTCTCCTCCCCCCTCCTCCTTCTCCTCCTTCTCTTCCCCCTCTCCCTCTCCCTCCCGCTCTCCCTTCCCTCCCCCTCCCACAGACAATAAGCATGGTATGATGGTAGGGAAGTAAAATGCGCATTATCATGGAGTCATTTGACCAATTCAACCTTCTACCTTCTTGAACCTGGTTTGTAATCACAGTAATTTACATTGCTTCCTTCTTCCAGGTGAGTTGTCTGGCAGCAGAGATGAAAGCTGTCAATCAGTCTCAAACACAGCTCCTGGAACAAAATCAGAAGCTGATGGAATCCAACTCTGAGATCATGAAGCAAGTCCTCCAACTCTCTGTAAGAGTCACCATCATTAACTCTTTCCATGCCATTCCTCTAGTATAATTCCTCCCAAGTATTTTTTATGTTAAAATTGATTATGATTATTAAGCTTTTCAGGGCTGCCAACATTGGATAATAGTTGAGAGTGAGATTATACGAGAAGCGAATTGCGACCAATCCCGACCGTGCGAAGCGAGGGGGGGGCGACCCCCCTCCTACGGTGTGGAGCTTTTTTATTTTTCAAGATCTGGTGCATACTTTATAGAGTATTTTAACATATACCTGAAGGCATTATGAAGAGAAAAAAATATATACAATTTTACATGCAAAGAAAGTGATGCACATGGAATACCCACTTGTTGAAATGCCAACCATGTCTTTATTTGGTTCCCTTCTCTGTTTGACCCAGGTTTTGGATGTAGGTACTATTGGGTGCAGATGATGGGAAGATGCAACAAGCAAGCATCCAAACAGAGAATTTCTTGAATCAAGCCTCCTCTGTTGCCATCTTCATTGTCATTATGTGCACGGGGCAGTCATGTTAGGGTCAGGGTGACCAGATTTTCGATACTCAAATACGGGACTTTGTTGGGCCTCGACTCCAGAGTACAAGGCACATTTAGGGTAATTGTGAGCGAGCGCAGCGAGCGAGCAAAAATTATGAGAATCATCTTCATTGGCATCCGTCTAAAAGTTGACGCCAAACAAAACTAGTGTATTCAGCGGAAACCTATTATGAGAAGGGTAATTGAATTAGAAGGAGAAGATTCTCATATTGATTCTAATTTCTGCACCTCTTCCCATGGATGAGGTGTTTTATGTAGATCCACAGTGACACAGTCCTGTATTCTTTTTCAAACGAATGAGGAGGCTGTTTTTGTTGATAGATTTATGGTTAAGTAAATTTGTAGATAATGAAAATAACAATGGACTCGTATTGCAATTTACGCCAGTATTTGGTAAGGTTATAAATGATAAAATGCTATTTTCAATATACTTCTCTATAGGTTGGTTGACAAAAAATGCATCCTGGGCACTTAAAGTTCCAAGGTGCAGATCAGAATTTTCACGGAAGTAGGCCAACATCGACAGAAGAGGGAAAGGGTGCAAAATTTCTAGCTTATTACCTCGCTTTTTGCTTTGCCATTAAGCGGTTGGCCTCTTCTTGAGAAAATAGATACTAAAGTTGGTACATTGATGTTACACTTCCGTGGTTTTCAGATTTTCGTCCCCGCCTTTTCTAATAAAAGAATAAAGGATTGCTTCAAAATTGTTAAATTGTTCTCATAATTGGCGCTGAAGATGCCAAGCCATTGATATGGATCTTGATTGAAGTTAATACCCAGCTCGTGAGTCTTTGTTTAGTGAAATATTGTACTTTGTGCATTTTCTTCTAGTAAAGTACAAAAGCGGGGAGGGGTATTATGTTTGTGCAGGTAATGAATAATCAAATCTAAACGAGCGAGCCAAGCGAGCGAGCAAAAAATATTGAAATTATATACTTCTGCAGGATCATTTTATGAATATAGTATATCTAATTTATCTACTTTTGGCTAAATATTCCACTATTTCAACAGTAAGTTTGAAATACGGCACAAAACGGCGTCCCGGGGAGGGTCGTACGGGACGCGGGACAAATGGATCCAATACGGGACTGTCCCTTAAAATCCAGGACGTCTGGTCACCCTGGTCAGGGTATCGATGCATATAGACCCGGATCAGATCTTACAATAGACATGATAGAGATCCCATAATCTCTATGGATCTTACATACGCACGTGCTCGAAATGAGATCGAGGGCTTTCGACAAAAGGCTGGAAAACTTTCACAGCCTTCGACAAAAGGCGGAAAAACTTTCACAGTTTTTCAGTGCTTCTTAAATTCTTGAATTGGTCGCCATTTTATTGAAATCTATCTTTTTTTATTATTATATTTAGTTATTTCAGATTCGTGCATGAGAAATTTCATGATTAGCGTGAGAGCGTGAGAAATGGGTGAAATGAGTGAGTCTCACGCTCAATGCGTGAGTGTTGGCAGCCCTGGCTTTTAGCAGCAATTGAGGCTGAAGAGCAGAAAAGCACACTATGGGTCAGGGAAAAGAATACACGGTGGCTCGGGGCGAATTCGCCCCCGAAACACCAAAAAGAGCCCTGGAAACCTAAAACAGAGCCCCTGAAATTCTCATAGGGTTCAATGTAAATTGTAATACAATGTAGAAAATTTGGGTGGATGGGCTCAAAGAGTAGCCCCGCAAATGTTTTTTTTTTCCCTGCTATGGGTGGGTTTGAGCGTTCAAGGCTAACTGCACTGTTTCATACTGTACCTTTACAGCACCAGTCTGGATCGCTCTGAGAATGTTTGAGTGCTGTGTGGATGAAACTTGACTCATAGGGGGTTACATGTTGCATAGCAACAGGGTCAAGTAATTTGCGTTATTGTACGCTACGTTCTGCTGGCTTTGGGTACATTCTTTTTGCAAACATATGTGCCACACTATTCTTTCTATATCGTAGTTCACTTACAATGCACAAACTCCACTGATTCACCAGCCTCTAAAACACCAGCACTGACCTAGAATTGTTCGTATGTCCACTGTTCTTCTGGTATGGTATACTCATAGGCCAGTTTGCATTCCAACATTCGCCTGGCGCAGTACGGTATTCCATTCGTGACAGGAATTATTTAAAGCCTAATTTGATCACCTTTTATTCTTCAAATTGGCAACACCAACATTTTTATTTTATTGCTACATTTTTCTTATAAAACGTCATGTATTTGAAATGAATATAAATTGACAGAAATTATTATGAGAAGTCAAAAAGTTGCCAATTTGCAGGGAAAAAATGGTGATTTTAAACTTTCTATCACATTGCCAATTTAAGGATTTTAATGCTTATTTTCCTTTTAAAAAATTTCAGCATCAAACAATGAATATTGATGCAACCAAAATGGGCAAAGTTTGTGTAGAATTTTTTGCTCTTTCTGCTCATGTATTTGGTATGATTTTTAGGGCTTTGCATCAAAAGATAATAGGCCAAATCACAAAAAGTGGACCTCTGTCAGGAATGGGTTAAGAAGAGCACTCAAACACACCCTCAAATGATTGAGATGTGGAAGTACCACTACAGCAGGGTTTCCCCATACATTCTTTGAATAGTGCAGTGGCTTTTTATTGTGGAAAGGTGGTGACTCTCCTCTATACAGGGCCTCCATTTACCGTCCTATCTGACGGATGGAGTGTTTTCTTCTGTAACATCATCTGCGTCTATGAAACAGAGAAGGCTTCAGCCATCTACCTGGGATGAATTTGAATTTGTGATCTTTGGTTCAACAGGAAGCTAGGTCTGCTTTTACTGACTGATCAAGTCAACTCTAATATGTCTGGTTACAATTCTTTTGTTCCTGTTAAATAAGCATAAATCAATATTGTAAATTTTATTTCTTCAGAAGTACCTTGAACTTGCAGTCATGCCAATCCAATCATACCATTTAAGTAATATCCCCCCTCCAAGTTTAGTATTAATTTTGTATTTGTATATTAATGAAAAAAAACCTTTTTCACTTCAATTCAAGAACTGCAACTGAATCATAGAAAATTGTTTATTTTGATCACTCCTAGTGACATAGAAAGGGAATGAATACTCGGACAATTCTATTTGGGATGTAATTAGAGAGCAAGAGTGCTCATGTATGGTAGACAGCCTCTTACAATAAGCCAGTAATTCATGGATAGCAGTGTTGTAGTCAAGATCAGACCATCCAAGACCAAGACCAAGACCAAGAAAAATAGATCCAAGACCAAGACCAGAGGTCCGAGATCAAGACCACCAATTTCAAAGACCAAGACCAAGATCAAGACCAAGCCCAGCATTTACTTAATTGTCACTAATGTGTAGTAAATAATGCCCGTTTTGAGTAAACACTTCTTTTTGTTATGCAGTACGCCTATGGAGTAGACTGCCTAATACCTGCACTTCATCTAATATTGTTATATGGTTGAATAAAATGAACAATCAACAAGGACTGTAATAAATCATATTTTCCTCAGGGGCCGCACAGCGTCTTTCAAAGTGGGGGGGGGGGGGGGCCCACCAGCGAAAAAGGGCACTTTGGGGGAGGGGCACTTACAAAAGGTGAACACAAGAAGGAAAATATACCCCCTACATTCTATGTAATACACTTCCAGGAGGCATTTTGACATATTAATTTCATATATGATTATAACTACATTATACTGCTCTGTCTTACTCATTTGCGGGCGAGCAAAATTCTAAGTATTTTTGCTGAAGGCCATGGTATTTGCACTATATTGAGAATGGCCCAGGCCCTCTAGTGACAAAAGCTACTGCAAATTCATTTTATGGATGCAGCCATGAATATCATTGTTTGTTGTTTTTTTTTTCATTTACTCTGTATATAGTGTTGCTTGTGGTTACCAAGCTATGTTTTCAATGCATTTGTGAAGTCTCATAATGGCCGGTCATATTAGAGAATATACACGAAATGAATGGGGCTTTAGCACAATACCATCAGGAATAGGAGAACAGATAAAGAATTTATGGTTACAATTCACTACTTGAAGAGCCTTACGTGAGATATAATAAGTAACTGCGAGCTCGAGTAGCGAGCAAGCTTTAAAAAGACTTTGAAAAAAAATACCCTCATTGCTTCAATGTATAGGGGCACCGTTCCTTCCAATGAACGGCACTGTGTCCTTCCTGTCCCCTGCTCCACTGACTCACTCTGTAAAGCATCATTGATTTTTTGGAGCTATTCGTAAAGGACTTTAAGGAGCTTACCGGAGGTGAAAGGCAAATTTGAAACTAGATGAAATGGCTCAAGAGAGAAAGGGGGCCTTTATCAGATTCGAAGGGGGCTTTCATCAGAAGGAGAATGGCCAATTTTAAAGAAAAAGGGTGACTGAAAACGGGAACTTATCACAGTCAAACCGAACACTCATGAGAAATGAAAATTGGCACTTATCATATTCAAAGGGGCACTAAATTTTGAGAGATCATTGCATTTACTAGAAAGGAAAAGAGGCACTTTGATATCAGAAATCAATTGGAATATATCAAATTTTTTAAAAACTATAAAAGAGGCACTTGCCTGCATGGAAAAGGGACACTATCAGAAAACAAAAAGGGTGCTAACTGCAATTATCTTACATGGAGAAATTGATCATACTAGAAAAGAAAAAGGGCATTTATCAGAAGTAAATGAGGGCATGTATCAGATTTCAAATGGGGCACGTATCAGAGTTGAAAGGGGGCACTCTGCAGAAGAGGAATAGCACCATGAAAAAGGAAAAGAAGTAGCCAAAGGGGCAATAATCACATTTTAAAAGGGATTATTCAACTGAAGTGAAAAAGATGCACTTGCAGAAGGGAACAGAGTGCTAAATAAGGAAAATGGGCGCTAATCACGCATAAAAAGGGCGGTTTTAAGAAGGGCAACTTATCTAAAACGAAAAGGGGCACTTATAAGAAGGCAAAAGGGCACTGACAAAGAAAATGGGACCTTCTAAGATGAAAGGGGGCACTGAACACGTTTGAAAAGGGGCATTTTTCTAGGGTAAAAAGGGCACTTTTTGGGTGCTTTGAAAAGTGTGGGGGGGGACTGTGCCCTCCCCCCGGGAGTGCCGCCTCTGATTTTCATTGTGTTTCTTCAATCATTTCACACAAATGCTCAAAGTTTAATGCACAATATGAGTCAGTAGCTACAAACTGCACAAAGGATCCAGGATCATGAGAAAATGTAATAGGCCTAATAGAAAAAAATAAGCCCGTACTTCTTTATTTCTGCATGAAAAACATTTGCCAGAGCTACTGAAAAACATATCAGACAAATAATATGAAGTGTTGTTAGCAACAATACCACAAGGTATACAAAATAAACATGACTTCATTTCTAGAATGATATTTCCAAAACATGTTCAAGTCATTCATTTTTTTTCTCTATCAACTCTTCCATCAATACATTTGCCCGAGTTACATATCAGACAGTGCTGTTAACAAACTGTACACTGTGTACAGCAAGGCATGACTTCATTTCTAGAATGATTGTTTGCCAAAATATGTTCAAGATTATGTTTGAATAACTTTTTCTTTTATTCAACTCTAATAAAAAGCAATGTGAATATGTGATCCCATGAAAATGTTTTTAAGAATAGTAAAATGCGATTGCGATATGTGCGCACCAACAACAACAACAATAGCAATTAATCTCTCTTCACTTGCTCACATCATCATGCATGCTTGATCCAGCTCACAATCAGTGTATTCAACCAGGGAAGCTATTGCAGATGGAATGTTTTCTATGAAGTAATTCCAATTTAACAATATAAACAAGGACATTTTGCTTCTTGTCAGTTCTTTTTTTTAAAAATATATTTAAGTAAACAGCTTTTCTTAGAATATTTTATTTCAAATCCACAGGAAGACTTGCAAGAGATCAAGCTTCAACTAGCAAAGGCTCTCAACCAGGCCCCTGTCACACCTGCCCCTGCTACACCAGCCAACCAGGGTGTGACTGGCACTCCATCACCAGCAGCTCCTCAAACCACGTCATCCTCTCAGCTTCCCCAGCAATCATCCCAACAACCTCAGCAACCAGCACACCAGCTAGCAGGGACTCCAACCAAACCCTCCAGCACAGCAGAACTCACGGTGAGTCCCCAGCCCTCCCCCACGGATGCTAGTACCCAGGCCTGGTACCCTTCGACATATGGCATGCCTTCACCTATGGCCAACACAGCCTGCTACGCCCAGCAGGGTTATGCATTGCCAGCTTACGCCCGCGGTACCAAACAACCTGGAATGATGGCATCGACACCCCGGAGCAACAGTCGTGGTCCATTAGAGAGCCTGTACGGGATGTACTCCTCCATCGGTGCATCTCCTGAGGAGAAGGGTTCAGCAGAACAGTTAGCTGGCTTACAGAGCTTGAAGGTAATACTTTAACACTTTGACCTGGGGAGCATTTCATCCAGTGTCTTGTCAGTGATTTTTACCGACAAATGTTATAAGCTAAGGAAATCCTTGCATCTGATTGGCTGAGAGCAAATTTGTCAGTAAAAATTACTGACAAAGACATGTGATGAAACGTCCCCTTGTATTCTACTGATCCAGGTAAACCTAATAAAAGGAATGAAGTCATATTAAACAAAGAAAAACCTGTGCATCAGTTTTAATTTCCTTTGTTGTATATTCAACCAGGTATAAAAAACAGCAAGAGGAAAAATTAGCCCTTAATTCCCTCTACGATAATGTGAGAGTTTGAATTACCAGCATTATGAAGATATTGAATCATGTAAAATGATTTTATACCAATATTTGGTGAAGGCCAAAAGATGAAAACCAGGCAAAGAAATTTCCTAGAGAGAGTGATAAGAACAAGACAAAGATCTGAAGGAATTTCAAGGGATTCAGTCACATAAATAAATGGTATATGGTGTAAAGATTTAAAATCACCCTTTAAAAATGTAAGAAATTGAAAGGATTAAAAAGCATGATGGGGAATATAATTCAATCTATAGGTCCACACAGAAATAAGATATGTTAATCTGGAGTTGAATTTCAATTCAAAGCTTGCAATATCTGTTGATGTAAGTAATATTTAAAGCTGATATTTTGGATATACTTGTTAGCATACTTGCAAGGAACATTGACTCTACTAATTAGCAACATATTATTTAAGGACTTGTTTGTATTAATGATTTTGGTCAATCTTGCCTTTTTACCTTTTTGGCAGCAACAGCATCAGGCTTCATCAGCGACAGCAGCCTACAACCAACATCTCCTAGTGTCTGGAGGAGCCGGAGCTGCCGGTATCCAGGGGACTTCCCAACAGAATACCGGGACTGAGATGGAGGAGAAGGGAATCCTAGGCAGGGGTAGTGGAACCCCAACTTCAGCTGAGAAGCCCACAATGTTTAAAGGTAAGAAATACAGGGAGCTGGGTTATTCATGTAAATAGAAAAATGGACATATCTTAGTTGATCAAGGAAATAATTTTTTTGCAAAGCATATAGAAATGCATATGAATTAAAATCATGTAACAGCACAAGTTTTGACAACTTTTCTTTGTCACATATATTTCCACTTTCCATTCACTTTCCCAAATGAAGACTTGATAATAACAACTATCATTTGATGGCTTAATCTATCAACATTTCAGTTTTCCGTTCTCTACGAGTAAAGTATTTTGAATCATCCATTTTGTTCCATTCTTAGGTGGTTCAATCACAAGTGGACTTCCATCCAAGTCCCCTGGGGTAGTTCCCCCAGCCATGTTCTCACCAGGTGCCCCATCCCCCTCTGCTACAGCAAGACCAACCCCTGCAGCTCCTGCCCAGATACCCAACAGGGGGTTCATCAGTACCCCTGAGAGGAGCATGGAGAACATAACCCCACCTGTGACAGCAGCAGGTCCGAGCTCTTTCACAGGGACACCGACCAAAGCCCTGGGCACAGCAGAACCCAAGGTGAGTCCCCAGGCACAGGGAATGGTCAAGCAGGATACCACTGACAGACAGAGGCTGGCCATGATGGCAGCTGCTGCTCCTCCAGCAAGGAGTTCTCCTACCACAGGAGGAGGTTCCCCTGCTGCAGCAGCAGACCCATTTTTTTTTCTTGACTGCTAAGAACCACATGGTACATGTAGGCAACAAGGGGACCTGTGGCTTTACATCCAGTTCTATAGGGACTTGGTACTGAGGGTGAATGCTTGAGCAGTGTCCATTGCTTTCATTCTACAGATTTTGAAAATATTTACCTCATCACTTTACCTCATCGATATGAAGCATATGGATACAAGGGTGATCAGTAAAATCCTTGACCATTTGCTTTTTCAAGAGAAATGGGTATCTGTAATGATTCATGATGCCCCTTATTTACCTATGAACAGTGCAGGATTCATGAATTTCTGGTGCCAGAGTAATGGAATATTTTATTTCTCTATCCTTGTTTAATGTCTCTATAATGACTGAATTAGCGAAGATGATGTGGACATTTTTCTTTTCCTGTTTTCTTGTACACTAATGTGGCTTCCTTATCTTCTTATGTGCACTCTCAACAACAGTTCACAAGAGTAACCCCTTGTGCCTCTTCTGCCACATCAAAACCAAGCCAAGCCTTTGGCAACTTCTCCTTCTCCGCAAACAAAGTCAAACCAGCACCGTCTTTTCGCGAACCAACCACAACCTCCCAATCCCCATTTGCTGGCTTCTGCTTTGGCCTGCCCACCACATCTGCCCCGTCGACATCCACCATCTCAGCGGCAGGTGTCTTCAAGCCTGCTGTATCCTCAAAGACCACTCTCCAACCCTCAGGAGGAGGATCAGCAGGAGGGTCACCTATGGTCTTCGGCAAGCCTGACCTTACCCAAGATTCAAGGTCTTCATCACCAGGTTATCCAGGGTTCTATGATTCTCCTAAGGCTCTCTCAGTGGCATCACCTCAAGCAGATCAGACTGTACCATCCTCAAGGAAGCCAGGTCAGAGTCCCCTGGCAAAAGATACTGCATCACCCAAGGCAGCAGACACACCCCAGTCTGTTTCCTTCAAGGCACAGGTTAAAGGTATCTAAAATCAATTAAACATTAGGAGCATCAAAGTATGTATGTACAGAAGTGATGTGATGATACTGGTAATTGTTTTGTACTGTATACACTTGGACACCAATCCCATTTTACTATTATTCTGGTTTTAGTTGCTGAAAGTGTGCAAGGAATTCTTCCAACTGCCCATTTACTTCATGTGGGTTCTCGATTTAATTTCACTGTGTGAGCATAAGATGTCAGGGCCACAGATGGGACTCATTTCATCCACAATCTGGTGATGATGTTCTAGACCACAGCACCTATCTGGTCATTGACAAAAATTAAAATTTCAAGAAGAAAAAAAAATAGCATCTTGCCCAGTTTACTATGATTTCCATTGTTCATGCTATGTCATTTTTTTTTCTCTCCCCACTAGATGATGATGTGATCTTCATCTCCATGACCCAGCCAAGTCCTGAGCAGCGTGCTAGAGCTGAGAAACTCATGCTCCCTGGAGGTTTCTATCTCTATGAGGATTCCCTGCCCTGCAAGGGTTGTATCGGATGTATTGAAGACCTGGACATTGACTCTCTCTATCAGACAGGCAAACATGGGAAGGCATCAGCACCGGTAGTGAGACCAAAAGGTGAGGATGTTTAGGGTTTGTTTGAAACACTGAATTTAACAAATTCCATTAAGCAGATGAGAATGGGATTGTTCATTAATCATAGGGTCAAACTCTGCACATGCAAGGTTCATTGAATGTAAAGATAATCTTGATACTGACTTGCTGTACCAGAAAGATGGAGATGGGAAGGTATCAGCACCAGTAGTTAGACCAAAAGATGTGGGATAAAAGTTTCTTATGAAATTTCAATTGCCTATTGGAACTGGGAGCTCTTGTACAAAGCATATGAGAACGAGATGATTCAGTAGTCAAAGGGTTAAACTGTGCAAGAGTTAAATTGGATGTACAGATGATCTTAACCTGCCCTTTCTATATACCAGAGAGAGGGAGACGGGCACACATCAGCACTTGTAATGAGCCCAGAAGTTGAAGATTAAAGGTTTAATTGTAAATTGCCTACTGGAACTAAATGGCCAATGAGCATATGAATATGAGATAAGTAGTACATGTAATCACCCCTGTCGAAATAGAATAGTCTAAACATTACAAAAATCCCTAGTTTAAAATAGACCCCACCACTTAAGCACATGATCCTATGCATCTTAGGTGGGGTATAGCTACCCGCTATCCAAATGACACGTTAAAAGTCTTATCAGTATTAGCATCTTCGCACGAGAGGTGGTGGTTTTGAATTACGCCTGCACTCCTCATCATCTTACGTAATAGTGTTAACAAACTCTTAACACTGCACTGCCTGAAAGGAAATTTGAAGTAGGAAATATATATCTTTCACCTGTTTTAAGATATTGCCATGTCCAAAAGGCACTCATAATGTAGATGAAAACCAAAATTAAACTTCAAACGAAGCAAAATGACCCAGAAATTACGATTCTAGCAACATTTTTAACTCCATAAACTAGCCCGTTGCGCATGCACTAGGCATGTGTAGCCCCAGCATGTTTCTCTTTCTCCCTTCCTCTCTCTCGCTCTCCCTCTCTCTCTCTCTTATCAAACTATGAAGGCCGATCGTTTCTCCGGCAAGGTGATTAAGTTGTTCAGCGCTTTTGTTTATTTAGGCTTACTGCAATCTCAGGTGCAAAAATCAAATCGGGGTTTCGGTTTTAAACGATGGGTTTTCGTCATGAAATAGCACAAAAATAGCTTTAAAAATATACCCCAAAAATATATTTTTCAGCTATTTTCTTTCAATAGAAGATAGGGGAAAAATATTCCAGAAATATATTGGAAATAAGGAAAAAATAGGGGGAAAATATATTTAACCTTTATAATTTGGAACAAAAAATAGAGAGAAAATAGTCTCTTGAAAGCGGTAAAAAATAGCAAGAAAATAGTTTGAAAATAGGATGAAATAGGGACAAAACAGAGAGAAAATAGTCTCTCAAAAGTGCTATAAAAGCAAGAAAATAGTTTGAAAATAGGATACAAATAGCTAACAAATAGTGGATTGAAAATAAAATTTCAGTGATCATACTGCATGATTATGCAACATATTTGCATTGGATCTAATTTCCATATTACATATTACAAATTTGAAACTTAAACTACTCATCATCACACAAACACAACATTCATTCATTCATATGATTATAATCAATATAGAATCCATGATCACAACACAGTATCGAATGGCTGGGCCTTAGCCACTACTTCCCTATGGGCTTCAGTCTTATATACCAGCCTTACAATATGTTACCTGTAGTAATGGTTAGAAAATCATTGTTTCTGTTATTATTAGAAAATGTGGAATGTGACATAAAAATCACTCATGAAATATCTCTAATATTGTTATGACGTAATAAATATGAATGAAAAACATTATTAAATTTTGCACTTTTCTTAGAATATAGAATTTTGTTTCAAAATGCACAAATATGCAAGTGAAGTATGAAAGTGAAATATGCAAATGATAAATGCAAATGAATTCATTTGCATATTATAAAATAGTCATAAAATAGGAAGAAAATATGGAAAAATTTGACCAAAACATACGCCTATAAGAAAAATCTCTTTTAGTTATATTCTTTTCCCCAAAAATATCTTATACACGAAATGATCATTTAAATTGTCATAGCAACATAATATAAATGAATGTTTTAAATATCTAAAGTTAAATATGGTTAGTTATCCAAGAAAACGCTATTTATTTAATAATGATAATAATAATGATAATAATAGTAATAATAATAATAATAATAATAAGATTTGTAAGGTGCCGAATCCATCCGATGATCTATTGCTCAAGGTGCAACTTGTTGCAAGAAATCAAATTACATAACAAATAGTGAAAAAAATAATAATAACATGCCTTAAACACTGAAGGCAAAAAATAGGATGTCATAGAATATGAAAAAAAAAAAATATGGGGAAAACATTCTTAAGAAATGATGAGTGCGAAAAAATAGTGAAAAACAAATTTTAACGAGAAATAAGTGCAAAAAATAGCACCATAAAAGTGAAAAAACATTTAACAGAGAAAAAATATGACTTTATATTTATGAGAAGAGCAAAAAATAACAGGAAAATAAAGAAATTATTTCAAAGATGAAAAAAATAATTTTAAAATAGTGCAGAAAATAGCAACACGTTGTTACAAGAGCAAAAAATTGCCCCCCCAATAGTTTATTTTCCACTGTTTTTAGAAAATAGTCAGGAAATAGCCCATATTGTTTTGAAAGTGGAAAAAAAATATAAGAAAAATAGAGTAGTATTTGGATTATTTTCAAAGAAAATAGATAAAAAGTATAGATATACAAAAAATCAAGAAATGGCAAAAAAAAATGTGAAAATAGAGAGAAAATATATTTTTCTGCTGTTCAAAAATGACTGGGGCAGTGAGTAAAGTTTCTGCAAGAAATGCCCTAAATGCATTGAGAATCTTAACATTGACTCTTTCTACTAGAAAGATGGAGACGGGAAGCTTAGACATCTAGAACCATTGGTCAGACCTAATGGTCAGGTCCCAAAATTTTGTTTACAAACCACAAAGAGACTGAACTTTGTTAATGGTTGTGTATTTTCAGGAATATTGCAATATTAGGGATTTTGAATGGATCAACCAGTGAAAATCGAATGTCACTTTTGTGGTATTCTCAGTGAGTTTTTTTATTTACAATTTCTCTATTTTCTAATTCTCAAGAATGCCCTTGCCTTTAAAGGTAATTTAAGAGTGTATTCACATTGTTACATGTAAAATCTGTACCAAATATTATGCATTAAGACATTGGCTTGCACCTGGTCATTTTTCCTTCTGCAAACACTGACAGTAAGGATAATACCTACATTTAGATGTGCGGTACATGCATGAATCATGACTGTAAATATATACGTTTATGTTCTTCATTTTGTAGAACCGACTTCATCCGTATTTGGAGCAACTGGAGGAAGTAGTGCATCTTTCGGAAGTTTGTCCATTAACGCACCAGATATAACCCTTCTCTACAATGATTTCATTATAGATCTGTAATGTTTCTCTCTTAGATAAAGTTTAGGACAGCTTCCTACATGTAGCAGACTTAATCCAATTACATAGAAGCATTGATTAAGAGGCAAGTTGTTTTCATAGATGCAGGTCTTGATGTGCTGCAATCATTGTGATACCTTTACTGCACATTATTTTGAATAGCACTTGTGACATCACAGAGCCTACTTTGCCTTAATGTGTGTTTACTAAGTGAAATGCTGAATAGCCAAGTAAAATACTAAGTAAAATACTGATATTATCCACACTTTGAATTAGATACGGCACCAGAAACATATACTAATAAGCTACCCTTTTTGGAGCTAGAAGCTTATCGCAGTTGCAAAAAATTAGTGTTGTACATCAAATGACCTTGCGACATGAATCAATGTTTTATTCTTTATCAAATTTTTTTCACTATTTTCCTGTTTGGAGGCGGAGACACAGGCGGAGGCTTCTCATTTGCAAGTCTAGCAGCCAACCAATCAGGATTTGGACAGCCTTTCGGCAAATTGGGTAAGAAAGCGCTAGCTTTATGCCTGGTGGCCACACACCCCCACCTCCATTATTTCACTGTCCATATCACTGTTAAACTGCAGTGCTTTGTATCCCTGTCCCCTTCCTGTTTTATATTACCTTCAGAACACTAGGGTCTGTATCTTTACTTCTGGAATTCTTTTTACCTCTCTCCCATTTTGTATCTAGCATCAGGCAAACCCTTCACCTTTGCTGCACATTATTTTGAATAGCACTTGTGACATCACAGTGCCTACTTTGCCTTAATGTGTGTTTACTAAGTGAAATGCTGAATAGCCAAGTAAAATACTAAGTAAAATACTGATATTATCCACACTTTGAATTAGATATGGCACCAGAAACATATACTAATAAGCTACCCTTTTTGGAGCTAGAAGCTTATCGCAGTTGCAAAAAATTAGTGTTGTACATCAAATGACCTTGCGACATGAATCAATGTTTTATTCTTTATCAAATTTTTTTCACTATTTTCCTGTTTGGAGGCGGAGACACAGGCGGAGGCATCTCATTTGCAAGTCTAGCAGCCAACCAATCAGGATTTGGACAGCCTTTCGGCAAATTGGGTAAGAAAGCGCTAGCTTTATGCCTGGTGGCCACACACCCCCACCTCCATTATTTCACTGTCCATATCACTGTTAAACTGCAGTGCTTTGTATCCCTGTCCCCTTCCTGTTTTATATTACCTTCAGAACACTAGGGTCTGTATCTTTACTTCTGGAATTCTTTTTACCTCTCTCCCATTTTGTATCTAGCATCAGACAAACCCTTCACCTTTGCTGCACATTATTTTGAATAGCATTTGTGACATCACAGTGCCTACATTGCCTTAATGTGTGTTTACTAAGTGAAATGCTGAATAGCCAAGTAAAATACTAAGTAAAATACTGATATTCTCCACACTTTGAAGTAGATACGGCCCCTGAAAATTGTACTAATCAGCTGCCCTTTTTGGAGCTAGAAGCTTATCGCAGTTGCATAAAAATTAGTGTTGTACATCAAATGATCTTGCGACATGAATCAATGTTTTATTCTTTATCAAATTTTTTTTGCTATTTTCCTGTTTGGAGGCGGAGACACAGGCGGAGGCTTCTCATTTGCAAGTCTAGCAGCCAACCAATCAGGATTTGGACAGCCTTTCGGCAAATTGGGTAAGAAAGCGCTAGCTTTATGCCTGGTGGCCACACACCCCCACCTCCATTATTTCACTGTCCATATCACTGTTAAACTGCAGTGCTTTGTATCCCTGTCCCCTTCCTGTTTTATATTACCTTCAGAACACTAGGGTCTGTATCTTTACTTCTGGAATTCTTTTTACCTCTCTCCCATTTTGTATCTAGCATCAGACAAACCCTTCACCTTTGCTGCACATTATTTTGAATAGCATTTGTGACATCACAGTGCCTACATTGCCTTAATGTGTGTTTACTAAGTGAAATGCTGAATAGCCAAGTAAAATACTAAGTAAAATACTGATATTCTCCACACTTTGAAGTAGATACGGCCCCTGAAAAATGTACTAATCAGCTGCCCTTTTTGGAGCTAGAAGCTTATCGCAGTTGCATAAAAATTAGTGTTGTACATCAAATGATCTTGCGACATGAATCAATGTTTTATTCTTTATCAAATTTTTTCGCTATTTTCCTGTTTGGAGGCGGAGACACAGGCGGAGGCTTCTCATTTGCAAGTCTAGCAGCCAACCAATCAGAAGGATTTGGACAGCCTTTCAGCAAATTGGGTAAGAAAGCTTTATGCCTGGTGGCCACACACCCCCACCTCCATTATTTCACAGTCCATATCACTGTTAAACTGCAGTGCTTTGTATCCCTGTCCCCTTCCTGCTTTATGTTACCTTCAGAACACTAGGATCTGTATCTTTACTTCTGGAATTCTTTTTACCTCTCTCCCATTTTGTATCTCGCATCAGACAAACCCTTCACCTTTGCTGCACATTATTTTGAATAGCACTTATGACATCACAGTGCCTACTTTGCCTTAACCCATAGAAGTACAGAGCTTTTTAGAGGTCTAAATTAATCATCTTCAGTCCTCAAATTGGCAACAACTATTATTTTTTTTCCACACTTACATAGTTTGAAAAAAATAAGATAGATATAACTTGAACCAAAATGAATTATGATTGTAGACTTTAAGCAGAAACTGCCAATTTGAATGTGCAAATAGGGATTATATAATATTAACTGCATTGCTAATTTAAAGACTTTAATGATTTGTTACATTTAAACTGCTCTAATTCGAAAACGCAACATCATACTGCATTGAAAATGGACTAAAAATTTTCAGTGAATTTTTCTCTCTCTACTCATGTATAATGTGTCATGCCCAGCACTCTGGACCAACAGATACTACCAAAGCGTCTCCTAAAGGAGACACTGTACGTCTATGGGTTATTGTGTGTTTACTAAGTGAAATGCTGAATAGCCAATTCTCCACACTTTGAATTAGATACGGCCCCTGAAAAATGTACTAATCAGCTGCCCTTTTTGGAGCTAGGAGCTTATCGCGATTGCATAAAAATTAGTGTTGTACATCAAATGATCTTGCGACATGAATCAATGTTTTATTCTTTATCAAAATTTTCGCTATTTTCCTGTTTGGAGGCGGAGACACAGGCGGAGGCTTCTCATTTGCAAGTCTAGGAGCAAACCAATCAGAAGGATTTGGACAGCCTTTCAGCAAATTGGGTAAGAAAGCTTTAGGCCTGGTGGCCACACACCCCCACCTCCATTATTTCACTGTCCATATCACTGTTAAACTGCAGTGCTTTGTATCCCTGTCCCCTTCCTGTTTTATGTTACCTTCAGAACACTAGGATCTGTATCTTTACTTCAGGAATTCTTTTTACCTCTCTCCCATTTTGTATCTAGCATCAGACAAACCCTTCACCTTTGCTGCACATTATTTTGAATAGCACTTGTGACATCACAGTGCCTACTTTGCCTTAATGTGTGTTTACTAAGTGAAATGCTGAATAGCCAAGTAAAATACTAAGTAAAATACTGATATTATCCACACTTTGAATTAGATACGGCACCAGAAACATATACTAATAAGCTACCCTTTTTGGAGCTAGAAGCTTATCGCAGTTGCAAAAAATTAGTGTTGTACATCAAATGACCTTGCGACATGAATCAATGTTTTATTCTTTATCAAATTTTTTTCACTATTTTCCTGTTTGGAGGCGGAGACACAGGCGGAGGCATCTCATTTGCAAGTCTAGCAGCCAACCAATCAGGATTTGGACAGCCTTTCGGCAAATTGGGTAAGAAAGCGCTAGCTTTATGCCTGGTGGCCACACACCCCCACCTCCATTATTTCACTGTCCATATCACTGTTAAACTGCAGTGCTTTGTATCCCTGTCCCCTTCCTGTTTTATATTACCTTCAGAACACTAGGGTCTGTATCTTTACTTCTGGAATTCTTTTTACCTCTCTCCCATTTTGTATCTAGCATCAGACAAACCCTTCACCTTTGCTGCACATTATTTTGAATAGCACTTGTGACATCACAGTGCCTACTTTGCCTTAATGTGTGTTTACTAAGTGAAATGCTGAATAGCCAAGTAAAATACTAAGTAAAATACTGATATTATCCACACTTTGAATTAGATACGGCCCCTGAAAAATGTACTAATCAGCTGCCCTTTTTGGAGCTAGAAGCTTATCGCAGTTGCATAAAAATTATTGTTGTACATCAAATGATCTTGCGACATGAATCAATGTTTTATTCTTTATCAAATTTTTTTCGCTATTTTCCTGTCTGGAGGCGGAGACACAGGCGGAGGCTTCTCATTTGCAAGTCTAGCAGCCAACCAATCAGAAGGATTTGGACAGCCTTTCAGCAAATTGGGTAAGAAAGCTTTATGCCTGGTGGCCACACACCCCCACCCCCATTATTTCACTGTCCATATCACTGTTAAACTGCAGTGCTTTGTATCCCTGTCCCCTTCCTGTTTTATGTTACCTTCAGAACACTAGGATCTGTATCTTTACTTCTGGAATTCTTTTTACCTCTCTCCCATTTTGTATCTAGCATCAGGCAAACCCTTCACCTTTGCTGCACATTATTTTGAATAGCATTTGTGACATCACAGTGCCTACATTGCCTTAATGTGTGTTTACTAAGTGAAATGCTGAATAGCCAAGTAAAATACTAAGTAAAATACTGATATTATCCACACTTTGAATTAGATACGGCCCCTGAAAAATGTACTAATCAGCTGCCCTTTTTGGAGCTAGAAGCTTATCGCAGTTGCATAAAAATTAGTGTTGTACATCAAATGATCTTGCGACGTGAATCAATGTTTTATTCTTTATCAAATTTTTTCGCTATTTTCCTGTTTGGAGGCGGAGACACAGGCGGAGGCTTCTCATTTGCAGGTCTAGCAGCCAACCAATCAGAAGGATTTGGACAGCCTTTCAGCAAAATGGGTAAGAAAGCTCTAGGCCTGGTGGCCACACACCCCCACCTCCATTATTTCACAGTCCATATCACTGTTAAACTGCAGTGCTTTGTATCCCTGTCCCCTTCCTGTTTTATGTTACCTTCAGAACACTAGGGTCTGTATCTTTACTTCTGGAATTCTTTTTACCTCTCTCCCATTTTGTATCTAGCATCAGACAAACCCTTCACCTTTGCCAATGCTGGGGCCCCTGTCTTTGGAGCCAGTGCATCACGTGATAACGATGAAAATGACGACTCACATGGAGGTGATTATGAATACGATCCTCACTACGAGCCTATCATAACGCTCCCTGACATCGGAAGCATCAGTACAGGGGAGGAGGACGAAGAGGAGATGTTCCGCCACAGGGCTAAGCTCTTCCGGTATGATCGTGACAGCAAGGCCTGGAAGGAACGAGGCGTTGGGAACATCAAGATCTTGAGGAATCCCAAGACTGGTCGTGCTCGCATCTTAATGAGGAGGGAACAGATTCTAAAGGTTTGCTTGCAGTAAAATTGACTTTATTAGCTGTCAAAGACTTGACCAAAAGTTATTTTTTTATGATTCATGACAATTATATTATACAAACATACCAAGCTGTGAGAAACTTTAGTGGAAATTATTTATCTGAGGAGGCACTGGCATAGCACTATTATTGCCAGTCCCTCAGAAGATATATAATTTCCACTATACTTTGAACTGAATGCTTGGTATATTTGTTTTATATCTCTTATTTACAACTAATAAAAAAAAAACATAAGACAATATTTTGACTAACCTGATGTTTCCATACTTCTGTATACCGGTAGACTCTAGCTGTTTGATCAAAGACCCTCAATGGACGAAAACATGCATGTGAAATTATCTTTTATCATGTGAGCACTAATTGACCAATCATTTATTTAGAATACTCATGAATATTCGTGGAAGGGATAAAATCATTGATAGCTTTTATTCAGCAAACTGTCATACTCTTTTATGGCTAACATCTGTGACAGTATATTGTCCATTGATGTCAGATCTCCCTGTATTTCTTTATGTTCTTGGATGATTTGGCCATATGATTTTAACCTCCTTTATTTATAAAATACTTGATGTAACTGATGTACTTAATGACTTTTTTCCATCCTCTGCTACTGAGTAATAATAATTTTACCTGTCATATCTAAACATGTGTCGTGTTACAAAAGTCTATAAATTCATTTACTGAACAATGTGGCCTTTGGTCGTTGACTTTCCAGCTGTGTGCCAACCACTCAGTCACCCCTGACATGGTTCTGAAGCCTATGATGGCTTCAGAGACAGCATGGGTCTGGTTTGCTGTGGACTTCTCAGAGGAGGAGGCCAAGAACGAACAACTGGCTGTCAAGTTCAAACATATGGAGGATGCCAAGCGCTTCAGAGATGCTTTCCTCGAAGCTCAGAAATTATTACAGGTCAAGGAAGAAGATAATAAGGACCAGAAGAAGGAGAAGAAGAAGAAAGAAGAAAAAGAGAACAGAAAGGTATGTACATGAAAGATAGACTATGTGATATTGAGAGTTCATGCTATCTCTCATTGAGGCTAAGGAACTACAGTATTTGGGGTCAAAGAAGAAGAGAATTTTGAAAAGGAGAAGAAGGAATAAATAGAGGCTAACAGTTACATCTAGGTATGTGCATGAGGAACAAGGTTTAGACTGTATGTGGTTACTTGAGGAAAACATTTCACTGAATCCTTTCTTGATGCTCACTAACTACTGTGGGTCAAGGGAAAGAGAGAGAAAGTGGAGGAGAAAAAGAAGGAAGAAAGGAGAAGAAAATAGGATGAATATAAGAAGTAGAAGAGGAGGAACATGTGGTAGATCATCAGACATAGGTTTGTCTTTTCTTGTTCTAGTCAGCTGCTCAAGAAAAGAATTCCTCATGATTCATCCTTTGAATTCACACAGACCAGCGAGAGCAAGACACAGAGTGTGACTGAAGCCAACCCACAGCTTACAAGTCTCCTGATGGGTACCGACAAAGTCTCGTCAGGAATGGAGGTAATGATCTCATAGAAAGCTCTTTGCAAATGCACATAAGGTTTGGTTTTCAGGAGGAATAAACCTGTTAACTAGTTTTAAGTGTGGTCACATTTGACCATTAGCGATAACAAGATGAAAGGTGTTGTGGTCCAGAGGATAAGTCTCCGGACTGTTGACCCCAAGTTATGGGGTTCGAATCCTAACATTCTTTGGCAAGACATTAATTTACATTTGCCACACTCAACCCTGGTTTACTAAGTGGGTATCTGGTAGGATTTATTCCTTGAATGCACGTAGTGCTACGGCTGCTGGAGCTTAAACCAGGGTAATAGTATCCAAAGTCTTAGTGACGTTGAATCAGAATGTGATATGCGCTATACAAGAATGGCAAATTACATGTACTGTTGGTCATATTTTCACTGTAGCTACAGCTAGCATTTATTAATAGACACAAGCAAGCCCATATACACATACCAATAGTAGAGTGTACCTTAATTGAAATCTTATTTTTGATAATGATAACAAGATCTTTCACTTTACAACTGCCCTAGATTTGACAGACACAAGTAATTATTCAACTTGTACACACATTGTAGTAGAGAGTAATTGAAAATTATTATCGGTCAAATCTGACCCATGCACAGTTTTTACTTCTTAAATCTTTCAACAACTCCAAAGCTTGCCAGACACTAACAAGGCATAAGCAGTAACAAATACATGCAATAGTTAGTCAGGGTTTGACACCCCCTAACTTGATGTAGCGGGGATGCTCGAAAATTTCAGAAAAAAAGCCAAAAATTTGATGATTTTTTTGTGTGTATTTTTTGAGAAATAATGCAGGACCTCCTTGCTTCCTTTGAAATGATCTCTTGTTTGAAATTATACTGTAGCTTCACTCTGATCATGATCGTGCATAGCCCATTGTCTTAACTCAGTTGTAGTAAAGGAATGCATTGCAGCGATTTCATGATGCTTTGTTATTTTTCTTAAATACCGCAGATGTCTACTGATCTGAAATTAAAGTTTGCCAAGAAACCTGGTTCATGGGACTGTGATTCTTGCTACATCAACAATTCAGCTGAGTCTACAGCCTGTGTTGCATGTAATACACCAAAACCTGGTTCAGACCCAAAGCCATCTACCGATGCAGGTGCCACTGCCAGTGATGGTGCCATAGGTGGTGCCTTTGTTGTTCCTTCAGGATTTACTTTCGGTACCAAGTCAAGCAGTGTGAGTACTGGTTTTACTCGAGCTTCATCTTGAGTCAGGAAAGTACATTGCTCATTGTCTCAACTCAGTTTCAGTAAGGGGATGGATACATTGTAGGAAGTGATTTCATTGATGTTTCAGTGCCTTATTATGGTCAGCTTGGACAGGCAGAGTAACAGTTTTACTTTTGGTTCTCTCAGAATCCCTTAGTGTTCCCATGCCCGGTACGCAGTTTTATAATCAGACCTATTATTGCTGTTAATGTCGGCTGGTTTTTCTTTCATATTGCAGGCATCAGCAGATCAGAAATCAAAGTTTGCCAAGAAACCTGGTTCATGGGACTGTGGATCTTGCTACATGAACAATTCAGCTGAGTCTACAGCCTGTGTTGCATGTAATACACCAAAACCTGGTTCAGACCCAAAGCCATCTACTGATGCAGGTGCCACTGCCAGTGATGGTGCCATAGGTGGTGCCTTAGTTGTTCCTTCAGGATTTACTTTCGGTACCAAGTCAAGCAGTGTGAGTACTGGTTTTAGGATTAGCAATACCCAAACACCAACTACTGAAAGTACCACGGGTAGAGGCGCTGCTTTCAAGGTACCCACTACCGAGTGTAACCAATGCTTAAAATTCAGAATGAAGTCCAAATTTTTAAGTTCTTATTTTGCTTTGTAGAGTTAAAGCAAGACCTTACAGATTGGAAAATTCCTTTAAAATGACCCCTTGTTTGAAATTATACTCGAGCTTCATCTTGAGTCAGGAAAGTGCATTGCTCATTGTCTCAACTCAGTTTTAGTAAGGGGATGGATACATTGTAGGAAATGATTTCATTGATGTATCAGTGCCTTATTATGGTCAGCTTGGACAGCAAGAGTAACAGTTTTACTTTTGGTTCCTGTAGAATCCCATAGTGTTCCCAGGCCCGATTTGCAGTTTTTTACTTGGACCTATTATTGCAGTTAATGTCGGCTGGTTTATTTTTTTTTCTTTCATATTGCAGACATCAGCAGATCTGAAATTAAAGTTTGCCAAGAAACCTGGTTCATGGGACTGTGATTCTTGCTACATCAGCAATTCAGCTGAGTCTACGGCCTGTGTTGCATGTAATACACCAAAACCTGGTTCAGACCCAAAGCCATCTACCGATGCAGGTGCCACTACCAGTGGTGGTGCGGTAGGTGGTGCCTTTTTTGTTCCATCAGGGCTTACTTTGGGTACCAAGTCAAGCAGTGCAAATACTGGATTTAGCTTTGGCCAAACCCAGACACTCACAGCTGGAAGTACCAAAGATAGCAATGCCACCTTCAAGGTACCGGCTGGATTCAGCTTTCCTGGAATGTCTTCTGACTCTAAAAGTTCCACTCCCAAGAAACCTGGTTCATGGGACTGTGATTCTTGCTACATCAACAATTCAGCTGAGTCTACGGCCTGTGTTGCATGTAATGCACCAAATCCTGGTTCAGAGCCAAAGCCATCTACCGATGCAGGTGCCACTACCAGTGGTGGTGCGGTAGGTGGTGCCTTTGTTGTTCCATCAGGGCTTACTTTGGGTACCAAGTCAAGCAGTGCAAATACTGGATTTAGCTTTGGCCAAACCCAGACACTCACAGCTGGAAGTACCAAAGATAGCAATGCCACCTTCAAGGTACCGGCTGGATTCAGCTTTCCTGGAATGTCTTCTGACTCTAAACGTTCCACTCCCGACTCAACGACCACTGATGGTGCTGCCACATCATCTGATGCAGCATTCAAGGTTCCTTCAGGATTCAGCCTTTCATCTCAGGCAACGACGGGATTCATCTTTGGCGCCAAGAAAGGCGACACTGAGAAGCCTAAAGAGAATGAGGGTGCTCCCAAAGAATCTTCAACAGGCTTCGCATTTGGAGCCGAAGGTGCCAAGGCATCCCCATCCACTTCTTCTGGTGCAACCACTCCTGGTGGTACTGTGGTCACTGATAAGTTCACCTTTGGTTCGCACATGCCTCAGTTCACACTTGGTTGCAAGGACAAGCCCAAATATGATGCAGGGTTCTCCCTTGGTGTTTCATCCATGAAACCAGCTACAGGGGAAACCAAAGAAAGCAACCCATTCACAAGTTCTCTAAAGGTTAGTTTCTGAATCACTAGTAGTTGTACATTGTCACACATGAATCACACATATCATGCAGAATGAATAATAAAAGTGGTGCATTAATATTGAATATTGGAATATTTGAACTTGAATACTTACCTGTGAAATTAACACCATACGATGTAGTACAAATTGTTTATAACCTCATCCATCAGATGTAATTTCATGCTTCAACAATAGATACAAATAAAGACAAAGTCACAAAGAGGTGGAAAAATGTAATATTTATTGCAGAAAGGATTCTAAGTGCCCCATCTGTGCCATACTTTGATAAAATGTTCTTTGTTTAGTTACCAATTTCATAGCAATTCTTTTTTCTTTGATTTGTGCCAGACACTAACAAGGCATAAGCAGTAACAAATACATGCAATAGTTAGTCAGGGTTTGACACCACCTAACTTGATGTAGCGGGGATGCTCGAAAATTTCAGAAAAAAAGCCAAAAATTTGATGATTTTTTTGTGTGTATTTTTTGAGAAATAATGCAGGACCTCCTTGCTTCCTTTGAAATGATCTCTTGTTTGAAATTATACTGTAGCTTCACTCTGATCATGATCGTGCATAGCCCATTGTCTTAACTCAGTTGTAGTAAAGGAATGCATTGCAGCGATTTCATGATGCTTTGTTATTTTTCTTAAATACCGCAGATGTCTACTGATCTGAAATTAAAGTTTGCCAAGAAACCTGGTTCATGGGACTGTGATTCTTGCTACATCAACAATTCAGCTGAGTCTACAGCCTGTGTTGCATGTAATACACCAAAACCTGGTTCAGACCCAAAGCCATCTACCGATGCAGGTGCCACTGCCAGTGATGGTGCCATAGGTGGTGCCTTTGTTGTTCCTTCAGGCTTCACCTTCAGAACCAAGTCAAGCAGTGCAAATACTGGATTTAGCATTAGCAGTAGCCAGACACCAACTACTGGAAGTACCACGGGTAGAGGCGCTGCTTTCAAGGTACATGTACCCACTACCGAGTGTAACCAATGCTTAAAATTCAGAATGAAGTCCAAATTTTTAAGTTCTTTTTTTGCTTTGTAGAGTTAAAGCAGGACCTTCCAGTTTGGAAAATTCCTTCAACCCATAGTAGTACAGAGCTTTCTTGAGGTCCAAATTAATCATCTTCAATCCTCAAATTGGCAAGACAAATTATTTTTTTCCACATTTACATAGCTTGAAAAAAAGAAATATGGATATAACAAAATGAAATATAATTGTAAAACTGAATCAGAAATTGCCAATTTGAACACAGAAATAGTGATTATATATTATTCACTGCATTGCCAGTTTAAAGAGTTTAATGATTATTTACACTTAAACTGCTCTAATTCGAGAACGCCACACCATAGAGTGATGGAAATGGGCTCAAATTTGTCAGTGCATTTTTCTCTTTCTGCTCATGTATGATATGTACTGCCCAACATTCTGGACCAACCAATACTGCAAAAACGTCTCCTAAAGGTGACACTGTACCCAGTAGCATAATGAGCCAAAATATTTGGGGGGGCTCAATCTTTGCGAGGAGCGAAGTGACCAATCCTAAGGAACCAAGCTTGGGATACCCCCCCCCCCCCCTCATGATACGCAGCTTTTTCATTTTTTCGACTTAAATATGTGCAATCTGCAAAACCTGAAAAGAAAATTCCAACTTCAGTTCAGTTCAATTTTCATTTTTTCTCATTTCCAACAAAAGAAGTAAATATCATGAAAAATAAACATTTGAAGTAGAATACATGCAACATGAAACATCAAATTTGATGACATGTACTATTATGGATAAGCGTGTCATGAATCTACCAACCGGAAAAGGATTTTTTTTCATGAACTTGGAAACATGCAGCCCAAATAATCTTCGCAAGTTTCAAACAAATGCCAGCGTTACACAAAATACCTTATTACTTATGATAATAATACAGACAAAGACACTATGAAATAAAAGGGAGGAGCATGGAGAGGGTGTGATGCAGTGGGGTACCAGGGTTTCAATCCCACAGTGGCGTAGCTAGGATTTCATTTTAGGGGGCGGTAGTGAGCACGCGAAGCGTGTAAATCAGTTACTGAGCGCGCAAAGCGCGCTCCTTCGGGGAAGGGTGCAGGGAGGGAGAGTTTCCCCCCTCCCGCGCGAAGCGCGGAAGCTCCGACGTTTCTTTGAATTGTTCCTGTCTGCTCCCGCTCTTCTTACGTTCGCTTACCTTTTTCTTTTTTCGCTCCCTCTTTTTTTCCTTGTATTTTTTTTTTCTTTTTTGTTTGCGTTTTGAAGGGGGCACCCGCCCCCATCACCCCCCCCCCCTTGGCTACGTGGGTGCACTCCCATGGTATAGGAGCTTTTTGCAGTATTGATGGTTTGCAACTCTGTAAAAGAACGCTATTTGGGACTACAAACTTATAACCCGTGTCTAGTTTTGGTAAATCTAAGAATATTCATTATCAGAGTTTGAATCCATTGTCAGATAAACAGATAAAACCAAGTGTTATATCATAAAACACATTAGTATTGATATTATGCGTGTTTTCTGCCTTGCTATGCATGCTATTTGGGAAATTGTGGATGCATTACGTAACAGTAGAAAGGGAGTCTAGGGAGAAATAATGAAATTCGCGTGATATCACTAATATAAAATTGAAAATAAACCATGGTTGAAATTTATTGGGGGGCTGGTGCCCCCCCAAGCCCCCCCTCCAGTACGCCAGTGACTGTATCTCTATGGGTTAAAAAAATGACCCCTTGTTTGAAATTATACTCGAGCTTCATCTTGAGTCAGGAAAGTGCATTGCTCATTGTCTCAACTCGGTTTTAATAATTGGATGAATACATCGTAGGAAGTGATTTCATTGATGTATCAGTGCCTTATTATGGTCAGCTTGGACAGCCAGAGTAACAGTTTTACTTTTGGTTCCTTTAGAATCCCATAGTGTTCCCATGCCCGATACACAGTTTTATACTCAGACCTATTATTGCTGTTAATGTCGGCTGTTTTTTTCTTTCATATTGCAGGCATCAGCAGATCAGAAATCAAAGTTTGCCAAGAAACCTGGTTCATGGGACTGTGGATCTTGCTACATCAACAATTCAGCTGAGTCTACAGCCTGTGTTGCATGTAATACACCAAAACCTGGTTCAGACCCAAAGCCATCTACTGATGCAGGTGCCACTGACAGTGATGGTGCCATAGGTGATGCCTTTGATGTTCCTTCAGGGTTTACTTTTGGTACCAAGTCAAGCAGTGTGAATACTGGTTTTAGGATTAGCAATACCCAGACACCAACTACTGAAAGTACCACGGGTAGAGGCGCTGCTTTCAAGGTACCCACTACCGAGTGTAACCAATGCTTAAAATTCAGAATGAAGTTCAAATTTTTAAGTTCTTTTTTTGCTTTGTAGAGTTAAAGCAGGACCTTCCAGTTTGGAAGATTCCTTTAAGATATGACCCCTTGTTTGAAATTATACTCGAGCTTCATCTTGAGTCAGGAAAGTGCATTGCTCATTGTCTCAACTCAGTTTTAGTAAGGGGATGGATTCATTGTAGGAAGTGATTTCATTGATGTTTCAGTGCCTTATTATGGTCAGCTTGGACAGCCAGAGTAACAGTTTTACTTTTGGTTCCTTTAGAATCCCATAGTGTTCCCATGCCCGATATGCAGTTTTATACTTGGACCTATTATTGCAGTTAATGTCGGCTGGTTGGTTTTTTTTTTTTCTCTTTCATATTGCAGACATCAGCAGATCTGAAATTAAAGTTTGCCAAGAAACCTGGTTCATGGGACTGTGAATCTTGCTACATCAACAATTCAGCTGAGTCTACAGCCTGTGTTGCATGTATTACACCAAAACCTGGTTCAGACCCGAAGCCATCTACTGATGCAGGTGCCACTGCCAGGGATGGTGCCATAGGTGATGCCTTTGTTGTTCCTTCAGGGTTTACTTTTGGTACCAAGTCAAGCAGTGCAAATACTGGAATTTAGCATTAAACATGAGTGGCATGGTTTGCCGCTTCATACCTGAATAAGCCTTTAGTGTAGGGTTTCTCCTTGTCGCCTTCTCATTTGGTTAGATCCTTCTCTCTCTTGTCCCTTCTCAACTGGTTTACAGTCCTTTTTAGGACTTCACCTAACCTCAGGAACGATACTCTCTACTCTCTACTCTCCCACTCTATCTTGCCTTTCCATTTCTGCTCCCCCTCAACTTTCTCTGCTCTCTCCAACTCTCAGTCCTTTCAGGACTTGCCACATTGTGAACCGTAAACCTCGTCTACATCATTACCATGCAAACCTCTACCTTGAAAGATCATCTCATCAGAATGTCATTTTTGATCGCCAAGCTTGTATGACTGGCGAAGCGAAAACAGTCGTGACAATGCATTCTACTGTGTATTTGGAAGCTGTTTGTTCCGAGCATGTGTGTGTGTGAGCTGTTTAATCGCACACCATATCGTTCACCTTAGGTATATGCATCGTATCTTTTTCATGAGCGAGCGAGTGAGCTCACTCACATAATCAAGATAAAAACAATGAAGATAAAAAAAATTTTGAAGATAACAATGGAAGAAAACAAAAGGACATTATCAATTTATCAGAGTCTCAGGGTTCCTCCTTCACCTTCCACATGGATATCAACACGGTGATGGCTAAGAGTCCGGGCAAGTCGGGCAAGACTTCTGGTGGAACCACCTCTCCAGCGGTAGACATCTTTTCCCAGGGGAGCTAGGACACTGTCTGGAGACTTTGTTGATGAGATGGTTGAACAGGAGGAGAATTTATACTTCAAGCCAGTGGCGTAATGAGCAAAAATATTTTTTTTGGGGGGGCTCAATCTTTGCGAGGAGGGAAGTGACCAACCCTGAGGGAGTGTAGCGACCGAGCCGGGGTACCCCCCCCCCCCTCACGATACAGAGCTTTTTCATTTTTTCGACTTAAAAATGTGATATCTGCAAAACCTGAAAAGGAAATTCCAACTTCAGTTCAGTTCAATTTTTTTTTTTTCTCATTTCCAACAAGAGAAGTAAATATCATGAAAAATAAACATTTGAAGTAGAATACATGCAATATGAAACATCAAATTTGATGACATGTACTATTGTGGATAAGCGTGTCATGAATCTACCAACCGGAAAAGGATTTTTTTTTCATGAACTTGGAAACATGATTATGAAAACATGCAGCCCAAATAATCTTCGTAAGTTTCAAACAAATGTCATCGTTACACAAAAATACTTTATTACTTATGATAATAATACAGACAAAGACACTATGAAATAAAAGGGAGGAGCATGGAGAGGGTGTGATGCGGTGGGGTACCAGGGTTTCACTCCCACAGTGGTGTAGCTAGGATTTCATTTTAGTGGGGCGGTAGTGAGCACGCGAAGCGTGTAAATCACTTACTGAGCGCGAGAAGCGCGCTCCCCATGGAGGGGTGAGTTTCCCCCCTCCTGCGTGAAGCGCGGAAGCTCAGACGTTTCTTTGATTTGTTCCTTGTCTGCTCCCGCTCTTCTTACGTTCTCTTTCCTTTTTTCTTTTCTCGCTCGCGCTTTTTTTCCTTCTACTTTTTTCTTTCTTTTTTGTTGGCGTTTTGGAGGGGGTGACCACCCCCATCGCCCCCCCCCCCTTGGCTACGCAAGTGCACTCCCATGGTAAAGGAGCTTTTTGCAGTATTGATGGTTTGCAATTCTGTAAAAGAACACTATTTGACACTACAAACTTAAAGCCTGTGTCTAGTTTTGGTAAATCTAATTTTAAAAAAAAATTTGGTAAAAATGTTACTCTCTTTTGACTGGAAAAGAGAGTAACATCAGTAGATGGAATCATATATTATCATTGGGTGATGCAGATGATGCATATAATAATTTCCTTCAAGTATTCAAATCAGCATTTAATGTCAATTGTAAACTTGAAAAAAAGAAAAAGATTTCGGCTAAAAAGCCTTGGATTAGTCATGGCTTGTTAAAATCTATCACTAAAAAAAATCGACTTCACAAACTTTTTTGCCAAAAACGTACTAAATCAATTGAAATGAAATACAAGAAATATCGTAACATTTTAAATCAGCTTTTAAAATCAGCTCGTAAAAAATATTATTGTGATTTATTATCCAAGAACAAAAATAATCTTAGAAAGGTTTGGCAAATTATAAACGACCTAATGTGTAAGAAAAATAATCAAAATTTTCCTTTATATTTTATGAAAAATAATGTTAAAGTCTGTAATAATCAAGATATAGTAAATGAATTTAACGACTTCTTTTCCAACATTGCCTCAAATACCCTAAAACAATCTGCTCATAATTTCAAGAATAATTTTAGCCAATACCTAAGTAATCCATGCCAAGCCTCTATGTATTTTTATCCGACCAATGAATTAGAAATAATTAAAATCGTTAAGGAATTAAAATTGACCTATAGTACCGGTTTTGACGATATAAGTTCCTTTGTTATCAAAAAAGTAATTTTTTCTATACTTAAACCATTAGTACATATATTTAATTTATCTTTATGTTCTGGCAAAGTACCTAATAGCTTAAAAATCGGAAAAATCATCCCAGTTTTCAAAAAAGGCGATAAACATTCATTTTCTAATTACCGACCTATTACATTATTATCATGCTTTTCTAAGATCCTGGAAAAAATTGTATACAAAAGATTAATTTCCCACTTAGACAATAACAGAATATTACACAACTGTCAATACGGATTTAGGGTAGGACATTCATGTGAGCATGCATTAATTGACGTAAATAATACCCTCTTAACTAATATGAATAATAATTACCACTCATTTGGAATATTCCTAGACCTATCAAAAGCATTCGACCTCATAGACCATAACATTCTCTTATATAAATTATCTCATTACGGTATTAGGGGAACAGTGTGGGAATGGTTCCAGAGCTACTTAATTCATCGACAAAACTACACTTCATTTAACAATTATGATTCTCAATATTCTATCACCCAGTATGGAGTCCCCCAAGGCTCCATATTGGGCCCGCTTCTTTTCCTTATTTATATAAATGATTTATGTTCAGCATCTTCATTCTTTAATTATGTTTTATTTGCTGATGATACTACTATTATTTCTACCCATAGCAATTTTATATATTTACTGGAAAAAACAAATGATGAATTATGTAAGATTTGTGATTGGTTCGATGCAAACAAACTTGTTGTCAATTATGACAAAACAAGTGTTATGTATTTTCGAAAACCTCATTTGTCCCACAATGTATCTTCTGACTTCAATGTTAAAATTAGAAATGTAACTTTAAAATTAGTAAATTCCGTAAAATTCTTAGGATTTGTACTTGATGACAAATTGTCCTACAATGAACACCGCTTTTTTGTTAGTAATAAGATGTCTAAAAATATAGGTATATTAGCTAAATTACGTAATAATCTTACAGAAAAACATTTGCTTATGCTCTACAATTCTTTATTGCTTCCTTATATCTATTATGGTAATATCACTTGGGCAAGTTGTGGCACTACGAAACTAAACCCCATATACATACTCCAAAAGAAGGCTTTACGTATTTGTTCTAACTCCCACTACCTAGCTCCGTCACGCCCGTTATTTTTTAGATTAAACACCTTGACAGTTTTTGATATTCATAAAATTCAAATTGCAATTCTAATGTACTACGTAAATCACAACTTAGCACCCCTTAATATAATTAATCTATTTAAATATAATAAAGACTACCATCAATACAATACCCGTTCCCACTCTAAATTCCATTATCCTGTAGCATTCAATCAGTCAACCCTTTATTCATTTAAATCCACTGGTCCTCGAATATGGAATTCCCTCCCTTGCAATGTAATTTCTAGCACAAATGTTACTGCATTTAAAACAAAACTTAAAAGTTCACTTGTAATTATGTATGCCAACTAATCACAAAATTTTATTTCCACACCCTTTCCCTGCCCCCCCCCTCCCCTGTAGGTTTACCGTCTTTTTTTCCTATGTATCGTTTGTGTTTATTATTGTTACCTTTTCACTTTTATGTACGTTTATATATATATATATATGTATTGGGTGTCCCACTCATCAAGCTTTTGCTTTTAGGGGCACCCTAATCATTTAATCTATACTGTACATTCAAGTATGATTTTGTATATATTTTGCTTTGTATATTGATTTTTTAAATGATTGAATAAAATGAATTGAATTGAATTGAATTGAATTGACTCTGTGCTGACTCTAAACAGACTCCAGATCGACTTAGTCCGACTCCCAACCGACTATACACTAACTTCTCAGAGAGTTAAGTTATACTTAGAGTCATGCATAAGCACCAGTGCGCATCTGGTATTTAATGCATAATCTCTTTGATAGACTTCCCAATAGCGCACGTTCCCTGAGCATGATCTGACCAATGCAGTGATGCATGATATACAGCACGCAACTAGGAATGTAAGTGCAACTTTTTAGTCCAGCTCAACTCTTTGTGAAACGCCCCCCAGCATTGTGTTATACTTTGTTTGGTCTATTGTCTGTCTTGTGTCATTCTGTTTCATTAGACCAGGTTGTGAACTCTGGAGGAGTCTGAAAGTCTAGACTACATATTTCTGAAGGTTGAGATTGTATTGTTTTGGTTCATTCCTATGTAGAAATTCTATGATACGTGTAAAAGAAACTGCCAAATTTGTGTAAATTCTATTATCAAATTAAATCTATTTCATTTCAAGTTTAAAGGAAAGAATGCAGGACTTCAGAATCCCAATAATGCAAAAGATAAGATGCATAGAAAATTGTATTTCTGCTAGTGATGTTTTTATGCCTCCGCCCAGCAACGTGGTGCAAGAGGCATTTATACCAGTATGTCTGTCCCCTCCATCCCTCCGTTCGTCCATCCGTTCGTCCCGCCTTTTCATTAACGCGATATCTCAAGAATCATTTGAAGTCTGATGATCTGATTAGATTTTGGGGTGTGTAGATCCGATTATGACTCGATTTTCCTAACGGCAGTGACACTTGAGTCTGTCCCATAGGTTTTTGTGATGAAATAGACTGTCACAAATTGTTATGAAATAAAAATAGAAAATAAAAAAGAATAGAATTTTGATGTTTTTAAAGAAAAAAAGGCCACAAACTGTTGATGATTCATTCTTCTTAAACCCCAGCTTAAGGTGCTTTACAAAGCTAGCAGGATATCAAGATGGATCATGCACAATTACAAATGAAAAGCCAAAAGTGATGCTGTGCATCCTTGATTGGTTCACTGATGATTATTACAGCATGACTTTTGATCACCAAAATTGGTGCTAAATAAACTGTTCATACAAAGAGGTTGAAGCATGAATGAGTGGATGAATTGTACTAGATTTGAATTTTAAAAATGCATTATTGATGAATGAGTCAATAGACTACGACTGTGTCTCACAGAACTTGACTCTCAGCACAGCATTACAGTTGACAAAATGTGAAAATATCTTTCTCTCTTTCAAGTTGGAGAAGAAGTAAATTCTGAGGAAGAGAGAGACATCCACTTCCAGCCGATTGTCAAAATTCCAGAGAAAGTGGATCTCTTCACATGGGAGGAGCAAGAAGAAAATATAACTAATGAAATGTGAATATCTTTTTCTCTTTTTTCAAGTTCGAGGAGAAGTAAATCTTGAGGAAGAGAGAGACATCCACTTCCAACCAATCGTCAAACTTCCAGAGAAAGTGGATCTTGTCACAGGGGAGGAGCAAGAAGTGGCTGAATTTGTCGGGTATGGCAAGCTCTACCGTTTTGACGGAGGGGCGAAGCAGTGGAAAGAGAGGGGTGTTGGTGATATCAAGATCATGAAGGATGAGGACAGGAATGTGTATCATATTGTTATGAGAAGGGACCAGATTCATAAGGTATATTTAATATTCGTCCTCATTTTTTCATCATCATCATCATTGTCACCCTGTTCGTCCCTGTTTTCTCAAGATTATTCTCTTTTGAAATCCGTCTGTAGCCAACTTGGGGTGTGGGAGTGATGGAGCCAGGTTTTTTCTCATTATCACCAGCACTAGATGTAGAGTGTGAGGGTACTCAAATTTTCTCATTATAGGTTTTAATCTACGTCTGTCGGTAGCAAACTCCAGATTTTTAGGGGTTGGAGGTCAGGGAGTCAGATGTTCTTTATATCATTTTCCATCTATTATCTGTAGGAAATTACATGGGGGGGGGGGAGGGGTGCTGAGGGAGTCGTGTTGTTTTGTTTCTTCTGTCCTCATATATGTCTTTTGCTTTATGTGGTTTCCTTTGGTTTGTTTCTCTCCTTTCTTCCCACTCTGTTCTTCAGTTCATCTTTATCAGTTCATTCTTTTCTATCCTCTTCACATTTCCCAACTGCTTTTCATCTTATTTGATGGGTGCCCACCACTACATCACATTGTCTGTGGTCCTTCACCTCGTGTCTGGGTTGGATCATGTCTGAGTGTGGCATGCTATGAATGCTTCTGTGTATCAGTGGAATGGCCAATGCAGATTGATGAGTGCCATGCAGGAACTTGAACCCAAGACCTTCACTTACAATCTTTTATCATTTACAGGTGTGTGCCAACCACTACATTATGTCCTCCATGGTCCTTCATCCAATGTCTGGTTCAGACCGTGCCTGGGTGTGGCATGCCATGGATGCTGCCGATGGAGAGCCGACCTCAGAGCAGTTAGCCATCAAGTTCAAAGAACCCTCCATTGCTGCAGCCTTCAAGGAGAAGTTTGAGGAAGCCCAGGCCAAGATCAGACTCCGAGAGGCAGGTGATGTTAAAAGTGACTCTTGAAATGCAGTGGGAGCACTGTGGTATATTGGTGAAGGCTCTTGACTCTTCTATGAGAGCTAGGTCCTGCTGATGCAAGGTTTGATTTTTATTGCACTCTGTTTTTGTTATGTTTTTGTTATGTTTTTTGCTGTATTTTCGTAATTCAAATTTTTACCTAAAAAATCACATTTTCCATGAAATTCTGTGAATTTCGTGTTCTTCCCAAATTCCATGAAATTTTTCAACTTTAGCTAAATCCTGGGAAAGGATATTTTACCCAAGTGTAGATGGGGACTTAGCAATTGCAGGGATAATAGGAACTTGATTGCTAGGCCTTCAGGAAGAACACCGCTAAAGGTAATCGAGCCTCCATACATGTATATAAACAGTATAATTATCAATTATATACCTGACAAAGTATGGCAATTATCTGCAGGAATCTCCTTTTTTCTTATAGGCATTGAGTCATAATGTGAGACTGTATATAATTCAACCAGTTTTATGCCAATTTTCTTTTTGCTACATGTCACTTGAAAAAAAAATCCATTGTGAACGATAATAAGGCTAAAGCAGATGTTGCATTGATTGATTTAATTAAATTCAGTCCAATTCGAAGTGACATTTATTTTCTTCAATTTATTCGGTAAGATCTACCAAATTTTTTACATGATGCAAAATACAGTAACATTAAGATAAGTAATGCATGGAAGAATATGCAAATCCTGCAGGTGGTTGAACATGTGATACATTTTGATGCAAGAGTCTTTGTGTGCAGTATATTCTAATCATTGTCTTTTTGTGGGAAATTTTCTGCTCCACTGAAAAGCAAGAGTCATTTTAATTTTCAAAGGTTAAACTTCTGAAATTATGTCCAGTTATTGCCAAATACCTTAACTGAAATTTTCTTGGAATAATAGAGAAATATATTTATGAGCTTTCTTACAACTTTATCTTGTTAACATTGCTTTTAAGCAAGACTCGTAACTTTGCCTACTGTAATGAATTTATTCAAAATGTGGTACACTGTAAGTGCAATTGATAATGAATAAATCATGGTGGATTTTTTTTTTTTTTTTAATCCAGAGTTTTATACACTAGAATAGCTGAATATTACTTTTGAAAATTAATTAAAGTAATGATTTATATGACATAATGCCAATAACTCTTTAAAGGTTTATCTTTTTACTCATAAGCACCAGGTGATGCTCATTATTGTTAAATCTTAAGCCAACACATCATATGTGTCCCTCAAGGATGTATACTTGGACCTCTTAAGCATATTTTATATGGAAGACATGTCTAATGGTTCCTAAAACATTTTGCAATTTGTTCTATTTGTGAACAAATATCTTTTCTTGATTAATAAAATCTTCTGTCTTCTCAAACATTATGCAGAAATAAACTGATCTATTCCCCTCGTTGAGGCTATGTGCATCTATCGCACAAAAGCCGTTAGATGCACACAGCCTCAACTCATGCGGATAGATCGTATTATGAACTCATGTGCATGCATCATTTGAATACGATTGATGTAGACTTTATCAAATATTATATTTTGGATAAAAAATTAATCCTCTAGTGATTGGCTAAAAGAGCTTCACATGATCATATGTATTTTTAACGATTTTAGAATGTTGGCATGAATGGCACCATCATGACTACGTGGTATACTATTTGGAAAATGATGTCACTTTTTTGTGACAACATTTTCCAAATAGTAAACTATTTGTGAAATGACATCACAACAATACGTGGGATGAAACAATGACCTACCCTAAAATACTTTCAACTTGTGTATGAAAGCTTGAATGCCTACCATGGGCAACTCCCGCAGTGTCACGGCTACTGTGTTTTGTAATTTCTGATCACTTTGCCATGCAGCTTTTGATAAGACATAAATTTGTATTGATTTGTATAAATATGAGCACAATACAACAAGAGAGAATAAAACATAAGCCATACATGTAGTACTATTTCCTTCTGTTGTTTAATTTTTTTGATCCAAAATATAAAACAATTATAATTTGCCTTGAGAGTTTCTGATTAAAACTATTGATCTTGGTGCCTCCGGTACCATTTACTTTTGAGCTGCACCCCTCAACGAATAGTACTAATTCAGATACACCTCTTGTCCATAGTTTTAACCGGAAAATCTCAAGGCATATTATATTTGTTTACTATTTGGACATTATCAAATAATATTGATTGATATGTAGATATCATATCAAATATTATATTCCACTTACTAAAAAACTTGCTGTAGGATTGGTCAAAAGTTAATCATGTGATGAAGCATAGTTTTCCCAACAAAATCCCTCAAATAGAAAAATTTGTTGCACTCCATAGAGTCTCCCCTTACAGAAATTTCGAAGTGCTGCAAGCTAGCGACTAGCTAGCGACTAGCTGGCAGCTAGCTTAATAAGCAATCGCAAGCTTGCGAACAGTCCGTGCACGCTAACTGCTTGCTAATAACTCGCTTAAAAACTTCTGCGCGCACCTGTTGCAAGCTTATTAAGCTAGCTGCCAGCTAGTCGCTAGCTGGCCGCTAGCTAGCCGCTAGCTTGCAGCAAGCCTAAAATTTCTGTAAGGGTCAGCATGTTATCAATATATTTGAATATGCGCGAAAAGAAAGTGCCTTGCGAATATGAATTCAGACTATCAATAATGTGTATTGTACAACGCCTACTTAGCTTGTTATACACAAGTCTATAGGATCTGAACGCGCAGTATTCGTACAATTGCACGTGTATCATCCAAAATGTATTATTGCATAGCTAGCGTGACGTAGTATGATTACATATTTTGCATCTTTTGTGATATCACAGTGGGCGTGGACAATATATGCTTATTCGCATGTTGAGCTGCGCTGCAAACAGGCATTTGCAGTCGGAACTTCTTTCCCTTTTTTTTAAACCTTGATTTGTAAACCAAAATTTTACCCTCTCCTCTACAGAAGTAAAATTTGCTTTCCTTTTTTGTATAGAGAAGTAAATATTCTCTTCTTTCTATATATTTAAATGGTTTTATGTGTTGATTATAAAGCCAATAATCACTTTTGGTTTCAGGCAATGAGACAGACTATCACTTCCTCAGCGATTTGAATGTATATGCTATCTTTCCTCAGTTTTGCTTCGGAAAGATAGCTACATATCCTCACTTGAAAGTGATAGTTTGTCCCATCACCTTTACCAACATTGATTATTTGCTTACTGTCTTGTGTAGTCATTATTACATACCACTGATAAAATATGCAGACAATACTATGTGGACAAATATCAAATACTACTTGTATGTAATACAGGTGTGTGTACATTGTCAAATACTTTTGATGTAATATGTAAACATTATCAAATATGATTGATGTAATATGTAGACATTGCGTAGACATTATCAAACATTTTTAGTAATATGTAGACATGATCAAATACTATTGATCTAAAGTAGACATCAAATACTATGTGGACATGTCAAATATTATTAATGTAATGTATAGATTATATCAAATACTATGTCTACATTAATTATTGTATAGGAATTATCAGATACTATTGCTTTAATATGTGAACATTATCACATACTCTTGGTGTACTATATAGACTGAATATTTAAAATAAAATCTATTTCAATTGTTCTCCAATATTTGTATTATGATACCAATTTTGGAGATATATGTGTAGTCTTTCTGAACAGAATTGTCAGATTATGAAAACATATACAAAGAATGATAATTTATACCTTGATTTTTGCCTTGTTACTTCAGAAATCTTACATTTATACCAAATTTCTATTTTTACATATATACTCAAGAATGTGCCATACACAACTATTCTTTGAATCATTCCTACATAAGTAGTGCATTTGAAGTAATTAGTCTTGCCTTATATCCTTCATTGCAATCATAAAATTTCTTTCAAAATCTTGCATATAGATTATTTGTATTTATTCAAGTTTGTACCAAATTTATATTTTCATGTATTTAAATTATGCCTTAAACAACTTTACAAGTCTTTCCTGGATTATTTTAATCTATATTGCAATATTAATAAGAAACTGAATCTTCGGACATTTTTTACAATAAGCCGTAAGCCTACAATCGGTTGTGTATTGCTGTTGTGTTATTTTTTATATGTTTTGTCAAGTTGATGTAGGCCATCTTGTACATAAAACAAATACCAGTAATGACATATAGTTTGGCCAATAATAGGGTCACATCCCATATAGCCCCTTTATCATGCCTCCGCCCTCCGAAGGTGGGTGCCAGGGGCATAATATTTTCAGGTCGTCCGTCCCGTTTTCGTTCTCGCGATAACTTAAGAACCATTTGACGGATCAACTTCAAACTTAAAAATCAATTAACAAACTAAGTTCAAACTAAACTCATATGTGCCTATGGAAGTGGCGTTGATGTGATTAGGTTATCCCAGTTTTTGAAAATTAGAAGTTAAGTGTGTGATCAGATCTGGCAATGGCGAAGGCATTTTGAATGCCTGCATTTGAGAATAAATCTAGTTTTATTAAAATAAGATCAATTTGAAATGAATAATCAAATATTTAAATACTTCTTATATCTTTGTTTGATTTTCATGCATCCAACAGATTTTTGATAAAAATTATACTAAGGTTGGTCTCTAATAGAAGGATCTTATACCTTATGCCCTTCCCTTTCACTCTGATTATGTTTCCTTTGAACATCTTTTATTGTACTTATGAATGTGATTATTGTAAATGTTATGTATTTTTAATGATGAGTGAAATAAACAAACTTTGAACTTTGAACCATATACTGACTTATGTACTAGATTTCTTGTCTCATTCCACCATTGATTGAAGGAATATCCTGTTGATGTTGTTTTTGGAATGGACTTGTTTTTTTTAAACTCTGGAACAAGAAATCATTGAAATAGACAAAAGTAATGTTCACACAACCATCCTTTATATAGTTCACTTGTTATTTAAAAATCTTAAGCCGTTGACTACTGAATTCTTTCATACACATAGGCTTAATATACAGGACCACCTGGTTCCAGTAGATTAGGTGTTATGGTATTGTCTTGTAAGTTTAATGTCATGTGGACATATTCTTGGTTTTGAAACTAACCGGAGGTTGTGACGTGTTTGCTAGTCTGTAGACACAGACTCTGCTTTATCCCCCTCCCCCACCCCTATCCCTGGGCCTTTCCTGTTTAAAAGATAAGGTTTTGCTAACTCAAAGTTTTAAAGACTTGGACGGCCCGTGTGAACATAGCCAATAATTAACAATTTTTCTGTTCATGGAGCTATTTATGGACACACCTGATTTGATGATAGAAATATTAAAGATGCTATTTGGGATGTGGGGGGCAGGGGTTGATATAGCACTTCTGCCTTTTCTTACTAAATAAAAGTAGATGAATTGTGACATCTACTTCCAGTAAGTATTGCTTTAAGGGGGCACTAGGGATCATGGAGAGGGGCAGGGTCCTGGGGAGCATTACATGAAGAGTTTTGTCGGTGATTTTCACTAACAAAACTCTTCTTGAAACGCTCCCCTGATCTTACAGCAACTTGATGAAATAGAAATAAACAAGGTTACCAAGAAGAGGGAGTATTCCCTTCTTTTTACTTTATTCCTTCCCCCCCCCTTTTTTTTTTTCATTTCATATGCCCCACTGCCCCAGTGCAATTAAAAGTAAACAAAAGAAGGGCCATTGTAACTCCTTTTTGAGAACGTTGAAAGAAAGGGAGAGAGAGAGAGAGAGAGAGAGAGAGAAAGAAAGAAAGAGTGAGAGAGTGTGTGTTGAAATGGGATTGCCTGTATACAGTAGTATGAATGAAAATTATGTCAATAGCAGGCCTGGCAGACTGGTCATGAGAATTAAGAGATAATTCCCTTACGGCAGCTCCATATTTTTCCCTTAAAGGAGAATGAAATCCTAAGGGAATATCTGTTTTAATGAAAAGAGAGGACAGAGAGAAAGAGAGAGAGAGAGAGAGAGAGAGAGAGAGAGAGAGAGAGAGAGAGAGAAAGTTCCATGGATCAAAAACAGTTGCGAAATGAGAATGTCATAAAAGTTTGAAAAGTCTCAATTTACTTTCTATGGTGATCCTCAAATTGTCTATGTTGCTTCAAAATGGCAGGTTTAGAAGGACAACTAGTATGTACGTTTGTACACAAAATTTCTTATTTTCTCCATTATCTCTAAAGATGCTGCTTTTATTTTTGTGAACTCAACATATGTTGTGTCAAATACATTTTCCCAGCATGGAAAAAAAAAACGTATAACATATTCAAAGATATCACATATGATGACGGCTTCAGGAAATGATTATAATTGCTTTAAAAAAAAAATAACAAAGGGGTTGAGAGTACTACTAAACTTTGTTTAATAATTCTTGAAAGTTCCACCATCAAAAAAAGTAATTATGTTTTTTTCTTTGTGTTATGATTTTTGTGCAAGTGTACATTCTCTGAAGCTTAAATTCCCTTCTGGTGATATGACTATCTTTATCTAGCAAATTACTAACATTTAAGTTCGGGTTTTTATCTTGCAAATACAAAAAGACAAACCAAAACTGCTTGCCACAGTCGTTACATTCCAGAATTCTTTGCAGCGCCATCTCGTGTTAAAAAATATCTAATTTTCTGTTAACATCTCGCCAATGGGTTACATTTCACAAGGCCTTGCCGATAATTTGTTGTCGTAATTTTCGGCGTAATTGGCACATTTCCATTGGAATATAGGAGAGGATTTTTTCAGGCCGTGCATCTATGTCATCAGGTCAGTATATGCTTGTACATTTTAGTTTTTCTGAGTTATGTGAAACGCTGGAAAAGGTTGCCTTTGTGCTGTGTTGATGACTTCTTGTTTCTGAGCTGGTAGCCTATACGAGAGTAACGCAACGCGCTGTACGCCTATATTTTCTATGCACAGCTGAGTGAAGAGATAGCGAGAGAGACAGTCGGTAAGTAAGGGCGTGAGTGTACGCTCTCGATCTCGCAGCAGGTTAGTCTGAGGAGCTATTCTCAGTTTTAGAGAAAAGCACTAATGATAAGAATGCCGTGATATTTAATGATATTTAAAGGCAGTTGGTGCTAATGCACTTTCGTATTCATGTGCATA
>CM057169.1:6518267-6532414 GCA_029962745.1 Echinometra lucunter | reverse complement strand
CATGCAGTGCGTGAATACAAAGATACGTAACATGAACTGGCAAATACATAGATGACACCATGAAAGGTATAAGCCTTACTTGTTAGTAAGTATACATGTTAAATGAGTAGTCGGAGAGATGTTGGGTTTTTTTTTATTCAATTTACATCACTTTTACTGTGGGGTATAGATAATAATAATAATATTATTGACTGCATTGAATGATATACAACCTATATCGCCCTCTCTGAATCCAGTATTGCCTGTGCCTTCGGCTTGGGCAATATTGGATTCAGATCGGGCAATATATCACCCTCTCTGAATTGGATTCAGATCGGGCAATATATCGCCCTCTCTGAATCCAGTATTGCCTGTGCCTTCGGCTTGGGCAATATTGGATTCAGATCGGGCAATATAGGTTGGTATATCATTAATGCCAGTCAATATCATATAAATGTACATAATAAAGAATGTGCAGGACACACATTGAACAATGAGGCCAGGAAATTTTACCATGCAGTCAATCATATTTGAAAATATATAGGGATACTGAAATAATACCGAGGGTGATATCAAAATAATGTCAAGACACTGGAATTCTTTAAGTATTCTATCGGATATTCATCAAAATCTAATTTTAATTTGCATACAAGTGATAAGAAAACTTTATCTGAGTTAACTTCATCCAATCTTTGTGCAATTTATAAAAAACTGAATGTTTTCTACTTCATGATGTCATACATCATCAAAGAAGAGTTTTCATACACATGACATGTGTATTATACATTAACTATACATGTACCCAGGGATTGTATTCCATTCAGATACATGTACAAAGGCAAATCTCAAAAACAGTCCATTCTGTTGTACACAAACTTGGGGTGTGGTTAACAATAATTTGGAAAGAAATGTACTAGCTTGTTTGCATTTCTTTGCTGAAACCTTCAATTTCATCTACCACAAGGACATTAAACAATGGAATTACACCTCCTACACAACTGCAATGAATAGACAAGTTTGTCCATGCAATATATTACAGCTAGTGGACAGTTTGGGTAGCAAAAGGAAAATTGGCATGAAACTATATAGGCTCACATTGTCTGCCTTACATATACTATACGTGCATGCATGAGATTGTACAGTATTCCATTCATGACTTCCTGTGAATTTCAGTGTAAATACATGTATCTGACATGAGCACAATGTAACTGTTAAATACAATCTGTCCTACAAGTATGCTAGAACCCCTGCATCTAGATCACTCCCCAAAGAGTGCTTCATGCTAAGGCCATACGCAGAAATTTTCCCCTGGAAGGGGGGGGCGCAAGAACACGTAAGATGTTCGAAGAAACATGCAAGCAAGGGAGTGAGCCGGTCACGAGCCGGTCACGAGGGCGCTTTCAAATTTTAAAAATTGAAATAGAAGGTTCTGGTGCACACATTTTGGTGGAATTTTCATTAAAAAAAAAAAAAAACCTTTAAAATCTATGGCCTGCCCCCCACCCCCCGCTGCATACAGCCATGCTTCATACACTTGTCTCCGTAAACAGAACTCTCATTGGGGGGGGGGGTTTACATGTGTGCAGGTCTATGGGGACTTGACGTACGTTGACCTTGCGATCAAAACCTATTTTAGCCTTTTATTTGTTTAATATTCAAACTTGATGATTGAAAAAAAACTTTTCACAGTCTTTAGTTTTGCTCCTGTCTTGCTACCGCCAGCTTGAAAGGCAAAGAAATCTGACGAATAGTTTTTGAGGGCCTACCACAAACTGTAATACCCTTTAAAAGTCATGCTTCCTTTTCTGCTTCTTTGTTCTTTTGGTTACAATTTATTTGCAAGTACTATTGATAGTAGCAGCAGTTCCAGAACAATGATTTGATTCTCTTTAGCAATATCCATGTTAAGGGAAACAGAAAGAATCATATGCAGTGGCTTGGTTGATTGATTTATGCACCAATGAGTGCAGTGTGTTTGGGTAGGCTCATTTATTGTTTACTAATGCTTTATGGAACTATAGTAATACAAGCTCAAGGGAATATGTTCTTTCTATATCAAAGGAGGCCCAATCACAAATGAGGATAATTTATTCCATTCAAGAAAAAAATTGCAAAGCCACCCTATAAGGTCTTACTCACCAGTTCATGAAAGTAGCAGGCTAAAGGGTATGTTTTACAAATAGTTTTTTTTTAATCTTTCTTTCAGTTTCAGGTAATAATATGCTTTTACTCTCAAGAAAAACTGATAATATTAATGAATGACATAAACAAAAGCCCTATTTTCCCTTAACATATGCAGTTTCAATAATCACATGTCCACAAATTACTGAAAAATTATGTGAAAGATTTGTTTTCAAATCATGTACATGTTTTGTTTCAGTGACATGACTAGTGTTTTTAATCATATTCCTTCTAGTTTCCTTCCTTGAGCACTACACAGAGTGGATATGGCATGATATAAATTACATTATTATATTCAGTTAATCAATTCTTATAAATGAACAAACATGGTGTAGTAACCCTCCATAACCATTGTAGAACTGAAAAAAATAAGTAATGTGACTTAAAAGCTACTTGTACCAAAAATATTAAGCTTTATTGTACAAGTTGTAAAAGAATTTTATCTCCTATATTTAAAACCTGTGCATTTCCACACAACACTTCCACAGGGAAAGCAAGACAAGTGAAATCTCAATGTGGAAATCCGAAACGGACAATTTCCTACGAGTCTGCGACTCATTCAATTATGGGGTATGACTCATTTGGCTTTAATACGATCCCAAACACCATACATGTAGCTTGCACAACAGTCCTACAGTAGGGCTAGGTTCTTCATACAGTATGACTGTACAGTGATATTATACAGTGATATAAGTTACAAAAAAATGTGCAAAACTTTGCATTCTTTGTAAAAGTTGGCTTACTGAACCTTATAAAGTTTGCTAAATTATGAAAATACATCAGAGAGGAAGCAAACTTTACAGAGTTTTCATTTTACAGTGTGGTAAAAGAAGATTTCATGTTTAATCAGTTACATGAATATTTTTCTATCTTTAGTACTTACATGTAATATTATGTTAGAACAAGTAAATCATTGATGTAAGTCTGTTATGTTCCACCTAAAAAACATATCACAAATTAAGAAGTACATAACTGAAGATATCTGTCATAATGCAGTGCACTGTCATATTTTGTCCAGATCAGACTACTGCAACTGCCTGTTAACATCTGTTCCCCATGCAGGTATACTTGAAGCAGCTGCAAAGTTTACAGAACTGGGCAGCTCGCATTAAAGCTAGATCGATGTTATGACCCCAGTCCACTTACTTCATCTCTCCAGTGGTTTCCCATACATGTAAAAGAAAGAATTCTCTTCAAAATACTACTATTTGTTTTTAAAGCCTTTCATGACCAGATGCCAACATATATCTATGATTGCTTTAACATCTCATAACCCATCTCACCCTAATCTTCACTCTTCACTTGACCCATTTCTGCTAGCCATTCCCAAGACCCGTAGCAAAGCTGGTGATTGTACAGCGCGTCCCCCAAAAAATGTCTCTCTGATTGAGCGCTAAATTAATTCTAAAATATTATATTAGTCCCAATTTGATCTTCATATCTTGAAAGCCCATTTAATCCTGTAACTCATGAGAAAATTTCATTGGTCTCCGCATCATTGGTTTTGAACAGAGAGTCTATTTATGTACATGCAGTGCTGCAATTTTCTGCACTGTCTTTATGTTTCAATCAACTGTAGTGCTTTTGCCTTCTCTGCTCCCTTTCATTTTAAAGTTTTTGTTTAACAGAGAACATTTTGTAGATTGTTGGACTTTCATCATCAATGGTGTCTAAGAGTAAAGCACATCTACAACTCTCATAGTGGTAAAATCTTGGTCGGGAAAGAGGACCACACAGGTTTAAAGTTTGCTTCTCCTTCCCAGGCAGCCAAGGTTTGCACTCTGGGAGTATGTTTCTTGTCTGTTATCATTGGCTTTCTGTTGTATATCTCATGTATTTTTAATGTTTGAAATGGCCAAATACACAATAATAATAATAATAATACTAATAATGATAATACTAATACTAATAATAACAATAACAATAACAAAATAATAATAATAATATAATAATAACAATACAACAATAATAATAATAATAATAAGAATAAATAATAATAATAATAATAATAACAACCAACAATAATAATAATAATAACAATAAAATAATAATAACAATAACAACAATAATAATAACAATAATAATAATAATGATAATAATAATAATAATAACAATAACAATAATAATAATAATAATAATAATAATAATAATAATAATAACAATAATAATAATAATAATAATAATGATAATAATAACAATAATAATAATAATAATAATAATAATAATAATAATAATAATAATAATAATAATGATAATAATAACAATAATAATAATAATAATAATAATAATAATAATAATAATAATGATAATAATAATAATGATAACAATAATTTGTTGAGACAATAAAGAAAAAGAAATATGAGCTCAGCGAGTTCAGAACTTATGAAATTTACATAAAAATGCTACCACATAAATCAAAACAAGGTTTTAAGATTTACGTAAAAGCTTTAGCAGTGTTAAGGAAGGAAACAAGAATTTAAGAAATGAACAGGTGTCCAGCTTAATTAGAAATTTAAATTCAGAAATTAAAGTAAGAATGAAATGAACACATTTTTGTTCCTTTCATGTCTTGTCTTTCTTTCATAGTTAATTTAGTTGGGTGGAAGATTTGGTCAGCTTTTAGTTAATTTGTCATATTGACTTTTGACTGATTTCAATATGGTTGGTCAACAGCTTACTGCCTGTCAAAGGGCTTTCCTTGTTTTAAAGTAGGGGCCTATGAGCAATGCACAGCCTCCTTACCACTCAACGTGCATTCAAAGGTGATACCCAGATCAGCCACCACCACCATGCACCAAGACGATATAAAGAGGAACTACCTGAAGTATCAAGAGTTTGGTACCTTTGAAATGCATGCTGAGTGGCATACATAGGAGGCTGTGCATTGCTCATACTTTACATCTACAAAAATGTTCTCTGTTAACAAAACTTTAAAGTAAAAGGGAGCAGAGAAGGCAAAAGCACTACAGTTGATTGAAAAAAATAAAGACAGTGCAGAATTGTAGCACTGCAAACTGTGTAATGGGCTGAAATGCACTGCTTTTACATAATAGACTCTCTGTTCAAAACCAATGATGCGAGACCGATGAAATTTTCTCATAAGTTACAGGATTAAATGGGCTTTCAAGATATGAAGATCAAATTGGGACGAATATTATATTTTAGAATTAATTTAGCGCTCAATCAGAGGGACATTTTTTTGGGGGGACGCGCTGTACATTTACTGTAACTGCATCCAAAGAATGGAACAATATCCCCTCTTTCAAGCAGCATACTCCATAGACCAATTTAAGAAATTCTTGAAAAGCTAACTTCCCTGAATATTTAACTCTTTTTGCCCTTTTATTTTCCCTATCCTTTGAAACATTGTGTATGTACATGAGGTTGGGACGATTAATTGCCCGTTATTGTAGTAGGGTTGGTTGTCACCGGCAATCCGTTTATTTTTTCCATCTCGGAGATCGCTCTTGAACAATTATTAAATTTGTTGTTTTAATATGTTACTTCAATGTTCTGCCTCATTTTTTTTTTTAACTACTTTTTTATGTTCAGTGATTTGTATTTTGATCATGTAAATCACATGTAAATATTATGATTCTCTATGATTTTTCTAATAAATACATAAATATAAAAAATTTTTTAAAAAATATATAAAAAACATTGTGTATGTACAATGTACCTATTCTGATGAAATTCTTTTTGCTATATGTACATGTATGTATGATTATTTTGTTAATACACTGTGATATAGTTATATGGAGAACAAACTAAAAGCTGGTTATTATCAATATTATTGCTATTCCTCACTGATCCTACTTCAAGGGTGTTCTTCTTACACTCTAAAGACTAATTCATCAAGTACAAACCATTTCAAATCAATGTCAAAATATGTTTGTTTGTAGAATAGAAACTTTCAGGCTGTAATCACTTGCTACTGTTTGTTTGAAATTGTTTCATTTTATTTTGTTGTTTTGCTTTTTGTTTGCATGAGTTATTTGTATTGTCATTATATTTTCCTTTGAATTAAAGTTAATATTCTTCTTTTCCATCCATGTGACACCCCTATACACAAAACAGATTGGACTTGCCCACATACATACAATGACAAGTACATGTAACTGTATACATATAGCTTCACTTTCAATCCAGTGTCATCTCACGTATCACTATGAAAAGCAAAAACAGTGTAGTTGTAAAGGTATACATAACATTAATCATTGTAATACACTGTTTTATTTTCTTTATCGAAAACAAATGAGATTATTGTGCACTAACATTACATTTTTCAGTGTACATGTAACAGCATATCTTTCTTAGTTAGAAGCTCAAGTCCAAATAGGCAAGTTATGGATCACACTTAGAGTCTGCATGAGAGTTAGAACATGTCTTGCTAAGGGTTTCAAAACTGATCACTTTTCCAGCACTTCAGTTTATGCTATCCTACATGTACTCATAATAAGCTCTTCAGTCATCAGGAGAATATATCATCTGTTTGAAGCCAGAAGGGCGTTAACTCATATCATTTTACAAAGACTTAATGCCCTTCTGGCTCCAACCAGAAAATATGAGAATTTAAAAAGAAGAAATTATATGAAGTGTCTAAGTATAATACATTGTCACAAATTAAAAAATAGGACTGCTCAGTGATCGTTAATCCTTGGACTCACTCTTGCTTCATGTCAGTATTTTTTGTGTGTTGTTTTTAAGCCCCAGTCACATAATGCTCTGCGTCCAGCGTTGCGTCCAAATAGGCCATTTTTTCTGCGGACTCCCTTCCTGTCACCAAAATTTTTTTACAAAACATATGGGAAAAGATGCGGGCGATACGGATAGATACGACCAGATGCGGATACTTGCGTCCACTTGTGGATAATCTTACGAATTGACACGTTATTTTGCTCTTTCGACTTGCGTAAACTTCCGGATACTTCTGAACGCTTGCAGAGAGCTGCGGGCATTTACGGAGAGTTGCGGATACTTACAAATAGTTACGGATAGTTACAGATTGTTACGAATAATTATAAAGAACGTGGTTTCTCTGACCATCCCTGCTCAATCAGTGTATTTTTGACCTCCACAGAGAAAACACCTTTCCAATTTCTGCTACTTATGGCTCCAAAGTTTTCCCCCAAGATGCAAGGTGGTAGGGCTAGGAGAAGGCTGAAGAGGGCAACAAGGCAACAGACCCCCAAAGATAAAGCAGAGATGTAGGAGGAAATGCTCTGTTTTCAACCCCCACCAGCATGGGTGTCGATTTGTGTTTGCGGTGGGGGGGGGGGGATGACTGATGCCGAATATCCTCGACCGTGGAGCAAAGCGACCCGGTGAGGGTGTGGAGGCTCAAAAGTGAAGGATAGACTAATTAAGGGGGGGGGGTGTAGGACCTGTTTTTGCTGCCCATATCTCTGCATTATTAGTCTAATCCACCTTTCCCCCAATTAACCACACAAAATTGTTTTCAAACCATATCGCAGAGGTCCATCCTCATTACTTGATTGAGAGCTTAAGGGAATTGAGCCTATACTTACATCCCACTTCTTATTTTGCGAGCGAGCCAAAAAGTCCACTTTCTAGCTATAAAAGAAATGTTATTTGTTGTCAAAGTACACTCAAACAATATAAGATGTTTGACTAATTCAGCACTTCACTGGTCCAATTGTTTACTTTCCTAAACCACGATATATTCAAATATCACAAGCGAGGGAGGCGAGATGGGGGGAAAAAACATTCCTTTAGTGATGCAGTGTTTTTTTGTCATCCAAATCCCCTACAGGTCTATAAAATATTCACATTACATATTCAAGTGAGCGCAGCAAGTGAGGAAAAATTTACATTCTTTGATTGCCTCAAAGGTATTTAAATAGTTTTTGATCACCTAATTACCAAATGATGCTTTTCGGTGCATCGCTTGCCATCTAAAACCAATTTATTTTTATGAGCAGGCGAAGCGAGCTACCGACAAAAACACTGTTTCTTTCTAATAAAACGTAGGATTTTCACCAAAATAAATTAGATGAATTTTATGATGTACCTTATTCAAGAAAAGCTTTACATCTCGCTGTAAAAATATTACAATTTTTGGACATGTTGCTGAGGGAATAAGAGCGCTTGCCTCCTGATCTTGTTTCTCTGAGCGAGCGGAGAGAGCGAGCGAGAAAGGGCTATTTTTTTTTTTATATTAAGAACAGCTAGGTTCTAGTGTGCTGTTGCTCCAATCTTATGATAACATACATTTTATCCTTTCTCATGATAGGAATAGGCTACCGGTCACAAGACATTATCTCAGCATGAAAATTCTTCTGTCATGGGTCTTCTTCCCGTTCGACTTCTTGCAGTTATTTTATAATAGTACATGCATAACACTGGATAGAAAGACAAAATGCAAACCATTTTCATTTCATAATAAACCCTGACAAAAATATCAACTGGCATTGGTTAAGAAAACAAAAGATATTAATTGCGAGTAGAACAATAATAGCATGTTTCAAACCCTGACAAAAATATCAACTGGCATTGGTTAAGAAAACAAAAGATATTAATTGCGAGTAGAACAATAATAGCATATTTCATGGAAAGACAAGATGCAAACCGATTTGCTTTCAAAAAGAAAGTATTACAACCTCATTGGTTGGGATACTTAAAATGTGAGCGAGCGAAGCGAGTGAGCACTGAAAGCTTTTTCCTTTCCCTTCCTCTTTAAAAAAATTGTTTCTTTGCTCTTTATTCTCTCTGTCTTTGTCTTTACTTTTTGGGGTTTTTTTTCTAGGATTACAGAAGACTATGAAATTTTTCATTTTTTTTTCATGGTGAATTATTGGGGGAATGATTGTACAGGCCATCCCCCTGACCGAAATATTGGGGGGATATATCCCCATCCCCCCCCCCCCCCCCCCCCCCGGATCGACACCCATGGTCAGAAGGGAACACGTGGGATGCTGAGGGAGGCAATTGAATATGTTGAGGCCCAACCGGAACGAGACAGGACAGGTGGTTTGGGGCTCCCATGCGTCAAAGGACGCAATTGTCCGCAGCATCTGTAACTGTTCGTAAGCGGATGTAAGTGTTTTGATACGTTTACTTGTGGATAATTGCAAATACTTACAGTGGACGCAAATGAACGCAAATGGACGGGAAGTGAAAATTTTCCTGGATGGTCTGCGTCCAAGCTACGGATAGTTATGTTCATTTACGGATAGTTACGTTTAGTTACGGTTACTTGCGTAAGTCTGCATCCGTGGTGACTCCCTGCGAAATTTTGAAAATGTCAAAATTTCACAGGCTTGGCGCCGTAATTTTGCGTTTTACCACGGATCAATTACAGACAGTTACGTCTACTTACGACCCTGCGGATGCCTGCGTATCTATCCGCAGCGGACGTAACTCAACGTAAGCGACTATGTGACTGGGGCATTAGGTAAGCATTGACAACTTGACCTCCCTCACCTGTCATTTTATCTTTTCCCTCCTGGTTTTCATTTTTATGTAAATAAGTCATTATTCATTGTTGTGCTGTGCTATTTGTACATGTACATAATATGGTTTTACAAAGTTTGGTTTTTTTTAGCCAGTTTTGTACATCATGAATATCTTTGCCAAACCTGTAAATTGTACCCAATTCAGCCTTATGGCTGCAAAGTGTAATATGAATACCCTTTTCAATTCAATTCAATTTATATTTTGTGAGTTTTAAGTGCTCAAAATGTTTTAAAAGGCCACTAAACCCATAGCTCATGGGGCACTAGGTGATCCCTGTATTGAGTCTATGAGGATAAGAGAATTCAGATGTCAATGGTTTAACCATCTTATTCCCTGTGATACACGGCTAAAGACTGAGTGGTAATTTGCACATGTACACATTGGCTACTGAACCAGGTGACTCCTGTCTTTGTATTAAAGCCTATGAGAATGAATTCATTCAGTAGGTAATGATTGTAGGCTGAGGTCATTTTCCATGGAAAAGCTTTTCACAGACTGAACGGATGTAGGTGATGTAGATCTGTGTAAGTCTAATGCCTCACACAACTAGCAACAAATAATTATATGCAATAGACAAATGAGCTTCTGGCTATGAAAAATGAGCTTCTGGCTACTAGGGGTCGATATGAGTAACCTGACAAAAATACAAACTGCATTCATATCACAACTGTTGCAAAGTTAACAATGAAAAAATTTGGAAAGTTTAAAAAAGCATCTGAATCACATTAAATTAATTAATGGGAGGTTTGAATGCATACTCTTTTTATGAGAGAAATATATTTTCATAATCAGAAGAAGCAAGTACAAAACAATCATATGAAGTATAAACATAAAGATAATCATGCATTTATATGGTTTAAAAATGTTATGTAGCATGCAGAGCACAGAGCAAGGAAACAAGGAAACGAGGTAACCTCCGGAGGTTACCTCGTTAACAGGGTATTAGAAGAGCATTGGGGGGGGGGGAGGGTGGGGCTTAGGTAGATGAAAAATTATGATACATGATACATCTAATAGCTCTTAAGTTTCTCTCTCTCTCTCTCTCTCTCTCTCTCTCTCCCTTTCTCCTCTTGTTTGATGTGATATCTTCATTATAATATCAACTTGTTTTCTAATGTATTTATATAATTATCGATTTTATTAATTATTATTTCTTTCCTTTTTTTATTCATATGTTTTTTTTCTGTTGTGTTTTTGTGTTTGTTTTTCTTTTAAAAAGTTTAATGAACTAAAATGATATCATTATTCTGAAATAAAAGAAGTAAAATAATATGAGTAATATGTACACAATTTGAATAGATTACACTGTTTAAACATAATCATTACCATCATTTTGGTTGTTTTGTTATATACATGTATTTCGAAAAACTGTTGTATTATATTTTGAAATTGCCTGTGGCATTGGGGTTTTTTTTCTTTAGCTATTTTTTATATGACATGCATGCTCATAATCTGTTTTGTCTGTTTTATTTTACAATTATGTTTTGTTATGTTTAAAACTGAGAATAATCCTTAATGTTTGGATTGAAATCAATAATTTTTTAATTTAAAAAAAAAATGTATGTAAGGAAGCAAAATCAGCATGCAGAGAGGATTTGGAAAATGTTTACCATCTTTTTAATAACTTTCCATCAACTTTCCACTTATCACTTCTTTTCACTTTTTATTCTTTATTATTTTAGTTGCTTTATGGAAAGCACTTGCCATGCCTGTACCAAAATGTAGTTCTAAAGCCTGCCCTCTAATTCCAATAACTTAAAATCAGTGAAATCATCCATAAAGGCTTGCCTCAAATATATCAAGGTTCCTTAAAGGGGGTACCCAATGCTGAAACAATGTTAGTTCATTTAAACGAGCATGTTTTCATCAGCAGAAAATCATCTGCCTAAATTTTTTTTGAAGTCGTGTTGCCAAGGAAACCCCCAAATGTGGTAAGATTTCAGGATATTTTTGACCCCTCAGCTGTGACCCAGTTTCAACTGGGTACCCACAATGACGTCAAAATGATGTAAAAGTGGTTACCTTGCCGCACAATCAGGTAAAATGTGCGCAAGGTACAATACATATTGTGCACTGGTCTAGCGCGCAGCACAACTGCAATGTGCGAAGCTGGGTACCCACTTTTACATCATACTCAGATTTTTTGGTCAACTCTTGACCTTTTATGAGAAAATTAGCCAATAAAATACATTGATTTCGATTGAAAATCATCAAATTTTTAATGTTATTCTTCTTAGAATTCTATTCTCAATTATATATTAAAAAAAAAATTACCACTGTGTAATCACTTTAAGGCTCTTTCAGACATGCTGCAGTAAACAGCATAAAACTTGTTTTTTTGTGTGTGTAGTAAATGAATAGCAATGCCCCTAAACACTTTGAAAAAACTTTTGAGATGGTTTATGTGAACAAGACTTTATGGAACAAAATGACTTCAGTTATACTTGGTCAGCAAAAAAGAGAATTCTTTTTTTTTTTTTTTTGCTTTGTTTCATTTTTGGTCTTTATTCGTTTTTACATTTTTTTAATTTTCAGGTATGTACAGGTATTACTGGATAACAGAAAAGAGCAGCTTTCATTTCATGAAGACTGATGAATATTAAAATTCATGACATTGACTCATAAACCATATTTCCAGTTTTAATGAAACTAAATCAGCAATGTGTAGTATGTGTACCATTACCAAGCTTAATCTTCACTGCTACATACATGTATGTCACCAGATAAGTGATGGGGGGGGGGGGGGTAGTGCTGTAGGGGCCTCAGTTCCCAATGTTCAAAATAAAACAGACAGAGCATATTCATTTAGTTACACCCACTCCTTTCAAATTATCAGTATGGCCACTAACAAATTAAGAAGAAAGGACAGACTGCAGAATATTCTTTTCTGTTTATTTTCTTTTTAATGTTGATGTCACAGCCAAAAAGACACAAGACATTTTCTGTACTAACCTCTATATCTAGCTGTAAAAAATGGTAAGGGTGAAATTGGAAGGATAAAACTGTCAGCCCCCTCTCACCCCCCCCCCCCCCCCCCCCCCACACCTCCAGTATCTTGACTCTGCCCTCAAGGCTTAAAGCAACAGGTCAAAAGCAAGAGCTAATTAAGTAACAGCCTAACACTACATAAAGCAGAAAACCTCTACCATGACTACAATGTCTAGCAGAAGAACACAAAGAAAAGTTAAAAACAAGATGACAACGTCCCTGTTTTTTCCTTTTTTCCCGAAGACAGAGCTGCGCAGTGCAGTGAGCTTTAGCTTTGGCTTTGCTTGCAGTGCAGTGAGCTGAGGTGCGTTGAGAAACGACTAGTAGGTCCAGCGGAGAACCCACCAGCCGACAAGCCCGGCTACCCCTCGTTTGACCGGGGTGCCGTCCGGCTAGCTCGCTTACCTCGCGTCGTCTTATTGTCCTTACCCAACGGAGCATTGCAGTCTGCACAGACGTCGTTGCCTGGCTGTTTCATGATTTCCAGAAGTTTTCTCCTGTTCTTCTCATTCATGATGACTGGTTTGTTGCACCTCCCTCTCTGCTAACTGCACAAAATCCTACTTATCCAAGTGTTACAGGAACAACGAGAAAAGTAAAATGCACAGACTTACACGTCTGTAGCAACTTTCAGCACTGCAGTATATACGTGACTCTACTCGTACTTGTGCATGTGATGTGTGAGCTGAGCGCTAGCGCTGAGCATATCTGAAGGAAAACTTCGTACTTCCGCAAACTTTACAAACTCCTTTTAACCTTAAAATAAACGTTAGTATTTAGATTTAGAAATTAAAACATATCAAGCCTGAACTATCCGCTATATTCTTGAAAATAATTTTTAAAATATTTATTTTCTTTAATGAATAAATTACATTACAATCTTTGAGTCTCGTAATTTTAAAATTACTTGCATTGCACAGAAAATGAATAAGTTAAAACGCTTCCCAAAAAGCTAACAATAAATTGTATTTCCGCAATCACGGATGATGGCGCTAGAAAGTGCGCTCCGACTCCGTACTTCCCCACAAAACTATGAATAGTTGGAGGGTGATGTGATGATCATTCGAGCCGAATGGGTGCTTACCGTGTGAACTGTCACTGGGGCTTAACCTCAAAGTTCACATGCCTAGTTTACTCCAGTCGTATCGTATCGACATTAATGACTAAAAAAGTAAACTACCATGCCATGATGAAGTTCATGTAGACTACTGAAGAAAATAACTTTTGGAGTTTACATTAAAATAAAAACTTTAGAAAAAGTAAATTACCTCTGCCGTGATGAAGTTCATGCAGACTAGCTATTAAAGCAAATAAATAACCTTTGACTTTTACATTAGAAAATGTGACTCAAAACATATAAAACAGACTCTACAGATCTGTGATTAAAAGGGAAAAAGAAACGGCAGAAACGAAAGAGAAGTGCTCGTAAATATTTGGTTAATATTTTACGATCTCCCAATGTTAATTCATTACTCATTCCAAACGAGAACACAGTATCAGATCGACCTTGGGAGTGAAGGAAA
>CM057169.1:6506774-6517767 GCA_029962745.1 Echinometra lucunter | reverse complement strand
AAAAATGAAAAAAAAACCCCATAAAATTTTAAAACGCTTCATGTCCCTAAACTTGACACCTTGGTTTGAAAATTACTACGGTTATTATCAATGTAATAGAAATAACCCCACACACCCGCACAAGCTTTTCCACTCGGCGCCATGGCTGTAGGCAGAAGGGGGCAGGGTGGGGGTTGCCCCCCCCTCAAAATTTTTAATTCTTCACTTACTGAAAAATGTCCCAAAAATCCACCATAAGTGTGTACCAGATCCTTCAATTTCAATTTTCAAAAATGCTAAGCACCCCAATGACCAGCTCTGTCGCTTCACTCCCTCGCTTTCGTATTTCTTTGAAAATTTTACACGTCTTGCCCCCCTCCGGGGAAAAAATTTCAGTGCACAGCCATTCTTGGTGCCTCCAATGCGTTGACCCACGGTACGCCACTGATCACCATGTACAGACTCAATTCAACAACTGTGATATGGACCTTTGCGTTGAGAAGCAAATCTTTACAGCCTGTCAAATAAATTGTTGATGTTATAATGTTTCATATATAATTTGACGAATTTCATTTTCACCTCTGTGGTTCATGCCCATCTTTTTTCTTCATAGGTTGAATATTATTTTCATTTATATCTACAGAATTATGTTTAGGTAAGGCAATGGTATTTGTAACACTTAGGTTATGCCACTCATTTTTCACTTGAAAATTGCATTTTTAACCAACAAAAAACATATTTCTTCCTATTTCTTTTGTTTTGAACTGTCAGTAAGGTAATCTATATATTCTGTACATGCTTCTGATAGTTTAGATGTAATTTTTAGTTTCAAATTGGTATTAAATGCTTACTGGAATCAAGGAAAAGGCATCTTTGTCCTTCATGGCAGCTATCTTGAATATTTAACCGTTACCATGGTTACTGACATATTTCGCGTGGGCTCCTATAGACCAATTTCACGGCCGGTTTATGTATTTGGCCCTCTATCGGCGACGCCATTGCTGTTGTGGGCAAGCACGCTGACCGCGGCGATTGACTCTGTGTACAAAATGAATGTAAGATATGAGATATGCCCCGATATTGTTCCATTTACTTTATTCTAGATCAATAAAATAAAGCATGGATACATGGGTAGATGAGGTAAGACAATGGTCATATCTGACGGATGAAGGTATGATGTATTTTTGTAATTTCGATGGTTTTTCAACTTAGTTTTGTCAGTAAAAGTTCGATTGCAGCATAGAAGCCATAGTAAACGGGAGCCCTAAATCTTACCCTGTTTACAAGTCAAGTTTTCACTCACTAAATTTTACGCCAAAGTACATAATGATAATGTTTCTTGACTTAAAAGTCCCTTCTGTTGATGTTTTTACCCACTGACGACGAATTCCTTCACACTGCTTACGGAAACCTGTGTAGGGAGTACGGATTCTCACACAAACAGGCTTCATGAGTCAAAAGCGAGTGAATTTCGCACTCAGTTAGCTTCCAATTTTTAAACTTTCTCTCATCCTTGTGGCATTTGAGCACCGCACAGCTGCGACCTGAACTTCCCTGATAATTTCTCATTGCAAATATCAAAATAAATCTGCATATACTGGTCAAAATAGACAAAAAATCGAACGAATGTACATAACGCGCTATTGACTTGTGTACTATAAAAGTTGGAGCGCCCACAGCAGTATGTCGAACTGTGTCGAACAGTCTGCTGCCCTCTTGCGTTGTGAAATTGGTCTATAGGCTAAAATCTTTTTATATACCCTAAGGATGCTTCATACCAAAAATGATGCTTTTTGTCCGCCGTGTCACGAAAATCGAAAATTTTGACCCCAAGCCACCCAGCTAGTTTCCGAACATTTCATTGTCAGTCAGACCGTTAGTAGGGTCCATGGTCAGACATAGATATGGCCGAGTACAGGCATCTATGTACGTACTCTGAAGACGGTGTACACGAACAGAGCCCTCACTGTTCATGGCGAGCCAGTGGGTACAAAGGGCATGGGGAAAATCGTGAAAAGTCAAACTGTTGTTGAAATATACTATAGAAAAAAAAGAAAGCAAGGAAACAAGAAAACAATACGAAAAATAAACAATGATGTGGATATAAACTACTTAGTTTGAAATGTTTGTCATTTCAAATTATTCGGGTATGTGAAACATAGTTGAGCGGAATTATTATTGAAACAACCCCCCCCCCAAAAAAAAAAAAAAAAAAACTAAACAAAACAAAACAAAAAACAAAAAACAACAACTACAAAACAAAAAAATAAAAAACAAACAAACAAACAAACAAAACCATAACTTGCTGACTTTGAGAGGTTTTTCTCATTTTTACGTAGCAATGAGAGCTCTACATTTAATTTGTCTTATGCGCCATTTTTGAAGTATACAGCGCGTCCCAAAAAAATGTCCCTCTGATTGAGCGCTGAATTAATTCTAAAATGTAATATTCCCGATTTGATCTTCATATCTTGAAAGCCCATTTAATCTTGTAACTTATGAGAAAATTTCATTGGTCTCGCATCATTGGTTTTGAATAGAGAGTCTATTATGTAACAGCAGTGCATTTCAGCCCATTCCAAGTTTGCAGTGCTACAATTTCTGCACTGTCTTTATGTCTTCAATCAAGTGTAGTGCTTTTGCATTCTCTGCTCCCTTTTATTTTAAAGTTTTGTTTAACAGAGAACATTTTTGCAGATGTTTGGACTTTCATCATCATTGGTGTCTAAGAGCTAAAGCATATTTGTTGAGACAATGAATAAAAATAAATCTGAACAGGTTTTTGAGCTCTGCAAGTTCAGAACTTATGAAATTGACATAAAAATGCTACCACGTAAATCAAAAGAAGGTTTGTATTAAGTTATTTAGGATTTATCAATAGGTTTTATGTAAGAGCTTTAGCAGAGTTAAGAAAGGAAACAAGAGTTCAAAAAAATAACAGGTTTCCACTTTCCAGCTTAATTAGAAATTTAAATTCAGAAATTAGAATAAGAATAAAATGAACAGATTTTTGTTCTTTTCATGTCTTTCTTTCATAGTTAATTTAGTTGGGTGGAAGATTTGGTCAGCTTTTAGTTTATTTGACTGATTTCAATATGGTTGGTCAACAGCCCGTCAAAGGGCTTTCCTTGTTTTAAAGTATGAGCAAACGCACAGCCTCCTTGCCACTCAACGTGCATTTCAGCCACCACCATGTACCAAGGCGATCAGGAGGAACTACCTGAAGTATCAAGATTCTATGAAAACAAACACAACCACTGGAACTGAAATTTGATTAATTTTCATCTTGAACAGTACATGAACTTCTTTTTATTCATTTGAAAACAAGAGAATGAGCACAGTTGTTAAACTGAAATAAAAATGAAGCAGAGATTAAGGCATAACATTTCTGTACTGTGTATTTCTTTTTATCAAACTTGGAATGGGCCAAAAACCACTTTTGTTACATAAGAGCCTGTGTATTCAAAACCAATGAAGCGAGACATTTGAAATTTTTACAGGAATCACAGATATATTGCCTGCAGTCGGTGAGGCGACACCACACAGAGCACTCTCTGCATTTTATAGCCTTGGAGCCAGTGGTATAGTCTGATTCAAAGGGTCTGACTTCAAGTAGATGATTATGGAAGGGACTTGGGTAATGACTGACTCGGGATGTCTGGGTCCCCGTTTTCAAGAGCTTGTAATTCTTTGGTTGCATCATTGACTGATAGAAATATTTGTCACATGTCTAGCTGAACTATTTCAGGGAATTGTAAGGGAACAATGCTTTGGCGCCCCCCCCCCCCAATCCTTTGTCCTCTCTCAGCATTTCGGCATGTTAGGGAGGAATGTAATTAGGTTTAGTCATTGAGAAGAGTTATTAAATATTCATAGTTCGTCTTTTTGAGAAACATTTTGTACGTGAAAGAAGTAACTTAAAATTCAACTTTAATTTTCATCACTTGGATGGCCCAAAGCCGTAGGTCATCGGCTGTTTACGTTCGTAACAGCAATCGTGCTTCGGGTAAAATAAAAACACACACACACACACACACACGTCATTTTTTTTTTCAAACGACAAGAGTGACACTTTGTGACATTTCGTTGATTGCAGTGATACACCTTGAGTAATAACGGAGCTATTATTCTCTTTTATTTCATTCTCATTTGTCAAATTTAGGATACAGTCATGACAGTGATGCTTGCATCATTTTCAGGCACGTCGCCTATGCAGATGTAACAACCTTTGATATGGGTGTTGTTCTTGATAGACTTGTACTGCCAACCAATGAGGCTTTTGGTAAACTCGCTAAATACACTCTTGACACAGCTGAAAGAATAAGCCTACAGTTGACACGACCCAGCTCTGTAACAAATCTAGATATTTCGACATCCAGTGCTCAGTTCATACCAACTGATGGTAATTATGTGGATATAATTCAGGCAAGGTTATGGCTGCATGACTGTTGCGTGGCTTCCACTATGAATGGGTATGGGTGTGTGTGGGGGTGTGTGTGTGTGTGTGTGTGCGCGTGTGAAGGTGTGTGGGGGGTGAGAGAGTGAGGGTGTGGGGAGTGTGTGTGCTTGTAAGAAAGTATTACATACATTGTAATCTCAAAATTTTAATCAGTGAGTAAATATTTGATACAAACATGAAAGGAGAAGTGCTTTGTTATGCATATTGCTATGACTTTTTTTTTTTAAAGGGGGATCGTAGTTTCAATATATCGATTTCTTTATTAGTTTGTATTGCATTGGGGTCTCCTTTGTTCTTTTCTTGTTGTGGACTTTTTTAAAGACACAACATGTGTGTATCGCCCTCCACAAAAGTAAAAGTTGGATAGGGAAGACTTTTGTTGTGGCGGGAGGGGGGGGGGGGGGGGGGGGAGTGGTGACTCAACATTTTTATAATAACTGATTTCATTATTTTTTTTTAAAGTTATACATGATTCATGTTTATATTAAGTTATTGAAAAAAAAATAAAATATGAAATGTGAAGTGTTAAACTGTTTGATTTTAAATGTTAAATGGAAATGTTAAATGTTTTGTTGATGAAATCAGAATAAAGCAGTATGGAAAAAAAGTATATAACCGCTTTGGCAGCTCTCATGGAAATAAATACATGTGAAAGCAATTAAGAGAATAATCGTAGCACAGCTTAAATAACAGTTCCCCAGAGGATAAGGCAGCACTGGGGAACTTTGATATAAGCTGCGCTACTGTTTTTCTCTAAATTGTAAATAGGGCATTATATACAGTACAGATATGGACCACTTTGAAGGGCAAGGGTAAAGCTACTGTTCGAGGTGATCTCGACGAGTGTCACGTGACAGCTTTTCAACCAATAGTATCCAATTTAACCATGTTAACCACTTTAACAAAAATAATAATCTGTTACCTGTTTCAGATAGTTATACTTTGTATCCTGCACAATATTCTGTACCTAAAAACTATTTTTTTTTCTACTTGCCATTGACTTCTTTCAGCCAATGTGTGTATGTATAAATACACACAGGTGAACTCACCCACCCAACCTGCAGGTACTTTCACGGCTTATGCTTCACTCCCAGCCAGTGACCAGGGGCAATATGGAATGGGATTTAAAGGAAATAGTCCTGGACCCCTTAAAGTGGAGGTTAGTTCTTAGTCTTAATTAAAAAACGATCGGGGGGGGGGGGGGGGGGGGGCTGGCCATGGAGAGTATGGGGAGTTTTCCCCCTCTGCCCTAGTCTAGATCTCCACCTCTCTATTACCCGTACCCTCTGTGCGTCCGGCCCGCGTACAGTGCCAAGGCCACTGATTCACTCTCCCGCAAGCAAATTCACCTTCCTCGGAAAAAAAAAATGAGTGAGTGGACGTCGCGCCATCAACGCTGATTCGCATCTAGGGTTTGGGTATGTTATATGATGTACTGTGTATGCACAGGTCAGGAAAAAATAACTACATACGTCCCGATCTAGACTACCCCTGCCCACCCACTCGATATTTCGGGTTGAGACTATATTGGCGTAGATTCGGCAGGTCATTAATATTCATGAGCTTGGGAATCTCTTTCGGCCGATGACGTATTGCTCATTAATATTAGAAGCCTTGGAAATCGCGGGCGCGCGTAACAAATAATAAGGCAACAACCCAACACACGTACGATACGGTACGCTATACAACTTGCATTGCCACTTCGCCATTCATTATCATGTGCAGTTGATAACTGACGTAAATCCTGCATCTTTGGCGAAAATCCGGCAGTTTTTATGAAAATAACCAAAATAATGAAATGAACCCAAATCAAAGCGTTAGTTTGTCCAATTTGATTGCAAAGACAGCATTGAACTAGTATAAAACAGAAATTATTCATGAAAAATAATTCACAATTGACACACACCACACACCACATTTCATCAATGGTATACCATTGACATTCCATCAATGGTATACCATTGACATATAAATGGTGTACCAGTGGATTACCATTTGGAATTTCTAAAATGTCTACATTACAATATTCAAGTGAGCGCAGCGAGTGAGGAGAAAATTTACATTCTTTGATTGCCTCAAAGGTATCTAAATAGTTTTTGATCACCTAATTGCCAAATGATGCTTTTCGGCGCATCGCTTGCCATCTAAAACCATTTTGTTTTTATGCGCAGGCGAAGTGAGCTATCGACAAGAACTCTGTTTCTTTCTAATAAAACGTAGGATTTTCACCAAAATAGATTAGATGAATTTTATGATGTACCTTATTCGAGAAAAGCTTTACATCTCGCTGTAAAAAATTACAATTTTCGGACATGTTGCTGAGGGAATAAGAGCGCCTCCCTCCTGATCTTGTTTCTATAAGCGAGCGGAGAGAGCGGGGGGAGAGATTGAACGAGAAAGGGCTATTTTATATATATATATATATATAATTAAGAACAGCTAGGTTTTAGTGTGCTGTTGCTCCAATTTTATGACTTTAATAACACACGTTTTATCAGAATCCTCCTTTCTCATGATAGGAATCGGCTACAGGTTACAGACATTATCTCAGCATGAAAATTCTTCTGTCATGGGCCTTCTTCCCGTTCGACTTCTTGCAGTTATTTCATAATAGTACATGTAAAACACTGGATAGAAAGACAAAATGCAAACCACTTTCATTTCATAATAAACCTTGACAAAAATATCAACTGGAATTGGTTAAGAAAACAAAAGATATTAAATGCGAGTAGAACAGTAATAGGATACTATTTCATGGAAAGACAAGATGCAAACCGATTTGCTTTCAAAAAGAAAGTATTATAACCTCATTGGTTGGGATACTTAAAATGAGAGCGAGCGCTGAAAGCCTTTTCCTTTTCCTTTCCTTTTTAAAAAAAATGTTTCTTTGCTCTTTGTTCTCTCTGTCTTTGTCTTTACTTTGGGGGGGGGGGGGGTTTATCTAGGATTACAGGAGACTATGAAATTTTCATTTTTTTTCATGGTGAATTATGTGGGGGATGATTGTACAGGCCATCTCCCTTACCGAAATATTGGGGGAATATAGGGGATATATCCCCACATCACCTCCCCCCCCCCCCCCGGATCGACACCTATGGTCAGAAGGGAACACGTGAGATGCTGAGGGAGGCAATTGAATTTATTGAGGCCCAACCGGTACGAGACAGGACGGGTGTTTGGGGGCTCCCATGCGTCAAAGGACGCAATTGTCCACAGCATCCGTAACTGTTCGTAAACGGACGTAAGTGTTTTGATACATTTACTTGCGGATAATTGCGAATACTTACGGTGGACCCAAATGATCGCAAATGGACGGGAAGTGAAAATTTTTCCGGATGGTCTGCGTCCAAGCTACGGATAGTTACGTCCACTTACGGATAGTTACGTTTAGATACGGTTACTTGCGTAAGTCTGCATCCGTGGCGACTCCCTAAGAAATTTTGAAAATTTCAAAATTTCGCAGGCTTGGTGCCGTAATTTTGCGTTTCACTACGGATCAGTTACGAACAGTTACGTCTTCTTACGACCCTGAGGATGCCTGCGTCCGTGCTGCGTCTACGTATCCGTATCTATCCGCGGCGGACGTAACTCAACGTAAGCGACTTCCAAGGCGTTAATATTAATAAGCAATACGTCATCGGGCGAACGAGATTTCCAAGCTCATGAATATTAATGCGCCTGCCGAATCTACGCCAATATAGTCTCAACCGATATTTTGGGGACCGGATTATTCGTGGTCTTGTGTGGCATGCTGATAATGTCTAAAAAGTTGAGTGTGTCGGCTGCATCGAAATTTCCCAACTAAATTTCAGCTCCAGATAAGACCGCCCCTGAAGCCTTTTCTGAGTTTTCTCACTTTAAATTTTAAAGGAAAATTAGAGATCAAACAGCAGATAATCTGATGCAATCTGGAATTCCCGATCATACTCTTTGGTACGGGAACTCTTACGACGATCCATTCATTCATGTACATTTGAATGAATTTACCATGTAACTGATGAAACATGATGATTCATACACATGCATGTCATCATGCAAATTTATTAAAATTCGAATTTGCATTCATGTATTTTCAGCACAAAGAAAAGAAATAGAATGGCATTACATAGATTACAGGAAAGATGAAATAATGTATATACATATTCTATTTTTTTTCTTGATGAATAAGTACACATAATCATTAATGGTCCTAAGTCAATGACATCTCCTGTGAGCCTGGCTTCACCATGTTCACGTTACGGGCGAAGGATCATGCACACAAGTCGGTGACGTACGTCACGTCAGGCAAATAAAATATCGTGCATGTAGATCAGGAATAATATATTGTATGTAGGCCTGCCTTATATTTTGATAAATGCTTCAGTTAAAGTCTTATATATTATTTCTTATGGATTGTTTATATATGCTTACCTTTGACGTAAAATAGGAATTTCCGTCTAGTATGAAGACCCGAAGACGACGAATCACAGGAAACAGGTTTTTCTTTTCGCTACAACTTCTGAACGATACCGTGAACATTACACCGGTTTCTAAACCAAGTCAGTCTTTTTCTTCTTCTTCTTTTTATTATCATTATTATCATTATTATTATTATTATTATTATTATCATTATTAATATTATCATTTGTCTTCTGTGTCTTCATCTTCATCTTCATCAGGTTCATCATCATCATCAGTATTGCCATGAACTGTTTCATTCATTATCAATACGAGGAATGCCCAAAATATCCATCTATCTCTAAACTGCACGTCAACAACTAAACAAAATTTTTTTAAAATATAATTACCAAATAATTTGGAGCATCCTTCAAAAACTTAAAGTATAGTAAAAAACCTTAGCCTACCACAATCACGGAAATTGCCTGAAGTGATGTAGATTTTTGCAAATGTTTCCTCCTTTTTATTCTTTTCTCTCGCACTCATAGGAACAAGTCAAATGATTTATATCCAAGCAGTCATCACCTCTTAATGATTTTTCTCATTTATTTTATTATACTACTTATCCATGTTATCCATATTCTCACGTTTTAATGTAACGTAGTCTACATCACGAGCACTGATTTTTGTTGTCACTCGTATTTCAGTGGGCGGAGGCATAATTCTGGAGGAAAAGGGTTTGCATTTAAATTGGTCAAAACTCATTTAGTGAATTCTTTTGCGAACTCAGTGTACTAAGTGCACCAAATGCACCAAAATACATGAAAAACAAGTAGTTTTGGTCCAAAGGACAACTGTCAAATAATTAAAATCCCATATATAAAACACATTATATAGTAAGTACTTGCTTTCCCCCCCCCCCCCCCACCCCCAATACATATTCAGGGAAATTGAACGCCTTGCTTCGAATGTTTTATCTAACTTCGCAGGTCTCCGTGTTACTGCCAACAGCGGTAACCAAGCTGTGGTAGCGACATCTCCCGACGGCTCCTTGACAATAGGTGGTTCATCTGACTGCTCGCGTCGGTGCATCAAAAGAGCTCGAGAGTGCCATAGCAGCAGCAGTGGTGATTCTGACGAGTGATTGTGTCAGGAAATGAAGAATTCTCTTCCAAAAGGCGTTAAATCCATTTGATCACTTGAGAGAATGCATCCCCCCCCCCTGAGTTTGTACACTTGTCATGCAATGAAAACTGAACATTACAAACCACTATCTCTCCCGTATTTCTTTATAACTTTACTTCAAAATTTATTCATAGCAAATTACTCCAGCTGAATAACACAATGACGTAAATGATTCAACTTTAATGAAAACTGCATGGATGGCTTTAATAAAAACTGGATATAGCGCCTTTTGGAAGCTAGCTCTTCATGTAGTGAGGAGAACATTTTATCAGGAATGGGTTTCCTTCTCGCTATTCTGGCACTCTTCGACGGTATATTTTCTTCCTTTGTTTATGTACGTTTTATCTGACTCTGCTACCTAGAAATTATAGAAATAGAATAAAAAGTATAGTTCTATAATACCCTTCGCACACAAGACATTATATGTGAACGTAAGACTGCGCCAGCCAATGTCACCGCGAGAGTCATCTTGTACGCTTAGCAAAAAAAAAAAAAAAAAAAAAAAAAGTGGACACTCTTCATTGTTACAAATTTCATATAGACCGTCAATGGAATGTAGTAAAAGACATATCAAATTAAAGAAAAAAAGTAATGCAACGTTTATGATGATCAATATTTGAACACTCACATTTGGATTAGCACATTTATTTAGGCTACCCAAAAACTGCGAAAATAGTGCAGGTAGCCAAATGAAAGGAAAACTAATAATCTACCAATGTTTATTCCTGTCAAGTTTTGAATTTTAACTCTTTGGTGGACACGTTCATTTAAAATTGAGAAGGCCTGGTTCACAAAACTGCGAAAATGAGCAACTCTACTGACTGCCCCTTCATGCACTTCATGTCACTTCTTGCATTTTTCACCTCACAGCTACCATCCCAGTATAGCTTCCTGTGTGAGCTTTCCTACCCCGTCAAGTATCAAGTACATGTATCTGGGGGATGTTTCGTAAACCTGTTCGTAAAGTTACGTATCACTTTACGAACGACTTGA
>CM057169.1:6492655-6506274 GCA_029962745.1 Echinometra lucunter | reverse complement strand
TACCACTGACATTCCCATCAATGGTATACCATTGACATATAAATGGTATACCAGTGGATTACCATTGGAATTTCATGGTATACCATCGCCAACACCACTGCCCAATTGAATGGTGCCTTAATGGTGTTGCCAATGGTAGCTAATTTAAATAATTGGCTCGCTTGAGTGAACACGATATGCAAATGAGCTACCACTGAAACACCATTTATCATATACCATTGAAACACCATTTACCACAAAAATACCATCATATGACTACCATTGACATACCATTCATATTCCATCCCTAGCCCACCACTGACATACCATTCGCCTTCTACTATTCACATACCATTCACCTTCCACCATTGGCCTACCATTGACATACCATTCACATTCCACCATTGGCCTACACCATTGACATACCATTCACCTTCCACCATTCCACCAAAAGAAGATAAACAAATATATTTAATGGGTGATTTTAACATTGACCTGTTATCCCAAAATAATGAAAACGATTTATTCCTACACACTATGCATTCATTTGGTTATTATCCCCACATAGATCAACCGACCAGAATTGATAGCCATTCATCAACACTTATCGACAACATATTTTCAAACATACTAAACAGAGATACTTCCAGCGGATTAATAATATCTGATATAGCTGATCATTTACCGGTTTTTTTATTATGTGATAATGATATTTCAAAAGAAAATTCACCTAAATCTATAATGTATAGTAAAGAAACACCAATCAATATTGAATCGTTTAAAAGTGATCTTGCGATTGAGGAATGGTTAGATGTATTTAATGAGTCAAATTCAGATATTGCTTACACAAATTTTAACCAAAAATTACAGAAATATTACGATAAAAATTTTCCTCTATCACCTATCAAAAAAAGAAAAGCAAAAATGCCATGGATCACTCAAGCTATTCTACGATCCATACACACCCGAAATAAACTATACAAGACATTTTTAAAGAACCCTTCTATTCAAAACAAAAATAAATATAAAACTTATAGAAATAGACTAACCAATATAATTCGGGCCTCTCGCAAATTGTTTTATTCCCAGAAACTTAACAAAGTTAAATCAAACATGAAAGCCACATGGGAGATAATCAATGATTTGATTGGCAAGAAACCCAAAGTATTACCTAAAGACAATTTCACAGTTCATGCTGCTGCAATAAATTCAGATGATGTAGCTGATACCTTTAATTCCTTTTTCGTTAACATAGGACCCTCTTTGGCTAACAACCTTGCCAGACCAAACCAAAATTTTGCAAAATTTCTTCCCACACCCATCAATTCTTCCCTATTCTTTAACCCCACAAATGTTCAGGAAATAATTGAAATAACAAAAAATCTCAAATCCAGCAAATCACAGGGATATGATAGAATTAGTACTTTCCTTCTTAAGCAGATCATACATTATATTGTCTCTCCATTGTGTCATATTTTTAATCTGTCGATCAGCACCGGTAAATGTCCAGATTCCCTAAAAATTGCAAAGGTAAATCCTGTTTTAAAAAAAGACAATCCACACGAAATAACAAATTATAGGCCAATTTCTATTCTCCCCAGCATATCCAAAATACTAGAGAAGATTATTTACAAAAGACTTTATAAGTTCCTAGATACTTTTCAGTTTCTAAATCCAAACCAATATGGATTCAGGAAAGGGCATTCAACTGATCAGGCTTTAATACAAATATACGATAAAATTACAAATGCAATGACAAATAAAGAACACATAATAGGAGTATTCATGGACCTAAGCAAAGCATTCGACACTCTTGACCACCAGATTTTACTTAAAAAACTTGAAAATTATGGAATTCGGGGAATCGCACTATCATGGTTCGAGAGTTATTTGTCTGATAGAAAACAATATGTCACTCACAACAATATTTCTTCTAACTTTCAGTCAATAAAATGCGGAGTTCCACAAGGATCGATCCTTGGCCCCTTACTTTTCCTTATATATATTAATGATTTGACTACTGTAACGCCTTTATTATCATTTGTATTATTTGCCGATGACACAAACATTTTTTGTTCAAACACTAGCTTAGAAACTTTAGTAGATACATTTAATCGTGAATTACCTAAACTATCTTTATGGTTTAAATGTAATAGGCTCTCACTTAATATAGACAAAACAAACTTTATGTATTTTACGCATACAAGTTCACATATTACTGAGTTTCCATACGACATAAGCATAGATAATATTCCACTCAAAAGGAAAAAAGAAACAAAGTTTTTAGGTGTCACAATAGATGAACATTTAAATTGGAATGAACATATACGTTGTATAACTACTAACATCTCCAGAAACGTAGGTGTACTTTACAAAATGAAAAACATAATTCCTCATACTACACTCGTTCTACTATACAATTCATTAATATTGCCGTATATATCGTACTGCAATATAGTTTGGGCAACGTGTGCAAAAACTAAAATTAATATAATATACTTATTACAGAAAAAAGCAATTCGAATTTGTACTAATTCGCAATATTTATCACACACAAATCCATTATTCCATAAACTAAAGACTCTAACTATTTTTGACATAAACTCATTTCAAAGCTTACTGCTTATGTTCAAATACGTAAATAACATGCTCCCACCTTCATTTCACAATTTTTATACTATGAACACATCTATCCATTCATACCCTACGCGGAACTCTTCTAATTTCCATTTAATCAACCCCAAATTGCTTATTGCGCAGAGATCCATAAGACACCATGGTCCTGATTTGTGGAACTCTCTACCTGAATCTATAAAAAGATCCACGTCTCTTTACTCATTTAAGGCAAACGTTAAATCTATGTTGATATCAGAATATTTGAAGTAAAATTTCTGTGTCGATGTGTCATCATTAAAGCATCATCACCATCATCCTCTCCATCGCCTTCATCTTCACCATTTCACCATCATCTTCATCCTTATCATCTCCATCTTCATTGCTCAAATTACATTACTGCTGTTTTTCATGAAATGTACTGTTTATCGATTCTGCTGTATTAATGTATTATATTAATCAATGAGTTCTAACCTGGGGTTGTCATTTTTTCAAGCAATCTGCTTATGATGACAATCCTTCTCCTGCAAATTGTAAATGTTAACTAATTTGGTATGAGATCAGTTTTGTTTGTAATGATAATTTTAGTACATTTAGTTATGATTCATGCCAAAAAAAAAAGTTCTCAATATACTATGTTTGTTATGTTATGGAAAATGTATTATGTACGAATGATGTAATTGCAGAAGTAAACAATAAAAAAATCAAATCAAAATTGGCCTACCATTGATATACAATTCACCGTCCACCATTGTCCTAGCATTGACATACCATTCATCTTCCACCATTGACTTACCACTGAATTACCATAGGTCTCCCACTGACCCGATAATATAGCTACCCGAGAGTTTGTTATTTTTTTGGTAATGGTTGGTAAATTACTCTTTCTGTAATTAGAAAATGATGGCATGTGATATACCTTTTCATAACGAAAGACCTCACAACTGATTATTTCATTAATATTAATGAAAAAATATATATAAATTGCATTTGTACTTTTTAAAAAATATTCAGTTGAATTATTTATGCATATATAATTAGATATGCAAATGAAGCAAACTCCACCATTAAAATACCATTCATATACCATTTACCACTGAACGTACCACTGAGATACCATTACATTTCATCTACCACTGGATATTTCCTTCTTTTTATGTAACGTGAAATAATGTTTCAGCAATAACTTGCATTTTCATTTCTCCCTTCATGTCAATGTACATAGAACTGAAATTAAAATGCAAATTGTGAATTATTTTTCATGAATTTCTGTTTTACTAGTTCAGTGCTGTTTTTGCAATCAAGTTGGACAAACTTACACTTTGATTTGGGTTCATTGTCATTATTTTGGTTATTTTTATAAAAACTGCCGGATTTGTGCCAAAGATGCAGGATTTACGCCAGTTATAAACTGCACATGATAATGCATGGAGAAGTGACAATGCAAGTTATATAGCGTACCGTACCGTACCGTACGGGCCTTGGGCTGTTGCCTTAATTACTAGTACATAGAGGTGTTGTTAAGCCCCAGTCACATAATGCTCTGCGTCCGGCGTTGCGTCCAAAAAAGCCATTTTTTCTGCGGACTCCCACGGATCCCTTCCCATCACCAAATTTTTTTACAAAATATACGGGAAAAGATGCGGGCGATACGGATAGATAGGACCAGATACGGATACTTGCGTCCACTTGTGGATAATCTTACGAATTGACACGTTGTTTTGCTCTTTCGACTTGCGTAAACTTCCGGATACTTCTGAACACTCGCGGAGAGCTGCGGTATTTACAGAGAGTTGCGGATACTTACAAAAGTTACGGATTGTTACGGATTGTTACGAATAATTATGAACAACGTGGTTTTCTCTGACCATCCCTGCTCAATCAGTGTATTTTTGACCTCCACGGAGAAAACACCATTTCAGTTTCTGCTACTTAAGGCTCCAAAGTTTTCCCCCAAGATGCAAGGTGGTAGGGCTAGGGGAAGGCTGAAGAGGGCAACAAGGCAGGCAACAGACCCCCAAAGATAAATCAGAGATGCAGGAGGAAATGCTCTGGCTTCAACTCCCACCAGCATGTGTGTCGATTTGTGTTCGCGGTTGGGGGGGGGGGGGGGTGACTGATTCCGAATATCCTCGACCGCGGATCAAAGCGACCCGGCGAGAGTGTGGAGGTTCAAAAGTGAAGGATAGACTAATTAAGCGGGGAGGGGGGGGGGGGGGGGGGGGTGTAGGACCTGTTTTTGCTGCCCATATCTCTGCATTATTAGTCTAATCCACCGTTTCTCCAATTAACCGCACAAAATTGTTTTCAAACCATATCGCAGAGGTACATCCTCATTACTTGATTGATAGCTTTAGGGAATTGAACCTTTACTTACATCCCGCTTCTTATTTTGCGGGCGAGCCAAAAATTCCACTTTCTAGCTATAAAAGGAATGTCATTTGTCGTCAAAGTACACTCAAGCAATATAAGATGTTTGACTAATTCAGCACCTCACTGGTCCAATTGTTTACTTTTCTAAACCACAATATATTTCAAATATCACAAGCGAGGGAGGCGAGATAGGGGAAAACACATTCCTTTTGTGATACAGTGTTACTTTGTCATCGAAATCCCCTATAGGTCTATAAAATATCTATATTACAATGTTAAAGTGAGCGCAGCAAGTGAGGAAAAAATTTACATTCTTTGATTGCCTCAAAGGTATCTAAATAGTTTTTGATCACCTAATTGCCAAATGATGCTTTTCGGCGCATCGCTTGCCATCTAAAACCATTTTGTTTTTATGTGCAGGCGAAGCGAGCTACCGACAAGTACTCAGTTCCTTTCTAATAAAACGTAGGATTTTCACCAAAATAGATTAGATGAATTTTATGATGTACCTTATTCGAGTAAAGGTTTACATCTCGCTGTAAAAATATTACAATTTTTGGACATGTTGCTGAGGGAATAAGAGCGCCTCCCTTCTGATCTTTTTTCCAAGAGCGAGCGGAGAGAGATTGAGCGAGAAAGGGCTATTTTTTAAAATAAATTATGAACAGCTAGGTTCTAGTGTGCTGTTGCTCCAATCTTATGATTTTAATAACACACGTTTTATCAGCATCCTCCTTTCTCATGATAGGAATAGGCTTCCGGTCACAGACATTATCTCAGCATGAAAATTCTTCTGTCATGGGTCTTCTTCCCGTTCGACTTCTTGCAGTTATTTTATGATAGTACATGTAAAACACTGGATAGAAAGACAAAAATGCAAACCATTTTCATTTCATAATAAACCCTAACAAAAATATCAATTGGAATTGGTTAAGAAAACAAAAGATTTTAAATGCGAGTAGAACAATAATAGGATACTATTCATGGAAAGACAAGATGCAAACCGATTTGCTTTCAAAAAGAAAGTATTGTAACCTCATTGGTTGGGATACTTAAAATGCGAGCGAGCGCTGAAAGCCTTTTCCTTTTTCTTCCTTTTAAAAAATGGTTTCTTTGCTCTTTATTCTCTCTGTCTTTGTCTTTACTTGGGGGGGGGGGGGGGTTCTAGGATTAAAGGAGACTATGAAATTTTCATTTTTTTCAATGGTGAATTATTGGGGGATGATACAGGCCATCCCCCCTGAACGAAATATTGGGGAATATAGGGGATATATCCCCCACGTCCCCCCCCCCCCCGGGATCGACACCCATGGTCAGAAGGGAACACGTAGGATGCTGAGGGAGGCAATTGAATTTATTGAGGCCCAACCGGCACGAGACACGACGGGTGGTTGGGACTCCCATGCGTCAAAGGATGCAATTGTCCACAGCATCCGTAACTGCTCGTAAACGGACGTAAGTGTTTTGATACTTTTACTTGTGGATAATTGCGAATACTTACGGTGGACCCGAATGAACGCAAATGGACGGGAAGTGAAAGTTTTCCCGGATGGTCTGCGTCCAAGCTACAAATAGTTACGTTCACTTACGGATGGTTACGTTTAGATACGGTTACTTGCGTAAGTCTGCATCCGTGGCGACTCCCTGCGAAATTTTGAAAATTTCAAAAATTCGCAGGCTTGGCGCCGTAATTTTGCGTTTCACTGCGGATCAGTTACGGACAGTTACGTCTACTTACGACCCTGCGGATGCCTGCTTCCGTGCTGCGTCCACGTATCCGTATCTATCCGCGGTGGACATAACTCAACTTAAGCGACTTCCAAGGTGTTAATATTAATGAGCAATACGTCATCGGCCGAACGAGATTTCCAATATAGTCTCAACCGATATTTCGGGGACCGGATTATTCGTGGTCTTCTGTGGCATGCTGATAATGTCTAAAAAGTTGAGTGTGTCGGCTGCATCGAAATTTCCCAATTAAATTTCTCCAGATTAGACCGCCCCTGAAGCCTTTTCTGAGTTTTCTCACTTTAAATTTTAAAGGAAAATTAGAGATCAAAACAGCAGATAATCTGATGCAATCTGGAATTCCCGATCATACTCTTTGGTACGGGAACTCTTACGACGATCCATTCATTCATGTACATTTGAATGAATTTACCATATAACTGATGAAACATGATGATTCACACACATGCATGTCATCATGCAGATTTATTCAAATTCGAATTTGCATTCACGTATTTCCAGCACAAAGAAAAGAAATAGATTGGCATTACATAGATTACAGGAAAGATGAAATAATGTATATATTATTTTTTTTTTCTTGATAAATAAGTACACATAATCATTAATGGTCCTAAGTCAATGGCATCTCCTGTGAGCCTGGCTTCACCATGTTCATGTTACGGGCGAAGGATCATGCACACAAGTCGGTGACGTACGTTACGTCAGGCGAAAAAAATATCGTGCATGTACATCGGGAATAATATATTGTATGTAGGCCTGCCTTATATTTTGATAAGTGCCTCAGCAAACGTGTTATGGATTATTTCTTATGGACTGTTTATATGCTTACCTTTGACGCAAAATAGGCATTTCCGTGCAGTATGAAGACCCGAGGTAAAAAAATCACAGGAAACAGGTTTTTCTTTTTGTTACAAGATCTGAACGATAACGTCATTATTAGACCGGTTTCTGAACAAGGTCAGTCCTCTTCTTCTTCTTCTATTATTATTATCATTATTATTATTATTATTATTATTATTATCATTATTATCATTATTATTATCATTATTATTATCATCATCATCATCATCATTATTATCATCATCATTATTTGTTATTATTATTATTATTATTATTATTATTATTATTATTATTATTATTATATTATTATTATTAGTAGTAGTAGTAGTAGTAGTAGTAGTAGTATCATTCGTCTTCTGTGTCTTCATCTTCATCATCATCAGTATAACCATGAACTGTTTCATTCATCAATACGAGGAATGCCCAAAATATCCATCTATCTCTAAATTGCACGTCAACTAAAAAAAAAAATTATATAATGACCAAATAATTTGGAGCATCTTTCGAAAACTTAAAGAATAGTGAAACCTTACCACAATCACAGACATTGCCTGAAGTGATGTATAACAGTGCTTAATGGTTATGTATAAGACTTTTGCAAATGTTTCCTCCTTTTTATTCTTTTCTCTCGCACTCACAGGAACAAGTCAAATGATTTATATCCAAGGAGTCATCACCTCTTAATGATTTTTCTCAGTTATTTATTTTAAGATACCTACTACTTATCCATATTCTCGCGTTTTGATGTTACATAATCTACATTACGAGCACTGATTTTTGTTGTCACTCGTATTTCAGGGGGCAAAGGCATAATTCTGGAGGAAAAGGGTTTGCATTTAAATTTGTCAAAACTCATTTAGGGAATTCTTTTGCGAACTCTGTCTACCAAGTGCACCAAATGCACCAAAATACCTGAAAACATAAAGTTTTGGTCCAAAGGACAACTCTCAAATGATTAAAATTCCATATATAAAACACATTATATAGTAAGTGCTTGCTTCCCCCCCCCCCCCCTCCAACATACTCAGGGAAATTGGACGCCTTGATTCGAATGTTTTATCTAACTTTGCAGATCTCCATGTTACTGCCGACAGCAGTAACCAAGCTGTGGTAGCGACATCTCACGCCGGCTCCTTGAAAATAGGTGGTACATCTGACTGCTCGCTTCGGTGCATCAACAGAGCTCGAGAGTGCCATAGCAGCAGCAGTGGTGATTCTGACGAGTGATTGTGTCAGGAAATGAAGAACTCTCTTCCAAAAGGCGTTAAATCCATTTGATCACTTGAGAGAATGCATTCCCCCCTGATTTTGTACACTTGTCATGCAATGGAAACTGAACATTACAAACCACTATCTCTCCCGTATTTCTTTATAACTTTACTTCAGAATTTATTCATAGCAAATTACTCCAGCTGAATAACACAATGACGTAAATGATTCAACTTTAATGAAAACTGCATGGATGGTTTTAATAAAAACTGGATATAGCGTCTTTTGGAAGCTAGCTCTTCATATAGTAAGAACGACATTTTATCAGGAATGGGTTTCCTTCTGGCTGTATATCCTCTGGCACTCTTCGACGGTATATTTTCTTCCTTTGTTTATGTAAGTTTTATCTGACTCTGCTACCTAGAAATTATAGAAATTATAGAAATAGAAGAAAAAGTATAATTCTATTACACTCTTCGCACACAAGACATTATATGTGAACGTAAGACTGCGCCAGCCAATGTCACCGCGAGAGTCATCTTGTACGCTCAGCAAAAAAAAAAAAAGAAAAAAAAAGTGGACACTCTTCATTGTTAAAAATTTCATATAGATCATCAATGGAATGTAGTAAAAGACATATCAAATTAAAGAAAAAAAGTAATGCAACGTTTATGATGATCAATTTTTGAACACTCACGTTTGGATTGGCATATTTATTTAGGCTACCCAAAAACTGTGAAAATAGTGCAGGTAGCCAAATGAAAGGAAAACTAATAATCTGCCAACGTTTATTCCTGTCAGGTTTTGAATTTTAACTCTTTGGTGGGCACATTCATTTAAAGGTGAGAAGGCCTGGTTCACACAACTGCGAAAATGAGCAACTCTACTGACTGCCCCTTCATGCACTTCATGTCACTTCTTGCATTTTTCACCTCACAGCTACCATCCCAGTCGTCAAGTATCAAGTACATGTATCTGGGGGATGTTTCATAAACCTGTTCGTAAAGTTACGTATGACTTTACGAACGACTTGAATATGAAGTGCCAAATGAATGCCCACAGTCCATCAATCAATCAAGTCGGGTAGTATTCCCGAGATCCATTGACAAGTTCTCTCCAGCGATTCCCGTCCTTTATTAGATTGAATCTCCATTTGGCTTGCCATATTCAGGTCGTTCGTAAAGTACCTTTATGAACAGCTTTATGAAACATCCCCAGGTCCGTTCAAATGTTAATGAACATGTGCATCCAAGATGGATTTTTTGAGTGAAATGAAGTTGCATCCAAGATGATATTCCCTTCACTTTCAGACACACGATCGTTACTTTTGAAAAAAAAAGAGAATTGTTTTAGTTTATCACGATGAACCATAAATCCAAGTGTTTATGTTGTTGATGTTGTTGTTTCATATCTTTCATTTGATTCTACAAGACGGAAATGCTCATCAACATTTGCATGGCCAGTGCCCCGATTTTGCAGTTTTCTTTCAGAGGTTCATTTGTTGTTCACTGGATATGCTCACGCAGTTGTAAATAGTATGACTCCAATTGCATGCACTTAGAGAATTCCATTTATATATTTGGTACTTGGTTGGTTGTCCCTCCAAAATACTCCAGGGAGTTTTAACTGGAGATGTGTCGGAGAGAGTGGTCTAATTTGTGAATATTAATGAGTCCTTGAGAAGCGCATTTCTAAAGGATAATACTGAAAGAAGTTGCATTTTTATTTGAAAATCTTTACTATAATGAGAGTCCCCTTTTTGATGAGCGCAGCCGGCAAAAAGTAAATACTAACTGAACAGTTACCTGCTTCAATGGGTAACGTAGGACCTCGTCAGTGACTGGTGCGATCTCTTGAGCGTGATGAAAGTGTGATTATAAAGATCAAATCTAAGTAATTAGCGCATGGAATTATTGTTTTCACTGGGCACAATGTAATGTCACTGTCGAAACGACACCCGCCTTTTGAAAGGAAAAAAGGGGGTACTGTGCATTTTTCAATCTCTTCTGGAACATATTGTCGCTTTTTTCGAGAAGAGCAAAGCCGGTCCTTACGCATAAGGTACTGTTCAGTTTGAGAATACCAATTACAATCCGGCATGCACTTTACTGTATCCGGAATACAATATTGGTAGATATAGTCATAGTAGCCGATACACGTATAATACATTATCTAGCAGCCTCAACACTGATGGTGAAATGTCGTATCTGAATTTACTGTGCAAACAATAGAGGTCTGTCATTCGTCCTTGTTATTGTAACAAATTGCTTAGGAGAAGTGATATTTTGTAGTGTTATATTATGTTGAAGAGTTAGATTTACATGTACTTCATTGCGTGTATATGTTCTTCTGGCACTTTATAGGCATTTCAGTTGTTGACTCTAATTTCATCTGTTGACTGAAGAATTGATTTTTAGTTTGTAAGAAGTCAAAACAAATCTATGATGTAATAATTGTTAAATGAATAACGAGTGGGGAGGATGTTTTTTTTCATTTGTATAAAGTCTCACTGTTTTCCTCGTTTAACCTTTGCGAAATGAAATGAAAACAATAATCAAAATAAAAATGAAATGATGAAGATAATGATGACAATAATAATAATAATATCGATGATAATGATAATAATTGATAACAAGAAATATAATTACAATGTTAATAATTACAATGATAATGATATCAATAATAAGATCCACCACCAATGGAATCTAAAGTGACCTTTTCCCAAAGCACTTTAATGCCCATAGAATATGTTCGGTGTCAGGGTGGAGGGTACACTGCATACTGATTGTAAATAATTTATAACTTGGCTGATTAAATGTTCTATTAAAAATACATATTAGAGCAGCCCAAATGCTGCATTGCATCCATGATTTGATGCACGTGTTTAATAATGTTGAAATAATGATTACAGAACAAGAAATCATTCAGTCATTCAAATACAAAACTACGCAATGATTAAAGTAACTTAATGATATGTAACTACATCATCCCATGGTTTCTTTTTATCTCTTATATGTACTGAAATCAAAATAAAGCTTTCAGTTTTTTCCTTCTCTGAGTCTCTGTTTTGTTAAAAGATGACTTTATTGCTTTCAATAAATTTTGCTTTTTTGCTTAGCATATGAAAATTAGTGTGTTTTTATTTTCAAATTGTATACATGATATGCCTGATACTCCATGTACATGCATTCCGCTGTTACCTCATCGTACCATATGTCATTACTTCTTCACTCTTAGAATTGTATGAGGAAATAATACCAATACAGATACAGAATATCATTACTACCTTTTGAACTATCTATCTCTTGAAATGATGAATAACATTTTTCCATCTTTGAATTCAAACAACTGACGCCAGACGTCATTGCGCATTTCTGCAAGTTCACCACTAACAGTAGGTCACAAAAATTTGGGGGTAGCCCCCCCCCCCCATAACGCCAGTGGTTACAGGTATACAGTGTCGTATCTACCGAGCAACCCAAAAATGTAAACTTTTGAAAGGGCTCCCAAATATAAAGATAATGAAAACTTTTTAGAAACGTTTATATATTCGGATAGCTCAAGGTCTCTTCTTCATTATGACACCAAATAGTCCGAAAATAATTCATGCTTGGGTGAGCACTGCCCACTTTTGTAAAAGGTATGAAAATCAGTATGCGCGGGAACTGCCTGTCCCCTTTGTACGAAATGAGAAGTTCCTTAGCTTCCAAAGTGCAGATGGTATGATAGGTTTATGATAAATCCCGATGGATGTGGGTTCGTGGAATTATGGTTTATGTAATGAAAGTATTATGCATGAGGGAGTACATGTATTGCATTTATGGCTTGTATTATTGCATTGCCCGGTATGTGATAATGTCTGACATGTCTGAGATGATGGTGTAGCTGTGTTCCTGGTAGTTCAAGATGAGGTGATGGCAGGCCCTTGGGAGCCAGGAGTGCTGGGGGTGCTGCAGCACCCCGGGAATTTTTGAGGGGGTACAGAGCACCCCCCCCCCCAGGACTAAATTTTGGTGGGGGTGCTGCAGCACCGCCTGATATTTATGAGAGGTAACACAGTACCCATCAGAATAAGTAATTTTTCCATCCTATCTTCATCTTCTTCATATTATAATTTTCTTCATGCAGCAGTAGATTGAAATATGAAACATTGAGGATTATACATTGCGTGGGGTTTTGTGCTCTTAGCTGTGCAATAAGTCTTTCTTCTCGCTCATAAATCTAGAAATAAACAAACTGTTTTCGCAACAAGCACTCTTATTCCAGCAGCGATATGCCCGAATATCATGGAATTCTGCCAGAAGATGTACATTAGAAAAGTCATGTATTTCAGTAACAAATATACTTTTTGAAGAAAAGATAGCTTTTGTCGGTGTAGCTCGCTTCGCTGACTTGTAGAAACAAAATGGTTTAGGACTGCAAGCTATAAGTGCCCAAATAGCTTCACATTTGGCAGACAGGTGATCGAATATGTATTTAGATATCTTAGAGAGGATTATATGGTATTTTGATGACGACCATGAAAAAGAGTTTTTTTCTTTTATTTTCTCACTCATTGTGCTCGCTCGTAGGATATTTAGATACATGATCTGATGATGCATGGTTGGGAAAGCAAACGATTTCGGCAAGATAGATAATCGATTTTCATAGTGTATTTGGATGACGAATTATCCCTTCTACCTACAAAAGGTGGATATTTCTACTCGCTCTATTGCTGCATTCACTCGTATGATATTTAGATACAGGATGGTTGTGAAAGCAAACAAATTCGGCAAGCGAGGTGACCAAATGCAATTACATGTATATAGGCCCATAGTGTATTTTAATGACGAATAATCACTTCAGCCTACAAAAAG
>CM057169.1:6472496-6492155 GCA_029962745.1 Echinometra lucunter | reverse complement strand
ATATGAAGTGTCAAATGAATGCCCACAGTCCATCAATCAATCAAGTCGGCTAGTATTCCCGAGATCCATGGACAAGTTCTCTCCAGCGATTCCCGTCCTTCATTAGATTGATAATTTCTTGAGTTTCATGGAGACCAGTGTCTATTCGTATTGAATCGACATATGTTCTCCTGGGTCTCCCCCTTTTTGCCTTTCCATGGAGGGGCTCCCACAATAAAACTGCATGAGTGAAGTGTCAACTCAGGAAGCCGTTGTGCATGCATGTCCTGCAAGTTTTAATCTCCATTTGGCTTGCCATATTCAGGTCGTTCGTAAAGTACCTTTATGAACAGCTTTATGAAACATCCCCAGGTCGTTCAAATGTTAATGAACATGTGCATCCAAGATGGACTTTTGAGTGAAATGAAGTTGCATCCAAGATGATATTCCCTTCACTTTCAGACACACGATCGTTACTTTTGAAAAAAAAAACCAAGAGAATTGTTTTAGTTTATCACGATGAAACATAAATCCAAGTGTTTATGTTGTTGATGTTGTTGTTTCATATCTTTCATTTGATTCTACAAGACGGAAATGCTCATCAACATTTGCATGGCCAGTGCCCCAATTTTGCAGTTTTCTTTCAGAGGTTCATTTGTTGTTGACTGGATATGCTCACGGAGTTGTAAACAGTATGACTCCAATTGCATGCATTCCAAGAGAATTCCATTGATATATTTAGTACTTGGTTGGTTGTCCCTCCAAACACTCCAGGGGAGTTTTGACTGGAGGTGTGTCGGAGAGAATGGTCTAATTTTTGAAGATTAATGGGTCCTTGAGAAGCGCATTTCTAAAGGATAATACTGAAAGAATTTGCATTTTTATTTGAAAATCTTTATTATTATGAGTGTCCCCTTTTTGATGAGCGTAGCCGGCAAAAAGTAAATACTAACTGAACAGTTACCTGCTTCATTGGGCAACGTAGGACCTCGTCAGTGACTGGTGCGATCTCTAGATCTTGAGCGTGATGAAAGTGTGATTATAAAGATCATATCTTAGTAATTAGCGCAAGGAATTATTGTTTTCACTGGGCACAATAAAATTTCACTGTCGAAGCGACGCCCGCCTTTTAAAAGGAAAAAAGGGTACTGTGCATTTTTCAATCTCTTCTGGAACATATTGTCACTTTTTTCGAGACGAGGAAAGCTGGTCCTTACGCATAAGGTATTGTTCAGTTTGAGGATACAAATTACAATCCGGCATGCACTTTACTGATATATTTTCAACGTCTTGTATCATGTAGCTTGTTATAACCATCCGAAATACAATATTGGTAGATATAGCCATAGTAACCGATACACGTACAATACATTATCTAGCAGCCTCAACACTGATGGTGAAATGTCGTATCTGAATTTACTGTGCAAACAACTAGAGGTCTGTCATTCGTCCTTGTTATTGTAACAAATTGCTTAGGAGAAGTGATATTTTGTAGTGTTGTATTATGTTGAAGAGTTAGATTTACATGTAGTTCTTTATTCTTCATTGCGTGTATATGTTCTTCTGGCACTTTGTAGGCATTTCAGTTGTTGACTCTAATTTCATCTGTTGACTGAAGAATTGATTTTTAGTTTGTAAGAAGTCAAAACGAATTTATGATGTTGTGCCTAATAATTGTTAAATGAATAAAGAGTGGGGAGGATTTTTTTTTTCATTTGTATAAAGTCTCATTGACGGGAAATGACGACCCACTGTTTTCCTCGTTTAGCCTTTGCAAAATAAAATGAAAACAATAATCAAAATAAAAATGAAATGATTAAGGTAATGATGACGATGACGATAACGATGATAATGATAATAATTGATAACAAGAAATATAATTACAATGTTAATAATGACAATGATAATGATATCGATAGTAAGATCCACCACCAGTGGAATCTAAAGTGACCTTTTCCCAAAGCTTTTTAATGCCCATGGAATATGTTTGGTGTCAGCGTGGAGGGTACACTGCATACTGATTGTAAATAATTTATAACTTGGTTGATTAAATTTTCTATCAAAAATACATATTAGAGCAGCCCAAATGCTGCATTGCATCCATGATTTGATGCACGTGTTTAATAGTGTTGAAATGATTATTACAGAACAAGAAATCATTCAGTCATTGAAATACAAAACTATGCAATGATTAAAGTAACTTAATGATATGTAACTACATCATCCCATAATTTCTTTTTATCTCCTATATGTACTGAAATCAAAATAAAGCTTTCATTTATTTGCTTCTCTGAGTCTCTGTTTTGTTAAAAGATGACTTTATTGGTTTCAATAAATTTTTCTTTTTTGCTTAGCATATGAAAATTAGTGTGTCTTTACGTAATTTCAAATTGTATACCTGACATGCCTGATTGTCCATGTACATGCATTCCGCTGTCACCTCATCGTACCATATGTCATTGACATTATACTTCTTCACTCTTAGAATTGTATGAGGAAATAATACCAATACAGATACACAATATCATTACTACCTTTTAAGCTATCTGTCTCTTGAAATGATGAATAACATCTTTGAATTAAAACAACTGACGCCAGACGTCATTATGCATTTCGCACTTTAACCACCAAAAGTAGGTCACTTCTTTGGGGGTAGCCCCCCCCCCCCCACCATTACGCCAGTGGTTACGGGTATACAGTGGCGTATCTACCGAGTGTCCCAAAATCTGACACTTTTGAAAGGGCTCCCAAATAAAAAGATATTGAAAACTTTTAAAAACGTTTATATATTCGGATAGGTCAAGGTCTCTTCTTTATTATGACACCAAGTCCGAAAATAATTCATGCTTGGGTGAGCACTGCCCACTTTTGTAAAAGTAGGAAAATCAGGTTGCGCGGGAATTGCCTGTCCCCTTTGTACGAAATGGATAAACTTATTTTTTAAAAACACACACACACACACAAAGAAAAAAAAAAACAAAAACAATGTAACATATATGTGTATTTACAATATATGCAAAGACATATACATCTATTCTGACTCTCCATGGCGATCGCGCTTTTTCTACAATTGCCCCTTCACTCTGGAATTCTCTATTACCTGCCCATACACATCGAGCCACTTCCGTGAATCAGTTTAAGACCCTGCTCAGAACTTACCTTTTCAATAAATAATTCTCTGGAATGTCCCAGTTGTGGCTCAGTCAATGGGGGTGCACACCAACTTTGATTTTCGGTATTCATTAATTTATATGCCTATTTTAAATTATTTAAGGTTTCTTATATAATTTTTGTATTGGTATTTGATTTCAATTCCCTTATCAAATTATAGACAGATAACAGTGCGCTTAGAAACGCCCGTATTAAGCGCCAAATAAATGTTTTGTATTATTATTATCATTATTAAATAACAAAGTAGATGAGATATTTAATAAATCAGTAAGAATTAAGTTTGAATGTTTTCACGAGTGATTTAAATCGATTAAGAGTAGTTGCCTCCTTTATTGATTTGTCTAAAGAATTCCAGTTTTTGGGTCCTATGAAAAATACAGTTTTACAAGAAAATACTGTTCTACTTTTAGGTAAGTGATAGTCGTTTAATTGTCTAGTATTGTATGCATGGAAAGAATTATTTTTGATGAATCCCTTTTTCAAGTCATTTGGTATATCATTTCTGTCAAGCTGATACATAAATGTAAGCGATTAAGGTCGTTTGATTTAAGAATACGTTTTTGACGAAATAATTCATCTGTATGTGCTCTGAAGGGAGCATTGCATATTGTTCTCATTACTTTTTTTCTGAAGTAGAAACCATTTGTTAAGTTTTGTTTGGCTAGCATTTCCCCATGCCAGAATCCCATAATTAAGATGAGGTAGAATAACTGCAAAATACAACATTGTTAGTGCCGGTTTTGGAAGAACGTTTTTTAGTTTGTTGATGACTCCAATATTTCTTGCCACAGTTTTGCAAACATTGTTGATATGAGAATTCCATGTTAGTTTATCATCAATTGTAAGACCTAAAAATTTTGTCGTTTGCACTTCTTTAATTTCAGTATTATCTAATAAGATTAGATAATACTGATATATCCCGGTGTATGTGGTCCACCTGCACACCCCCAATCAGTGATATCGGGAGGAGAGACCTGAGGGTTACAGTGATTCTATTCGCTTTTCCCCTCCCAGGGACAGGTGACGCCAAACCATTAATAATAATAATAATAAGATTTAATGCGGCGGATGTGACAAAGAGTGGCTAAAGAGCGTGTAATTTGTTTTTTGCAAGTTCAGTGATAGTTTGTTAGCTTTGATCCAGTTTGTTACCTTCTTAAATTCAGCATTCATTGTGTGCACAAGCAATTGTGGATCATGATGAGTGTAGAAAATATTGGAGTCGTCAGCAAAGAGAATGAATGAAAGAACATCAGATGAAATTTTCATATCATTCACATACAGTATAAATAGAAGAGGGCCAATGATAATAACGGCCTGTGACCATCAGCCTATTCCTATACCCTCTGCGAGAACGTAAGATGCCGATAAATAATGTACGTTACTAAATCACGAGAAGGGAGTAACTGTACCCTAGAACCTGGTCTTAATATCAAGAAAAAAAATCCTCGTTCATAAGATCTAGAAACAAGATGTTTTCAATCAGCAATCACTCTTATTCTAGCAGCAGATGCCCTATACCGGGGCCCAATATTTTTGCAGCAACGTGTAGGACTATCCTCGAAGGGAATGCACATTATGAAAATATGCAGTGTATTTTGTATACTTTTTTTGCACGTTGCGCCCGCTCATATAAAGAATCATTTGGGAAGGCAAACGAATAGGGCATGCAAGGGCATGCAAGGTGTACAGGCATATGGTGTATTTTGACGACAAAAATTAATGATACTTTACCGTCTAAAGAGTGTGTTTTCCTTGCTCGCTTCGCTCGCTCATACTAGAAACAGGACGAGAGGGTGTGTATACTGGAGTGTGAGTAAGAAATTTGGGAAATATATTTTGATCATCCGCCCACTCCTTGAAACGGATTTACGCCGGTACTTAGATGCTGCATAACTGTCGGCAAATTTAGGTCTTACACCCCCCCCCCCCCCCATGCTCCCTGAATACTGAAACACTGCTTGCTCAAGGTGCGGTAACCCATGTGGCTCAGGGGCTCAGCACACCCTGTGAAAAAATCGTTCCCATGCACTGGGGCCCAGGTGATGGTACATGATGCGGGGAGAGGTGAGATGGGGTTGGGTGTGATTGCATGGGTGGAGGGATGCCGGGTGGGGTCAAGAGGACAGTCACTTGCATGCACGTACCCCCCCCCCCCCCCTTCATATGTGTGCTGGTTTACGTGTTCAGTATTCTACCGATAGATCCTTTTTTTATAATGGAATTTTTGAGACCGTTCATATGGATTTTTCTCCATTCAAAGATATCCAGTCTACCTTCCCTTACCCCAAATTCTACCATGTCCATTTCTACTAATTTCCCACAAGGGACTGGTTGCTATTACCTATTAATTCCTGAAAAAAAGAGTACATCTGTGATATCTGGATTGATTTGTTGATTAGTTCAATGACTGAATCAGTGTGACTGCTTTAATTGAACCCAACCCATAACACCATCACCTCCTATCAAACTCCAGGAGAAAATCTGCTACCATTTCCACAGACATATTGCCAAGTAATGCAATTAACAACGCCACAATAAAACTTTTATTGGAAATGCAAAGCTCAGCCATGTATTCGATTACATGAAATTCACTGAAAAACAAATCATATCCATAATGATTTATCATAAACTTATCAAACCATCCTCAATTTTATGAGCTGGAGAACTACTCATGCACCTCATACAAAAGGGACAGCCAATTCCTGCTCAACCTGATTTCCATTCCCTCAGTTACAAAAGTGGGCAGTGCTCACCCAAGCATGAATTATTTTCAGACTTTTGGGTGCCATATGAAAGAAGTGAACTTGGGCTGTTTGTATGTATAAAAAGTTCCAAAAAGTTAGTCACTGTAGCCTAGAATATTTTGAGATTTTTTTAAAAATAAGATTTGATAGAAGAGACCCACAGGTATCAAAATTTCCAGTGCCTTTGAAATGCTGAATGCAGATGGCAAGAATTTTTCCAACCGTAGCCTATAAGCTTATAAGCTTATTGGGGACGCACTGCACTGCATTCACCCCCCCCCCCCCCTTAATAAACAATTGCCCATTATGCCATCCCGTGACTCAGCTCCAGAGGTTACCGAATCGGCACCCCCCTCCCCCTTTGTAACCAAGGTGCCCTTTTAAAACCGAGGACACATTTTGGTAAATTCTTATTTTTTCTTCTTCTTCTTCTTTGAAATGCTGAAGTAATCAACAACCGAATGACTATCGTCCGATTGCTTTGACATCGCATACAAGTTATGAAATGTTTTGAGCGAATTGTATCCAAGCGTCTCCTCGCTCCTCTGGTGCAGCAGATAGACAAGCTTCAGTTTGCATACCAAAAGAATAAATCAGCAGATGATGCAGTGCTATCTCTTGTTCACTCTATTCAATGTCACATGGACAACCGCGACACATACGCTCGCGCTACGTTTGTTGATTTTTCATCGGCATTCAATACCATGGTAGCAGCGAAGCTCATCGTTAAGCTCGTAGATCTTCGTGTTGACCCCACCCTTGTTCTATGGATTGGTGATTTCCTTGTGAACAGAACTCAGCAAGTGTCAGTAAATGGTGTTCTCTCGCGACCGACGTCTACGAGCACCGGGTCTCCTCAAGGTCATGTCTCCGATCCTTTTTATACTCTAATATACGAATGATTGTCAAGCGGATGGTGTTAATACAAGTATTCTCAAATACGCCGATGACACGGCTATTATTGGACTGATCTCGAAGAACGATGAAGCAGAATGAAGGAGAACACTGAACTCCTTTGTACAGTGGTGTGATTATAACTATCTAATACTCAATGAAAATAAAAACGAAGGATATTGTATTCGGCCATATACGAAGAAGCTAAATGTTGCTATTAGACCAGTTATTATCCAAAATTCTGTCATTGCAGTCGTTCCAAAATGTAAATACTTTGGCGTGGTAATTGATGAGAGGTTAAACTGGGAAGAACAAAGCAAGCTTGTTTTGGCAAAAGGCTATGAAAGGCTTCACTTTCTCAGGAAACTCAAATCTCTCCATGTTGATAGGACCATCCTAAACTCTTCTACAATGCAGTCGTCGAGAGCGCTATTCATTATGGCTGCCTCTCCTGGTACTGTAGTAAAAGAAAGTGCGACCGTACAAAAACTCAAAGGTTGTTGAACCAAGCAGGCAAAATAATTGGTGATAATTAACAATAGATGATATCTGCTCTGTCCGAATTCTTATAAGAAAGTTGAGAATATTATGAAAGATCCCCAACACCCCTTTCATCCATGTTTTGCTGGATGAGATCAGGCAAACGACTCCAGTCTGCAAAAAGCAGGACAAATCGCTATTTGAATTCGTTTATTCCTTCAGCTATTTAGAGCCTTTAACAAGACATGCTAACTGATATCTATAAATTCAACTGAATGTTAAATCATAACATACGTTTGAAAGAAATGCTGAATGTAATTTCAGATTGACCTGATATGACTGTAATTCTCATCAAGATGCAGTTTGACTTGAATGGAATTTTTAATTGGAAGTAACAGTGTATGATATTGTGATTTATGGACCGGTTGGTTTCAATCACTCCGCTGATGACTATTATGTACTATCATTATTATCATCATGCAGCATGCAAACTCCATTCTCCTCTCCCTCTCTTCTTCTTCTTCTTGTGCTCCTTCTTACTCTTCATCATTTTCTTTTCATCTTATTTTTCCTTCTTCCTATTCTTCCTCTTTTTTCTTCTTGTCCCTTTTTTTCTTCTTTTTCTTCTTTTCTTTTTCTTCTTTTTCTTCCTCTCCTACTCTATTCTTCTTCCTTTTTCTTCTTCTTCTTCTTCTTCTTCTTCTTCTTCTTCTTCTTCTTCTTCTTCCTCTTCCTCTTCTTCTTCTTCTTCTTCCTCTCCCTCTTCTTCCCCCTTTTTTCTCTTTTTCTTTTGCTTTCTTCTTCTTGGTCTTCTCTTCATGCATGCATGTTGCAATTTGCTATATTCATTGCAGTGTGTTAAGCCACTCAGTTCGCTGTCATGTAAGAATGGAAAATTCATAATCTGCTTGTATCAACAACATGAAACTTTTGTTAATAATTATGCGTAGAAACATATCAACACTTCAAACTTTGTGCAATATCGATGCATGGCTTTCAACAATGTGCCATATCAAGGGCTGTAACCAGGAAGGTTGAGACTTCCTATCTTTATGTTATCAGTTATGACCTTCCATAGTAGGTTTTTCAGTGTACGGAATGGGAAATGGACGATAATTACTGAATTTACTGAATGAATTTATCATTTTGTAGAGCTTCATAGTTACTCCACTCTTCTTCTTGATAGTGCAGTATCTCTGACTTCGTATTTACCCGTACTATGGGGTTCCTTCTTTCTTTTCCCCGTTTCCTTCTCGCCTCCACCCCCCCCCCCCTCTCTCTCTCTCTCTTTCTCTCTCTCCCGTTCTGTCTTTTTACCTCTCTATTTCTTCTCTCTTTCTTTTCCCCTTTCTCTGCCTTTGTCTCTCTCTGTATTTCCTTATCTCTCTTTCTCTCTCCCTCTCCCCCTTTCATTCTCTTCGGGTGTGAATCGGGGTGGGGGAATACAAGGAAGGGGGTACTTATATTTTGGTAAATTCTTTTTTTTTTTCTTTTTTCTTTTTTTTTTCTTGTCTTAATTATCATTTTTTTTCAGGTAAAAGATGCACCTGAAAAGGTCGACTAATTAACACCCCCCCCCCCCTTGCAAAATGCTGAATCCGGCCCTGCGGTGTTAATGCGGATTTCTTCTTCTTCTTCTTCTTATTATTATTAGTATTGTTATTATTATTATTATTGTTATTATTATTTTTATTATTATTATCATTATTATTATTATTATTGTTATTGTTATTATTATTGTTATTATTATTATTATTATTATTATTATTATTATTATTATTATTATTATTATTATTATTATTATTATTATTATTATTGTTATTTGCCCCCGACGCCTGCCCCCCCCCCCAAAAAAAAGAGAGAGAGAGAGAGAGAGAGAAACGACTGCATGTGCAGATCGAGTAAGACCCCTGATCAGGTGGGTTTTTTTTTTGTTGTTGTTGTTGTTGTAATTGTTGTTTGATTTGTTGTTGTTGTTGTTGTTGTTGTTTGCGCAGAGTAGGTTAAAACCGTGTTAAAACCCATGATCGAGTGGTTCTGACCCGCCGGGGGATGTGTTTCATTGAGGCCTGTATCATCCGCGTAAATTTACTTTTTGAAAAGCACCCTAAACGGGGATAGGTAGGGGTGATTTTGATACCCTAAACGGGGAAACCCATGAACGATGTCAGATTTTTAGACCCTTAACGGGGATTTTATATCTTGCATTGTTTTTATATACCCTAAGCGGAGATATCTTCAACTAGACATTTTTCCCTGTTTTTCAAGTTAAAAAAACAAACCTGCTTGTAACACATTACAAAATATTCTCATCAAAAGAGAGGCATTTTTTTTCTTTTCTTCACTGAAATACACACACACTAACAGCGACTGATTTGCCATATTTTCATTTCATCGTCAGGGTCTAACAAATTTCCTACCCTTTTCGGGTTCCAGCTCTAGTGAATTTGATACCCTTTTTTCTGATTTTTGCTGTTTTGATACCCTAAAGTGGATCCCCGGGTTCCCCGCCCGGTCCTGAAAAACGACCCCTCTTCTACGTTTTGTTCACGCGGACATCCCCCCGGGGGTTTTGATCAGGCAAGGGGGGGGGGGGGGGGAGGGGTTCTGATCAGTGGTTTCTGGCTCCCGTTCTGGGTACTATCTACACTTCGCATTCCATACAATACATAGGTTAATTGTGCCACACGTACACCTGTAACAAGGCCAGGCGCTAGGCCAAGCCAAGCGTTATGACCAAAGATTATGATAGTTAACACGTTCCAGGCCTAGGACTAGGTTAACACTGAATCTTCTTCCCGGATCTTCTTGACTGTTTCATCTGCATCTAACTTTACTACCAATATGGTATCTGGTGTTACGATTGCCGCGGGTGCTGTTGGTAAGAAACCAAAGATTTCTTGGCCCGTATTCTGTGATCATGACATAATGACCTGGCTTAATTTAAAGACAGTAGGAAGGATGCGGGGTCGGGTGTCCGGACACGTAACAAAAAATGAAGCCTTCTTTTTGTCTGGGGATTAAACAAAAAATATGCATTGATTATTGCTAATCATCATCAATATTTGTTCTCTTTAATATTGTCTAACATCTGTGCTAAAACATTTAAGAGATTTTGTTTGTAAACTTTTTCAAATGGCTGTTTAAAATCGACTGTCCGGATACACAACCTGTCCGGACACCCAACAACTGGGTATACGTCCATACATGTACTTGGCGAGATACCAGGGCTGCGTTTCACAAAACCGTCATAAGTCTAGCTTCTTTGACATCCCAATGGGAATCCCATGAATTCAATGGGATTCCCATTGAAACACGTGTTAATTCTACAACATGTGATTCAATGGGATGTCCATAAAAGTTATGTCGGATTCCTGAAACGCAGCCCAGATGGTCTACCAAGGATCAACGTAACGGTAGGCACCTTTGAGGTGACTGTACTAAAGTGAGGCGTAAAAATAATCATGTCTGAGAAGTTAAGAATAGAAATGAATCCGGGTATAAATGGATAAAGTGCACCGATTGCCTCGTCAACTGCTCATGGCGCAGTGGTTAAAGTAGTCCAGGGACGTCAGGGGAGTAAAAAAACAAACAAACGCTAACGCTATTATTCCCCATTGACGACCAGTGCTTTTACCCCCTATTTGTACAAAGCAAGCATCTTGGCACTTCAGAACGGTTACAGCTCGTTATTCCGAAGGTTTGCTATTCCGAAGGTTTGTTATTCGGAAGGTTCGTTATTCCGAAACACACAAATTGCATAACTAGCTGTTCGTTAGTCCGATAATGAAAAAGGGTTCGTTAATCCGAACATTTGTGGAGTTATTCCGAAGGTCCGTTAGTGTGAAAATGAAATAAAGTTCGTTATTCCGAAGGTTCATTAATCCAAAAATGAAATAAGGTTCGTCATTCTGAAGGTTCGTAAATCCAAAAATCAAATAATATATAAAATACAGTAATCTGTGGCGAAATCTGGAAAGCCGGGTGGGGAGGGGCTGATCTATCGTGACCAGGGGCGTATAGGTACACAGGATTCTTTCAAAGGGGGTGATCATAGGCTTATGGGACTAGTTCATTTTCAATCCTGAATCCATGCAAAAGTCAATGTTATGTTTACTGCTCTTCGCTAGTTCTGCTGATGTCGGGGGAGGGGGGTTCATGCATTTTTCATTGTTTTGTCCATGTTCTAAGATCCATTCTCGATTAGATGTTTACCACTTTTAAACCTTAAAAATGTCGCTCTGCGGGGGGTCTGAGGAGACTTGTTTGGACCAGACTAGAAGGATTGTTTAACACCCCAAACAGAATAGAAGGATTGTTTAACACCCCAAACAGGAGTGTCGATTCCCCCATTTTTTGGATGGGGGGGGGGGGAACAGCCATCCGTAGCTGGCGTGGCCAACTTTTTTAGAATGGGGGGGGGGGGGAATATACACTAATTTCGCATTAAATGTCTTATAAGAGGGCAAGACTAGAGTAATAGCGTAGACAGGTCCTTAGACATGGGGGATGCCAAGGGCCAGGGGCGTACGTACGCCCCTGCCCCCATAGACCCCGACGTATGCCCCTACCGTCCCCCATAGCATTGGGGGTGTTTTGAACTTGAATCGCATCAGTTATGACTGTAACTTCTTTCCACCATTCTGGAACTCCCACTTGACCGAAGGCCCGCGAGGCCTAAGACCTGTGAGACCGAAGGCCCGCGAGACCGAAGGCCCGTGAGGCCGATATCTTATTTTCCTTCATCAGGTGCCGCGGTCGAGTGGTTTAAGGTGCCTCAATGCAGCTCATCAAAAGAGAGGCATTTTTTTTTCTTTTCTTCACTGAAATACACACACAATAACAGCGATTGATTTGCCATAATTTAATTCCATCGTCAGGGTCTAACAAATTACCTACCCTTATCGAGTTCCAGCACTAGTGAATTTGATACCCTTTTTTCTGATTTTTGCTGTTTTGATACCCTAAAGTGGATCCCCGGGTTCCCCGCCCTGTCCTGAAAAACGACCCTTTCCCTACGTTTTTGTTTACGCGGACATCCCCCCTGGGGTTTTGATCAGACAAGGGGGGTTTCTGATCAGTGAGATAATGACTTTTCCAAATGGGGTGGAATATACAGAGCATTACATAAGGTCTGTTGGTCATAAAACTCATAGTCATGGTGATAGACAACACCTGTTTAAATGGGTAAGCACAAATTGTATCACAAATTCCCCATGGAAGCCCATGACTGACGGTCTTTAATCTGCTGCATTTTCTGCACAAGTGGAACGAAATTAAGGTAAAAAACTAACAAATATTTTCTGAGATACGACGTAACAATTAAAGGTGGTCGAGGAGTAGTAGGTCCAACCATACTTTTAAAGTTGACTCCAGTCTAACTAAGTTAAACCAGAGCTTTAATTGAAATTGACTTCATATGCAACCACATTAAAACAGGTGCAAACTAAATTTCTGTAAAATGTTAAACCACACTAGACTATGGACTATTACAATTTAGGTTAAACTAGAGTTCAGAATGTGATTATTTGATTGCTATTAACAAAAATTCCTTGGCTCGTATTCTGAATTCCGGTTTAAAAACTTAAAGTTAAACTCCAGTCCAACCAAGTTAAGCCAGAGCTTTAATTGAAATTGACTTCGGAACAGTTGCAGAATACCCCACCACCACATTATACACCCATATACCCGTTTTCAGAAAGGGGCATACATGCATGCATGCATGTACATTAGAAAATGGTGGGGTATTCTGCAATTAAGCCTTGACTTCAACCACAAAACAAGTGCAAACTAAATTTCTGCAAAAAGTTAAAACACACTAAACTACGGTATAGACTAATTCGGTTAAACTAGAGTTCAGAATGTGATCATCTAAAACTCCAGTTAAAAGGGCAGGTTTAAGTTAGGCTGGGTTTAAACCATGCTTTAGACCACAGTTTAAGTTAACCCATAGAGGTACAGTGTCACCTTTAGGAGACGCTTTTGCAGTATCTGTTGGTCTAGAATGTTGGGCAGTACATATCATACATGAGCAGAAAGAGAAAAATGCACTGACAAATTTGAGCCCATTCCCATCGCTGTATGGTGTGGCATTCTCAAAGTAGAGCAGTTTAAGAGTAACTAATCATTAAACTCTTTAAATTGGCAACGCAATGAATAATATATGATCACTATTTCTGTGTTCAAATTGGCAATTTCTGATTCAATTTTACAATTACATTTCATTTTAGTTTATGTTATATCCATATTTATTTTTTTTCCAGCTACGTAAATGTGGAAAAAAATAATTTGTATTGCCAATTTGAGGATTGAAGATGATTAATTTAGACCTCAAGAAAGCTATGGGTTAAACTGGAATTCAGAATACAGGCCCTTGAGTTTTACTTTTTGACTGTACCATGTTCATACTAAAAAGGGAGAGATATCTTGAAGTTCAGGATATGGATCAATCCAGCAATTGGCGTTGCCGCTTAGTTATCATGGTTATGGAAGCTAACGCCGCCGCCACAATTCTTACAGGGTACATGGATATCATGCAATTTAAGTACTCGGTACTTACCTAGCACCTATGCTACGGTATGTACCGAGTGCATGAAGAATATGTACTCAGTACGTACATGTATGCTAAATCAAATGAAGGATGCTGAATTAAGGATGCTTGATTTACCGGTAGCATACAGGGATACTTAGATTTTTTTTTTTGACAGGAATGTGAGGCTCAGACCTTGAACCCCTAAACCATTTTCAGGGGCAAATTTTAAGAAAAGGGGTACCCATATCTAGGGATTTCTTGCAGAACATAGACCTTTGTTTAGGGATTGGACCCTTTTCTGTGAGTATGATTTACAATACAAATAAACCACCCATGTTTGGGATTTCTCACAAAACATAGACCCCTGTTTAGGGATTTGTCGTAAAAACTGGACTCTTTTCTACGAGTATGATTTACAATACAAATAAACCACCCATGTTTAGGGATTTTGTTGAAAATGTGAACCCATGCTTTGGGATTTTTTTTTTAGAAAACGGGACCCATGTTTAGAGATTTCTTGTGAAAAAGCTACCCATTTGGCCGGTACGTATTTTTTACACATCCAGTACGTTACCTTGATTTAGCATATGTATGTATGCTCGACTAACTAGCGTATGTATGCCCAGTTAATTCAGTTTATAATAACATACAGGAATGGCCTACAGAGTATTCATAGAGAAGGGAAACAAAACTGAAATACATAAGGAAAGGGGATAGATTGAAGGGAAAGAAAATTAAGGAATACATAAGGTAAGATGAGAGGATAGATGGAAGCAAAAGAAGGCACAAGATAGATTGAAGGGAAAACAGGAAAAATTCCAGCTCAGATTGACTGGAAAGGAGTCTGTTGGGGCCACACTCCGTTCCGGGTCAAAAACGACCCGGAATAGGGTCATGAAGACTTATTTCCGGGTCACATTTGACCTTATTCCGGGCCATGTTTACTACATTCTAGGTCATGTTTGACCCGGAATGGATTGTGGCTCCGATGAACTCTGTTCCGGGTCAAGTAATTTCACTCGGAATTTTTTAGAGTGAGGGAAAGAAGAGCATAGATTGAAGGGAAAACAAAGATTAAGGAAAGAGAGTAGGATAGATTGAAGTGAAAAACAAAGAGATACATATGGGAAAGAAGAGGATGGATTGAAGGGAAAACAAATACATAAGGAAGGAGAAGAGTACATTTTAAAGGAAAGCAGAGAAATACATAAGGAAAGAGGAGAGGATAGATTGAACTTTGAAGGGAAAGGTCAAAGGTCACAGAGGTCTTAATGTGCATAGAAATGGCCTGTTTCTCGCGATAACTCAACAACCATTTGATGGATCAACTTCAAACTTAGTTCATGATGCATATGGGAGGGACAGTGATCTGATTAGATTTTGGGGTCTCAAGGTCAAAGGTCAAAGAGGTCATTATGTACATAAAAATGGTTTCGTCCTCACGATAGCTCAACAACCATTTGACGGATCAACTCCAAACTTGGCTGATGTGTGCATATGGGAGGGACAATGATCTGATGAGATTTGGGGGTCTTGAGGTCAGAGGTCAAAGGTCATAGAGGTCATTATGTACATAGACATTTCGACCACACGCGGTCGAGGATTCATCTAGTTCTATTTTCATACCAAATCCTTTGAAATTCTTACTCTTGACAGTTAGTTCTGTATCTATAAAGGTGCTTTCACACATGATGCGACAGTGTGGTAACACACTGCGGCGCCACACTATTTTGTCTTCACATATGATGGGACTTTGTGTCACCACATATATGAACGCACATTAACGCGTCAACTCTCAATAAGAGAGCATATTGTCAAAACTTGCGCAATCAATTTTTGCACAAACTTTTTAGAAATTTGATTGGTGCGCATTTTTTGTGCATCTAGGCAGCAAATAAAAGTGTGTCCTCATGTCCTGCCTCGTCGACATTTTTTGTCGCCCTATACCCCATAGGCTTGTACAAAAAAAGGTGTGGTGACACAGGGTGTTACCACACTGTTGCATCATGTGTGAAAGCACCTTAATAGAGCGTTGTAACAAACTCATCGATTGACATCTGGTTTTTATTCCTGCTATATTTAGGTGCTGGTGTTGGCTGGGTCTTTTTAAGGCGTTGGCTCAGTGGAGGCCGTTGCCATAGCAATGCAAGGATGGATGGAAAGACCGTCATCATTACTGGTTGCAATACAGGAATTGGCAAAGAATCTGCCAAAGACCTAGCAAAAAGAGGTGGGAACTGGGGGATGTTTCATAAAGATTGACTCAAATCGCTCTTAACTATGGCAGGCCATTCATGCCACTGTTTGCTTTCACAATCGGTCTCTCAAGAGATGAATTTACATTTTTCGTTTTCTTCATCAATAAACTATAAAATATTGTCAGTTCTGCAGATTTGTGATCATGATTTGCAAATCCTTTGAGAGATCCATGGTGAAAGAAAACAGTGGCATGAATGGCCAGCCATAGTTAAGTGCAATTTTGGTCAGTCTTAGTCTTTGTGAAACACCCTCCTGATTTACATGTGTTGGTCTGAAAGGATTTGAAGGTTCTGTTGAAAAATTGCATCATCGCAGTCTTAGGCATGCATCGACATGACAACTTGATTTGGAAAGAGTTTTGTAAAAAAAAAAAAAAAAAGAGAGAAATATTATTACAAGGAAGGAAACTGTATACAATTTCTATTGCTTTCATTCATTTTTCCCTTTTTTGTCTCGCCCAACGGAGGTGAAGTCGAGACTAAGGGATCCGAATGGAGTCTGCCCGTCGTCTGTCCATCGTCCGTCCGTCTGTCGTCCATCCGTCACAAATGTTAAAGTTTACCTGCAAGACTCTCTTATGACGCATAACTTGGCAACTACTGGTCCAATTGCAACCAAACTTGGGTGGTAGATGCACTAGGGTTACCATCATGTTGCGGTGCTGTCGGAGGTCACATGGTGAGGTCAAAGGTCATTTGAGGTCACATTGTTATAGAGTACCTGCAAGACTCTTTTTACATACGTTAAAGTTTACCTGCAAGACTCTCTTATGACACATGACTTGGCAACTGTTGGTCCAATGGCAACCAAACTTGGGTGATAGATGCACTAGGGGTAACATAATGTTGTGGTGCTGTTGGAGGTCACATGGTGAGGTCAAATGTTAGAGTTTACCTGCAAGACTCTTATGACAAATAATTTTGCAACCGTTGCTCCCTTTTCAACTAAACTTGGGACATAGATGCACTTGGGGACCTTCATGTTATAGTGGCATCGGATGTCACATGGTAAGGTCAAAGGTCATTTTATTTCAAACGTTAAAGTTTACCTGCAAGACTCTCTTATGACACATAACTTGACAACTGTTGGTCCAATGGCAACCAAACTGGGGTGATAGATGCACTAGGGGTAACATCATGTTGTGGTGCTGTCGGAGATCACATGATTAGGTCAATGGTCATTTGAGGTCAAATGTTAGAGTTTACCTGCAAGACTCTCTTATGACAAATTACTTTGCAACCGTTGCTCCTTTTTCAACTAAACTTTGGTCATAGATGCACTTAGGGGACCTTCATTCTATAGTGGCATCGGATGTCACATGGTAAGGTCAAAGGTCATTTTATTTCAAACGTTATAAAGTTTACCTGCAAGACTCTCTTATGACAGGCCATATGCAAAGCCATATGAAGCATTTCCGGGGCGGGGGGCAAGAGTATGTCCAATATTCAAAGGAACACAAAAGCGAGGAAGCGAAGCAACTGAGCGGGTGAATCCCCCCCCCCCCCCCCATCGAAATTGAACGATCTGGTGCACATTTTGGGTGGTATGTTGGGAAAATTGTCATCAACACACCACAAAAAAAGGAAGGTGGAAAGGAAGGGGAGGGATTGTCCCCTGGCCATGTGTACATGGATTTTATTGCTAATTTTACCAAATATATGATATGACACTCGTGCAGTCTTCAAATGCACAGTTTTACTGAGCTTTAACAGAGACACACACAAATACTCATTTACAACATTTTTACTTTTTTTGTGAAAGATTTTTTCCAGTTCTATCTTTACTCACAAATATAATTCAGGGGCAAAGGAAAATAACCAGCATTTAGACCAAACTTGCAAAGATTTCACAGAATTCTTTATTATTTTGATAGTGGGAAGTGTGAAGTTGTTTTTGTCTCGCCCGCGTAGCAAGAGCGAGATATAGGCGCCCCTTTTCCGACGGCGGCGGCATCAACATTTTAAGAAATACTCTCATTCCAAAAGTGTTTGTTCAATTTTCAAGAAACTTGTACACAAGGCTTATCAAGTATCAAAGATCATGTTGAAGGAATTTCAGGTCGCAAAGTCAAGGTCAAAGGTCATTTGAGGTCAATTCACTTAAATTATGTTGCAAAAACTTAACCGCAAGGTTAAGTTTTGTTATTTTCCCCTTCATTTCAATAGAATGTGTTCAGTTTTCATGAAACTGGTACACATGGCTTACCAAAAATCAAAGATCATGTGGAAGGAACTTTAGGTCACAAAATCAAAGTCAACGGTCATTTGAGGTCAGTAAACTTATATCATGTTTAAAAAACTTCTCCCTCATTTCAAAATTGTTTGTTCAATTTTCATGAAACTGGTACACAAGGCTTATCAAGTATCAGAGATCATGTGGAACAAATTTCAGGTCACTTAGTCAAGGTCAAAGGTCATCTGAGGTCATTTGATTAAAATTATGTTTCGAAAACTTAACCCTAAGGTTAAGTTCTTGATTTTCACCTTCATTTCTAAAGTATTTGTTCAACTTCCATAAATATTTGCCTACAAAGGTCATCAAGTTCATGTATCAGGAATAATGTGGGACAGTTTTAGTTCACAAAGTTGAGGTGAAAGGTCTAATTTGTTGAAAATATTATCAGAAGATCAAATTTAATATATTTTTTTAAGGATCTACATACTGTATTCTTTACACCTCGGAATAGTATTACTAGATAGATGGCTCAGTACAAGTGCATTATATTAGTATTATTATTATTACTATTATTACATTCTGGCCACTTTAACCCATTCGTGACAGGAATTATTTAAAGCCTAATTTAATCAGCTTTTATTCTTCAAATTGGCAACACCAACATTTTTATTTTACTGCTACATTTTTCTTATAAAACGTCATGTATCTGAAATGAATATAAATTGACAGAAATTATGATGAGAAGTCAAAAAGTTGCCAATTTGCAGGGGAAAATGGTAATTTTAAACTTTCTATCACATTGCCAATTTAAGGATTTTAATAATTATTTTCCTTTAAAAAAATTTCAGCAACGAATATATTGACGCAACCAAAATGGGCACAGTTTGTGTAGAATTTTTTGCTCTTTCTGCTCATGTATTTGGTATGATTTTTAGGGCTTTGCATCAAAAGATATTAAGCCAAACCACAAAATGTGGACCTCTGTCACGAATGGGTTAATACCCACCTCTTGATACATGTACATATACATGTATGTGACTAGTTAGGAATGCTGCCATTAAAATTTGCCTGATGCACGCGAGACCGCCAGGGGCGTTCCACTTGTTATGTTATCAAACATACTTTTGCTTGAACAGTATTAAAGAGCCTAGGCATATATATGAAGATTTTATGGAAAAGCAGATAAATGCCATTTTTGAAAATTTTAAAGTAAATTAGCATTGCCCTGTACAAAATAATACTGTTCATGACATATAAAGGCAGGTTCTTGAAGTTATAGTCAAAAGTAGCATATATTTTCTTATTATTTTCTTATTTTTTGTTGATCTTTAACTGCAAATACCTCAGTTTGAAATTTTTTTTTTTTAATTCAAACTCTATGTATATGTCCACCCATTATGATTTTTTTATTTTTTTTTTTTT
>CM057169.1:6431274-6471996 GCA_029962745.1 Echinometra lucunter | reverse complement strand
TGTAAGAATGGAAAATTCATAATCTGCATGTATCAACAACATGAAACTTTTGTTAATAATTATGCGTAGAAACATATCAATACTTCAAACTTTGTGCAATATCCATGCATGGCTTTCAACTATGTGCAATATCAAGGGCTGTAACCAGGAAGGTTGAGACTTCCTATCTTTGTGTTATGACTTCCCATAGTAGGTTTTTCAGTGTAGGGAATGGGAAATGGACATTACTGAATTTACTGAATGAATTTATCATTTTGTAGAGCTTCATAGTTACTCCACTCTTCTTCATGATAGTGCAATATCTCTGAATTCGTATTTACCCGTACTATGGGGTTCCTTCTTTCTTTTCCCCGTTTCCTTCTCGCCTCCACCCCCCCCCCCCTCTCTCTCTCTCTCCCGTTCTGTCTTTTTACCTCTCTATTTCTTCTCTCTTTCTTTTCCCCTTTCTCTGCCTTTGTCTCTCTCTCTTTATTTCCTTATCTCTCTTTCTCTCTCTCTCCCTTTCATTCTCTTAGGGTGTGAATCGGGGTGGGGGGGGGGGAATACAGGGATGGGGGTACTTTGTTCTCTGGTTGTACTACAATTTTTTAATGGTTTTTTTTTTGTACATCTGTGTATCAAGTCAATGTCATGTCATGTTATGATTTTTTTTCTGATCTTTTACTTTCTAAAAGTGATCATTTGTAATTTTCCATTTCACTCTTTTTGATGTTTTTACTCACGTTTTTGATATGAACTATGCAATATCTTCGTAAAATCCCGGAATGAATTTCCATGTAAATTTGGACGAAATAAGAATTGAATTGAATTGAATTGAATTGAAAACCGAGGACATATTTTGGTAAATTCTTCTTTTTTTTTCTTCTTCTTTTTTCTTTTTTTTTTTCTTGTCTTAATTAGCATTTTTTTTTCAGGTAAAACATGCACCTGAAAAGGCTGACTAGCTAACACCCCCCCCCTTGCAAAATGCTGAATCCGGCCCTGTGGTGTTAATGCGGATTTATTATTATTATTATTATCATTATTATTATTATTATTATTATTATTATTAATTACTATTATTATTATTATTATTATTATTATTATTATTATTATTATTATTATTATTATTATTATTATTATTATTATCATTATTATTATTAACGCCTGGCCCCCCCCCCCCAAAAAAAAAAAAGAGAGAGAGAGAGAGAGAGAGAGAGAGAGAGAGAGAAACGACTGCATGTGCAGATCGAGTAAGACCCCTGATCAGGTGGGTTTTTTGTTGTTGTTGTAATTGTTGTTTGATTTGATGTTGTTGTTGTTGTTGTTGGTGGTGTTGTTTGCGCAGATCAAACCCATGATCGAGTGGTTCTGACGATGTGTTTCATTGATCATGAGGCCTGTATCATCCGCGTAAATCACTTTTTGAAAAGCACCCTAAACGGGGATAGGTAGGGTTGATTTTGATACCCTAAACGGGGAAACCCATGAACGATCTCAGATTTTTAGAGCCTTAACGGGGATTTTATATTTTGTATTGTTTTTATATACCCTAAGCGGAGATATCTTCAACTAGACATTTTTCCCTGTTTTTCAAGTTAAAAAAAAAAAAAAACCTGCTTGTAAACACATTACAAAATATTCTTATCAAAAGAGAGGCATTTTTTTTTCTTTTCTTCACTGAAATACACACACAATAACAACGATTGATTTGCCATATTTTCATTTCATCGTCAGAGTCTAACAAATTTCCTACCCTTTTCGGGTTCCAGCACTAGTGAATTTGATACCTTTTTTCTGATTTTTGCTGTTTTGATACCCTAAAGTGGATCCCCGGGTTCCCCGCCCGGTGCTGAAAAACGACCCCTCTTCTACGTTTTTGTTTATACGCGCACATCCACCGGGGATTTTGATCAGGCAAGGGGGTTTCTGATCAGTGGTTTCTGGGTCCCGTTTTGGGTACTATCTACACTTCGCATTCCATACAATACATGGTTTAATATTATGTGCACACCAGTGCCACACGTACACCTAACAAGGCCAGGCCAAGCCAAGCGTTATGACCAAAGCTAAAGGTTATGACAGTTAACACGTTCCAGGCCTAGGTTAACACTGTTCTTCCCGGATCTTCTTGACTGTTTCATGTGCATCTAACTTTACTACTAATATGGTATCTGGTGTTACGATTGCCGCGGGTGCTGTTGGTAAGAAACCAAAAATTTCTTGGCCCGTATTCTGTGATCATATTGACCTTAACTTAGTTAAACTTAAAGACAGTAGGAAGGATGCGGGGTCGGGTGTCCGGACACGTAACAAAAAATGAAGCCTTCTTTTTGTCTTGGGATTTAACAAAAAATATGCGTTGATTATTGCTAATCATCATCAATATTTGTTCTCTTTAATACTGTCTAACATTTGTGCTAAAACATTTAAGAGATTTTGTTTGTAAACTTTTTCAAATGGCTGTTTAAAATCGACTGTCCGGATACACAACCTGTCCGGACACCCAACAACTGGGTATAACCGTATACGTCCATACATGTACTTGGCGAGATACCAGGGGTGCGTTTCACAAAACGTCATAAGTCTAACTTCTTGGACATCCCATTGAAACGTGTGTTAATTCTACAACACGTGTTTCAATGGGATGTCCGTAAACTTAGACTTATGACGGTTTCGTGAAACGCAGCCCAGACGATCTACCAAGGATCAACGTAACGGTAGGCACTTTTGAGGCGACTGTAAAGTGAGGGGTAAAAATAATCATGTCTGAGAAGTTAAGAATAGAAATGAATCCGGGTATAAATGGATAAAGTGCACCGATTGCCTTGTCAACTGCTCATGGCGCAGTGGTTAAAGTAGTCCGACGTCAGGGGAGTAAAAAAAAAACAAAACGCTAACGCTATTACTCCCCATTGACGTCCAGTGCTTTTACCCCGTTTGTACATAGCAAGCATCTTGGCACTTCAAAACAGTTACAGCTCGTTATTCCAAAGGTTTGTTATTCGGAAGGTTCGTTATTCCGAAACGCGCAAATTGCGTATACCTAGATGTTCGTTAGTCCGAAAATGAAATAAAGTTCGTTATTCCGAAGGTTTGTTAATCCGAAAATGAAATAAGGTTCGTCATTCTGAAGGTTCGTAAATCCGAAAATGAAATAATATTCGTTATTCCGAAGGTTCGTTAATCCGAAAATGAAATAAGGTTCGTCAGTCCGAAAATGAAATAAGGTTCGTTAGTACGAAAATACAGTAATCTGTGGCGAAGTTGGGAAAGCCGGGTGGGGAGGGGCTGATGTATCGTGACCAGGGGCGTATAGGTACACAGGATTCTTTCAAAGGGGGTGATCATAGGCTTATGGGACTAGTTCATTTTCAATCCTGAATCCATGCAAAAGTCAATGTTATGTTTACTGCTCTTCGCTAGTCCTGCTGATGTCGGGGGAGGGGGGGGGGTTCATGCATTTGTCATTGTTTTGTCCATGTTCGAAGATCCATTCTCGATTAGATGTTTACCACTTTTAAACCTTTAAAATGTCGCTCTGCGGGGGTCTGAGGAGGCTTGTTTGGACCAGAATAGAAGGATTGTTTAACACCCCAAACAGGAGTGTCGATCCCCCCCTTTTTTTTGGATGGGGGGGGGGGGGAACAGCCATCCGTAGCTAGCGTGGCCAACTTTTTGGAATAGGGGGGGGGGAATACACACTAATTTCGTATTAAATGTCTTATAAGAGGGCAAGACTAGAGTAGTAGCATAGACAGGTCCTCAGACATGGGGGATGCCATGGGCCAGGGGCGTATGTACGCCCCAGCCCCCATAGGCCCCGGCGTACGCCCCTACCGTCCCCCATAGCATTGGGGATGTTTTGAACTTGGATCGCATCAGTTATGACTGTAACTTCGTTCCAGCATTCTGGAATTCCCACTTGACCGAAGGCCCGCGAGGCCTAAGACCCGTGAGACCGAAGGCCCGTGAGACCGATATCTTATTTTCCTTCATCAGGTGCCGCGGTCGAGTGGTTTAAGGCACCTCAGTGCAGCTCATCAAAAGAGAGGCATTTTTTTTCCTTTCTTCACTGAAATGCACACACAATAACAGCGATTAATTTGCCATATTTTCATTCCATCGTCAGGGTCTAACAAATTACCTACCCTTATCGGGTTCCAGCACTAGTGAATTTGATACCCTTTTTTCTAATTTTTGCTGTTTTGATACCCTAAAGTGGATCCCGGGGTTCCCCGCCCTGTGCTGAAAAACGACCCTTTCCCTACGTTTTTGTTTACGCGGACATCCCCCGGGGGTTTTGATCAGGCAAGGGGGGTTTCTGATCAGTGAGATAATGCCTTTTCCAAATGGGGTGGAATATACAGAGCATTACATAAGGTCTGTTGGTCATAAAACTCATAGTCATGGTGATAGACAACACCTGTTTAAATGGGTAAGCACAAATTGTGTCAAATTCCCCATGGAAGCCCATGACTGACGGTCTTTATTCTGCTGCATTTTCTGCACAAGTGGAACGAAATTAAGGTAAAAAACTAACGAAAATTTTCTGAGGTACGAATCAATTAAAGGTGGTCGAGGAGTAGTAGGTCCAACCATACTTTTAAAGTTATCTTCAGTCTAACTAAGTTAAACCAGAGCTTTAATTGAAATTGACTGCAACCACAATAAAACGGGTGCAAACTAAATTTCTGTAAAATGTTAAACCACACTAGACTATGCACTACTACAATTTAGGTTAAACTAGAGTTCAGAATGTGATTATTTAATTGCTATTACCAAAAATTCCTTGGCTCTTATTCTGAATTCCGGTTTAAAAACTTGAAGTTAAACTCCAGTCCAACCAAGTTAAGCCAGAGCTTTAATTGAAATTGACTTCGGAACAGTTGCAGAATACCCCACCACCACATTATACACCCATATACCCGTTTTCAGAACGGGGCATACATGCATGCATGTACATTAGAAAATGGTGGGGTATTCTGCAATTAAGCCTTGACTTCAACCACAAAACAAGTGCAAACTAAATTTCTGCAAAGAGTTAAAACACACTAAACTACGGTATAGACTAATTCGATTAAACTAGAGTTCAGAATGTGATTATCTAAAACTCCAGTTAAAAGGGCAGGTTTAAGTTAGGCTGGGTTTAAACCATGCTTTAGACCACAGTTTAAGTTAAACTTGAATTCAGAATACAGGCCCTTGAGTTTTACTTTTTGACTGTACCATGTTCATACTAAAAAGGGAGAGATATTTTGAAATTCAGGATATGGATCAATCCAGCAATTGGCGTTGCCGCTTTAATTAGTTATCACGGTTATGGAAGCTAACGCCCGCCACAATTCTTACAGGGTACATCGATATCATGCAATTTAAGTACCCGGTACTTACCTGGCACGTATGCTACGGTATGTACCGAGTGCATGAAGAATATATACTCAGTACGTACATGTATGCTTAATCAAATGAAGGATGCTGAATTAAGGATGCTTGATTTAGCATACAGGGATACTCAGATTTTTTTTTTTTTGACAGGAATGTGAGGCCCAGACCTTGAACCCCTAAACCATTTTCAGGGGCAAATTTTAAGAAAAGGGGTACCCATATTTAGGGATTTCTTGCAGAATGTAGACCCATGTTTAGGGATTTGTTGTAAAAACTGGACCCTTTTCTTGTGAGTATGATTTACAATACAAATAAACCACCCATGTTTGGGGATTTCTCACAAAACATAGACCCCTGTTTAGGGATTTGTCGTAAAAACTGGACTCTTTTCTACGAGTATGATTTACAATACAAATAAACCACCCATGTTTAGGGATTTTGTTGAAAATGTGAACCCATGCTTTGGGATTTTTTTTTAGAAAACGGGACCCATGTTTAGAGATTTCTTGTGAAAAAGCTACCCATTTGGCCGGTACGTATTTTTTACACATCCAGTACAGTACCTTGATGTAGCATATGTATGTATGCCCAGTTAATTCAGTTTATAATAACATACAGGAATGGCCTACAGAGTATTCATAGAGAAGGGAAACAAAACTGAAATACATAAGGAAAGGGGATAGATTGAAGGGAAAGAAAATTAAGGAATACATAAGGTAAGATGAGAGGATAGATGGAAGCAAAAGAAGGCACAAGATAGATTGAAGGGAAAACAGGAAAAATTCCGGGTCAGATTGACTGAAAAGAGTCCGTTGGGGCCACACTCCGTTCCGGGTCAAAAACGACCCGGAATAGGGTCATGAAGACTTATTTCTGGGTCACATTTGACCTTATTCCGGGCCATTTTTACTACATTCTAGGTCATGTTTGACCCGGAATGGATTGTGGCTCCGATGGATTCTTTTCCGGGTCAAGTAATTTAACTTGGAATTTTTTAGAGTGAGGGAAAGAAGAGCATAGATTGAAGGGAAAACAAAGATTAAGGAAAGAGAGTAGGATAGATTGAAATGAAAAACAAAGAGATACATATGGGAAAGAAGAGGATGGATTGAAGGGAAAACAAATACATAAGGAAGGAGAAGAGTACATCTTAAAGGAAAGCAGAGAAATACATAAGAAAAAGAGGAGAGGATAGATTGAACTTTGAAGGGAAAAGGTCAAAGGTCACAGAGGTCTTAATGTACATAGAAATGGCCTGTTCTCGCGATAACTCAACAACCATTTGACGGATCAACTTCAAACTTAGTTCATGTATGCATATGGGAGGGACAGTGATCTGATTAGATTTTGGGGTCTCAAGGTCAAAGGTCAAAGAGGTCATAAAAAATGGTGTCGTTCTCACGATAGCTCAACAACCATTTGACGGATCAACTCCAAACTTGGCTGATATGTGCATATGGGAGGGACAATGATCTGATGAGATTTGGGGGTCTCGAGGTCAGAGGTCAAAGGTCATAGAGGTCATTATGTACATAGACATTTCGACCACACGCGGTCGAGGATTCATCTAGTTTTATTTTTATACCAAATCCTTTGAAATTCTTACTCTTAACAGTTAGTTCTGTATCTATAAAGGTGCTTTCACACATGATGCGACAGTGTGGTAACACACTGCGGCGCCACACTATTTTGTCTTCACATATGATGGGACTTTGTGTCACCACATATATGAACGCACATTAACGCGTCAGCTCTCAAGAGAGCATATTGTCAAAACTTGCGCAATCAATTTTTGCACAAACTTTTTAGAAATTTGATTGGTGCGCATTTTTTGTGCATCTAGGCAGCAAACAAAAGCGTGTCCTCATGTCCTGCCTCGTCGACATTTTTTGTCGCCCTATACCCCATAGGCTTGTACAAAAAAAGGTGTGGTGACACAGGGTGTTACCACACTGTTGCATCATGTGTGAAAGCACCTTAAAGTGATTACACAAAGGTAAATTTTTTTTTTTTGATATATGATCGAGAATAGAATTCTAAGAAGAATAACATTAAAAATTTGATGATTTTCAGTCGAAATCAATGCATTTTGGCTAATTTTCTCATAAAAAGTCAAGAGTTGACCAAAAAAATTGAGTATGAGGTATGACGTAAAAGTGGGTACCCAGCTTCACGCACTGCAGTTGTGCTGCGCGCTAGACTGTACAATATTTATTATACTTGTCGCGCATTTTGCTAGAAGTGCGCGACAAGGTACCCACTTTGACGTCATTTTGACGTAAAAGTGGGTACCCAGTTGAAACTGGGTCACAGCTGATGGGTCAGAAATACCCTGAAATCTTACCACATTTGGGGGTTTCCTTGGCAACACGACTTTTTAAAAAACTTTAGGCAGATGATTTCCTGCTAATAAAATCATACTCTTTTAAATGAGCTAACATTGTTTCAGCATTGGGTACCCCCTTTAATAGAGCGTTGTAACAAACTCATCGATTGACATCTGGTTTTTATTCCTGCTATATTTAGGTGCTGGTGTTGGCTGGGTCTTTTTAAGGCGTTGGCTCAATGGAGGCCGTTGCCATAGCAATGCAAGGATGGATGGAAAGACCGTCATCATTACTGGTTGCAATACAGGAATTGGCAAAGAATCTGCCAAAGACCTAGCAAAAAGAGGTAGGAACTGGGGGATGTTTCATAAAGATTGACTGAAATCACTCTTAACTATGGCAGGCCATTCATGCCACTGTTTGCTTTCACAATCGGTCTCTCAAGAGATGAAGTTACATTTTTCGTTTCTTCATCAATGAACTATGAAATATTGTCAATTCTGCAGATTTGTGATCATGATTTGCAAATCCTTTGAGAGATCCATGGTGAAAGAAAACAGTGGCATGAATGGCCAGCCATAGTTAAGTGCAATTTTGGTCAGTCTTAGTCTTTGTGAAACACCCTCCTGATTTACATGTGTTGGTCTGAAAGGATTTGAAGGTTCTGTTGAAAAATTGCATCATCGCAGTCTTAGGCATGCATCAACACTGATGACAACTTAATTTGGAAAGAGTTTTGTAAAAAAAAAAAAAAAAAAAAAAAAAAAAAGAAGAGAAATATTATTACAAGGAAGGAAACTGTAGATAATTTCTTTTGCTTTCATTCATTTTTCCCTTTTTTCTCTCACCCACCGGAGGTGAAGACGAGACTAAGGGATCCGAATGGCGTCCGTCCGTCGTCCGTCCGTCACAAATGTTAAAGTTTACATGCAAGACTCTCTTATGACGCATAACTTGGCTACTGCTGGTCCAATTGCAACCAAACTTGGATGGTAGATGCACTAGGGGTACCAGCATGTTGCGGTGCTGTCGGAGGTCACATGGTGAGGTCAAAGGTCATTTGAGGTCACATTGTTATAGAGTACCTGCAAGACTCTTTTTACATATGTTAAAGTTTACCTGCAAGACTCTCTTATGACACATGACTTGGCAACTGTTGGTCCAGTGGCAACCAAACTTGGGTGATAGATGCACTAGGGGTAACATGTTGTGGTGCTGTCAGAGGTCACATGGTGAGGTCAAAGGTCATTTGAGGTCAAATGTTAGAGTTTACCTGCAAGACTCTCTTATGACAAATAACTTTGCAACCGTTGCTCCCTTTTCAACTAAACTTGGGTCATAGATGCACTTAGGGGACCTTCATTTTGTAGTGGCATGGGATGTCACATGGTAAGGTCAAAGATCATTTTATTTCAAACGTTGAAGTTTACCTGCAAGACTCTCTTATGACACATAACTTCACAACTGTTGGTCCAATGGCAACCAAACTTGGGTGATAAATACACTAGGGGTAACATCATGTTGTGGTGCTGTCAGAGGTCACATGGTGAGGTCAAAGATCATTAGAGGTCAAATGTTGAAGTTTACCTGCAAGACTCTCTTGTCACATCAAACTTGGTTAGGGATGTACGGGGGGGGGGGGGGGGGCGAGACACAATCTTGCTATTGGTTTGTTTTTCATTTCAGTTTTTTGAAAGCTTTCGGTATGGTAGGTGTTAGCCCATCAGTGGTCGGTGGGTCAACAGTTAATATGTTGAAGATGAAGAGGATAATTAGACTACTCCTGTGTTATTATGACCTCAGAATTTTTTGTACAAATTTCAAGTTTAAAAGTTATTGATTTAAATCCATACATGCTGGCTCTTTGCCCCTAAATAACCAAATTTCACACAATATTACAAAAAGGAACAGGCCATATGCAAAGCCATATGAAGCATTTTTGGGGCGGGGGGCAAGAGTATGTCCAATATTCAAAGGAACACAAAAGTGAGGAAGCGAAGCAAGTGAGCGGGTGAATCCCCCCCCCCCCCCCCAATTGAAATTGAACGATCTGGTGCACATTTTGGGTGGTATGTTGGGAAAATTGTCATCAACACACCACAAAAAAAGGGAGGTGGAAATTTCGGGTTGGGGGGAGGGATTGTCCCCTGGCCATGTGTACATGGATTTTATTGCTAATTTTAACAAAAATATGCTATGACACTCTTGCAGTCTTCAAATGTAAGATTTACTGAGCTTTAACAGAGACACACACAAATACTCATTTACAAAATTTTAACTTTTTTGTGAAAGATTTTTTCCAGTTCTGCCTTTACTCACAAATATAATTCAGGGGCAAAGGAAAATAACCAGCATTTAGACCAAACTTGCAAAGATTTCACATAATTCTTTATTATTTTGATATTGGGAAACTTGTATGAAGTTGTTTTTGTCTCGCCTGCGTAGCAAGAGTGAGATATAGGCGCCCCTTTTCCGACGGCGGCGTCAACATTTTGAGAAATACTCTCATTCCAAAAATTTTTGTTCAATTTTCATGAAACTTGTACACAAGGCTTATCAAGTATCAAAGATCATGTGGAAGGAAATTCAATTCACAAGTCAAGGTCAAAGGTCATTTGAGGTCAATAAACTTAAATTATGTTGCAAAAAACTTAACCGCAAGGTTAAGTTTTTGATTTTTCCCCCTCATTTCAAAAGTCTTTCTTCAGTTTTCATGAAATCGGTACACAAGGCTTATCAAGTATCAAAGATCATGTGGAAGGAATTTCAGGTCACAAAGTCAAGATCAAAGGTCATTTGAGGTCAATAAACTTAAATTATGATGCAAAAACTTAACCGCAAGGTTAAGTTTTTGATTTCCCCCCTCATTTAAAAAGTTTTTGTTCAATTTTCATGAAACTTATACACAAGGCTTATCAAGTATCAAAGATCATGTGGAAGGAAATTCAATTCACAAGTCAAGGTCAAAGGTCATTTGAGGTCAATAAACTTAATTATGTTGCAAAAACTTAACCGCAAGGTTAAGTTTTTGATTTTTCCCCCTCATTTCAAAAGTCTTTCTTCAGTTTTCATGAAATCGGTACACAAGGCTTATCAAGTATCAAAGATCATGTGGAAGGAATTTCAGGTCACAAAGTCAAGATCAAAGGTCATTTGAGGTCAATAAACTTAAATGATGATGCAAAAACTTAACCGCAAGGTTAAGTTTTTGATTTCCCCCCTCATTTAAAAAGTTTTTGTTCAGTTTTCATGAAATCGGTACACAAGGCTTATCAAGTATCAAAGATCATGTGGAAGGAATTTCAGGTTACAAAGTCAAGGTCAAAGTTCATTTGAGATCAATAAACTTAAATTATGTTGCAAAAACTTAACCGCAATGTTAAGTTTTGTTATTTTCCCCCTCATTTCAATAGAATGTGTACAGTTTTCATGAAACTGGTACACAAGGCTTATCAAAAATCAAAGATCATGTGGAAGGAACTTTAGGTCACAAAATCAAAGTCAAAGATCATTTGAGGGCAGTAAACTTATATCATGTTTCAAAAACTTCTCCCTCATTTCAAAATTGTTTTTTCAATTTTCATGAAAGTGGTACACAAAGCTTATCAAGTATCAAAGATCATGTGGAACGAATTTCAGGTCACTACGTCAAGGTCAAAGATCATCTGAGGTCATTTGATTAAAATTATGTTTCAAAAACGTAACCCTAAGGTTAAGTTCTTGATTTTCACCTTCATTTCTAAAGTATTTGTTCAAATTCCATAAATATTTGCCTACAAGGGTCATCAAGTATCAGGAATAATGTGGGACAATTATAGTTCACAAAGTTGAGGTGAAAGGTCTAATTTGAAAATATTATCAGAAGATCAAATTTAATATATTTTTTTAAGGATCTACATACTGTATTCTTCACACCTCGGAATAGTTTTACTAGATAGATGGCGCAGTACAAGTGCATTATATTAGTATTATTATTATTATTACATTCTGGCCACTTTAATACCCTACCTCTTGATACATGTACATATACATGTATGTGACTAGTTAAGAATGCTGCCATTAAAAATTGTGCGATGCACGCGAGACCGCCAGGGGCGTTCCACTTCTTATGTTATCAAACATACTTTTGCTTGAACAGTAAGAGCCTAGGCATACATATGAAGATTTTATGGAAAAACAGATAATTGCCATTTTTTGAAAATTTTAAAGTAAAGTCAGCATTGCCCAGTACAAAATAATACTGTTCATGACATTCAACTGTATAAAGGCATGTTCTTGAAGTTATAGTCAAAAGTAGCATATATTTTCTTATTATTTTCTTATTTTTGTTGATCTTTAATTGCAAATATCTCAGTTTGAAAATATATTGTCTTTTCTAATTCAAACTCTTTGTATATATCACCCATTATGATTTTTTTATGCCTCCGCCCACCGTAGGTGGTCGCCGGAGGCATTATGTTTTCGGGTTGTCCGTCCGTCCGTCCGTCCGTCCGTCCCGTTTTCGTTCTCGCGATAACTTAAGAACCGTTTGACAGATCAACTTCAAACTTGGCTCGTGTATGCATATGGGAGGGACAATGATCTGATTAGATTTTGGAGTCTCAAGGTCAAAGGTCAAGGTCATAGAGCTAATAATACACATAAAAATGGCTCGTTCTCGCGATAACTTAAGAACCATTTGACAGATTGGCTTCAAACTTTACTCATGTATGCACATGGGAGGGACAATGATCTGATTAGATTTTGGGGTCACAAAGTCAAAGGTCAAAGGTCATAGAGGTCATTATGTACATAGAAATGGTTCGTTTTCAGCATAACTCAACAACCATTTGACCGATCAACCTCAAACTTGGCACAGGTATGCATATGGGAGGGACAATTATCTGATTAGATTTTGGAGTCTCAAGGTCAAAGGTCAAGGTCATAGAGGTAATAATACACTTAAAAATGGCTCGTTCTCGCGATAACTTAAGAACCATTTGACAGATTGGCTTCAAACTTGGCTCATGTATGCACATGGAAGGGACAATGATCTGATTAGATTTTGGGGTCACAAGGTCAAAGGTCCAAGGTCATAGAGGTCATTATGTACATAGAAATGGTTCGTTTTCACCATAACTCAACAACCATTTGACCGATCAACCTCAAACGTGGCACAGGTATGCATATGGAAGGGACAATGATCTGATTAGATTTTGGGGTCTCAAGGTCAAAGGTCAAAGGTCATAGAGGTCATTATGTACATAGAAATGGTTCGTTCTTGTGATAACTCAGTAACCATTTGACGGTTGAACAAACTTGGCTCATGTATGCATATGGAAAGGGCAAACTCTCATTAGATTTGGGGGTCACAAGGTCAAAGATGTCATTGTATAAATGAAAATAAAGCAACATGAAGTGCCATTTATTTCTGATCTGGTAATGGCGGAGGCATAAAGTTCGACCACGCGTGGTCGAAGATTCATCTAGTTTTTTTTTTTTTTTTTACCAGGAGCCCGAGTGATCATGGCATGCAGGAATATTGAGAAAGCTGAACAAGCTCGACTGGATGTTGTCAAAGAGTCCGGTAGCACTAATGTGGTGGTTAAGAAGCTGGACCTTGCTTCAATGCGGTCAATCCGAGATTTTGCAGATGATATCAAGAAGGAGGAGAAGCAGCTGAATGTTTTGTTGAACAATGCTGGTAAGAAAAGTAAAATGGGGGGGGGATGGGAAGCAGCATTTGGGAGTATAATTGCACTGCAAGTAGAGGTGCCATGGTTGAGTGGTCTAAGCTGCTTGACTGGAGACGCAAAGGTCGGGGCTTGGTCCCCGCTGTACGGCATTTATGCCCTTGAGCAAGGCATTTTATCTACATTGCTCTTTTATCGTATATCAAATAAATGAAAATGCTATAGGCATTATTGATACAAACGTATGCACATGTTTTAAAAAAAAAAAAAATGATAAGTACATGTACATGTTTTTGTTATTTAATCTCATATATTCTGCTTTGTGAAATAAAAGAATATGATTATACTTTTATCATTGATACTGGTTTACAGACCCATTGCTTATGTAAAACAAAGGGATGTATATCCTGACCAGTGTTTGAAATTCTTGAAAATATCTTGAAATTTAGTGACTGGCTCTTGCATAGAATGCTTTCTTCGTTCACCCTGACTCTTCATTTTTATGTTGTCTTCCTCTGTCTCTTCTCACTTCTTATCTACTTCTTAACCTTCTTTCTCTCCTTTCTCTCTCTCTCTCTGACTCTAATTTTGTCTCTTTCCCTCTCACCTGCTCTCCGTCTTTTTAACTCTCCAATTCTCATTTTATTTCTCCCTTTGTGAATATCTATCCTCTCCCTTTATAACTGTTCTCTACCTCTCTTTTAATCTCTCTCTAAATATACACCCCTTGCACTCCCCCCCCGAAACTCCCTCTCATCCATTCCCCATTAATATACTTGTAATGTCACTATTACTCTTCCATCTCTCCTACCCCCTGTTATCCCTGTCTTTTTAATTTGTTCCACCCCTTGCACCCCCCACATCGCTCTTTCATTTTCCCACTCCCTCTCATCCTTTCCCATATGTGACTTGTGATGTGTGATGTCGCTATTACTCTCCCATCTCTCCTACCCCTTCTGTTATCCCTGCCTTTCTAACTCATTCCACCCCTTGCACTCCCGGCCCACCTGCCTCCCCCTTCCATTTCTATATCTCTCTACCCCCCCCCCCCCCCCATATTCAACCCTGTTTCTCTTTCTTCCCATCCCTCTCTCACTTTCTCTGTCATTCTCTCTCACTCCTCTCTTTTAACACCTTTTGGCAGGTGTTATGATGTGCCCTCGCTGGGAGACTGAGGATGGTTTTGAGATGCAGTTTGGTACCAACCACCTGGGTCACTTCCTCTTAACCCTTCTCCTTCTTGACCTCATCAAGGCGTCTGCTCCAAGCCGCATTGTCAACGTCTCTTCCCGTGCTCATCGTCGGGGCACCATAAACTTTGATGACATCATGATGAAGGAGAAATACGATGCTGTGAGAGCGTATGGTCAGAGCAAGCTTGCAAACATTCTCTTTACGCGAGAGCTGGCAAGGCATCTGAAGGGTGAGTCTTGCATCTTTATCATTGCAAAATAAAACAGGGAGAATTAAGGCTTGTTGACATATGAAGCAGCAAGCCCCCCCCCCCCCCCCCCCCCGATTTATTTTGTGCATAAGTGAGTGGTATGAGGCTCTAAAAAAAAATTGCAAAGGCAAAAATTATCTTTGTTGCCTCCCAGCAGCAAAGAGGTGTGGACCAATCATAAATTCTTATAAAGAATTAAAAGCGCAAAAACACTCCTACGGTTGAGCATGGACATGTAACGTGCATCAAATTATCAAGTGACACAGTTTACCGTGCCATATGTGAACATTAAGAAAAAAAAAAACTGTTAGGGTTAGCCACTGGATATCTAAATGAGCCTTTATGGGGTGGGGGTGAATTTTTTATGTGACATTTACTTGGACAAGAGGGTTATTTCTGTTATTCCACAAATTTCACCTTTTCTTTGTTTGTAATGGTATTAATGGTATAAAGGAGGGGGGAGGGGGGATCTTGAGCTAGTAGTATTTGTTCTTCTTTCACTCCATTCTGTGGGATTTATGATAATTAATGTATTTTGTTATATGATATCGCTGCGATTATTTTATATTTTATTTTTCTAAAAGTTATTTTTTGTTGTTTTTGTTTTGTTTTTGTTCTTGTTTAATTTTTTTTTTCTGACCTTGGTCCGTAAAATTTAAAGAGAGTGGATACCACTTATGCGGGATTTGGATGCTTTTTGTTTTGTTTTGTTTTTTGTTTTTTTATATACTTAAAAGTTGTTTTAATCGAATATATTGTGGCATACTCTAGTATATATCTGTCATAATTATTCTGTTACATTTTGTTATATTCTGTTAAGTTTTTGTGAAAATCCTGGTATACTTTGCTATTTATGTTATACTTTGTTCTTTTTATGTTATATTTTATTTTGTAAAATTTTTGTTCATGTTTGTGAAAAAAATTGAGAATAATCCAATTTGTATGGATTACAAATCAATAAAAGTTGAATTTGAATTTGAATTTTTAAACAATTTTTTTTTTTGCAAGTCAAGTACATTTTACTAATTTGGTGTAAAGTGTGAGGCATATCTAACTTGTAGATATGACAATAAAACAACTTAACTTTTATCAGAAGTGCACCCTACCAGTGCCCTCCGCCTGCAGAAAAATTACCATGGGTACCATGGTATTGTGACAAAATTACCATCAAAACCATGAAAGTACCATGCAGCTACCATCAAATTTAATGATTTGAAGGTAATTTCGTCAAATTACTCTGGTACCCATGGTACTTTTTTACAAGGGATACGTAGGGATGTTTTGTTGATCTTTCTCCTCTGTCAGGAACTGGTGTGACTTGCTACTCCCTGCATCCTGGTGCCATAGACACCGATCTTCCAAGGCACTTTGGGACCTACACTTCCTTTGCCAAGCCACTCCTATTCTTTGCTCGCCCTCTTCTTAAAACTCCTGAGCAGGGAGCTCAGACCAATATCTATTGCAGTGTTGATGAGAAGGCAGGACAAGAAACAGGACTGTACTACAAGTAAGATTCCAATCCATTCCAATCCAATCCAATCCAAAAGTTATGTGAATAATGTGATATGCCTTTTCCTCACGGTTACAAAGCGCTGCACATACCACCCCATATGTTTGGGCTACTCAAACAATAATATATCCCTTCACAAAGACCGGTTTAGCATACACAATACAATCCATTGTTCTCTAGCAGAATAGATAAGACTTGAGAAATTTCTTGAACTGGTCAACAGATGAGGCTGTCTTCACTGTAGCAGGTAGCTGGTTCCACAATTGCTGGTTCCAGCAACCAAAGGGAAAGACATTTCACCTGCACGTCTCTTGGAAAGGCATTGAGTAAGCCAGACAGACGATGATGAGCAAGTACTGCAAACTTGAGGACTACTAACCAGGCAGTCATTTGATGTACTCGGACTTTGGTGGTTTTGGTGGGGTTTTTTTTGCGTAATTTTGTGATGGTATTATTTTCACAAATTTTGCAGATTCCAACAAAACTCTCACAAAAAATAAATGAAATGCTTCATGGTGATCTTTCAAAACATATTCTTTGGTTTAAAACTCTTATTTTCTTATGGAGAACCTACCATGACTGCTCAACACACCTATGATATATTTTGAGTGCTCCTCCACACATTCAAAATTGTCTTACCATCATTCTGATCTCTTTCAAACTTTGACTGTCCTGTTTCTCTTATGTTTCTCTTATGTTTCTCTTATGTTTCTCTTATGTTTCTCTATGTTTCTCTTATGTTTCTCTTATGTTTCTCTTATGTTTCTCTGTGTTTCTCTTATGTTTCTCTTATGTTTCTCTTATGTTTCTCTTATGTTTCTCTTATGTTTCTCTATGTTTCTCTTATGTTTCTCTTATGTTTCTCTTATGTTTCTCTTATGTTTCTCTATGTTTCTCTTATGTTTCTCTTATGTTTCTCTTATGTTTCTCTGTGTTTCTCTTATGTTTCTCTTATGTTTCTCTTATGTTTCTCTTATGTTTCTCTATGTTTCTCTTATGTTTCTCTTATGTTTCTCTTATGTTTCTCTATGTTTCTCTTATGTTTCTCTTATGTTTCTCTTATGTTTCTCTTATGTTTCTCTTATGTTTCTCTTATGTTTCTCTTATGTTTCTCTATGTTTCTCTTATGTTTCTCTTATGTTTCTCTTATTTTTCTACTTAAGCACTTGTAAGAATTATTACAAGGGTTGGATGGATTGGTATACTCCATGCTGTCAAGGCTGGTTGCAATTATTACTTATTATTTCTTCTTTTTTTTTTTTGTCTCGTATGCAGGGATTGTGCTGTGGCTGAACCCACAGATGAAGCTAAGGATGATGAGGTAGCAAGGAAGCTCTGGGATCTCAGCCTCAAACTGGTCAGACTGGAAGAGTAGGGAGCTTTAGGATCTCATCCTCATGGCATGTTGGTTGGACAGAACAGTTTGGGGCTTTAGAATCACAAGTCAACTTCAGGAGCAGTATTCTTAAAATGATATCTTTTTATGTTAGTGAAATGCTGTTAAATTTTTAGAACCATCAAAATATAGACAAGGGTGCCATTGCATAGGACTTGCTATTACAGTAACTTTGCCATCAGTGGTAACTTTAATGGAATACTGGATTTTGATTGGCTGTTGAGCAACGTTACCATGGTAGTTACCATTGATGGCAAAGTTACTGTAATAGCAAGTCTTTATGCAACGGCACCCAGCTATTGCTTAATATATGTACCGAGCTGGCTTCAAAAACATCTGGGCAATACCAAAGACAAGTGTTTACCAGTATCCCTCACAATTTATGACATTTTACATCATTAACATAAAACCAAAAAAAGCTTTCAGAATACAGCCCCTAGTGCATACTTGCCAACTGTCCCTATTTGAAATGGACAGTCCCTCTTTTAAGAAAAAGGAATGAGCAAGTTATATCTTGATGACCCTAAGTCCCTATTTTTGACAGATTCTTAATCATTTGTCCCTATTTCTTGCAGGGTTGGCAGGTATGCAGGTGCTCCAACCTTTGCTCTAGACTTTCTTTTGCTCAAGAACCATGGCCAGGGTTAGACTTGTTAATGGAATGGTAGGTTAATGATGAAATAAATCTATAGACAAATAGGTCAATTTATGGTTAGGGCTAGGTGTAGTATTTGCTATGGTCCAGAGTTGAAGTTAGGAATTTGGTAAGTGTAGGAAATTAAGTCACAAACAATTTACAATATTGTTGTTTTTGAAATAATAACTGAATACATGTTGATGACATTTTCGTTAACTTGCATTTTTAGTCTTATCGGACTTTGGTCGAGATCAAATAAAACCGAATTGAATATAAATCTGAATTTTTTATTTGTCACAGCAGCACGCAATGTCCACCCATTTTATTACTAATAGGAATGAATGATAGAGAGCTTCAGGATGGCTGCCTCAATTTCTTGTGGACTGGGGGAGAGGGACCTTTTCAAAGTTGACGTAACTTTGGGTCTAGAGTGTGGAGTATTGGTGTCTTAGCTTCAAACTGTTTAAACTGAAGTAACAGAGCTTTGATTGAAAATGATGTGTACTGAAATTATTCTGAAGCTTGTGGATTTCATTTTCAAATCAGGTAGAAAAGAAGATTATAAAGTTGGGTGATTTGGAGGAAATGTAGTGAGATATGTAGATTAAGATGTTTTCTTTTTTAATTGTGATATTTGATATTTGATATTTCCGTATTTGTTGATAATGGCACAAATCATAGGTTCGAATTCAGCTGCATTTGATTAAAAAATCTATTTATTGTGAAAGCTAATTATAGTAACTATTAAGGAATTTGTTTCCTTCTTGAAGGTTTTACTTGTATTATTGTGCAATGACAAAGAATATGATAATTGATGAGAAAGGTCTTAATTGCAACGAAAAGTTATGAAGCATGATAAATCAGCATTTTATTGATATTATTTCCCATTAAGAAAATGTATTCTGTGTTGTTTTAATTTGTAAATCATGCACATCGATTTAGATTTTGTAATAGTTTTTCATTTGACATGTAACAGACCTCCTGACCATTCCGAATTTGGAGGAAAGAATCTGAATTTTGACCATTCCAGGCTCTTGTTGCGACAAGATTTTCCTATTTTTCTTGATAAATTTACTACTCACTCCTATGGGAAATGCTGTTTCTTTCCTAATTTTGAGCAAAATCATCCCTATTTTTCAGTCAGAAAGGTTGAGAGGTCTGCATGATGAATGTTTTAAAAATATAGTTGCTATCAAAAGAGACATAAAACTTGATGGCATAAAAAATGATATCCAAAAGCAGAAGCCTTGTGACATGAAACTTTCACATATCGTTTATTTCAATTGTTTTCCGCCACTGAAATTTTGCTTTAAAAAAAAGAGGAATGATGTGATGCAATTGGATATCAATATTCCAAGGCATAAATTTGCAAATCTCAACTACTCGTATAATTTACACATTTTTTGTTGTGCAGATGAAAGGTGCTTTTTTTTTTTCTTTTTTTTTTTTTGTCTTGCAGTAGTCTCGAGCTTGCTAGGCAATTTTCTTTGTTTCCCTTTTTGCATCATATCGTAGCAAAAAAAAACTAGCAATAATATTCAGAGGGATAAAACCTTATATGATAAATTTACTAAACAAAAAATAACAAGCGCAGATATCATTACGCGAATGGCATTAGGCCCCACCTCTTTCGGATCATTTGAAGGGGTCGATAAGCACCCATTATCGCCATGATATCAATAACACTGTTGCATTATTCATATCTATTGCGCATGTCAGTTTTATTGTGACACTTTGATTTAATGCGCATTTGTTGCGTATTTATTGTGCATTATATTCCACATACAAAGAATCTTGCTGTAAGATTGGTCAAAAGTAAGTCATGTGATAAAGTGTAGTTTCCCCATCAATCATCACCTGATAAGAAAAGTTCGTCAACCCCATGGTGATGAAACTTGTTTGTTAATTTCGCTGATCACTTCAGCCCATAGAGTCACAACACGTTATCAATTATTCTTAGTACGTGCGAAATAAAAGTGCAATGGCCCTCTGATTTTTTCTTCCATTTTTTTCCATCACATCTTATGGTGATCTTTGCTTCTTGTAGTGAGTACATGCCCGCGGAAACTCTGATCCAGTATAGCGTCACAGTAAAATTATTTGCTTTCTTTTGTGACGTCAGAATCAGCTTACTTGCTGAGCATGTTGAGCTAGAAGCAAAGCAAGTCGTGTGCGCACAACACTTTCACAAGATACACGCTAAATAAAACAGGCATTTTGCATTGTAGTCAGCCGGAACTTCTTACCCTGTTTTTAAACTTTGATTTTTAAACCAGAATTCTTTTCCTGCATATTCTTTTTCTTTCTATACAGTTAAATGGTTTCAGATGAAGAATATAAAGCAAATAATCACCTTTTTGGTTTCAGACAATGAGACAAACTATCACTTCCTCGGCGATCTGGATGTATACGCTATCTTTCATCACCCTCACTTTGGAAAGATAGCTACATCCAGATTGCCTCGGAAGTGATAGTTTGTCTATCACCTTCACTAATTATTTGCTTATTAACTGAACATGCGTTAAGCTGATGCATGTTACGTTTCATAACGCGTACAAACAAATGCTACTAGTTGGAAGCATCTTAGAAAATGAATTATTCATTTTTTATCATGAATGTTAATTGTGCTTAGGTCGACCTTCTAATGGATCTGGACAAATTAGTGGAGCTTTAGGGGACTGGGTATAACTCTGCCCTCTTTGGGCTTATTCACATATGCTGTGATAAACTGCTTGAAAACATTTGTGTTGGTTTCTAAAGGCTTGTTCATACATGACATGACAAACTCCCGCAACATTATTTGTGTACAAGTCAGTGGGATATGAGGCAGCAAAAAAAAAAAGCCGCCGAGGCAGGAAACAATTTAAAAAAAAATTTTTTTACGGCCTGGCTTCAAAAAGCTGTAGACCAATCAAATTCTTAAAATTTAGTGCAAAATATGTCACAAGTTTGTATGCGCAACTTCGGGCAAAAATGTCTTTTGTTTGAGAGTTGATGCGTCAGTGCGCGTTCATTAACATGCATGTAAGTGGGGTGGTTTGTTGTGCCATATCTGAACAAGCCTTAAGTGTCGTCGGCTTTGTTTTTGTAGCTCAGTTACAACATGCAGGCAAAGAGAATACGTGTAGTCTCTTTGTTAAACTACTCATCCCCATCACTGGCCATCCATACACCATTATTGTTTTTCTTTTTATGTGGCTTGCCACGCCATGTCTAAGGGAGCCATATAACCTCTGCCAGTTGATGCTTCATGAATATCAGGCTTTTTATTTCATTTTCGCTGTTATTAATCAGTGCCCTAATTGTGATATGATTTTATTTTTACGAAAAAAAATCGATTGTATCTATGTAAATTATACTGTAATAAACTTTACAAATTTTGTATTTTTCCAGACAGTAATGTCCTTTTATATTTCTTTATTATGCAGAGGTGAGTTTTGCCATGTGCCCACTTGTATGGTGTGGAGGGGATGCAGGATTTTTTAGGGGGGGGGGGGCTGCACACAGATCTCAGAAAATTCTTTGACAAGAAATTAAGTTGGAGTCTCTTTGTCCTTCCAGTTTTGCTGATGAGCATCATGCAGGTGTTGGGGGGGGGGGGGGGGGGGCTTAATGTATATTTATGTGGATGATATCCAATGTGTTAAATCAAAGTAGGAAATTTGATTTCACTTTATAAGTAGTAGGTGTTTACAAAAACATTTCCCACTTTTGATCTTTAATAAATCAAAACCTATACATCACACTCTTACACCCGGGGGATATGTCTCATTGAGGCCTGTACATCATCCGCGTTAACGAAAACGTAGAAAAGGGTTGTTTTTCAGCACCAGGTGGGGAGCCCGGGGAGCCCGTTAAGGGTATCAAAAAAGGGAAAAATCTCAGAAAAGGGTATCAAATTCAGAGGAATGATGATGCAATCCTTCAATAAATTCCCCATTAAGGGTATAAACATCGGAGATGTCGGACACAATTCCCTCTTTAGGGTATCAAAACCAATCCTACTAATTCATGTTCCTGGGGTGTCATGAAAAATGGGGAAAAGACTAGTTTCTTCAGCACTAGGTGGAGAACCCTCATATCCTGTTAAGGGTATTGGAAATCAGGGGTAATGATGCAATCCTTGGATAAAATCCCTGTAAAGGGCATAAAAATGGAAGATGTTAGACACGTTTCCCTGTTTAGGGTATTAAAATCACTGCTACCTTAATCTCTATTTAGGGTGCTTTTCAGAAAGTGATTTACGCCCATTATGTACAGGTCTCAATGAGACATATCCCCCAGGCTCTAGCATTATAGCACACACTCACAGCCACATCCAGCGACTCCTGTACAACATTTAATTTTATGTAGGGGGTTGAAAAATTGAAAGTGTAAATTTTGGGACAACATGCCCGAGTGTGGAATATGGACGATAGCGTGAAAATTGTTTGGCCATCGATAGGGTTGAAACTTGAAATTTCAGCATGGAAAGAATCAATTACCCCAATCTAAGCCAATTTGAAGAGGGTAGGGTTTCCATCCAGTCATCTGACACAGAATAACCCAACAACAACAACAACAAACAAAATGATGTCCTTCTAGTTCTACACAGGCATATGAATAACAAATGTTTAACAGATGGTGAATAATGTTTTACAGTATATGTTTATTCAAGCAACATAAGCATAGAACAGAACACATGTTGGACTTATAATTAGTTACTATGAAAGTCAAGGTATTTCATCAAGGGTGACAATAATTCACATTAAAAAACAAATCATAACATTCTGGAAGCATCTATTTCAACCCAACACTTGACAGTTTTACATGCAATAGATCAAGGGTTTAGTGCAACAAAGGACTATATGCATTTTTTCGGTCAAAATGAGATTTTGATATCAAAATGATCAATAAGAGTCCAGTAACCCATTGGTAATAATGGTTTCCACAGCAAACTTTGCTACAGCAGGGTATCACCCAAAGTAGGTATGGCCATCTGCATTAAACCAGTGTTTACAGCAAAACTTTATTGCAAGTTTTCTCAAAATGGCCAAAAACACAAATAGCCCTTTGTTGCACTAAACACTTGAGATTTAGTTCTAAAGGATATTGCCATCCAAAATTTTCAAAGAGGGCAAGTCCATGCCATTTTTTCCCCATGAGTTTACAGGCCAAATCTCAAATCCCAAATTTCTGATAATTACAGAAAATAGCCCTACTAGGGCTGGAAACTTGATGGAATACATGTACAGTGGAAACCCAGTATATCGAGGTCCTTGGGACCATCAAAATTACCTTGTTATAGCAGGAATCTCGTTATATCAGGGTTAAAAAACAACAAAATATAAAGAGCTGGGACCGAAATATTACCTTGTTATATCAGGAATATTGTTATATCAGATCTCTTTATATCGAGTTTCCACTGTATTAAGTAAAATGATACATCCAATGTCTAGAATATGTGCAGGCAAACCTCATTATAACAAACTCCTCTGGACAAGGAAATTTCCTCCTTGCATGTATATTGAAACCTTGTTATATCGGGGCTAAAAAACAATAAAATACGATGAAGTGGGACTAGCAAAATTAGCTTGTTATAACGAGAGTTTGTTATAACAGTGTTCTTTATAACAAGGTTCCACTGTAGTAATAATGAGTGATAATCATAATCATAATAAATAATAACAATAAAATAATAATAACAAAAATAATAATAACCATAACAATATTGATCATAATGACACTTTGTTGTAAGGCTACAACTAAACAAGGAACCACACTAGCTTTGAGGTTACCGCTGATCTTAAAATCAAAAGGGTATCTGAAATAAGCTGTAATATCAAGTAGTTTTCATTGTATCATGTTCAATATCTAGCTTAATTTGCTTAATTTGCTTAATGAATTTTGCAACCCATCCTCTCATCTTCCTAAAATGAAATGATGATAGTGATGTCATAAAATGATAGTGTACTGTGAATTTTCTTGACATTTATGAAATTTGTTACTAAATCCAGTTGGGATTAAGCATGTTTACATTTACATTCAAACATATGAACTTGATATTGAATACATCATACAAGTTACATAAACATGAATATCATTTTAAATGCAATTTTGAACATGCTATACAGGTGGCCCAAAAAGAACGGAACACCTGTGATCCTTAATGAGATGAATAACATATGGAGAGAATTATTTACTATATTCAAATGACAATTCATTTTCCAGTAAATTGACACAAGGGTCATCCATTTTGACTCGCGCGTTTAGATGTTAAGGCTCATTTCGTGAGACAATGTCATTTTCAAAATTTACTCCTTCAGCCTCCGAATTCATGTTATTTGAAAGAAAATCCTTCATCCGACAGCATTCAATAGAAACGGCTCCTTGCCTGAATAATAAACGCGTGGTTGATTTTCCTTTCATTGAAAACGAGGAGATTATTTAGGCAGTGAGCCATTTCTATGGAATGCCGTCAGGTGGAAGGTTTTCCCTTCATCTCACATGATCTCAGTCGCAAAAGTAGCAAATTTTGAAAATGACATTGCCTCACGGAATGAGCCCTAACATCTGAACGCATAAGCCAAAATTAATGATTTTGGTGTCATTTTCAAGGAAAAGAAATTCTCTTTCGAACCAAATGAACAATTATCACATTACGTCATTTATGTTGCTGAAATTAAGGATTACATGTGTTTCGTTCTTTTTGGGCCACCCCGTATACGTGTACACGCTATGTACATGTAACAGGTAGGTACATGTAAAAAATCAGTCACAAATATTTACATATTATCAGTAAAACGTCTTTGAATATTGCACTGTATTTTTAAGGATGATGACAATGTAAATAATGATGAAATTCGTGATTATAATAATGATGATGATGACAAAATGGTAATGATAAATGATCTATACAATTGTACTTGAACTAAGAAATTCCTTCACTAGATAGTTGTTTTTGTTTTGTTATTTATTAATCCACAGAACCTCTCACATCAGGATCAGGGCCCCGTAACACAAAGATTTGCAATCAATCGCAAAGTTGTAACAACCAATCAAGACCATTGTTTCATGCGCATCTTGTTCAAAAAGGTAACCCAGGGCTTGCCTTTAACTTTTTTTTTAGGTAGCCAGCCGGGCCACTTGACTAGAAGGTTCAGGTGGCCAAATGGAATTTCAGGTGGCCCTGATATTATTCTGCTAAGATACATGCATACTAATACACAATGACATGTTAAGCTCTTGGGGATAGCCGTTCAACTCCATTCACGCTAAGAGTATAATCCCCGAACTGAAGGAGGAGATGCCAAACATCTGCACCCTCTTTGACCTACTGTTGACTATTCCAGCCAGCGATCTTTCCATGGATGCATGTCCCAATACGAACATTCTTTTTTGCAAAATAATATCCCTCCCCGTCGTAAGTAACTGAAGAAAAAGGAGATCAGAAGGAGGAAAAGGAGATGGACAAGGAGAATAATGAGAAGATTTTTTTTTTAAAGCAAGAAAGAAATGCAAAAAATAAAGAAACATAAATAGATAAATACAAGAGCCAGAAGCAGCATGTATAGGGATAAAACAGGAAAGGATGAAAAAAAAAGGATGAAAAAGAAAGGAAGAAATAATTAAAGACAAGAGCTGAAAGGAGATGTAGGGGAAAAGAAGGGAAGGAATAAATAAAGAAAAGAGTTGGAAGGAGATGTAGGGATACAGACAAAAAAAATTTTTTGGGGGGGGAGGGGGAAGAAAAAGGAATAAGAATTGGACGAAGAACAATCAAGAGAGGGAGAAGTGAAAAAAAAGAACAATAGAAAAGGGACAGGACGTGTACGTAGACGAAAATGAAAAAAAAAGAAGAGAGAGGAAAGAAGAAAAATAAAAAGAGGGTAAGGAGAAAAGGGAAGAGAGATGGAAGAAAAAGCCACGGATGAGGAAGAGGGAGATAAGGTAAAAAAAATTTAGAGAATTATGTCATTTGTGAATTAAGAGTGAGATCAAACGTTCCAAATACTTGGATCATTCATACACACAGACTATTTTATTTTCTGGTAAATATAATAATAATATATAAATATATCACTAGTGTTGCAACGAATCGCCGAAACTCGGATTCGATTCGATTCGGATTCGTTTCAGATTTTTCTTCCCGAAATTCGTTTCGATTCGGATTCGGAATTATTTTTATTTGTTTGAAATAAAAAGTCGGAAACATGCGTGGTTTTTTTGTTTTTACTTCCTTTTTCTTCTTTAACATGCGAAGCGCGGGGATGCGCGATCTTGATTCGTTGTTCAAATAGAAATTATTCAAACTCCGTCATCTTTAAAAACAAACTTATAATAGTAGCAGAAATTATTCAAACTCCATTATGTTTAGAAATGAACGTACGATAGAAGCAAAAATCTTTGAAACTCCGTTATGTCTAGAAAATGAACGGACGTTAGAAACAGAAATTATTTAAACTCCGGAATGATAAGAAAAAAACAACTTATGATAGTAGTAGAAATTATTCAAACTCCATTATGTTTAAAACCGAACGTACGATAGAAGCAAGAATTGTTCAAACTCCGTCATGTCTAGAAAATGAACGCACGATAGAAATAGAAATTATTCAAACTCCGTCATGTTTAAAAACAAACTTACGATAGTAGTAGAAATTATTCAAACTCCGTCATGTCTAGAAAATGAACGCGCGATCGAAAATTAATTATTTAAACTTCGTAATGTTTTAAAACGAACGTACGTTAGAAGCAAAAATTATGTGAACTCCGTCATGTCTAGAAAATGAACGCACGATCGAAAATTAATTATTTAAACTCCGTAATGTTTTAAAACGAACGTACGTAAGAAGCAAAATTATTCAAACGCCGTCATGTCTAGAAAATGAACGCACGTTAGAAACAGAAATTATCCATACTCCGTCATCTTTAAAAGCAAACTTACGATAGTAGTAGAAATTATTCAAACTCCTTTATGTTTAAAACGAACGTACGATAGAAGCAAAAATTATATAAACTCCGTCATGTCTAGAAAATGAACGCACGATCGAAAATTAATTATTTAAAATCCGTAATGTTTTAAAACGAACGTACGTAAGAAGCAAAAATTATTTAAACTCCGTCACGTATAGAAAATGAACGCACGATCAAAAATTAATTATTCAAACTTCTTAATGTTTTAAAACGTACGTACGTAAGAAGCAAAAATTATTCAAACGCCGTCATGTCTAGAAAATGAACGCACGATAGAAATAGAAATTATTTAAACTCCGTCGTGTCTAAAAACAAACTTACGATAGTAGTAGAAATTATTCAAACTCCGTAATGTTTACAAACGAACGTACGTTAGAAGCAAAAATTATGTGAACTCCGTCATGTCTAGAAAATGAACGCACGATCGAAAATTAATTATTTAAACTCCGTCATGTCTAGAAAATGAACGCACGATAGAAATAGAAATTATTTAAACTCCGTCATGTTTAAAAACAACTTACGACAGTAGTAGAAATTATTCAAACTCCATTATGTTTAAAAACGAACGTACGATAGAAGCAAAAATTATTTAAACTCCGTCATGTCTAGAAAATGAACGCACGATAGAAATAGAAATTATTTAAACTCCGTCATGTCTAGAAAATGAACGGACGATAGAAATAAAAATTATTTAAACTCCGTCATGTTTAAAAACAAACTATCGATAATAGCAGAAATTATTCAAGCTCCATTTTGTTTAAAAACATGTTCAACTGAATGCTGGAGTTCCCGAATCTTCCGAATCTTCCGAATCGAGCAGCAAAATTCGGATTCGGCAGGATTCGTTTCGACAACGCAAATTCGCGAATTTTCAGTTCGGTTCGGAAATTCGGAAACAACACTATATATCACGTTTAAAAAAAGCATCAAGTGCAAATTATAATACGTTCCAAGTGCCCAAATAACAGGCCTACCCAACAAACTAAGGCGTCGATCTTCTTTCAAGTGATAAAACTAGGTCAAAGTAGGTGTCATTCTTCTATCACGTACGTGCTTGTGAATGGAAATAGTGTTTGCTCCAGTTAATTGTTTTGCTAATTTACAGCAAGTGCCTGATTATTGATAGCGTAAGCCGTAATTCTTGTTGCTCATCGCACCCATACACTTAACCCTGACATGCTATCAAGAATATTCAGAGAATAAACTTTGATACAAGTTGACAATTTATCAAACTGTGAAAAGACGTGTTGGGGGAGTAAATAAAATGGGCTTGAATTCAGACTACATGTATATAAAGGCTCCGGCCAGCGCCACATGCACATGCTCGTCACCAACAACGACAACAATGATATGGGGAGCCTTTCATGAAACCAAATCAGTCAGGGATTTTCACCGACTGTTGTTCTAAGCTACTGCAATCCTCGCATTTGATTGGCTGAGAGCAAATTAGTGACTCGGTGAAAATCGGTGACAAACTTTGACGGAACACGACCTGACCCCGATATCGCTGCATCAAACGTACGTACATACTAAACTGCGGCTATAAATAGCGCTAGCTACGTACGTACACACTGCGTATCATCAACACATGCGCTGCGCGCGCTGCACACACACAATTCGCGATCACTTCATGTTTGTGCACATTGACGTTCAAGTTAGATCTACGAATCTACTGGACAGCGAGAGCTTATTTTGAACTCGTATGATTTCAGTTGTCTTAAATTTTAAAAGTATGCTCATTTTCAGTAATTGACACTCGCAGACTAGATCTAAGATCTGCTAGAAAACTTCAATTTTTTCATTATTTTTGTTTTCATTTTGTTATTTTGGGGTGGCCACCCGGGCCACTGTTCCGACATTTTCGGGTGGCCCGACGCCGTTTCGGGTGGCCAATGGCACCCGGGCCACCGCTAAGCGCGAGCCCTGTAACCCTAGACCAATCAGAATGGTTGTTTAAAATTTACGATCGATCGCAAACCTTTGTGTTACCGGCCCCTGAAATCATAGTTGCAAAACGAATGATGTAACTCTGGTGCACTATGCATCTGAGGGAAGTTCTGATGACTGATGTTGATTTAGGCTCATATTATGTGCAATTCTCTCTAAACATGAACTACTACATGTAAACTGTCACTTGGAACTATTTACTGAACTCAAAATTCGAAACATTTCAATATATTACACTAAAAAAATAAATCACAGCAATATATACATTACAAGTATTTTTTTAAAAAAGAAGAAAAAAGATCTACGAAAATACTGTATGTAGTAGAAAACTCTATACCCTAGTCAAAGTACACAATAGGGATGTCAAAATTTTTAAGAGGACTTGCACTCATCAACAAACATGCCAAAACAAATTCAAGGAAGTGGTTTGCCACCACTCTAAACACATCTAGATCGTTGATGAGTACATTTTAAACAGAATGATTTAATCTGATTAAAGTCTGGTAGCTCAGTGTTTGCATCAAACTATGAATACATCATGTACCTGAATACAAGAAAGAGCATCACAAAACCGGCAAGAACTAATCTAGTATTCAATACATTGTGTACATGTAGGTGCACTACATTGGCGGTATTGTTAAATGCATCGATGTACTGGGTAATTCATTCGCACAAGTTTATGACGAATACAAAGAAAAATATAAGTCTGACTACAAAACATTATAAATCATTCACATGAGTATAAAAATACAAATCTGCAGCATAACAAAGCAAAATTAAAAATGAATCGTTGAGAAAAAAAAACAAATGAATTTGCTGAATATGAAGAGTGAAAGGTACATAGCATCTTAAGTACAAAGTGCAATGTAAATACTTGAATAGGAGACTAATCACGCAATTTTAACATAATGTTCTTCTATCTCAATGTAGCCTCAGAATCAGCTTAGCCTACTAAAAACATGGGTTTCAAACTTTAAAGTGCACCATTCAACCAGGGAGGTGGGAAGAGAATCAACCAAGAAAACAATTCATGTACGGCTAGCGCATGCAAAATACTGCCCCCCTCCCCCCGAAAAGAAAAGAAAACAAACTTCACCTGCAAGTTAATATAGGTTCACAATTAAGGAGTTTGAAGAAAATAAAGGATCACACAGCTTCAAGTCAGTTCACAAGACCACAAGATGCAGAATCGAATGGCAGTTTGATTCTGTAATTCATGCATACAAGTGCGTTAACTAGTCTAATAAGTCTACTTACCAATCGCAATAATGTTTATTGAAAGCATAATTATTTGAACTTGCAATATCTTTTTATGAAAGTAATATCTGAAACACCAAGGAACCCTTAATATACACAGCCTAATGTCTTTTGGTGATTGGTTCCCTTTTTAATTGTTATCGCTGCATTTGCTGTTTCATTTGCAATTAATCATCAACCAAACTTTAATAGACTACATTCTTAGTTTGGGGTGTACCATGGCATATATTCAGTCATTTGTTTAATTATAGAACCCATCTGTTCCCTGTGAACCTATGTGTACCTATCACACATAATCTCACGGTTCTGTATGACAGATGCACACAAGCTCATGTTGATAGATTGCTATACATGTAAACAAGTGTAATTCACAAGCATTCTTTGCAATACATCAAGGATTCAGTGCAACAAAGGGCTATCTGCATTTTGGGAAATTTTGATAAATCGTGAAATGAAGATTTGGTGCACTGACACACTGCTGTTTAAAGCAGACAGCCACATCCATTTTGGGTGATACCCGGCAGCAGTAAAGTTTGCTGTAGAAATCATTATTACCAATGGGTTTCTGGTCTCTACTGGATCATTTTGATTTTGAAATCTCAATTTTACCAAAAATGCCCTTTGTTGCAATAAACACTCGACATGTTAACACAAAAAGACTAGCAAACACAATCTATGCTGCATTCACAAAACCCAAATTCTTAATCTTGTTTTTACCCTGAATTTTTACTTTTAAACAAGTTAAGTACTGGTTGGTGATAGCAAATGCATTAAAATGAAAAATTGAGGGAAACACAGAGACTCCAACTCTCCTGTTTTTGGTGGGAGATCTTCCGCTTTGAGTCAATTTTCACGAAATCTCCCGCTCTCCAGCTTGAGTTTGAATTTCTCCCGCCCTAGCTGTCTTTCTCCTTTTTTTCTCCCGCCCAACCGCCTTTTTGCAAAAAAATGAATCTGAATCACTGGATTTACCTCATTTAATGTTGTCATATGTAAAAAAAATAAGCCTGTGATAGCACCAGAGAGCTTCTATAACTCCCGCTTGAGTTTGAATTTCTCCCACCCTAGCTGTCTTTCTCCTTTTTTCTCCCACCCAACCACCTTTTTGAAAAAAATGAATCTGAATCACTGGATTTTACCTCATTTAATGTTGTCATATGTAAAAAAATAAGCCTGTGATAGCACCAGAGAGCTTCTATAACTCTAAAAGTGGCCTCCGGCCGCAAGGAATTTGGTGCTTTGCGCTGGTGATGTGGGCTACGTGCACAATGAGTCAGAGTCTCCCATTTGCTAGGGGGTCTCGGCAGGAGAATCTCTCGCTTAAGAGGTGATTGGGGTTGAGGTCTCTGGAAACATCTGGGTGAGTTTTCATAGCTTTTGACAGAAGTTCACAAATTCAGCCCACTGTGTTTCTAAAATAAGGGATCGGAGTCTTCTTCAGAATCCCATCCACTTGATTCAATCGGAGGACCTTCTTTCTCAAAATCAATCTCCACATCATACTGAAAACCAGGGTCACCAGGTTTCTTGCGGTTCTTCTCGAAAGTCTCATCCATGATTGCTTTCTTCTCCTTGAGAGCGCCGTCGTCCAGCTTGTTGAGGTTTTCGTTCGGATCGATGACAATCTCCATCTCCTTCTCCACCTTCTTGATGGCATCATCAAGCCGTCTGCCGTCCTGGCGCTCCTGGATAACCCTGAGAAGCTTCTCCAGCTGCCTTCTGTTTATCTGTTCAATGAGCTCCCGATGCTTGGGCTTAAACTTCAAATCCTGAATAGCCTTGTCGATGTTGGACTGCTTTGTGAATTTACGGAGCGGCAAAGACCGCTGCCTCTTCTTTCCAGTCCTTTCATCAATGTAGGTCACGATAAGGGTTGGAGGATCCACCCGTATTCCACATTTCTTTGGCACAAGGGCCATCCTGTTTGCATTTGTTGTTGATACTCTGGCAGAAATTCCTCTCCTTGACTTGAATGGATATACACATCAGATCAAAGACAAAGGAAGCACAAAGCTGCAAATTTCCAGCATCTGAAAATGCAAAACAAAGACAAATCAGATGTAGACCTAGGCCTACAAAATTTCAGCTTTAAAACATGAAATATCAGCAGTCTCATGAAATAATCCACTAATTGAGGTCACTGAAGTTGTAAGTGTAAATGCTCTCGCATATGGGGAAAAAATATTAAACACAATGAACTGCTATTACTATGAAGAGTGAATGGGAAGTGGACTATTTCAGAGCAATGCTACATATTTCATTAAAAAATACAGCACTCATGATTTCCAGGGTTTTTTTTTTTTAATTCATGTTATCTTTGTTACACAATCTAGTGCGAGTGTCATAGACTCATAAAAACTTACAATACAACACAGCGTATGTGCCAGAATGCTGAGAAGAGACAAGATTGAGGAGCCAGAGCAGTGTACTGTAAGCGAACAAATGCCAATGTAATGGCATTGCTCAGTTGGTCTGCCTAACGCCTCCTCTAGGCCTCTGACCTCAATCATTATCTGTTTTTTCTCACTATTTGGGGACTACTGCAACACAGGGAAAATGTGGACTTCTGGGCTGCATGCTCACTTTCATTTAAGTTTCAGCCATTAGATCTTACTTTGTTATGGATCTCATAATTTAAAAAAAAATGAATTGTAGAGGGTCTAACGAAAATAAAACTAAGTTAGATCTGACTAACTGTTAGACCTAAAAGTAAAAAATAGTAGGATAAACTAAAATAAAAGTAAAAAGGGCATTATCTTGAAATAGGAAACCACCGTTCACTTTGTACAGCAGCGCTTTATTCAGTCACATGCATTGGTTTCCTATTTCCACCTCCATTCTCTTTATAATTATACACAAGTGCATGCATCAAATGAACAGGTGGTTTCCTAGGCTAAACCAAGATATGGCAGTAAAACTAAAAAGCATGTGCAAATTCATGAATTAAGACAAGTACTTATCTAAATAAAAATTATCATGTTAGTTTTCTGTTTTACTGCATTCAGAAATGTATTTGCACTGGAAGTATGGAACAGAATTAACAGTCAGAAGCTCCATGAGCTCCATCCGCGGGGCCGGAGGCGACCGGCGGCAGAGCTCCCTGCCTTGCCCTGGCCCAGGTCCTGAGCGCGGCCTTGAACGGGAGTTGGCAGCATGTAGACAGTTGCAGAGTGCGGGAAGTGAAGACGTAACGTTACATGTACATGAAACTTAGTTAGACTGGAGTCACTAGACTTGTTTGAAATTTAATTTTATAACATTATCATACATACAAACTTGAACATAGTAACTTACCAGCATTTAAGTGAATCAGCATAACCAATCTCAGAATTTCAGCCAAAAAATCACGAATATATCTCAAATCGTATACCCGCAAATAAGATTATGGTATATATGAGATGGCAAAATAAAAAGGAAATGTAACAAAAATTAAATTTTGTGGATGGATGTAGAGTATACATGTAGTACTAGTATAACTAGTACACGTACCAACGTTTTTATCACAAAAATATTACCCCGTCGTTTTCCGTCTGTTAAAGGTGGCGGATCTAGGATTTTCTGGCCCGGAGTGAAGAGGGGGGGGGGGGGGGGGGGGGGGGGGGGGGGCCCGGGGGGGGGATAGGAGGGAATTTCTGGCACTTTCCTGAAAAATCTGCCTCAACAAATCATTATTCATGTTTATGGTAGGGTAGGGAGGGGGGAGGGGGGGGTATGGGATTTTGACGGGTGGGGAGAAAAAAAAATGTCCTCTAGTGACACTTATACTTTGTATTCACAAAAAAAATAAAATATTTGTAAAAATCTTTCAAGCTGCTTCTGCTCTGCTTGTCAGCCCCCCCCCCCCCCCCACTGAAGCTTGTCAGTGCTTCATACAATCCATGCCTTTATTACAGTCTCATCTGTTACCATGGTATATGTACATAACAAAGCTCTCATTTCTACTCTCAAAGCAAGCACACAAACAGACAAAGAAGAAAAACATGGACTCTAAAAAGAGGCATTGGACAATATTATACTAACTCTTAGTTTTCAGAAATTTTTTTTAATTTTTTAATTTTTTAAATAATTGATCCTTTAAAGCTGAGCTACAAACTGTAGCTAAGATTCCGATGCTTTCTCCATTAAAATTCCATTCTATAACAGAGTAAGTATTTTCACGATCAGAGAAGAATACACCTGAAAATGGAGTCATGTGTATGACATGTTCCTCCTCAATTTTGCAAATGCATAGTGCTGCATAATATACATACATGGTGTACTTCATAATAGTTCAGTAAATGGTTTCATACATATTTCTAGATTCAAGTGGGTAAGTGAAACACTCAAAATATGAATAACTATTAGAAATATTACTATCATTATCAGCAAGATTCTGACTGTCTAAAAGCCTACAAGATATCTTAGGGGATTCAATGCATTTTTTACTTTTATGACTTATTCATGAGAAAGAAAAAATCAACTTTGACAAAAATCATGTCTTTTTGTCCTATAGTAAAACTACTAATGTAATTTGATGGTTGCACATGTACACTCAGACATGTGTACAATGTCACCAAAAGGCAATGAAATATCTAAAAAGTCAACAATCAATAATTATTTTCTAAAACCACCAGCATGTTTCCACTGAACGCAAGACTGCAAATTATGTCTCAACCGGGGTCCGCCCACTTGACCGAAGGCCCGCGAGGCCAACTTTTCTTGTATAGTATTTTCCTCCATCACAAATAATGGGCTATCAGTATACAAAATAATCATGTCTCCTTTACCATGTTTAGTCCTCGTTGCCCTTTAATAATTATCAAACTTCCATCTGGCACAGGAATTGGTCAGAGCGGTGTGATATTATAGATTACAATTTGCTATTTTCGGCCTTGCGGGCCTTCGGTGAAGTGGGTTGTCACCGTCTCAACCTACTACCAGTTCCTTTCAGTCCATGGTCATGGATATTCACTTCTAGTATTCTTCTTTCATGATGTTAAAAATAAACACATGTCCCTTTACTATATTTAGAAGCAAAGGAAGACAATAGCACTGAATTAAACTTAATCAATTAACCATTTTCCACTGTAAGCAGAGTCTTATACATGCTCCCTCAGTCCATATTTATCAATAATGATAATTAAAATAATAATAATACATGTACTAAACAATAATACTACTGGTAATAATAATGATAATCCTCTCACTAACCTGTCAAGGTTTGCTGCCATAAGTTTCATCCCAACATGTATATCTTGAGGAAACTCATCAATTATGATCATTGTATTAATTAGAAAATGTACCATACAAGCCTGGTGAACAGCAACAAAATTTTAATTTTTGTTGTTGTTCACCAGGTGTCACACATAACTTCCTGTCATTTCAGTGACAGACCATTTAAAGGTATGTGCTACATTCATAAAAATAGTTTGCCTCATCAAAAAAAAAAAAAAAAAACACTGGTAAAAATCTAAACTGAAATTTTCATGTATTTTCCATCATTTTCTTCCTGGGTCATTTCAGGTCTAGTGGTTAACAGATTAAGGCAAACTATAATAAAAGCAATAAAATGGAGAGATATGAAGTAATATTATCATAAGAACTGTGCATGTCAACTCTTAGAGGCAAATTTGTCAAAAAGAAGTTTTTTAATATTGGAGTGCATGGAGATGTTGTTTTTACAATGGCAGAAAAATGTTCTTCACTGAGAAAGAGTGGTGTTTGTGTCACAAATATTTCATTTAAAATAATTACATTTTTGTCAAGATACATTGTGTGTTATTTATTTTGTACTTCTGTACAAAACCCAGAGGAGGCATTCAAACATGTAGGATAGCAATACATAAAATAACAAATACATGTATAAAGAGTTTTGATGTCATCCCTAAAGCATAATAAAAGCATGAACTGCAGGGTAAAACACTAACCTTTCTTCACCATAAGGCTAGATTAACAATTGTAGGATATGTGCAAGCTCCTGTTTAAACATTAAAAATTGGGGGGGGGGGCATGAAAGAATAAACAATTTTGATGGAAAGGGGGGAGGATAAAATTTTGACCCATCAACATCATACTTTTCTTAAAGTTGAGCCTTGATCATAACAAGAAAGATTCAAAGAATGAGGGACACAGTTTTCAATTTTTTCCCCCTCCCTCACTTTTAAATCTTATTTCAGTCTGCACTTAGTTGAACTCTGATTATAAATGCAACAATTATATGATGGAAGTTGATCATGGAACATTTCGGGAATCACTGTCTAAGCCACATTCTTCGCCTCGGTTAGCTGTCTTCTTGTGAGTTCACAGATGAAATCACCATCCACTCTCAAACTCAACCTGAACCCGTTGACCACTGGATTCTTATATTCCCACAGACTTTATACAGGGGTCATTCGGTTCCAGTAGCCAATAGGTTAAACTGTTCAAGGACTGATTAACTGAGGGTCGGTTTCGTCATAACTTTTTCCCCTGGCTCTCAAGATAATCCTTGGCTTCATTGATCTTGGTTGCAAGATATGGGGAACCACCTAAGTGAGGGAGAAAGAGAGAGAGAGAGAGAGAATTCGGAAAGAAATATCAATATAAATATAATGATAAGTACTCATTTCTGTCAGAATGTGTCACTACTGGCCTTCTACCAGGACTTATCCTGAATGGATGCACCCCAGAGCAGCCTGTGAAAACCCTTTGGACACAATCCTCCCCCTGTGTCGAAAGGGTGCTCTGAGTGTGCTGCTTCAGTCTCAGCACACTCTTTAGAGATAAGGGCAGGAGAGGGGGGCTGGTGTCAAAACGGTGCGGTGAGCCCTCTGCGCTGCACCCTTTTGAGATAAGCCCAGTACCAGGCATGGATTAAGGGCAATTTGATATACCTAAATGGTTTTTTGCATATAGTGCAGCAGTGACCAATAGCCACTTTGGGTATCTTTGGGTATCTGCTGCAGCTAAGATGATATCCACTCAAGAACAAGCACAACAAAGAAGTTCTAATTCATAAAACAGGGAATTTGGGGAGCACATAATGTATGACGGTTAATTAATCCAGGATATTTTTACCACAAAGTCTAATGCTGCACATCTCAACTAGGTTCTCATGTGTGAGACAAAGGTCATATGCATGGTTCTCGCCAGTACATAACATCCATGGTTCCAATACCATGCATAAAGGATTTCAGACAAGGAAGAACCATGTGTGAAATTGCTGCACCATGCGTGGCAACAAGGGTAAAAAAAGTATTGGAGTATATATTCCTAACAATAATGATAAATGCAACAGATTGTTTTGCTTTCTGGCAATGTATTTTTACTATAATGCCATTAGTAGAAAACTCATGCTTACCAAGAAATATTTTTCCATCCTTTTGCTATAGTATATACTGTCGCCACTCCTAACCTTAGGTGTGAACCGTGTGTGGATTTTTTTTCTAGTGAGACTCATATGACCATGCATTCTAACATTTAATTTCTCTCATTATTCATCTTCTTGAAACCGTTTCAGATAAACTTTATCATTTGAATATTTACTCTACACATGAGAAAAATTGTAGAAGCCATGGAAGAAATGAATGTCCAGAATTTTGTATAATCTTTGTGATGACAAAATAACCCCCAAATTACATGAAAAGTGTTGATATTCCCATTTTCCTAGAAATGTCGCCTATGCCAGTCATGTGCTTCAACTCCAATCAATGCTTACCCATCATATAAAGAAGTCACTTATGAATAACATACCTAAATCTAATAAATAAAGATAGCAATAAGAGGTAGAGTGTCTCCTTTAGGTGACACTTTTGCAGTACAGTGGAAACTCGGTATAACAAGGTCCTTGGGACCACCAAAATTACCTTGTTATAGCAGGAATCTCATTATATCAGGTTTAAACTAGATGAATCCTCGACCGCGCGCGGTCGAAATTCATGCCTCCGCGGTCGAAATTTATGCCTCCGCAATTGCCAGATCTGAAATATATGGCACATTTGTGTTGATTTTTTTATTTTCATGTATAAAATGACATCTTTGACCTTGTGACCCCCAAATCTAATGAGACAATTATGAGACTTCCATATGCATACATGAACCAAGTTGGGAGATGAATCGTCACAGAGTTGTTAAGTTATCGCAAGATCAAGCAATTTTCATGTATATAATGACCTTTATGACCTTTGACCTTTAACCTTGAGACCTAAAAATCTAATCACATCATTGTCCCTCCCATATCCATATATGTGCCAAGTATGAAGCTGCTCCATCAAACAGTTGTTGAGTTATCGTGAGCACAGACCATTTCTATGTACGTAATGACCTCTATGACCTTTGACCTTTGACCTTGAGACCCCAAAATCTAATAAGATCATTGTCCTTCCCATATGCATACCTGTGCCAAGTTGGAGGTTGATCGGTCAAATGGTTGTTGAGTTATGGTGAAAACGAACCATTTAATGACCTCTATGACCTTTGACCTTTGACCTTGTGACCCCCAAATCTAATCAGATCATTGTCCCTTCCATGTGCATACATGAGCCAAGTTTGAAGCCAATCTGTCAAATGGTTCTTAAGTTATCGCGAGAACGAGCCATTTTTATGTGTATTATTACCTCTATGACCTTGACCTTTGACCTTGAGACTCCAAAATCTAATCAGATCATTGTCCCTCCCATATGCATACACGAGCCAAGTTTGAAGTTGATCCGTCAAACGGTTCTTAAGTTATCGCGAGAACGAAAACGGGAAGGACGGACGGAAGGACGGACGGACGGACGGACGGACGACCCGAAAACATAATGCCTCCGGCAACCACCTACAGTGGGCGGAGGCATAAAAACAATAGAATATAAAGAGCTGGGACCGGAATATTACCTTGTTATATCAGGAATATTGTTATATCAGATCTCTTTATACCGAGTTTCCACTGTATCTGTTGGTCCAGAATGCTGGGCATTACATATCATACATGAGCAGAAAGAGAAAAATTCAGTGAAAAATTCCCAACATTCCCAATACAGCATGGTGTGGCATTCTCAAATTGGAGCAGTTTAATTGTAACTAATCATTTCACTCTTTAAATTGGCAAAGCAGCGCATAATATATAATCACTAATTCCATGTACAAATTGGCAATTTCATAATCATAATTCATTTTGGTTCATCTTATAACCATATTTATTTTTTCAAACTAAGTGGAAAAAAAAATAATGGTTGTTGCCAATTTGAAGATGATTAATTTAAACCTCAAGAAAGCTCTGTATTGCTCTGGGTTGAAACATTTTGGAACTATTCTTTACCTCTGTCAGGATGGTTGAGAAGCATAATTTTCCGGTGTGCATCCCTCACTCTAGCCTTGCTTGCTGATGCACTGAAATAAGAAAGTTCAATGGAATACCTACTGGTCACACATTTGTGGAAAATATTACACCACTTGAAATACTTCTTACACAATTTTCTTCCATGAACAATCTTGGATGTTCTCTCCTAACGACTGATTGATTTTTCTAAAAAGAAAATCTAGCTTTACAGAACTTTTAAGCTATTTCTTGTGTTATATATAACTGAAGAATCTTCTGGAAGGAAGTTATTTCCAGTTTTCTTTATGTATTTATAATCATAAAAATTTCTAGAAAATATATCATTATTCATAGTTTGTTGTAATAAATAATGCATTAAATGCACAATCATGGTAATCATTAAATGTGTTGAAGAACATTCTAGATTAGTTTATATGTCTTGTTATAGTAGCATTTCATTTATATTATTTGTAACAGTTTTTGACATCATCGTGGAGTTTTGATACAACTGGAATTACCCTGAAATTTCAAACTGGATATATTATCGCCAGCGCTGTAGACTCTTTATCTCCGTTTTCTTTACTGTAAGTCTTGACATTTAATTATCTTTGCTTGTATTTCCCACTGTACTGGAAATAACACAAACACATCTCAATATTTGAAATTATTTTTGTCACTGGTGGGTCTTTGATCCGTCTCATATCATGATACTGGCATATTTGCAGTATGAAGGAAATTGAAAAGCATCCTTTCGAGGGGACCTTCTTACTGTGATACATTCTTTCTAACTAACATGAAAAGAATGAGAAAGCTCACAGATTATTCTTTACCTTTCCCAGAATTGATGTTTGAAAAGAAAAAGAGCGATTACGAATGTACTTACCTAACTCCAAGAATCAAACTTGCTTCTCTCTTAGACATCTTGGGTTCAAACCCTCCCTTGTAGTAGGTATT
>CM057169.1:6416274-6426274 GCA_029962745.1 Echinometra lucunter | reverse complement strand
TCTACGAATATGGCGTAAGTTGTATAACATATAAAAAGATGATCTACTAATGTTGGATATGTGTTTCTCCATGTTTAAATGAGAATCAAGCCATACATCCAGATTTTTCACAAAGTTTGATGGTTTTACTTCTGAGTCTCCACTCTACTAGTAGTAGTAGTAGTAGTAGTAGTAGTAGTAGTAGTAGTAGTAGTAGTAGTAGTAGTAGTAGTAGTAGTACTGTAGTAGTAGTAGTAGTAGTAGTACCATAGTAGTAGTAGTAGTTGTTGTAGTAGTAGTAGTAGTAGTAGTAGCAGTAGTGGTGGTGGTGGTAGTAGTAGTAGTAGTAGTAGTAGTAGTAGTAGTAGTAGTAGTAGTAGTAGTAGTAGTAGTACTAGTACTAGTAGTAGTAGTAGTAGTACTAGTGTAAAGTTGTAAAATATACAGTTAAAATAATGTTCAAACAGCAAACAAACAGTCATTTAGCAAACTCAAGCAGTCTCGGCATCAGAACTTAACAGGAACTCAGGAACAAAAATAATGATGAAGGAGTCTGGTAGTTGTACTAGTCTCTATCTGCAATCTATCTGTCTTTAATCTGTCTCTAATCTGTCCCTCTTACAAGCAGTCTCTTTTATATATATTGTAACATAGGCAGCCCAAATCAAAAATAGTAACTACAGAAACATAGCATTATAACTATTCAAACAAACAGTAAACCAATGAACATAAAGAAAATGGAAGGATCCAACTAAAATGTAACAACCTAATTCAACAACAGAACCAATCAGAAAATAACTAGGATGAAGATGAGTCAATGACTGGGTGATCATTATGTAATTAAGAATGTTCAACAAAAGAACCAGATGTGTAGATGGAATGAATGGACACATCTGAATAGGAAAGGAATGAAGGTGACGGGAGAAGTAGTGCAGAGGCTGATGAGGAGAATGGCAACATAGCATCTATTGAAACTTGAACTTGAACTTGAATGAACTAATTCCAACTGAAGAACGAGGAAAGGAATGTAAACAAGGAGAAACCAAAATGACAAAATAGGCACCCTACACTAGTACTAGTAGTAGTGATGGTGATCATTCATGTTATTTCTTTTGTCCTTTTGTCCAGATCCATTAGAAGGCCGACCTAAGCACCCATCAATATAATAAAAAATGAATAATTCATTTTGCAAGATGCTTCGAACTAGTAGCATTTGTTTGAACACGTTATGAAACATTACATGCATCAGCTTACCGCATGCGCAGTTAATGCACAATAAATCGCAACAAATGCGCATTAAATCAAATTAGGGTCTCAATAAAAGTGATACGCATAATAGATATGAATAATACAACAGTGTTAATGTTAACGATATCATGGCGATAACGGGTGCTTATCGGTCCCTTCAAATGATCCGAAAAAGGCGGGGCCTAATGCCGCACATGCTGCTTTTCATCTAGTATACTGTCCATGGCCACGGGCTGTATCCTCATGTCAATGCTGCATGCTGTGGATACAACCACATGCACAAGGCCATATGGCAAAAACACACGCATTGGCTGTGTACATTGCCTTTGGTTTTAAGATTTAACCCCCCCCCCCCCCGGGAAAAAACCAAAAAACAAAAACTGACTAGTGACAACTGTTGAATGAGTTTCAAGACGCCCATGGCATTAGTACAACAGGAAGACTGCACCTGTGTACTTGGAGCATTCCCAAGAAGTGAATACTTTCATTACAGAATTTGCCAGATATATAACTTCTCTAGCTGATCAGACAACCATTCATTAAGGTTTTTTTTTAACATGACAAAACGATCAGTCATTTGCCATCAACTTGCACAAATCAATCAACATAAACTACTTTCAAATACATGATATCCACAAAATTACAGTTTTCATGGAATAATGTCCATAAAGGTATCAAGAAATAGTGCCCAATATTTGTCGCCATAGACCTTTTATCGATAAAAATTGTTATATTATTGTTGTTTGAGCTTGGAAGTTGGAGCTTTGCCTTTAAAGGTGGGTCGAGGGGACGAGAACTGGTTGGTTATCCTCGGGAGTCTAGCCGCCTGACGTTATTGACGTGCCCGCGTAACCGCCCGCACGCCGCATGCCGTCTTCGGAATCGCGGCCCCAAACCACGAATCAGAATATTCATATTTCTTCATATTTCTAAAAGACCAGGCATAAGAAATTCAATTGAAATTTATTGTTCTTACCATTACTCTACTTTACAACTTGGAAGGAACCCCCAAATTCTCGATAATTCACAGTTCTTTCCAGTCAAAGTTGCGTAAGGTCTTGAGCTGAGTAGACATACCGTACATCATTACGTTGCGTCATCATGAACAGATATTGCCATGCTTTTGGCCATACAAGCTAAAGATGAGCGGAACTAGCGGGCGGCATGCACGTACTAGCATGAATATGTATGAATTGACATCATAAATTGCGCGCGCAGATTACAAATGGCATAAAATTACAAATGGAGCAAAATAGTAGAGGGTGAATTAGCAAAATTAGAAGTCGGACTGAACACTGAATACTAGCTATATGTTGTAATAGAATTCAGTGACAAACCATAGACCATAGATAAAACATACCGATAATCATTTCTGGCATTCCGGGGCATTCCCACTTTTATCAAGTCAATCTCTTCCTACTCCCCCCCCCCTTTATCATTATTATTATTTTTAATGATGATATTTTTTACACCATCTCCTTACCAATTAATATAGACTAGACTGCATTTTAGTTTTGTTCTCATTTTAGTTTTTTTTTCTTTATGCATAATTATGTTCAAACCAATATAGGATCTCTATAGTTCAAACCGACTTCTCGTTCTGCTCATTCACCCTATAGTTCCAGTTGTTATTCTGTGCCTTATTGTGTTCAAACCGATTTCTAGTTCTGCTCATTATTTGTTATATGCCCTATGTTCAATCCGACTTCTAGTTCTGCTCATTTACCCTCTAGTTCCGCTCTATCTGTTTTTCTAGCTATATGCATGGGCAATTCCACGGGTTGGTGGATGATGGATCGTAAAGTTTGAATTTGGTATTTCAACAACTATGAATCATTATGTGCTACATAACTTCTACACGACTTGCAGAAACTTGTGCAAACATTGAGAAACTTGTTACAAGAGGTTTACTTTGAAAAATATAGCACATGAGCAAAGTTTGGAAAAATCATGTATTTTTCCACATTTGTGTGAAATTTGGCCTATAAAATGTGCATTTTTGGATTGCTTATCAGGAGGTAAAGTATATCCACAAAATTTCCAGGATTTATATTAAAATTAAATTTGAAATGTCCGTTCATTGTTTTTCATGAAGAACTGAGAAAAACCTAAGCCCTGCAAGCTAGAATGAAATATATTTTTCAAGAAAGCCTCTTTTTAAAACACTTTTCATTTAAGCCCTCCTTACAATTTGTCCAAATTTTGTAACGCGAGTTACCGACACATTTGTTGCGCTGGAAGTAAGTAAAGTTCCTTTTCTAAACTTTTGATTCTTCATACAGTTACTCCATTATGTAATCATTGTGTTAAAATTTAGCTAATACATGTAGTAAGAGAATATAGGAGCTGAAGATGAAGCTCAATGCCTCTCCAAATGTAAACGCGTGTTACCGTGGAATCGCCCCTATGCCCTTACGTACAATCCGACTTCTGAGCGCGCTTATGATTATTCATTTTATGACGTCACATGCATATTCATGACGAGTTAATGGCCGCATGCAAGTTCCCCTCATTTTGACTTAGCTCCCCTTGCAGTGCAGTGTTGATTGAGGTTAACAAACTCATCGAATCATTCGAATGTAGCAGGATACAGTGACTAGGACACATTGCGTTTGCATAAGTGTGATGCAAAGTAGAAATCTGAATAGTGGAAAAGATTAGAAGCTGTGCAGGTAATGAATTCAGTTTAATTTGGATGAGATCTTACCCAAGAATCATGAGAATTGTCACTTAAGTCCCACATATCCACATTGATGTTGTTTGTTGATAATAATTAATATTGGTAGTGTTTAGATCAGTCATACATAGGGCCACTCATCCTGTGTACTCGGTCAATGAATTGACCTCGTCCAGCAAAAGTAATAAGTCTGTACCGAAACTGAATAGCATGCTTTTGTGCAGTGTTGTGTGTGTTGCTCGACAGCAAGCTGTCGACCTACGAGTCCGATAACTTAATTGGCATGCTATCTTTGTGAGTAGCTGATTTTAAAAATTCTCAAACTAAGAATAAATCTAGATGAAACATGTCTATGACTATGAGTACTTGTATTTTTACTCAAAAACCCTGAAACCAACCATAATTTGGAATTAAAAGTGTAAGTTAGACGCAAGCAACGATTTTATTATCCTTAGTATCGCGAGACAATCACTAAGACATGTAAGAGGACCACTTTGCTTGAATTTGAAAATGCCGGTATGTTAACTAGAGCAGTAGACCCTATGCTCCATTTGTTGTAAGTGGTTGTAGATTGTAGGTGAGTGGAATCGTGCAGTTTCGGACAACTGCAACAGTGTAGCAACACTAATTAATTAAGGTTGAGTAGCAATTCAAATTATGATACAATGAAATGTAAATGATTACGTTTATGTAGTGTAGACTCTGCTAATTCTATTTATGACACAACGCAAATAATTACGATACGCTGTAATTCCGAATTACTGCTCAACCATTAGTGTAGGGACATTAAATGAATTTCAGTTGGAGTAGTGTCATTACATCAGTCAATGCAATGCCATAGGATCGTTTGTCCGGTACTACTGTAGCCTCCTCTATCACTTGGACAGGCCCGGGCATGCACAAAACTCTATCACGCCCAACTTTGAAGATTGAGGCTCTTGTATGAACGATCCCATTGGTTTTTTTTCCGGCCAGCATGTGCTTTTGAATGGCAATGGATAGGCAATGTGCCTTACGTCGTACCTTTCATGATCGCAGTTACTGCAGATGGGCAGGGTAATATTTATGGCCCCCAGTGCATGTCACCTTGTGTTTGAGAAGGAACGTCATGCCACATTTACCCCAGACAACTGTCTGATGTGACACCATGTTTAATGTCCACGGTATTATTCTCCTCCTCCTGCTCTCTTCTTTTTCTTTTTAATCTTTTCTTTGTTTTTATATTTCTTTGTATTTCTTGTTTTATTTTCTTCTTTTAAGGTCTGCTTATTTCCTTATTTCTTTTCTTTTCCTTCCTTCCTTCCTTTTCCATTTTTTTCTTCTTCTTCCTATTTATCATTACTCTTTTTGGTCCTCTCTCCTCTTCTGTTTTAACCTTTTGCCATCATTCTTTCTGTCCTTCCCTTTTTTGTCATTAAGCACACAATGGGATGAAAATTTCCACAACTTTGGAATAAATCTGTACTTTTCCAGTGTAACTGACTGCACAAATCTCCTTTATGATTACCTATTTAAATGTTACAGTTGCAATGGTACTCAGGTACAAAGCGAGGCTTTTGAGGAACACCTTCAAGAGACTGTTGAGTGCAGGATCCATCCATCATTCTGTTAGAGTAAGGTTTGCTCCTAGTCCCACTGGTTTCCTCCATCTGGGTGGTCTCCGCACCGCCCTCTACAACTTCATCTATGCGAAGTCGCTTGGAGGAAAATTCATTCTCAGGATTGAGGATACTGACCAGGTAAAAAACAACTTGAGTAAAAACTGTTGTTACCTTTTTATAACTATAATATCTCAGGGACCACTGTGAAATATACTGGGCCTAAGCTTTGGAATTCCCTTCCTGTTGGACTTAACCTTGCCCATTACTCACATCTTTCAAAAGAAATAGTCTAGAAAATATATTATTAGCTCCTACCCCTCCTACTGACATGATTATTGATCAGCTTATTCCTTCTTTAACCCATAGAAGTACAGAGCTTTTTAGAGGTCTAAATTAATCATCTTCAATCCTCAAATTGGCGACAAATATGATTTTTTTTCCACTCTTACATAATTTGAAAAAAATAAATATAGATATAACATGAACCAAAATGAATTATGATTACAAAATTTAAGCTGAAACTGCCCACTTGAACACGGAAATTGTGATTATATATTATTCACTGCATTGCCAATTTAAAGAATTTAATGATTAGTTACATTTAAGCTGCTCTAATTCGAAAATGCAACGGCATATTGCAATGGGAATGGACTCAAAACTTTCATTGAATTTTTCTCTTTCTGCTCATGTATAATGTTTGATGCCTAGCATTCTGGAATCGGCAGATACTGCCAAAGCGTCTCCTAAAGGAGACACTGTACGTCTATGGGTTAAGAAGGAATAAGCAAGGAGAAAAGGAAGGAGAAAAGGAAAAGCAACAATGTAATACATTGTTGCTTTTAGGGTGTTTTTTGTTTGATTTTACTCTGCTGTTTTGTTAAGTTATATTCTTTGTTTTGAGTACCTATTGGGCATCTGCCTTGAAAGGCCAATGGCCTATGCAGTTCCCTTCCACACTTTTCATTTAACTGTCATGAACTGTTTTTTTACATATATATATGTTATTATTATATATTGTTTCATTTTGAATGGAATGTTTTGAATTGAATGTGTAAAATAACTTGAACTTAATAATAATAATAATAATAGTAGATATTTCTGTAGCGCCTTTTCCACAAGATACAAAGCGCTTTGAGATGTCATCCCTGGTCAGCATAGGAGATAAAATATACACAAATTACCAGGCAGTGACAGTGTCAGTCTAAACTTGAACTAGAAATATGGTAATCTGGGTTTATAAGACTCAAGGATACAAATGCTTCCAAGCCCTCTACTTCTGTTCTTACTTTGCACCATAGCAAGAAAAAGGAAAGGGGCTAATCTTGATTAGGGCATGATTTGGGACATCTTACGAGACCAACAATATGTCGATCTAACAAACTTGCGGAAAAGGTTGTCAGAAGACCCACAGGACCTACATATCAATCAAGAGGGCCAGTAACCATTTTTTTTTAAAGTTAGTTTTGTGTGACCAGCTTCCTTACAGCTTTTTTGAGGGTTCATGGGACTGAGATTTCAGTCTCCTGGGCCATTAATCTTGTGGATGTAGACAGAAGAATTTATGTGGAGCATCATTCGGGGATGAGAAAAATGTATCCCGATTCCGGATACCAAAGGTATTCTAGGTTGGTCTGTTTTCCATGTGATTTGAAAATGCTGTGAGCCTGTGACATTTTAAGATAAGTGGTCCTTACCTATAAAGTACCTACTTAAGTTTGGATGAAATTCCCTTTCAGATTAGTCTGGCAGCAATCACCCTGTGGTGAAAATACTATGATTCATGTTAAATTTCAAATCGCTTGAAAGGTATAAGAACCTTGCCTGTGGTATATTAAGCATTCCATGACATGCAGGTATCTGTTGTTTTGTAGTCCTTATTCCAGTATCCCAAGTTTCATTTAGTAATTTCTTGCTCTTTATTTTCAGACAAGACTAGTTGCAGGTGCTCTTCATAACCTTCACGCAATGCTAGAATGGTCTGGTCTTAACCCAGATGAAGGTATGTTTTATTTAATTGTTTTGTTTGTTTTTGTTGTTATTTATTTATTTATTTTATTTATTTATTTATTTATTTATTTATTTATTTATTTATTTATTTATTTATTTATTTATTTATTTATTTATTTATTTATTTGTTTGTTTGTTTGTTTGTTTATTTATTTATTTATTCATTTTATTTATTTATTTTATTTGTTTATTTATTGGTATATCACTGCAGTTGTATTTATTTATTTATTTTATTTATTTATTTTATTTATTTGTTTATTTATTGGTATATCACTGCAGTTGTGAACAGTAGCCGACCAGACTTATAAAAGAAGTCCAGGGGGCCAATCTGTGGTTCACTTCATCTCGAGAAAAAAAATAAAATTTACAAGGAAACAATAAGAGAAATCAGGACAACATTAATCACAATTAGATTTACAAATTACTTTACAAGAAATCTATGTGCTTGTGTTTTGAAGTTTTGTAAGCCAGAACTTGATGGCCTGCCAACAGCATTGTCTGGGAGACTGTTCCACACCAGGGAAAAAATCAATTAATTTTTTTTTCCAGGGCTACTTTTTGAGCCCATCCTCCCAAATTTTCTACATTGTATTACAGTTTACATTGGCTTATATGAGAATTTCAGGGGCTCTTTTTGATGTTTCGGGGGCGAATTCGCCCTGAGCCCCCGTGTATTTTTTTCCCTGTTCCACACTCTCACACCAGTGTGAATAAAAGTTCTGTTCAGTTGATATGTATTGGATGGGGGCAATGTCACAGCATCATTAGGCAAGGATGTAATTGCTCTTGTCATATGTCTTCTCTCTATAGGTGAGGGAAGCATATCATGCATATCTTTAGGACATCTCTTGGTTTGTATTTTGAAAACACACAAGCAGCAGCGATTCTACAGTTCTACAGTCTAGACAGAAAATGCAATTCAAAAACATGTCAGGGAAGGGCTGGTTGAATAGGAAATGTTTGATTGCTCTAAAGTTTACATTATATGATTTTGAGGTAATGACAGTCAATTAACCCATAGAAGTACAGAGCTTTTTAGAGGTCTAAGTTAATCATCTTCAGTCCTCAAATTGGCAACAAATATTATTTTTTTCCACTCTTACATGATTTGAAAAAAATAATTATAGATACAACATGAACCAAAATGAATTATGATTGCAAAATTGAATCAGAAATTGCCAATTTGAACACAGAAATAGTGATTATATATTATGCACTGCTTCGCCAATTTAAAGAGTTTAATGATTAGTTACACTTAAATTGCTCTAATTCGAGAAAGCCACACCATACAGAGATGGGAATGGGCTCAAATTTGTCCATGCATTTTTCTCTTTCTGCTCATGTATGTACTGCCCAACATTCTGGACCAACAGATACTGCAAAAGCATCTCCTAAAGGTGACAATGCACCTCTATGGGTTAACTAGAGCAGTATGCTAACTACTATCATTGGCCATGTAATGCTGTGTTTGGTACCCTGGGGTACCAACTAAAAATTCACTGTTTTGCTGAATTATCTAATTTTTTTCAGCGCTGTAACCAGGGTACCAAAAGCGTGTAAATTTTTTTTAGTGTTTTATTCAAAAAGATTTTAATGAATTGAAGGAATTTGTTGTTATACGTTATGTCATAACAGAATTGAAATCCGCTTTGGATTCATTATCGCCGATCATGACATAAAAGTCACCTGACAACATTGCATAGCTGTATTCTGATGGACGCGAAATGGCACCACACAACGCTACCCCGGGTTATGATGGTACCCTGGGTTGCGGCATGCCACATCATATCTGAATTCTATCAAGCCTGAGTGTTCAGAATAATGGTTGCAGAATAGTAATATTCCCAGTGATGCTACATATTTTCATATTTTTTCTCAGGACCTATACCAGGGGGCATGTATGGCCCTTATGTGCAATCAGAGAGGTTACATATCTACAATCAACACATACAAACACTGTTAAAAGTGAGTATTGCACAGGATATCAAACCGTTGAGTACCAAGCCGGAGATATGTACGGCCTTGAGTCCATGGAAAATGTGTGTTGTGCTGTAATCAAATTATATTTAATTAACTAATATACAATTTCTGCTATATGAGTTCCTACTGTGAGACTGAATTTCAGATGTGTTCTCGATAAAATATCATGCTATTAATTTCATATCAGATTTTATCTTTCTGCTTTCAATGTTCCTCTCGTAAACAATACTGTTTTGTGAAATTAATCATCTCAATATTTGAACGAGTGTGGCATTTTGAAAGGATCCGGTAACTTTGTTGAGGCTGGATTAGATATTTAAAGTATTGTCTGTGTTGTATAAAGATGTTCAGAAGGATAGCTAAACAGCCAGGAATGTAAAGGTTTGAAATATAAGATGTTAGTATCAAGATATCTATCACTGAATTCCGCCATTTGCAAAACATACCTGGGTATGCTTTTGTCTTGTCGAACACTGCGGTCTATATGGTAAAAAAGGTCTAGCATTTC
>CM057169.1:6395531-6415774 GCA_029962745.1 Echinometra lucunter | reverse complement strand
AATCTTCATTGGCTGCCGGTATCAAAAAGAATAGAGTTTAAAATCCTTCTCCACACATGGAAAGCATTGCACAGTCAGGCTCCACAGTACTTGCAGAATCTCATTTCAGAATATGTTCCCCGCAGAAGTCTCCGCTCCTCCACTAGCAAACAGTTAACAGTCCACAGAACCAGCTCAACCCTCGGGGGAAAAACCTTTATTTATGCAGCGCCATCACTCTGGAATGCTCTCCCACTGAGGATCCGATCAGCAGAATTGCTAGAAACATTCAAAAAGTATCTCAAATCATACATGTTCACATCGTATTTTAGTTAAATATTTGTTGATATACACTCATATATATAAACATGTTCATTTACATATGCATTTTCCTTCTTTCTCTCTCTCTTTCCTTATATCTTTTACTTCTTCTAGATCGATGGCGCATTACAATTGCTGTATTTATTATTATTATTATCTTGTTATCAATAAGAAGTTGCAATAACTGTTATAGGCTACTGAAATCCTTCTGATTTGCTGAGAGCAAATTGGTCATAGAAATGTGGCAGTTGTTACTGATAACAAGTTTTATGAAACGGGACCCAGAACTTAACTTTGTTTATATGGAAAATCGATATATTATTCAAGTTCCTCTTCGTACTTGTAGATATTTTTGGGAGTTTTCCCTGAAAGTATGATATGAGAGTTGTTGGAGTCCTAAAAATGAGATTTTTGTCTTGTAAAATAAAAGTTAATGTAGACAGTGAATTTATTGAGATGTTGTCAGGATTGAAGGGAAAAAAAATTATACAATTGTATTTATTAATTCCTTTTTATGAAAAAAAAACAATGTTTGTGTCTGCTAAATTTTATTCCTCATGAACATTTCAGTATATTGTAACACAAATTCCATAAATTTTAAAGAAAATATATTGATTCTATGTCAAATTTAACTTTAATTGTATGGTAGGTTTATCAGATAGTGAACAGTATTGCTTTTGAAGCAATTATTATGGCATTGTTCCAGTTTTCTTTCCATACTGAGTACTTTCTTAAAAAGAATAAAGTAAATTTGTTAAACTTCTTTGTAAGTAGTTATTCTATTTTTTTTATCATATCTCCATGTACCAGGCATGTTTTCTATTCTGACATATCTCTACATCCATTTTCTTTCAGCGCATAGGGACTTTCTTATGTAAGTGATATGCGCTTTATAAGCATCGTTCATTATTATAATTATTATTGTCATTTGCTTACTTGTTTTTTTTTTTGTCTAGATGTGTTGCTATCTTCAGCAACTAATCACCTCCATGCCGTGGAATCTTTTACCAAGGAGACTCTGAGCCCTCTTCTAAAACAGTGCTGTAGTTCTCAGCCAGAAGGACTCAAGTACGCTCACTTCATGAAGGTGCTTAGGGTTGCCATGAGTGGTCTAGTGGTGAGTACAGTGCTGCCGTCCATTAACAAAAAGAAGCAACTCTGTAGAATGAGTTTCTTAGTAAATGAAGGAAATATGTTAGTTTTATGAGGAAATCTATGGAGTTGCTTCCTTTTGATATGTCTGTATTTTGGATATTGGGGTCATGCAGTGGCGGATCTAAGCAGGGGCGCAACGATTCAGATTTAGAATTTAACACTTTGAATATGTGGCCCATGCATGGAGACCTTACAATGTAAATTCAGACTCTCTACAGTATAGCAAGTTAGAGCCTTGTGTGATAACATGAAAACTTATTGGTAACAGACTTTTATGACTGAGTTGTTGCAAACATGTCTTTGCTGAATACAACGGTGAACTGTGATGTTTAAATTAAAAAAATAAAAAAAAACATTCGTTCGTGATAAGGCTTTTTTTGGAGGGAAGCTCATGTTTTTATGAGCAACAAATAAAAATGCGATACCAATCATTATCAAAGGCTATCTTGGGCATTATTCATGTTGTGATGATCAGATCTTTTGAGTTCATCATGAATATAGCGTTGAGACATTAATATCGAAAAGCGACATGTTTCCCAGAGCATCCATTATGGTCGTGATATTAATCAGCATCAACTAAAACCATTTGCATTATTCATTTCGTTGTGATAACCTGGTATTTTGAATAGGTAATAACTGATGAATGATAACTAGGATACATACGAGATAATGTCTCTCTTTCTATGTGGCTAGATGCTGGTACTAGATTTCAGTGCTGTGTGAGCATTATCTTTTCCTTGTTGGAGTCTTGTAAAGGGTAGAAGTCATTTATCAGAGCCATCTGCAGAATTGTTTAAGTTGTAATGATGCGAAAAGGAATACTTTTTTTTTTATGCAGAGCAAATTTCTTCCACCATCAATCTTTCCAGTCTTTAAAGCCCACCTCACACAAAAGGATCCATTTGCGATCCGATTTAGGAAAAATTTGTTATAGCATTTGATATGAACATTAAAGCATGTAAAATCTTCATGATCAAAGTTCCAAATAGTCATATGAACACTAAACTTGAAATACCGGGCTATTGTGAACCTCCCTGTAGAAATAAAAGCGAATTCAATTCCAAATCGTAGTGACATCATGACAGTCTTGTGATTGGCTAAGATTTGAAGCCGACTTGCTCCTTACATCCAACCACAAGGCTTGCAGTTATCCAGTTAACCAAAATTTCGAGTTTAGTATTGCTATCATTCTTCCAAACTTCAAGTAAGATAATTTTACTTGTTTAAACTTTCATATTTAATGCAAATTGCCATTTGTTCGAAAATCAGGTTGCAATCGGATCATATAGCAAGCAGTGGGTTTAAAGGATACTAATCACCATGAAGCAGTTTGCTCAGCATACGATCGGGTGTCAGTCAGGCAGTTGCTTTGTTGCAAATCTTTTCAATTGAACTACTTCCTCAGTTTTTGTGCACTGCTCATGAAATTTGGCATGCTCATTGGTCCTGGGATGAAAATGCGCGAGATATATCTTTAGAATGTGTCTCAAACTGCATTGCCATGGTAACGGCATATTTTGGCAATAAATAAGGGGGAAACATTGCAGATCAAACTACTTCCTCATTTTTTGAGCAGTGCTCATGAAATTGGGCAAACACATGGTCTTGTGGTGAAGATGTGCAGGACATTTTTTGTGTGTGTATCGGAAAGTGCATTGCCATGGTAATGGCATATTATGGAAATAAACCAGGGAGAAATATTGTGGAACTACTTCCTCATTTTTCGAGCAGTGCTCAGGAAATCTAGCACACACGTTGGGGCGGGGATATTAATCACCTTCAGTGATATTTTTTTGCTTTGTAATTTTCGTTTCTTTGCCTGCTTACAGCAAGGACCATCTGTAGCTGAAATGATGGAGATTCTTGGGAGAGATGAGACAGTGAGGAGACTTGAGACAGCTCTTGAACATCTTCAGAGATGACATCTAGCCCCACAGACACTTCTCAAGAACCTTCTATTTGCCATGGATGCTAATTGGCATAGTTGTTAACTTACCCCAACACTGCCGTACCTTGGCAAAAGGAAGCAAGTGACGAAAGTGACATTTCCTGTAACAGGACGAAAATGTATCTCTCATTTGCACTGACGTCAATGCAATACATTGATGTCTTGCCTAACATATCTCTTAGCAGGATGGGTGTTCAAGCCTGAAATTTGTTCCGGAAGAAGAGTGCACTAGGTAAAATATGAAAATGTCAATAACTCAAATTTTGTTGATATGTCACTTACTTCCTTTTGCCAAAGTAATGGCAGGAATAGCAGATTACCACAAACAATAGCCCTGTTCATATTACCAAATACCGCAATATTACCAATGCACATCGGTAAGCGATTTCCAGTAGACACTGTTCATATTACAGGTGAAATACAGCAATGTTACCAATAGTGTTGCGGTATTCTCCCTTTCACCACCGTTTATATTCGCATCCGCAATATTACGGTATTCATTTCTTGATGGCAAGTCCCACATTGCATCTTGGTTACCCAGCGTACAATGCACATTTGGCTAAGGGTCAAATTCATTGATGAGAAAATGATGAAATCATCAAAGTATGACATTCACAGAATCAACTTGGAAAGGCAAGTTTTTTGTTATTACCATCAGTGATAATAGTTCTGCCGTTAACTTCCAGATATGCTTGTACATGTACAAGCTGTTTGAAAAACACTTATTAAAACAAATTTCCTTTATTGACTAAAAAATTTAGAGTAATGAAACATAAGAGATTGCTATGTCTTCCACAATTTTTTTTTTTAATTTTCTATTGTGCAATTGGAAAAAAATGTTGTAATCATGGTTATTTCTTATGACTGTTAAAAAACAGGTATTGATGTTTTATGCTAGAGCTTCTAGTTCAAGATCATTCTGTGTGGTAGTATTAAAAGGGGAATAAAGCAATTTTCAAACTTAGCAGTGTGTACCTGTTTGAAAAGTAGATTTGTCTGTATCTTTGTTTCCTGATACAATACATGTGGTGTGTGATCATGTGATGAGGGGAGTTGGATCTACAGTCCGACCTCGTTTACCCAGCATCCACTAATACGAATCTCTCGGTAAACCCGGAGAATAGGGGACTGGAAGTGCGTATTGTATGCACGTGTGTGCAAGCAAATGGAGCTCAGCGGCAGTTGCAGCAGGGACGATATGCGCAAGATTCGGCGGTGAAACATTTGTGACTTTGATGACATATCTGGCCGAAATCGAACATATTTAGATTAAATAATCATGAATATATGAGAGCAGAGAGGACAATGTGATATGTCAGAATGAGATTACCTAACAAAAATATATATTCAAAGGTCATTTTTATCCTGATTGTGGCCTTGTCCCTGCCTTGGGTTTTGGCTGTCTCTGCACCGGCTGTGCACTGTATGAATATCAAGCAAGCATTTCCGGTCTCCTATTCCCTGGGTTTGCCAATCTCTCTATCAACCGGATGTAATCTTGCAGTGTATGTACACTGTTCTTTTACTTCATTTCCATTTGAAGATCACTGGAGTACAAATGGGGGAAGGGGCCTGGGGGGGGGGCAGTTGCCCCCCCCCCCCTCCGGAAAATTCAAACATGATTTATTTCTAATTCGATACCAGTGACTTACAATTGTTACTGAAATGACATGATTATCCAGGTATTTATCCTGACTTTTTTGTAACTTATGCTTTTTAATGCGTTTGTTGGAAAATGAAAAATACCCATATTTGTAGTCAGGCGAAAAATATGCTTATTTGTGCCTCTGGTGGTTATGCTGATTTTTTTTCTTCCCCCCCCCCCCCAAAAAAAAAATTTTTTTTGCTCATTAAGCCACTGTTGAAAATACCATGCAAAACTCATTCAAAGGCAATGATTATTACTTCATGTGCACTGTACACAGTGATTGTCATTACTGCCTATTACATGCACAAAATATACCATACTGCAAATAAAACGCTTTCACATTCATAGGCCTTACTGAAAAACCCTGTATTTAAGCATATTTCTCAATCCGGACGGATTGCTTATATATTCGTATTATTAGTGCCTGTCCCAACACTGCCACATGAGCGAGGTCAAACTGTAAGTTGAAATTTGAGAGGTGAAATATAGAGCTGGAAAATGCTCGTGTTGAAAAAGAAGAAAGTTTGTTAGTAAAGTGAGTAGAGAGAGAGAGAGAGAGAGAGAGAGAGAGAGAGAGAGAGAGAGGTGGAGAGAGTAAAGAAAATGAAAGGAGAAAAATGAGGAAATGAACAACTTGAGTTGAAAAAGGTTAAGTTCATAAGCATAAACATTGAAAGAGAGGGGAGCGAGTGAGAAAAAGAGATGGATGGAGTGACGATTAAGAGTGAAAGGAAACAAAAGAATAGAACTTGGGGGGGGGGAACAACTTGTGTTGAAAAATGGGGTAAGTTCATTTTTAGTACAAACATCTGCAGGGCGGCTGAGAGAGAGAGGGGGAAGGAATTCACAGACAGAGGGAGAGAGAGAAAGATGTGGAGGGAGCGACGAGTAAATAAAGAGTAAAAGGAAGAGAAAAAAGAGGGTAAATTCATTAGCATAGACGTACATGTGTATTTTACAGAGCGAAGGCAGAGAAAGACGGTATAAGGAAGGAAAATATAGAAAGGGGGGAAAACAGCAAGAGAAGAAGGAGAGAAAAAGATTTATATTTCCTCCAAAGCATGAATAAAATCCCTTCTTAAATTGCGTGATTGTCAAAATACAAGTACTGCTACATAGGAATCGTTTCTCTCTCTCTCTCTCTCTCTCTCTCTCTCTCTCTCTCTCTCTCTCTCTCTCTCTCTCTCTCTCTCTCTCTCTCTCTTCCCTGACCCTCGAAGTTCACATTCAAATTCTGTGTTGGAATTTTGTTTTTATAAGCATCTGCCACTCCAATAAATATTACATACAGTGCATCGTGTATTGTCTGTACAGTTGCAGAGCTCAGTGTTTTTCGAACCGTTTGCCCTAGTTTATACTACACCCTAATTTATATAGCATGTCATTTGGCGATATTCTCACGATGCTGTTTAACACCCGAGTTATTTCATTTCACAACAGCTAATTGATTTGATCTCTCGTGTATCTGTCTACATCTATATTTCTCTCCCCTCTTTCACTCGCTCTCTCTTTCTCTCTCTCTCTCTCTCTCTCTCTCTCTCTCTCTCTCTCTCTCTCTCACAAACACACACACACACACACATACCCACACATTCTCTGAAGTTCTCCCCCCCCCCTCGCCCTCCCTTCATGTCTTTCTTCTTCTTTTTTTAATCTCTTCCTATTTATTCATTTTTCGACATCTCTCTCTCTCTCTTCTTGTCTATTTTTTTATCTCTTCCTATTTATCCACATCTCTCTCCCTCTCTCTCTCTCTCTCTCTCTCTCTCTCTCTGCCCTCTCTCTCTCGCTCTCTCTCTCTCTCTATCTCTCTCTCTTCCCTCTCCCACCCCTAATTTTCCCTTTTCTATTGGGCCTATTTTCTGTTTTAAGATTTTTTTTGTCTCGTCTTTCCATTAGCATGATTGACTTTTTAATCTCTCTTAATCACTTGATTTGGGGCCCCAACTGAAAAAATAACAACTTTGTGTGACAGTGATGGTTCATTATGATACAATATTCGGGGGGATTGTTTGCTTGGTGTTTTAAAAGTAATTTCGTAAATTTATAATGCTCTAACAGTGGCGTTAACACGTCATGCATTAGCCTCTTCTAAAAATATTTTATCCATTTTTTTTAATGTAATGTTTAGGACTATTCAGTATATACGTTATAATATTTGGACCCCTAAAAAAATATATATAGCAAACTTTAATTTTAATTCAAATTATCATCTGAAAAAGGATGAGTATACATATCGAGAGAAGTCTCTTACAAAAAAACTAATACCGATACAAAATTTTTAGAGTTTTTTCAAGATCACGGATCTTACAAACGAAACAAGTTAACAGAAAACACCTTTTTTGTCTTGGTAATCTATTGTTCCCCGATTATTGTGCGGTTCTGGATGTCAAGGCCCGGTGTCAATTGACGTGTTGAAAGAAACCTATTCACTTGTATTTACACTCAGAACTGAACGCAAAAAAGGAAAAATGGCCCAACTCCATCGAAATAGCTCTTTAGTTTTGAAGAAAACTAATGATTTGTAACATAAAGAGACACGTCGTTTCATCTCCACTTGATTTATATGGTGGATATGATCGCGTAGGTTCTCTGCAAACATGAAAACATCCAGCCGCATAGAAATGTCGTAATATTGATTTTGCCCAGAATAAATTAAAATCAAACAAACACATGATCGAGGGAGTTAGGTCCTTTTCGTATTCATGTATCTATCAGAGTAATACAATACAATTACATGTATGGTATTTACACTCATAGCTGTATGTCTCAACCGCCTCTTTTGAAGCCTTTTGTTTGTACTGCAGGTGGGTAACATGAACAGTCGATTTCTGGTTGAAAACGAGAAGTTCACGTTTATTAAACAGAAATGACTCCCATCATGTGGATCTTAAGTCGTTTTGGGGTTCACATGGACTAGACGACAGTGTCAGAATTGGAACCCCACATGGGGTTGTTCACATCGCAGCAAGAAAGTCAAGGTAATCCGGTATTTTCTTCATTTTCTCATGCATAGTTTATGTACAGCTTGAAAAGGGACAAAGAGGAATTATAGATTAAAGGGAAAATATGTTTCTGGGGAACATTGAAAGGAGAAAGGCATTCTATCTAGAGCTTCAAAGAGAGAGAGAGGGGGGGGGGAGAAAGGGCGAGAGAAGTGAGGGCAAGGGAGAAATTAAGGGAGCTAGTGGTATATAATTTTTTACAAAAATCGTATTTTGAGAGAAATAAACATTAAAAAGGGTGGCAAGATATGAGTTTCAAGTTTCAAGTTTCAAGTTTTAAATTTTATTGATTTAAATCAATACATATTGGATTGTTCTCAATTTTTCACAGAATGCAACAAAAATTTTACAAAAAATAACAGAAAAGAAAAAGTATAGCATAGATAACAGAGTAAAGCGGGATTTTCACAAAATATAACATAATGCAACAAGTTCTAAAAGAATATGACAAAATATACCAGAATATAATAAATTATATCAGAGTATAAAAGAATTTTCAGTGTATAACAAGACTTGAAATTAAAAAATAATAATAATAACATCAACAAGATGTCTATCTCCAGGAGGCGCTAAATCTGAACCCGACTATTTCAAACGGCACCCAATCAACCTAGCGAAAATCAAATATGAGTGAAAACAAGGTCAAAGTTTGAAAACGGGGTGGGGGGGGGGGGTGAGAGAGAAAATAGGATATTTAAATGGAAAGAGAGAATCCAAATATAGGCCAGTCAAAAATATTTGTTCGTTGTGTAGCCCACACGTCACAAAGCTTTGGATTGAAGGATTTTAATGAAAATTATCCATTCGTGCAGTTCGGAGACTGAATTGCAGTAGTTAACAATGATAAAGACAATAACACCACATCCAGACAGTCAACAACTAACAATGGAATAAAAGGCAGGTAGTAATGCCAATGACAATGACGAGAAACGGAATAAACATCAATTCATTATTATACAGTTGGAGGCTTCCGGTATTAAAACCCGTAACACCATGTGGTAGTATTAAGGGGGTATCTCATCACCGGCCTGGAAACTAGTTCGCGACTCGTTCGCGACTTGTTCGCGACTCGAGTCTTCGTGACGTCCCCCCAACTTCTTCGCGAGACCAGCCAGGTCTCCGGGAGTCGCGGGAAATTTCAGCATGGTCGATTTTTTTTTTAAAATAGACTTTTTTCAGTCTCCAGCAGGTCTCGGAGACGTCTCCTAGATGTGTTCCTTCTGCTATCTTGGACACCATGGGTCACATATTGGTATCCAGTACAGAGGAACATACTACGCCGAGCTCTATCTGCCTCCTCAAGCAATGATAAGGCTATCGACAATGGCATGTTGAGCGCATTCATGAGGCATTCTAAACATCTCTGATTAAACATCTCTGATTCAGACGAAAAATACCAGGGATTAAACACACTTTTTCCGCACAGAGAAAGGGTGATGGGAGAGGAAAAAGAGAAAATAATAGGCTATAAAATTATAAAAATCATTCAATGAATTTTTTAAAAGAAGATGGATAAAAGGAGGAGGAAAGAGAGATTATAAGGAAAACGATTACTCCATCACACCTCGAAGGCTTCTAATTTCACTGTGTAATTAAACATTAATCAGTTAATGAGAGACCATAAACGACTCCTGTCAGTATATGCGGATGGAATATCAATGCATTACACCCCTGGTCGTCTGTACTGCTTTTTAAAGTGCGGAAAACCAAGAACACTATGGCTACAGCTATAAGTTTGCGTCAGGTGGTGAATTTATTTCCTCAAAAATATTGAGTTAGGGTTAGAGACTGCAATTATTAGACACTTGATGGTTACTTTTAAGATTAGAGTCAGGGTTAGATCTGCTGTTTCTGCCCTTCGATGGATTAAAAAATTGGTTACTTGCTCGACAACTGTCGATGGTTAATGGCACTATCATGTATAACCTTTTGTTTCTCCATAGTAATCATCTAGTATATTGAAGACTTGAAGATCGATTCCTAGGTCTGTTCCTTCTAGTATCTTTGACACTATGGGTCACATAATGGTATCCAACAGAGAGGAGCATACGCCAAGCTATATCTCCCTCCTACAACGAGCGTCATTCAGAAGACAGCCAGCCTACGTCAAGGTATGCATTGTGTCATGATTTTATCACGTTCGTTTGTACACGAGGTGTCAATAATTTGGCTGCGCTGGTCAACGCTTGATTGCGCCAGGTTCTTTGACGCATCATGCGAGAGTGATTGTACGGAATAAGAGGAGACGTGGAAGATGCGAACCTTGATGCGAACAATGCGTTAAATCATTTGCCACTGGAACCGGGACTGGTGGTCCCTGTGCTAAGCCTATGGGGGGAAAAAAGATATTTCAGTAGTCAATGAGATGGTTTACAGGTGCATGCAATGAGATTATCAACTCTACAGATTAATTATCGCCGGTATTAACGCAGTCGAAATGACGATTGTGCAAAGGGCATCGGTGCTTTTATGACGCTAGAATTGTTTAGCGAACATATTTTTTTAAATCCATTCTCATTCTTTTAATAATGTAATGGTGCTTCCGATAAAGTAAAATATGATACAAATCTAAGAATTATGACCCAGGTAACAAGTCAACGTTGGAAAGTCGAAAGTCGTTGGACGTTGGAAAAACTTGTTGGAGCAACGTTAAAACGACGTTGGAAACTAGTAAATTGGAGAGTTGTTGGACAGTCAACAACGACACAACGTTGACAACGTTGGAAACTAGTTCGTTGGATATTTGTTAGATAACTGACGATGACACAACGTTGGAAACTAGTTGGGTGGAGAAATGTCGGACAGTCGACGATGACACAACGTTGGAAACTAGTTTGTTGGATATTTGTTGGATCACTGACAATGACACAACGTTGGAAAACTAGTTAGGTGGAGGAATGTCGGACAGTCGACGATGACACAACGTTGACATCGTTGGAAACTAGTTTGTCGGAGAGTTGTTGGACAGTGGACAATGACACAACGTTGGAAACTAGTTTGTTGGATATTTGTTGGACAACTAACAATGACACAACGTTAGAAACTAGTTAGGTGGAGGAATGTTGGATAGTTGACGAGGACACAAGGTTGACATCGTTGGAAACTAGTTTGTTGGAGAGTTGTTAGATAGTGAACAATGACACAACGTTGGAAACTAGTTGGACCAGCGTTCTAAACATCTTTGGACTGACGATGTATGCGCGTGCACTTCCATCGATGCTGCAACGTTGGCGGGCAACGTTGTAGCAGCATCATAATTGACGTTTCAGCCAACGTTGGACCAGCGTTGTAAACATCGTTGGAATGACGATGTATGCGCGTGCACTTCTATCGATGCTGCAACGTTGCCTGCCAACGTTGAGGCAACGTTGTGACAAAATTTTCACAACATTGTACCAACGCTTCATTGTTACCTGGGGATCATTTTAAAGATAAAGAAACTGGTTATAAAACGTCGGAATCCGTCTCTGCCTTTGTAGAAGTGCTGTGGTCTCGTGGCTACATTGATTTTGTCAAAATTCACCAAGGTGAAGTTAATGGGTATCTGACAGAAGTATGTATAATGCATGACACCTTTGCCGAAGTCGGGATACTAATAATGGAGTACTAACATGACTAATAGGAGTGGCAAATGTGCAAGACAAAAATTGAGCAGTATACCAGGGGAGCGTTTCATGAAGAGTTTTGTCGGTGATTTTCACTGACTAATTTGCTTTCAGCCGATCAGATGCGAGGATTTTCAGTAGCTTATAACGTTTGTCGGTGATTTTCACCGACAAAACTCTTCATGAAACGCTCCCCAGAATTCCCCATTATTAGTAAAATTGTCAACATCTGGTTTACTTCACCACTCCCTAACTTTATCACATTCCAGTAAATAATAAGTTGAAGAATACGTATACATTCTGAAATGAACAAACACTCCTCCGATTCTTTATTTCAAACTTGCTATAGGTGGCTGCCAAAATCGAGGACGAGATTCGAATCCGCGACCTTCAGCAGAAGTCACTGCTGGCCCGAGTGAACCGTCTGTGGAACCATTACTCGGACAAGATGCATTTCGTAACGAAGACAATTGAGTGGAAAATGGGTGGTAAGTTTGTTTTAAAGTAGTCCAGGAACACTTGTTTTCCGTTCCCCCCCCCCCCCCCGTATGAAAAGGCCCCCCAAAAAAAAACTGAGAAGAAGAAGAAGAAGAAGAAAAGAAAAAAAAGAAGGTAGGGGGAGAAAAACAGAAAACGACAGAAAAAGGAAAAGGACAATAGGGAATAAAAATGTGATATAACACCCTCAGGATCCTCCCCCAAATCGGCTTTGCAAATTTTCGTCTCCTGGTTTCAGTGAAAGACCGTGGCCTCTTATGAGTGGGGCTCATGTTACACAACGCCACTGAAACAATGAACTGAGTGTCCATATTGTAGACCAGAAAAAACAGAGTAAACATGATTCTTTCCCCAAAAAATTTATAATCCAAGAGTATCATTTCAAAATCCATTATATCATTGTATGATGTTTTACACCGGTGATCTGGTGTCAACGACTCGATTACTAGTGGAAGGGTCTTTTGTTGGTGTTCGTACGCAACTGCTTTCTAGAAGAGAACTATAAATGCTCTAAAATACCTTTATTTAAAATCAATAGCAGTGTCCTGACTCGTGTGGTGGTATAACCACTATCAAATCAATGTAGAAGAAAAGCACCGGAAATACAAGTTTATACAACCGTAATCCCTACGGCACACCTACAGACGATCGAGGTTATTGGCTATAGAACATGTAGTCAGATATATGGGAACACATGCACCTCTCGCATGTCTCGACCGAATATCAACTGTCAGGGCACCGTTTCATCAAGTGTCTCGTCAGATCAGCGATTTATACCGACAACTATTAAAAGCTACTGAAATCCTTGCATCTGATCCCTCGGGGTGGGGGGGGGGGGGGTCACTCTCCACATGGCCTGCTATCCACCCGTGTCCCGGCCCGTGTCCGACAACCTCAGAAAACCACCCTAAGTGGCGTAAACAGGGAAATCCCCTAATTTGATACCCTAAACATTGAAATCGATTAATTTGATAACATACTGATGAGTGATGTTAAATTGATATTAAATACAACAATTGCAAAAATAGCATAGCATAGCATCCTCTGCGACCTATGGGCGTGTGCATGGTAACGCGTGCTGCCTAGTATAGAGCCGGGTGTAAGAGACTAGCTAGGGACTGTACGGGGGTCACTCTCATAAGTGCTGGCCGGCGTGTGCGAGGATTATTTTGTATCCCTTAATCACGCCCTTCAAGGTGTTAATGGCGTAGGTCTGCTCAAATTTGCCCAAATTTGCAACCGTGAATGGCATAAATCTACTTAATTTGCACCCCTAAATGGTGTAATCTGCATAACCAAATTAGCAACCCTAAATGGCGTGAAGAGTGAGAAAAGGCTTCCCTAAGAGGCGATTTACCAGCGAATGGTGCTGAAAAGCAACCCTTTTTGCCAAAGACGTCGACGACGCCTGAGTGCCTGAAACGGGACCCTTTTCGACGCTTTTTCTGGACGCGGGTGTGCAGCAGACCATGTGGAGAGTGACCCCCCCCCCCCCCCGGGCATCTGATTGGCTGAGAGCAAATTTTTCAGTAAAAATCACTGACAAGACACTTGATGAAACGCCCCCAGTGTTTTAACTCTTGCGAGCAATGGCGTATCTAGGGGGGTTGCAAGGGGGGCAAGTGCCCCGGGCGGCACATTGAGGGGGCGCAAAAATCGCAAAAGAGAGAGAGAGAGAAAAAAAAAAGAGGGAGATGAGGAAAAAACGCAATCCTTAAGAATTCTTCTCCCCATCGGCAGTGTAAATGCAGTACAAATACAGCTTTTGACGGTTCAAATTGCAAAAAAATCTTAAGCTCGGTCGCTTTGCACCCTCGAATAATTATTTTCTTTCAGGATCTCGTAATTTCGAGACCCTGTATATAGTTCTTAAACAGCTTTTTTCAAGGGTTCCAAATATGCAAAATTAAGATGTATTTGCTGTTGCATAAAACAGTTTTTGCAGAGGTTCAGCATTTAAAAGAAATCTCAACTTTCAATTATGCGCCCCCCCCCCCCCATCGGCTGGGTAAATGAACTCGAAATACAGTTTATGAGGGCTTAGAATGCAAAAATTTCTAAAGCTCGGTCGCTCTGCTCCCTCGCATAATTAGTTTCTTTCAGGATCTCTTAATTTCGCCCCCATATACCTGTAACCTTATAGTTCTTATTAAAATACGCTTCTGTCTAAAGGGCTCAAAATTTGAAATACATGTACATGTATAAAGATGTAATTGTCCTTTATTTGCCTGCAGGCTATCATGGATATTTTATCCCCCTCTCAATATTGCGCCCCCAAATATAGGATAAAACAGCATTTGAGAGATTCAACATTTACAAGGAATCTCAACGTTCAGTCGACTTGCCAAATTCCTCAATAAGGCCTATTTCTCAAGGGTTTTCGTTTTATTTTACTCCCATTTTTAGAAGGAAGTGAATGGAAAACCGTTTCTCAATGTACAAACTTCGAAATTCTCGATCGCTCGATTGCAGTGGTCAGTTGCAAAATTTCCTGGGTAAACGTAAAATACGCAAGAAACTGTGTATGGTACGGTTAAAAATGAAAAAAATGCCGCTCGTTCGAATCGCTTCGCTCCCTCGATTGTACGATTAAGTAGATGGGTTTGGGCACTGGGGGAGGGCGCAACTGTATTTTTGCCCCGGGCGTCATGATCCCTAGATACGCCACTGCTTGCGAGCAAGCGGGGCGATCAAGCAGACAACTCGTCAGTGATTTTTACCGACAACTTTTATATGCTACTGCAATCCTTGCATCTGATTGGCTGAGACCATTTTTTTTTCTGTAAAAATGAATAACAAGACACTTGATGAAACGCCCCCAGGTTTCTAACTCTTGCGAGCAAGCAGGGCAATCAAGCAGACTAGGGAGCATGACTGTGAAAAAATGACTTTTCGCCATGTAGACATATTCGGGCAAACAGTGACGGTTGCCCGCCTCAGCCCGAGCAAGGGGATTTAATAATCTTCAAGGGGCGAGGGGCTGCAGCCCCCTGCCCCTATCCACGCCTCGCACCTATCAGAATTTTCAAGGCAATGTCATGATCTTTAATTCAATATTAATCATGTTACTGCATGGCATTAAACGAAAAAAATATGTTTACAGTATACCAGACAACTGGGGAGTAGTTCTGGAAAATCTGATATCGAAGACTATGATTTCATTTTGGGAAAATCATTTCAACAAAAATCAAAGTGAATTTTTTTAAAAATGTAATATCTTATCAAGATACATAACCAAAATTCTTGTCATTCCCTGATGTTTGATTTGCAGTATTGATGTTAATAATTCTACCTCATATACCTGATAAACTCGTCCAAGAATGTTGTATACGTGCAACTATTCAATGTCTATATACACGTTTTCAACTGTCATTTATTTCAAAACCATGAACAATCAGGGGCGGCGCTACGGGGTGGCAGGGGGCCACTGCCCCCTATGATTTTTCAAGTGATAAAAAAAAGGGGAAAAAAAAGAGAAAGGGAAGAAGAAAGGGGAAGAAGAAGAAGGAGTATGGGAAAAGAGAGGGTTGGGTCATGGAACTATATACCCTATTTTTCATTTAAAATGTAAATAAACTCACCTATGAGTCATCTTCCAATCCCCTCCCAACAAAATACCCTGGCGCCGCCCCTGTGATCAATAGCATAAAAATATCAGTTTCATATTACATTACAGATCACATCATACACGAAACTCAAGTGCCGTCACTAAAGACTTTGTGCAAATGCACCTGGATATGGTGTTAGTCTACATCCTCAGTTTTCGGTTATTCGTTTTGCAATATTTTCGCAAAGTTAAATTTCCATCGAATTTTTGAAGTTGGCACTTCAAACAGTGACTTAATGACTTAATGATATAAGATTAATCATGATTTTATTCCGCATTCTGACAGTATTTTGAAATGGAGATATGATAAAGTCGTGCACAGGTTTTCAAAAATGGTCGAAGCTATATAGACTACAAAAGTGGGCGGGGTTATTTCACATGAGCATTGGCATTGTCAATATAGCGAAGTGGAAACATTTCTCAAAAAGACTTTGCATTCAGTGGGCGCATTTTACACTTATTAAATCCTAGCTTATTGAAGTCTCCAGAATCTACACAACATTTGCTTTTACGATTAAATCGCGTTAAATATCATTGTTCGCCTGTTCGGGCAAAGCAATTCGCTCTGACAAGGCTCGAAACTTGAAATCCAGTCGATAATCTCTCGCTTGGGTGGGTTCTCGCTTTCCAGAGTTTTCAGGCGTGCGCAGAGTCTATTCAAAGAGACAGCTCTACTGGTATATAATTTGATCAATATTGTGCAGCGCATCGTTTGTAAGTAGCAGTCAGATTATACAAATCCATACGAAGTTTCGCATTTTTAAGGAATGCTTCCGTATAAAAACATACGTTCGTCCGGAACACGATCTATCGTTCTATCCAATACGGAAGTAATGAGGTTTTAAGTTTATTTTTTGTTTGCTCTTCACGCCTGTTGACAGCTCATTTACCAGCTTCTAAATGATTTGATCTGGAACCCTATTTGCCTTGGAATGTGAGATATCATTTGATCACTGTGTTTATGAGATATGCTACCTGTATACCAATATGTTTCATATCCGTGCACAATTGCCAATGCCAGTCAAACTCTGTAAGTGGTTTGAGTTCTCGATACAAATACGACTATTCTAAGTTTTTTCCACCAGCAGGGTTGTATATACCTAGAAGCTGTTGCTATGGCGGACAACACTCAAGACATACTTCGCTTCTTGTCCCGCCGTCAAGGAACGCCGCTCAGACGACAGCATTCTCAAACATACCGCGAAATCAAAGAAGGCGCGAACAGCGAAAAAACCATCGTCACCAAACTCAAGAAGCGTCTCTCTGAGAGCAACATTTGTTCTATGCTTGTTTCGCAAACAGGTCTTGGACTACCCTGGGTTGCTAGAGAAGACGATGTATGGGATCAAACCGCTGTCTTCTGCAAGGAATTCATCCATTCCAAGCTCAAGCGTTTGGGCTACATGGGAGGCAGCACGAAGAATGGGGTAAAAGCTTCGGTCGCTGCTCGAGGACAGCGAGTCTCTGCCGTATGCCGAGAGCTGACCGTGGTCGGGTCGGAGCTCGAGCGTATGTACCCGACTCTCTACAGGGATATCACGAAGCAGCTCAACGTCACGATCTCCTCTGAGCAGATCGTCGAGCAGGTCATCTTCGACATCGGCGATGCCGTGTTCAAGGCGGGCATCACCTGGGCAAAGATCGTCGCATTCTTCGTGGTTTCGTCATCTTTGTCTGTGGAGTGCCTACAGCAAGGGAATGGAATCTTCGTTCACAGTATCACAGTAGCCCTTACAAGATACGTGCAGACAAAACTCGTCAAATGGATAGCACAACGCGGCGGATGGGTAAGATTTTTCTTTTCTGTAACCTCTCTATTCTTCTTAAATATCGAGACTGGTTGTCGGTCATGTTATATCATTTTGGTCTGTGGCAGCCCATCTCCCATCTCCCGTTTGTTTTTATTCTTTTTTTCTCCTTAATTTCTTGTTCTTTTTACCTCTTTTTCCCCTTATGTTTCCTGTCTGATTGTCTTGTCTTTTCTTGTCTTGTCCTTCTTTCGTCTTGTCTTATCTTGTCTTATCTTGTCTTGTCTTGTCTTATCTTGTCTTATCTGGTCTTATCTTGTCCTTTTCCTATTGTCCTTTACCTTCTCGTCTTGTCTCTAATGCGCAACGCATCCTTCATCTGGCAGAGCTCGCTGTGTGACTGAACTTGCAACCGTAATATATACTGCTGTTTTACCTAGATCTGTATCATTTCAATATCTTTTTCTGTTTTCTCTTCCTTACTTTCCTTTTCCTTTCTTGAGGAATCCACGTAATTACACTTGCTTTCTTGCGGATTTCTCTTTCCCAATAATAATTTCCTTTTTTTAATACATTGTGCTAAGCAGACATCTATTTTTTTATGATGTTTTAAAAAAGGAGAAAAAAATAATGTATGTTGATTTACGATAGTTTTGTTTAAAAAAAAAAAATAAAACCTGAACCTTGAAATATAATACGTAGCCCTCTAATTTCTCGTGGTCGTACTGTGGTATGTGGCGCTGACTCCTGTAGGATTGGTCTAGGGTCCGATCCTTACTCAGTGTGGTTACGCCCTTGGAAAAGCTGTTATACTATTAAAGAGTATTGTCTCTCTTCACTTAGTTATAATTATTAGCTGGGTACCTAACCCTTGTGAAAATAAGTACCACGGTAATCATAATGGCACAACCAAAATTTTACCACGTGCGGTGTTACGTCATCGTATGGTGGTTGTGCCATGGTAACCCCATGGTAACCCCATGGGAGCCATGGGAGTTGCCCCCCCCCCCCCCGAAATTTTGAAAACCTACATTTTTTTATTGAAAATTTTCACAAAATCCACGAAAAGTGTGCACCAAATCCCTTAATTTCACTTTTAAAAATGCAAAAGCGCTCTCGTGACCAGCTCGGTCGCCTCGCTCCCTCGCTTTCGAACTTCTTCGAAAATTTTTACGCGTCTTGCCCCCCCCCCCCGGAAAAAATTCTGTGTACGGCCCTGATGGTTACCCTTATAAGAATGGTAGGGGAGTGACGATTGTTAAGAACTATATCGAGAGCAGTGATCGTGCTGACGCGGCTATACCGTGCATATCCTGGGTATGCAATAAACTTGGTCTGTTATGAGAACTAAATGTATCATTCACTTGTATGCAAAGATGAATGAATATTGTCCAAGCAACCGTGCTATTAATAGGCACGAAGAAACAGTCGGTCATGTGGGATAAGTTTTGAAATTGTTTTTAAAGACATCCTTGATATTCATTTACCTATAGAATGCCAAGAAAGCAAAACCTTTTATTTGTTTATTTGTTTGTTTGCAATCCTTGGTCTATAATCATATTTCATGTAAAATGATATAGTTCGACGCATGTATTGTGCAACTTCGCATTTCCATTTCCCAAATGGGGAATGGGGAATTAATTTACCAAAAACAACTTTATAAAAAGTAAGCTTAAACCTTATTCATTAGGCTTAATAGATGTGCTAACCAACTGCAAACATGTTGCAGCTTAGTACCAAGTTACACAAGGCATAACATGCATAATGAATCTCATCTCAGTCTAATTGTGATTTGTTGTAATTCACATAATATCATGATATTCAGGTTTAGTATCATCCAAAGAAACCTACACCCGTGCACTTTTATTGCGATCGGATCCAAAGGTCAAAATTTTGCTTGTTAGATTATCTGTTGGTTTGTTAGGAACTTACAGCTTTGATAACTACAAAGTGGCAAGTTTCCATGCAGCAAAATTGTTGTGACAAATATTCTATGGCTGCATGATCGACGTATGTCATAACGGATTTTTTAAAGCGATGCAGCAGCCAATTAGTGCTTTTTTAGAGGCCACCAGTCATTTTCCTAGTAAACATTGTCAAGGTCACGAGCTAATTACCAATTACTCGTTGTCAACTGTGCTTTTATCAATTTAATGAAGTAGGAGGCGCTGTGGCTCAGTGGTAGAGCAGTGGTCTCGTACCGGGAGTACCCGGGTTCGAAATCCTCATTACCAAGTCCTTCAGAGGGGACTTAAAGCCGTCGGTCCCCTGGTTGCATACTTACAAGCATACACATGGTTTTAAGCAGTCAGGTAAAATAACCAACCTTTTAACCAACCATTTATAAGTAACCATATGAATTAAAGCATCGTCGAGTAATCATTCTGAGTGGTCAGGGTGCTGGGAAGCATGTCTAAAAATTCTGGACAAAAGTTGATCTTGACGGTTTCTTACAAGACAAAGTCCAAATAAGAATTTTTGATGAAAATTTATCTTGACGAACATGACTGTAATAACCTTTGGTTTTTATGCACAAACATTCATAAAATATGACTGTTGTCTATATCTTGATGTTGATGGTTTTGTCAATTAAATACTAAACGTATACTCATTGTTGCTTCGCAACAATTCGCCAGTAACATCAAGATGCCAGATTTAAATTTACTGGATGAATCCTGAACTTAATGTCCTGAACACAACATTGTGATTTAATTGGTAAGGCAGTAGAA